>BSBM01000899.1:3137500-4337500 GCA_027924585.1 Larix kaempferi
TTGGGTAGTGGTTATACAAGTGACGAAGTTAGAGAGGCATTGAGTGGAGGATTGACAATGGAAAAAACAAATGTTATGGAGACCATCCAAGAGAATGAAAGACAAGGGACTCCTATGGAAACGTCGAAGCGTCCTAGTGATGGTGTACATGCTCCAGTTCCAACACCCTTACCTCCATTAGCAACTGCACGCCGAAGAACTCTGAGACGTATACAGGTTGATGAAACGCTCATTAGTTCACTTGAAGGTACATTGTCTAAACGTTCTATTGCTTATCAAACTCGACAAATACTTGATAACTTTTTTTATTCTAAATGTGATGGGGACAAGTGCAAATTATTTTTATCATTGTTGAAATCTAGGCATATGACTGTTGTTAGAAGAACATTAGGGATAAAGATGGCCAAAAAGTTAGAACCAAGTTCTCATATTGTTAAAAGTTTAGTAGATGCATTTAGTACAATTGGAAAGAAATCTCACTCAAAGGATCGCTGTTAGGAACCCATGTCTTTACTTTGTTAGTATGTTGTTGTTGGACGCATATGCTTTGTAAGTCGTCCCATAGTATTTGTTGATCAATAGTTTATGTTATTGTTGTTGGTGCATATGCTTTGTAAGTCGCCCGTAGTATTGTTGATCCATAGTTTGTAACGGCCCATGGTTTTGACCCATAGTATTGGCGCCTAGAATTAGTATATACGTGTGTGTTGAGACCTATGAAGGCACCGTGAAGTTAATTGTATTGAGCTTGCCCCCTCGAAGTGGCCTGTGATCAATATAAAAGTGATTCTGAGTTCTGTCATTTCTGCTATTTCGCATATTCTTATTAATTAATTGTTGCAGGTGCATCACATCTGGTATCAGAGCACTTTCTTGGGCTCGCTGGGTGAAATTTCTGCCAAATTTTTTTCGCATCTGTTGCAGGTTTGGATTTGGGAATAATCCCTATCCGCTTAACTGTGGGAAGTACTTGGGCATAAGCCCTAAAACTCATTGTGAGGAGTACCACAGGAACCCCAAAGTAGCTGGCCCATTGAGAGGACCTGCCAGCGAAAAGGGCAACGACCCCTACCTGATTGACTAGTTCCCACCCGTGAGGTAAACCAAGAGCTGTCGTTTGTGGTAAAGTAGTTATCAGTTTTACCTGAGCCGTGGAGTGAGGGGTACTGCCCCAATACGCAAGCCGTCAGACAGCATTGGTGGCCGAGTGAAACCCCTGAACTGTTAGGAAGCCGCACATACCTGGGGTCCATATCTACTTTCAACTGAACTATTGTCGATCACTGCTACGCCGTTTCAGATCCATTTTGCAAGACGTTCCAGATTCAGTCATTTTCAATCCATTCGGTTCTGTTCCAGATCCCTTTCGAGCCGTAGTCACTCTAGTCTGGAAAAAAAAAAAAAAAGTATAAAATTCAATTTTTTCTCCATATCTCCCTTAGTTTCACTCTGTTTCCCTTGAAATTTTCGGGGAACCCCTGTCATCCCATTCTGCATATTTCAGTCTTGAGGACCCTATCCCCAATTCCCCTTCCCAAAGCTCGAAATCCCACATTTGTCTATTTTTAGGGTTTGCCATAACTTCCTCAGATTTCACCCAATCAGCTTCAAATTTTACCACAGAGTTCCTTTCTGAATTCTGTTTCTTTGTTCCCTTCTGCCAAATTTTCCCATTCCTTCACCCCACTTCTAAAATCCTCATTTTTGCTTCCATGTCTATCCAACAGTGTCCAAAACCTAGTCAAAACCCAATTACCCTTCTACTTTTTTCCCAAGTCCAGATTTTCCTTTACTGAAGTAGTTTCTGTTTTTGTTTTCCTATCCAGTCAACCGAAAAAAAAAAAAAAAAAAAAAAAAAAAAAAAAAAAAAAAAAAAAAAAAAAAAAAAAAAAAAAAAAAAAAAAAAAAAAAAAAAAAAAAAAAAACTGGTTATGGTTGTCACTCGTGCAGGAGCAAAAACCATGGAGGACGCACTTGCAGCCATCCAAGCCAAACTCCAGGATATGGATGAAAAATTTCTCGGTCTCCATCTTGAACATTCAGCTATGAACAATAAACGGCAGTCTGAGTCTTCAGCAGACAATGGGTTCTCTTCTTCCAGCAATTTCCATGGTCCGAAGCTTGATTTTCCTCACTTCAATGGTACTGATCCAACTTGATGGATCTATCGTGCAGAACAGTATTTCAGTCTGGATAATACTTTTGATGTCAACAAAGTTCCATTGGCATCCTTTCATTTGGAACAGGAAGCTCTCCAATGGTACCGTTGGTACATCAAGGCTCATCCAGAGCCCACATGGCCAGACTTTTGCCAGCTCCTTTTGCAACGCTTTGGTCCTAGTGCTTTTGATGACTTCACAGGAGCCCTCACTAAACTTCGCCAAACTGGCACTGTGAGAGAGTATCAAACCGAATTTGAGAATCTAGCCAACCACACCGAAGGATTGTCTGATGACTTTTACCGGAGTTGTTTTATCAGTGGTCTAAAGGATGCCATCCACTCTGAGGTCAAAATGTTCTGTCCCAACACAATGATGGAAGCACTAGGGCTGGCTAAGTTGGCAGAAGACAAGATTATAGCCCAACAACGCTCCAAGCCCACTTTTGTTCCCTTCCGAAATATGGGTTCTCAGCGATCACTTATACCACAGGCTCCTCGATCGACTCCTATCAAGCGTTTGTCTGAAACAGAGATGCAAGCACGCAGAGAAAAGGGGCTTTGCTATAATTGTGATGAGAAATTCACTCAAGGACATAGATGTGTTCAGCAAAAGCTCTATCTCTTGGATGTGGAGTCTCCGCCTACCTCTGAAATTGGTGACGAAGATCCAGAAACACTGGATGCTCCGGTCGACATTCAGGAACTGCCTATTGACCCTCCGTCTCAGGATGACCAGCCAGAGATATCTCTCCATGCTTTAGCTGGAATCACCACCCCCCAAACAATGCGGTTCAGGGGTTACTTCAAGAATCTTCCTCTTACAATACTCATTGATTCTGGTAGCACTCATAATTTCATTGACCCTCGGATCGCCAAACAAGCTGATTGTTTTATCCATCCTTGCTCCAACTTTGAAGTCAGGATTGCCAATGGGGGCACCTTACCTTGCAAAGGGAAGTGTCGAAATGTGTGTATCTCTATGGGAGATTATACCTTGCGCTCTGACATGTTTGCCTTGCCCTTAAGCGGATGTGATGTGGTTTTGGGCGCTCAATGGCTACGCACACTTGGCCCTATCTTATGGGATTTTGCTGAACTTTGGATGCAGTTTTCCTTCAATGGACACAAACACACATTGACAGGATTACAACCAGGTTCTCTCAGCATCATCAGTTCACATCGCATGGAAAAACTCCTCAAGAAGAATTCCCATGGTGTCATCGCTCAGATCCATTCCATCCAGATGCAACCATCAGCGGTCTCCACTACTCCTTTGGATCTACAACAAATTCTGGATCGATATACAGGTGTCTTTGCTGAACCAGTGGGATTGCCACCTTCTAGGCCAGAAGACCATCATAATCAGCTCCTTCCTGGCAGCGTTCCTCCCAACATCAGGCCCTATCGCTACCCATTTCACCAAAAAACGGAGATTGAAATGCTCGTTCGGGACTTATTGAAGCAAGGTATTATTTGCCCAAGCACTAGTTCCTTTTCTTCTCCAGTTATTCTTGTCCGCAAAAAAGATGGGTCATGGCACCTCTGCATTGACTTCCGAGCACTTAATCACCTCACCATCAAGGATAAGTTTCCAATTCTTATTGTTGATGAGCTTCATGGGGCTCACTTTTTCTCCAAGTTAGATCTTCGTTCTGGGTATCATCAAATTTGGGTTCATGAGGATGATATCCCTAAAACAGCTTTCCGCACACATGATGGCCATTATGAGTTTTTGGTCATGCCCTTTGGCCTCACTAATGCTCCTTCCACATTCCCTGCCTTAATGAATAAAAGATTTCGACCCTACTTGCGGAAATTCATTATGGTATTCTTTGATGATATCCTCATCTACAGTAAAACATGGGATGAACATCTCCAGCATTTGGATCTTGTCATGCAACTTTTCTCTGACCATCATCTCTATGCCAAGCAGTCTAAATGTGTTTTTGGACAGAAGGAAGTTGAGTATCTCGGGCACATTATCTCAGCACAAGGGGTTCGTGTGGATCCTGCCAAAATCGATGCCATGAACAATTGGTCGCGTCCTCAAACACTCAAGAGCCTTCGTGGTTTTTTGGGGTTGACTGGCTACTACCGCAAGTTTGTCAAGGATTATGGGAAGATTGCAGCTCCATTAACTGCTCTATTGAAAAAGGATGCCTTCACATGGACACCTGCTGCTCAGTGTGCATTTGACAAACTAAAACAAGCTATGTGTACTACACCTGTGCTAGCTATGCCCGATTTTTCCAAGCCCTTCACTATTGAAAGTGATGCTTGCGGCAATGGACTTAGTGCTGTTCTCCTTCAAGATGAACACCCCATTGCGTTCACCAGCAAAGCCCTTTCAGGTAAGAATCTAGCTGCCTCTACCTATGAGAAGGAAATGATGGCTATTTTGCATGCAGTACAGAAGTGGCGCCCATACCTATTAGGGAATCATTTCTACATCAAGACTGATCACCAGAGTCTGAAATATTTCTTGGACCAGTGTGTCTCCTCCCCGGCACAACAGAAATGGGTTAGCAAACTCATGGGTTATGACTATGAGATCACTTACAAGAAGGGTAAAGACAATATTGTGGCAGATGCTCTTTCTCGCACATTTGAGGCCCAAGGTTCTCTTTCAGCTATTTCTATGCCTGTTCCAAATTGGTTGCAATCTGTTCAACAGGGTTATGTCAATGACTCCTCCTTATCTCAAATCATCCAACACTTGACCAACAACCCTTCTGTTGTACCACATTACTCTTGGGATGGTGCTTCTCTGCGATACAAGGGTCGTCTGGTGCTTCCCCAGAGCACAGATCTTCAACAGGCTGTCTTCTATGAAATCCATGCTTCTCCATCGGAAGGGCACTCTGGGTTCCTCAAAACGTATGAACGAGCACGGCGTAACTTCTTTTGGCAGGGCATGAAAAGGACAATTCAACAGATGGTGGCCGAATGTGATACCTGCCAGCGCAATAAGGGTGAAACAACACTCCTTCCAGGATTGCTTGAACCCTTTCCCATACCTACACAGATTTGGACAAATATTTCTATGGATTTCATTGAAGGGATCCCTAAATCTGGCGGGAAGACAGTGATTCTCGTTGTGGTTGATCGCCTCTCCAAATATAGTCATTTTTGTGCTCTCAGCCATCCCTATACAGCCTCCTCCGTTGCTCAAATTTTTCTGGACCAGACCTTTCGTCTTCATGGCATCCCTTCTTCCATTGTCTCGGATCGTGATGCGACTTTCACCAGTCATTTTTGGACAGAACTATTTCGCCACACTGGCACCAAACTGAAGATGAGTTCAGGGTATCACCCACAAACAGATGGTCAGACTGAAATTGTCAATAAATGCTTGGAAACTTATCTTCGTTGCTTCACCTCGGAACAACAACATCAGTGGGAAAAATGGCTCCCTCTCGCTGAATGGTGGTACAATACCTCTTACCACACTGCCTCTAAAATGACCCCATATGAAGCAGTCTATGGTTAGGCACCTCCAGCTCTTCTTCCATACACCCACACTAGTGCACCAGTTCAGGAAGTTGACACGGTTCTTTGAAACCGCGATCAGATTCTTCGCATTTTGCGGGACAATCTTCACATGGCAAGAAATCGCATGAAGCAACAAGCTGATCAGCACCGTTCTGAGCGTACTTTTCAAGTCGGCGATATGGTTTTTCTTCGTCTCCAGCCGTACAAACAATCATCTTTGAAACTCAAAGGGAGTCATAAACTCGCTCCAAAGTTCTATGGGCCATATTGGATTCTTCAGAAGATTGGGTCTGTTGCTTATAAATTGGAACATCCTCCTTCTTCCCGCATCCATTCAGTCTTTCATGTCTCTTGTCTGAAGAAAGTTCTTGGCACCAACATCAGTGGACAAACGATTTTACCCGAACTGGATAATGAAGGATCCATCCTTTTGGAGCCAGAGGCCATCCTCAATCGGCGCACGCGTCAGATTCACTCTCGCTCTATCACAGAGGTCTTAATTCAGTGGCACGGCATGCAACCAGAGGATGCTACATGGGAACCACTCCTTCATATTCAACAACAATTTCCACATCTAAAGCTTTGAGGACAAATCTTTTTTTAAGGGGGAGGGGATGTTAGGAACCCATGTCTTTACTTTGTTAGTATGTTGTTGTTGGACGCATATGCTTTGTAAGTCGTCCCGTAGTATTTGTTGATCAATAGTTTATGTTATTGTTGTTGGCGCATATGCTTTGTAAGTCGCCCGTAGTATTATTGATCCATAGTTTGTAACGGCCCATGGTTTTGACCCATAGTATTGGCGCCTAGAATTAGTATATAAGTGTGTGTTGAGACCTATGAAGGCACCGTGAAGTTAATTGTATTGAGCTTGCTCAAAGGAGGTTGCCCCCTCGAAGTGGCCTATGATCAATATAAAAGTGATTCTGAGTTCTGTCATTTCTGCTATTTCGCATATTCTTGTTAATTAATTGTTGCAGGTGCATCACAATCGCAATGCGGCTCGTCGTGTGTTGTCACAATTAATCCTTAACAAAAACACTAGGGCACTTCGTTTTCTTAAACCTACATCCAAAATTGTTAATTTGAATGTGAAGACACTTCGTAGGTATTGTGTTAGAAAAGAACAACTTGAAACCGGTCAAACAGATGTTTGGGCCTTCATTGGCAGGTTGCCACGCTTTGATATGAAGCTCATTGATGCAATAAAGGGATTAGTGCAAGCTTTTTGGCATGACAACACTAGACCTTCTTCCAACCAAAAAGATGTATTAAAATTGAGAAGGGGCTCAAAGAATCGTGAACCACACATTAAACATTTTCTTGATATGACACAAACAGAATTATATGAGAGATTTAGGAATGAACATAACAAACTTGACTTGGGCCAAAGATCCTTTGAAAAATGAAAACGATGGTATGTTAAAATAAACACAATTCGTAACACATGTTGTTGTTGATACCACATTGAGTATGGTTACTATTATGACACATATACATATATTTTTCGTGTATTGCATAACACTCTTGTGCGGGAATGCTCAGCTGCATTACCACCGATTCCCTAGTTTCCAAGATGGACCTACAAGGTGACACCCGGGCCATTGGACTGGAGGAGAGGAGCACCCCTAGCACTATCCCGACGTCCTGAATCCAACGGAGTCGACGGTTCGTCGATCGGAGCCACGGTCGTCATTCTATGGCTCGTTCCGTCTTGCATCCAAAAGGCCTTCAAGGACACCTGTTGGATACCTGTCGGGGGCATAGAACTCCAACCGTGCAACAAAACCAGTTTCCGGGGTGTCCTACAAGTGTGTCTAGGGAGGTTCCGGTTGGGAATGCTAGCCATAAGTGCCCGGTGGAGGATTTTGCAAAGTTGACCCCCGTGTGCAAAAATTGCACACTCCCTCACTAACCAAAACCCTAGTTTCCAAGATGGACCTACAAGGTGACACCCGAGACATTGGACCAGAGGAGAGGAGCACCCCTAGCACTATCCCGACGTTCTGAATCCAACAGAGTCGACGGTTCGTCGAACGGAGCCACGGTCATCATTCTATGGCTCGTTCTATACCCCTACGTCCTGAGAGGTTGAAGCTGTAAAGCAATAGCTCTCTAGTATTCATCCTGAAGATCTTTTGTTTATGTCTAAGATAAAGAATCTCTTAGTTCGTGAGCTGGAACATATCGATCTTGACAGGATTTATACAATCTTTGTTTTGGATGCGAGACAGAACAAGCCATAGAATGACGACCATGGCCCCGATCAATGAACCGTCGACTCCGTTGGATTCAGGATGTCGGGATAGTGCTAGAGGTGCCCATCTCCTCCGGTCTCGTGGCCTGGGTGTCACCTTGTAGGTCCATCTTGGAAACTAGGGTTTTGCTTAATGAGGGAGTGTGCAATTTTTGCACATTGGGGTCAAATTTGTAAAATCGTCCATCGGGCACTTCTCGCTAGTGTTCCCAGCCGGAACCTCCCTAGACACACTTGTAGGACTCCCTGAAACCAGGTTTTGCTGTATGGTTGGATTTATATGCCCCCGATAGGTATCCAACAGGTGTCCTTGAAGGCCTTTTGGATGCGAGACGAAACAAGCCATAGAATGACGATCGTCACTCCGATCGACGAACCATCAACTCTGTTGGATTCAGGACGTTGGGATAGTGCTGGGGGTGCCCCTCTCCTTCGGTCCTGTGGCCTGGGTGTCACCTTGTAGGTCCATCTTGGAATCTAGGGTTTTGCTCAGTGAGGGAGTGTGCAATTTTTGCACATTGGGGACAAATTTGCAAAATCGTCCATCGGGCACTTATGGTTAGTGTTCCCAGCCGGAACCTCCCTAGACACACTTGCAGGACACCCCGAAAACCGATTTTGTTACACGGTTGGAGTTCTATGCCCCTGGCAGGTATCCAATAGTTGTCCTTGAACGCCTTTCTGATGTGAGACAGAACGAGCCATAGAATGACGACCGTGGCTCCGATCGATGAACCATCGACTCCGTTGGATTCAGGACGTCGGCATAGTGATAGGGGTGCCCCTCACCTCTAGTCCCGTGGCCCAGGTGTCACCTTGTAGGTCAATCTTGTAATCTAGGGTTTTGTTGAGTGAGGGAGTGTGCAATTTTTGCACATTGGGGTCAAATTTGCAAAATCGTCCATTGGGCACTTCTGGCTAGCGTTCCTAACCGAAACCTCCCTAGACACACTTGCAAGACTCCCCGAAATCAGTTTTTGCTGCACGGCTGGAGTTCTATGCCCCCGGCAGGTATCCAACAGGTGTCCCTGAAGGCCTTTTGGATGTGAGACAGAACGAGCCACGGAATGACGATCGTGCCTCCGATCAACGAACCGTCAACTCCAGACGTCGGGACAGTGCTAGGGGTGCCCCTCTCCGCCAATCCCATGGCCCACGTGTCATCTTATAGGTGCATTCTGCAAACTAGGGTTTTGCTCAGTAAGGGACTGTGCAATTTTTTCCCGTGAGGGTCAACTTTGCAAAATCATCCACTAGGCACTTGTGGCTAGCGTTCCCAACTGGAACGTCCTAGACACACCTACATGTCTCCCCGGAACCCGGTTTTGTTGCACTGTTAGGATGCTATGGCCCCGGTAGGCATCTGGTAGGTGTCCTTGAAGGCCTTTTGGATTCCAGACGGAACGAGCCATAGAATGAAGATCGTGGCTCGGATCGACAAGCCGTCGACACCGTTGGATTCAGGACGTCGAGGCAGTGCTGGGGGTGCCCCTCATTGCCGGTCCCATGGCCCACGTGTCATCTTGTAGGTGCATTCAAGCATTCATGTTTAGGTAAAACAATGAGTAAAACTGTGTCACGGTCCGCGGCACTGATTTTTTTTTGTTATATTAACCACAATGCGCGAGCATTATGGTGATACATAACGCACGAGCGTTATGTATAACCATAACGCTCGCGCGTTTTGTAATCCTATCCTACATGTTAAATGACATGGTAGGTCTGGAGCCCGTCATTCCTAGTTTTACATAACACACGAGCATTGTGCATTTACACAATTCTTGCGCGTTTTGCATTTACCCAATTACATCTAAAGGGTCCCTTAACTTCGTGCGAGGGCCCTCACAAGAAGCATTCGAATCCATTTTTTTGGCTCTTTTTCTTTTTTACTCCTTGCAAAATTATCTCCCGTTGATAGTTCCATCTCCAACAACTAATGGATATGCGGGCACTTCTCCAGTTTACTTTAGCAAGCCTACTTCAACGTTACCCATTCTTGTTGTAAACATAGAGTTTTGGCATATGTTCATGTAAATAGCCCTTCACAAGATATATGTAAATTTATAGTTCAAAGTTTTTCATACGGTGGAAATCTCATTAATATTGAACAAATGTTTTCCACTAGCAAGATGAAAGAGTCATAAACATACTCAGATTTTTGAATTTCTAGGCAATAAGACCTTTTTATCAAAATACTTGGATTTTTTTCCTTTTGTCCTCAATTTTTTCCAAATAATCTCTTGATGGGCTTCCACTAAGTCTCTATATTTTGGTTCATAATATCTTACTATATTTTGGTTCATAATATATGTGTATGGTACTACAAAAACCAATTCATCAATTTAATAGTACTTTATGTGTAATTTTGCCAATGTAAACTTAAGATAGGATAGACTTTAAAACTTGGTCACTTTGTTTACAACTTACATTATTTCACGTCAAATGTACATAGGTAGGACTTACATTTTATGTCAAACACTTGTTTATAACACCTTTTCCATTTATCATTGTGTAGTGGCATTAAGTAAATCTACTCTTTCTCAATACAAGATCATTATTTAATCAAATGATTATAAAGAGTTTACGCATTAACACTCTTCCATATTTATGACAGCAATTAAAATCTCTTGTGCTTTGCATCCTAAAATTGACTTTGCATCCTAAAATTGACTCATTAACACTATGATATAATGTTTTAAACCAATAAATATGCACAAAAAGTAGTCACACAACTCTCTCTTTGTTTTCATTAAAAATTGTAATTCCCCAATAGCTTATACACTTGACACTATTTTGAAATCATGTTTCACAATAGCTTAGGCACATTGTCATCATGTAACTCTTGCTTCAATATCTTATTCGAAAAAAACTGGTACGATAAATCAATCTTTCAATTAACGTATTTTTATATGTTTATCATTTTCTCAACTAACTAAAACAAGAGTCTCAATTGAAATTTTATATAAACTCTCAATTAAGAATTTATCTTCTATATTTTCTTAAATATAAAGTACAACCCATATTCATTTCTGACCATGCTTCGACATAAAGTACAACACATTCATTTCTTACCATGCTTCGACATAAAGTACAACAAATATTCATGATTTCACCCATTTACCAAAGTGCAATATATATATATTTTTAACTTCTAGTCTATACACACTTTAATAACATAATTTTCTTTTGAGAGTGAGGTATTTTAAAAAGTTTATCATAAAAATGGGTTGACGCTTATACATTGATAATAAAAAATTCAAATGCCTAGTTAAAAGTAAAAAATTTAAGGAACTAGTGTTGGGTAGACGAATGCTTGGCCTCTATATAAAATGATCTCATCTAATATTTATCGATTTGTGCTTATAATTGTGGATGTTGTTTAAAATTATTTGAATTTTTATAAACTGAATTCCTCTCATATTTGTTGATCTCTCTAACATGCTTGTTTATAATTGTAAATTATGAATTTTGAAATTTTAATCTCCCTACTCAAGCTAACATGGGATAGTTAAAAATATTTAATCATATTTATTTTAAAAAAATAGATATTCTATAATCTAGGATGAGATACTTATAATTGTAAATTGTGTTTTGAAATTGTAATCTCCCTTCTCAAGCTAATCATATTTATATAAAATAAAATAAAAATATTTTATAATTTTGGATGAGAAATTATTATATTTTATATAGGTATATTAAATTTCTTATACTTTATAAAGTTAGATATCAATCTTATTATGTTTTATAATATATGGTGAGAAATCATTGTGATATATTTAAAAGCTGGATGTCAATCTTATTTTAGAAGATGAATTTATATTAATGAAACGATGATATTTATAGCACAAAGTTAGTTACGTAAAATAAATGATTCATAAAGAATTTTATAATGTAACATGTTGATAAATATTAATTTTTATAAATGAAAGTTTATTTTTGAAATAATGAAAAATAATTAAGTTAGATTTTTTTTCAAAAAATTAATTCTATTTTTTATTTTGACTTTCAAATTTTTATCATAAAAATAAATTATATATTTTAAATATTTTTGAAGATAAACTATATTGCAATTTTAAAACTTCTTGAACATTTTACCCACAAAAATCATTACATGTGGAAGCTTAAATATAAAGTGAAAAAACTAACTATTAAAGAATAATAATTAAATAGTATTTTAACCATTAAAAGATAATGATATATTATAAATTATAAAAAATTATTTAATAAAAATTTAAATAATTTGCAATATATTTTGTGTTCATCAAAATTTACTTTTATATGGAAAACTAAATTAATAAAAATAATCTATAAAATGTATTCTTATTATATCAGTAAGTATTTTTATTTTAGAATTTGAAAACAATTATATTATATTATATATATAATAATAACTGATAGTTATGATCTAAGTTGTCAGGAGACTCTACTTTTTGAAACAGTACGATAGATATCAAATGGAAAACTAGAAGTTACATAAAATTTGATAAATCACTATACTAGGTAATTGTAACAAACCATCAAACTGTAATTTGAAGGTACACTTGAAATCTCATTTTAAAAACCTATTTGTACTGCTATTACAGTCAATAAAAAGATGCAAATGTAATACTAGCTTCATGTGAGTGTATTTTTTAGTATTAAATACATCTGTATATACTCTATTTTTTATGTACACATTTGATAGTCAAATTATGTTCCATAAGTGTTGAACACAAAACCATAAAAACATTCCTTGTAAATCAATGCAAAATTAGTCTACCAGATTTGGACAATATTCAAACATTCATTGTAAATCAATGCAAAATCAGTTTACCAGATTTGGACAATATTGAGTGGAATTTGAATAGTGTTGCAAAGTGCTTGGCATAAGCCATTGATAAATCACTATACTGGGGAGTTGTAACAAACAATCAAACTGTAATGTGAAGGTACACTTGAAATATGATTTTAAACACCTATTTGTATCGTTGTTACAGTCAATAAAAAGCTACAAATGTAATACTAGGTTGATGTGAGTGTATTTTTTAGTATTAAATACATCTGTATATATACTATATTTTTTATGTACACGTTTGGAGTCAAATTATGTTCCATGAGTGTTGAACACAAAACCATAAAAAAAATCCTTGTAAATCAATGCAAAATTAGTCTACCACCAGATTTGGACAATATTCAGTGGAATTTGAACAATGTTGCAAAGTGCTTGACATAAGTCCTGAACCAAACTCCATACGCAGTTAGCAAAAATTTAGTTCATATTTGGTTGGGGGTCATTATATTTTCCCCAGTGGATTTGCATTTTGCTGAGTTGGCCGTACCCCGAAGTACCCAAACACGGGGTTCGCCGTACCATTTAGCATATAAGTACCCCTTTTTTTACAACAACGTCTTGGGTACGTGGAGCCAGTATGGGGTACGACAGGGTACAACGGGAGACATACCTTACGAGTACCTGAGTACCCGGTACAGGTACATGTACCATACCCTCGAGTATGGGTACCCCTGCTACATAGGCTATGATGGACTGATGCATTGATAGCAAGTAATAGATGGGCACTTTGTTAACAGGTAGTTCATGTAACTAGAATGAAGAACAAATAACTTATTTGTGGCACTTAGCTTGTAACCTATAGGCGTTCACCAGCCACAAGTTAAGTGGTTTGCTAGTAAATATCTAATTAAACCTTTTTACATTGATAGGTGTTAGAAAATACTTATGGGTATAATTATCTCCACTTTTGATATCCACTGATGCTAAATTGTAGGAGGATGAGACAAGTGTATTGTATCCTCGTTCCAAATTCAAAATAAATAAATAAAAATAACTGGTAATTGATGCAAACTCTTTGGCTGACAAAAGTTATCAAAACAAGCTCTTGATGGAGAAGAAGGTTACATATATTGGGAGGAATGGCAGAACTCAAACATCCAGGATGAGGGTGTTTTTTATTATTATGACTAAGTTATCAAGATGTATTAATCTTCTTTCATGTAATTATGCTGAAGACTGTTTGTGGGTTTAGAGATAGGCAGATTGGAGTATGCTATTTTTAACCTTGAAAAGTATGCTATTTTTAACCTATTTTTTGTATATGGTTTCTTGAGAAAGAACCTCCACAAGTTAAGTGGTTGTGCTAGTAAATATATAATTAAACATTTTTACATTGATAGGTGTTCGAAAATACTTATGGGTATAATTATCTCCACTTTTGATCCATGATGGAGGTTGATCTCCATCAGATGCTAAATTGTAGGAGGATGAGACAAGTGTATTAAATAAAAATAACTGGTAACTTATGCAAACTCTTTGGCTGACAAGTTATCAAAACAAGCTCTTGATGGAGAATAAGGTTACATATATTAGGAGGAATGGCAGAACTCAAACATCCAGGATGAGGGTGTTTTTTATTATTATGACTAAGTTATCATGATGTATTAATCTTCTTTTATATAATTATGCTGAAGACTGTTTATGGGTTTAGAGATAGGCAGATTGGAGTCAGTGATATATCCTTGAAAAATATGCTATTTTTAACCTATTTTTTGTATATAGTTTCTTGAGAAAGAACCTGAATGATCTATGTACTATTTGATTCAAAGGAATAACAATAGTAAGCTTTTTTTTCTGCTGAGAAAAGACCCACAGTTTGTAACATTTTTTTTTTAGCTGTTCCAACAGTTTGTAACATACAACCACTTTAACTACACTTGGACATAAAAAAAAACAGGTTTACCCTTAAAAAAAAATTATAAAACTTAACTTGCATACAGTATTTCTTAGACCTCTGTTCCTTCTCCTGAGTCCTCGTCTCCTGCAGGAGACGCAGCAATTTCCGCTTCCAAACTTGAGCTAGCTTCAGATCAAAGTCCTTATTTCCTATTTTTCATGGTTTCATGAAACCATTGTACAGATCATTTTAACCTAATTATCAAATTCGTCCAAATCAAGCCCATTAATACGTAAATTCAGAAGTTCGATCAGTCAGATCTGAATCAGACCATGAACTAAGTTCAGAAGTTCGATTCGTCAGATCTGAATCAGGCCATGAACTGATCTGACGAGGCCTCCACGTTGAGATCAAAATTTTCAGCGGGGTGCTTATCATCCGAAGAAAAAAGCATGTTAAAATGGCTATCAGGTTCAAACTTTTGTTTACCTTTTTCATCGTAACTGCTCGCTAGATTATCCTTCCTAGAACTGTGTGCAGAGATGGTATCCTGTGCTGCGAATCCAGAAAAGTCTTCCCACTCGAACGAGGGAATCCACGGCGATTTGCTCTTCAAAACTTTGACAGCGGAGTCTTCTGGGACTGATATCTCCTCCCAAAAACCAAAGTTCATGCAGTGATTAGTCTTCATATATTGAATTCTATCCAACAATGCAACAAATTCCTCAAAATCGTCTTCACAACGCTTGCGTTTGGCCTCGGCTCGATCTGTTTCAATTTGTGAAGCCTCATGGTGACCCGAAGAACACGGTTGGAACTCGAACAGTCGTTTCAATCCCTTGCTGCAGGAATCCATGGATCCAATATATGAATACTTATTCAAAATTCAACCACCCATAAACCCATTAAACAATATCAGAGGTGGAGGCAGAGCATTTGTCCATTCGAATTACATTGGAAATCTCACAGAGAACAGTCTACATATAGGTTTTTCTATGAACTTTCTGAGAGAAAATCGAGAGAAAAACATTTGGGAAGAAATGGGAAATTGCAAACGTGTTGTCATCTCCGAAAATACAGCACCGAAAATTATCAGCGCAGATTAGGTCCGAAAATACAGCAGCGAATATTATCAACGCAAATCTCCGTGCATACACGGCATGAGTGGCAAGTTGGCAACCATTATCACAGAAACGACCGAATAAAGCGCAAGAGAATAAGTTCAAGCAGCGTAAATTCAGGTCGGAAACGTGGTGCAATAGGATGAAAACTCCCGTTCAATCAAAATTATTTTGTCAGCTAAAATTTCTGAAACCAAACAAGAATATGACTATTGGACAACACGGTCTCGATACTTTTCATTTAAATATGACCTCCCTGGGTCATCGTCAATTTGTACATCTACCTCACAAAGTAACAATTTAATGTAACATTTTATATATATATATATATATATATATATATATATTAAATTGGTGGATACTTTAATATATATAATAGTCAATTGGTGGGTTGTTGGAAGTAATGGTTGTTACCTTCTCCACTTATAGTCAAAAGCAAAAGCAAGTGACTTGTTGAATTCTTAATGAGATGTGCATTAATGGGCTCATAAGAATTAATTCATACATGACTTTATGTTTAATGACATACCAAATAAACAAAGGTGGCATGTGCGAAGATCATCATTGATCTTGGAGAAAATAAGGAAATCAGTTACGCTTGGGGTTTTGGAATCACTACTAACGATCGACCAAAGGCATATGTGCTCTTACAAGCGCTTTGAAGTATTGATTCAACCAAAATCAAGTCTATACTAGTGATTAGGGATTCGACGGTAATAATCAAGCTCATGAGTAAGGACCACAAAACTCTAAACATCCCTATAGCATCTTGACTTGTCTCCCAAATCAAGCAAGAAGCATCTTGGTTTCAAGAGATCAATTGTTTCCATGTTCTTTGAGGCCTAAATGGTGAAGCAAACCTCCAAGACAAGTTAGCTAGTTGGGAGAGGGCGAATGTAAAAAAAATGGGGATATAAGTCTCCTCCCAATCCACTAATGATAATTTTCATTAAGCCTATTAGAACCACCATTTTAATCGCAATCCATGCAAGGGGACATGTAGCAATTAGAGTGATAAGTCAAATTATGGAGCAACTAAGGTCTAGTACAAGCATGGAATGGCACTACATATGTCATCCCTTCTAATGTCCTATCATGTTGAATACACATGGGTAAGTTATCTTGGATAAAGTGGGATAATGGAACTCCGTGTGCATGTTCGATCTTGCTTGGGTGTGCAACGAGTGGAGTTGGCTTCGACATCCCCAACCTGGTTCAAGTATGTTGGAATAGTTCCTATCTCTTTTAGTGGTATAGGTGGTTGTTTGATCCTAGATTATCTTCATCCTCTAGTTTTTTCTTCAATCTCAATGTTGGGGAAACCCATGGACTAAATGGCTCTCCCTATGGACTTGTTGGTATTTTGTTTGGGTTTTATTATTTCACAATCAATTGGGTAGGCATGGAGCATTCATTTTCCGTTGGATTGTGACATCCTTGTTCAATTGATTCAGACATCCTATGTTTCTTGCTTATGATCCTCCATGGTTTGTTGAACTGGGAACTATGTTATCTCTATGAGTTCAAGTTACTCTTGCTCAACAACAAAATATAACTAAAGACAAGGCCATTCTTATGGAATGTAGGTATTTCCCTAGTAGATTACCCCCCTATTCTCAATGGTGAAAATGTATTCCTTACACCCCTATTGCAATATGTTTACATCTAAGTGATTCCAAGCTCCATGGACTACCCAAGTTGTTATAGTAAATGTCAACAGGTTATCCTAGAAATGTAGAGGATTCAACAAAGGCATGAAAACTTATTAATGAAAGCAAAACTTCCTATATATCCCTCTCCAACACAATCCATAGCAATGTGCTTCAACCTATTCTAAGCTCAGTGACATTGTTCTACAGTAGAAGGGACAAATTCAATCTCTAGAGGCATAATGTATGACTCTCAAATCCATAGTCGGTGCTATCCTTAAAGGCACTTACTCAGCAACCTCCAACTATCGACATTATCTAAGCTCTACTCTAGTGTTCACCAAAGAAGAAGAAATAGTCTCACAAATTATTGAAGACATGGAGATTGATAATAGATGACCACAACATGAGAATGGAGATCCAAGAGAAGCCTACAACCAACATTCCATTCACTAAATCTCTAGCATGATATTCTGGTATTAGGCATATATATTATCAACTGTATACATCTCTAGTAGTCTTTTAGTTTTCTTTGAAAGGGACTTTAGGATAGTTATGGCATCTTTTCGTGTTTTGGAAGATCTAGTGACCACACCCAGAGCATCTCATACTTTTGTATTGTACTCAACTATAGAGTTCGATTATAACCTTTTTATTGCAAACTCATAACCATTACTATTTAAAAAAAGTATAACATATCAAATAAACAATCAATAAAATTTATAATGAGGCATAGTCAACCATGGTAAACTATGTCCATTCATAGTAAAAAATGGTCAAACATAATCAATAATGATCAACGATTGTTAAGATCCTAGTGGACGAACTTCACTAATATCTCGAGGTTTTGGTGTAATGGTTTGTATCATTTGGTATCAGAGCCTCCACCCAAGTTCGAGTCACAGAGCGGGTGGCAATGTTGGCATTGCAGTGTTCGTCCGGGGCTCGTACGGCTCAAAGGGAACACCATCGTACGGAAGCACATCTAGCCCAGAGTCTCGATTGCGGAGCGCGGTGGGATGTTAAGATCCTAGTGGACGGCCTTCACTAACATCTCGAGGTTTTGGTGTAACGGTTCGTATCAACCATCGTCAAACATAGTCAACCATAATCAACCATGGTCAACCATAATCAACCATGGTCAACCAAATTCAACCATAGTCAACCATGGTTAATCAAAATCAATCATACATAGTGGCATAACCATTGAATAACATCAGAATCCAGCATAACCCTTGAGGAATGTTGCAATGCAAGATAACCCTTGATTGACATCGTAATGTAACATAACCATTGACAAACATAACAATGCCATAATTTGCAACATAACCTTTGATGAACATTGCAATACAACATAAAAATAATTAAAAATAATTCGGTGCATGTTTAGTTTCATGAGTATTACAACATAATATGCAACATTTATCTTATCTTAGAACTTTATTTTACTTTATTGCAAAGTATTGATTGTTTCAACTATAAAAAAAAATTAATTAATATTAACAATTATGTAATTAACCGAAGTTATTTTGTTGTATGTGACTTATTATTCTGTTATTAATCTTTTTATAATATTTTTTTCATTTTCATTATCTAATGTGTGCACATGACTTTTCTTCATCCTTTCCTAATAACTACTTTAAAAAGAGCTAGGATATTAGTCGCATGATCATCTACAATACCACACTATAAATGAATCCATAATATTAATTTATTATTTACAATGTATGTACTTTGAACTTTATTTTACTTTATTGCAAAGTATTGATTGTTTCAACTATAAAAAAATTTAATTAGTATTAACAATTATGTAATTAACCGAAATTATTTTGTTGTATGTGACTTATTATTCTGTTATTAATCTTTTTATAATATTTTTTTCATTTTCATTATCTAATGTGTGCACATGACTTTTCTTCATCCTTTCCTAATAACTACTTTAAAAAGAGCTAGGATATTAGTCGCATGATCATCTACAATACCACACTATAAATGAATCCATAATATTAGTTTATTATTTACAATGTATGTACTTTGAACTTTATTTTACTTTATTGCAAAGTATTGATTGTTTCAACTATAAAAAAATTTAATTAGTATTAATAATTATGTAATTAACTGAAATTATTTTGTTGTATGTGACTTATTATTCTGTTATTAATCTTTTTATAATATTTTTTCATTTTCGTTATCTAATGTGTGCACATGACTTTTCCTCATCCTTTCCTAATAACTACTTTAAAAAGAGCTAGGATATTAGTCGCATGATCATCTACAATACCACACTATAAATGAATCCATAATATTAGTTTATTATTTACAATGTATGTACTTTGACCCACCTTCATCTTGATTAATCCATTCATAATTTCATGGTTATTAGTTATTTCCTTATTGAATTTAAAATATTCATATTTATTGATGAAATAATTAATTTATAAGAATTAATTTATATACGATTTTATGTAATAATATATTAAATAAATAATGAATAAATTTTATAATTAAGTTTAATTTTATAATTTTATCATTGAGAATAAAATTATGTTGTTATAAAATAAAAAATGAAAACTAAATAAAAAATAATTAAAAAAATCTATATCTACTCATAAAATAAAAATTTAAAACCAAATAAAATGTCGTTAAAAAAATAACACCTCAAGAAATTAGATGCAACTTAAAACCAAATAAAAAATCCTTAAAAAATTTAATACATCTATGTTTAAGATAAATCTATGCCAATTTGTAATTAATACACTTTATATTAATAAAAATGTATATTAACATATTACATTAATAATAATAAAAATAAATTTATCTAAGTAGCTTTTTCTACATAATACTAATTATATTTTATTTCATTAAACTATTCAACCATTGTAATCACACCCACACTAAGAAGCATTCTTTTCAACTATTAATTTAAAACATTTATTTTTCAATTAATTTTATTAATTTTAACTTTTTCTATTTATTAAAAAAAAAAATTAATCTTCTATAACCATTATAATCCAACCTCTCACAAAATATTGCAGAACTCCAATTGTAATCGTCCTCCCATCCTTCACAAATGGACAATACTCCAACCTCTAACAAAAACAAAAATGTTGCAATTACACTACTCCAAACTATACTCTAATCTTAAAATAAAAAATAAAATCCAACTAACAAAAGTTTTAGAAATCACACTTCTTCAACTACCCTCATAATCAAATCCTTCACATAAGCATTAAAGATGTCGCTCTAGCGGTAACACTATAGATCTACTACAGAACACACACACAGACATAGAGCAAGGAAAAGCATATATTTGCTATTCTATAATGATATGAAATATATCACTTTTATTTTTTATCTAGACTATACTTATAGCATATTGTATCTTTATGTTGTTTTTATATAGCAATACGGTCATGAAATATATGAATTATGAATATCTAATTTTTTTTTGAAAATGCTTGAGAGGCATAATATAACATACCCATTCCCTTCGGTTAACCAGTTGGTGTGGGGTATCAAAAATTTTCTCTTTAAATCTTATCAAGAAAAATAAGATTTATAACGAAAGACAAAAGCTTCAAGGTTCTACACTGCACAATATAATTCATTTTTATGTAACAAGAAAAATAATTTTATTTGTAACAACATTAGTAATTAGAGTAGAATTTGTTAATTGTTATTCAAGAATCTAAGAATGTTGAAGCCTCACTAAATTTGTAATGTGTTTCTCCATGCCGATTTTTACACAGATAGGACCATTCATATTCAGTCATCCCCTGATAGTTCACATGTTACAAGTATGATGTTTAAACTACATTCATAGCCAATCATGTTTCTCCTCAAGCATTATCAAGACTATCTAACAATTTCTATTTTAAGGGTTATAGTCTATAACTTCCACATATTAATATCATTTAAGAACATAAAAAACTAATGAATTATTAAACTATAACTCATTATACCCCTCCACATGATAAACATACCATATTTATAACTTGATTGATAACCACATAAAGAAACATCAATGACTATGATCTCTACTCAAGTAAGGTATACATCATGGCATTATTTTCTTGACATGTCATTTACCACTATGATGTAGCAATTCTGATGGTTAGCAAGTTAACCAAAACTACAACCCAACTTAACGCAAAGGTTTACAATTCCTTTCTCACAAATCTCTAAACATATAGGGGTAGTATTAATTACACATAAGTTTGTACAATTCAAATAATATTTAATTACTTTTATGCATTAAGAATGATAAGCATAACATATGCAAAATAGGATAGTACTTCAAGGCATAAATCTTAGTATTACCAATATGTCACTTATTCTCAAGTTTGTCTTATATAATTGAAATATTAAAAACTATTATGATACCTAAGCTAGCTATTCCCTCAGGAACAAATAATAATGCAATGATTAAAGAATCATTATACACATATAATTAACCAATATATGCATTCATTTAAATACCTAGTACTCACTTCACATTATATTCCTTTCAAGCATAACCGGATGTCGAGATGTAAAGAATGAAGTCCTTTATCAATTCTGGAGGGAAAACCAAGGTGGCGGAAGTAAGAACATGTTTCAAGGCAACAAAAGACGCTTGTGCTTTCTCATTCCAAATGAAAGGAATGTTGGAACAAAGCTAATGCAAGAATCATTGAAGTATCGTGGCATAATATGGTATAAAGCGACATAAGAAGCTTGCCTTGCCTTGAAGACTTTGCAATTGGCGCAAGGTCCTCGGAGGGGGAAGTTCAATGATGGCTTGAACCTTCAAAGGGTCCGAATGGTGATCCATCTTGGTGAAATGATGAATCCTAGAAATCAGTCATCAAGAATGAAAAATACGCGTTTGAGGGGATTCAAGCAAATGTTATATTTATGACATCGAAGGAACACTTGATAAAGGTCCTCAAGATGGTGCGTTTGTTTCTTGGATCTTTCCATGAGGTCATCCAAGTATGCGAGGATAACATGTGTTAACACTGAAATTGTCCTAAGTTTTTGTGTGTTTTTCTCAAATGTTTTTTTCCTCTTTCTCTCTTTCATTTTATTTTATTTTTAGATTTTGAATGATTTTGATATTCTTTTTAGTTCTTTATGTTATAGTTTTTTGTTTTAATTGATTATTATCCTTAGTGGCTTATTTAATGTTATATTTCTTTTCAAAAGTTTTTAAAAATACTTACTAAGGTATATTCTAATGCTATGTCCAAACTTTAACCTTTATTTTTGAGTTGATATGCCAATTTGCAAGTTGAGACATTCCCTCAGCGCAAAGTCCAAATCAGATACTCTAGCGCGTTGCAGGAATCCGAGATCATGAGGGTTCGTGGTTCATTGATCACAGGACATGATCATTGTATTTGGTGATGATATGGAGCTTCTAGACACCTGTTCACCTTATTATGACACATGCATGAACCTGTTGTAATTATCATCAACGAATTTGGGGATTTTAAATGCCACGATTTCATATTTGGCGATTTCAAATTTATTGCCAAGACATGTAGTGTTGAATTTTTTATTGAATCTTTTCTCTCTTAATTCAGTTACAAGAGAGTAAATTAGTGAATTTGTAGAGTTATACTGAGAATATGGGGAGGAGTGGTCAGCTGAGTCAGTTTGAACCGACGAATACTACCTGGGAAATAGAATTTCCTGAGTGTGTTGCGTTTTTCAACACTGTAGGATGGTTTGAGTTTTTTCAGAGGATTACAGGGTTTAATGTCAAGGTAACTCATGCTTTCTCTCAACATATTATCAGTAGTAGTGTGAGTTTCGACACCCTAAAGTTTGAATTAACAAAAGCCCTAGTTTCTGAAGTAATCAATGTGCCATTAGAGGGAGAGTTATGGTTTAAAAAGGCTCCTTTTGACTTCAACCCTAGCATGTTTTTGATACCCGAAGCTGGATCTCTTGACTGGAGTAAGGGTGTGCAGCTAAAGAATTTCAAACCGGAATGGAGAGAAGTGATTGGGATCATACAGAGTTACATTACATGTGAAGGCCGGTTTGCCTTTGTTTTCAAGTATCACATTAGGTTTTTGTTGCATCTAACTCAACAATCTAAAATGAATTTACCCTTCTTCCTATTAAAAAGTCTCCAGAAGATGTCCAACAGGGTAAAAGGTGACTATCATTGAAGATTCTTCAGGTTAGGAGGATGGGGATAGTAAAGGAGAGTTAAATTCAAAGGAGATTCAAACAAATACAGAGAAGGAGCATGAAATGATTTCTGAATTAGTTGAGGAATGTGAAAGGATTTCATAACAGGAAATGGTGATAGAACAAGACATCATTCCAAGTTTTGAACAGACAACCACTTCAATATTTTCATTCTCAGGCGTAGCATCCAAAACTAAAGAGGAAGAAGAGTTGATTTTTAAGAAGTTAAATATTCCATGTGGGGCAGAAGAGCATTCAAGTATACATCAAGATGTTCATATGGACACCGAGATTGATAACCTAAAGAAATCAATACAGCAGTATAAGTCCCAGGAAACATTCTTGAATGAGTCTAATGAGAGGCTTAGAACTACTAATAAAAGGCTAAGGGAGGATTTAGAAGACATAAATGCTCATTACCCAGAACTAATTTCAGTAGCCAAAGAAGCTTTAAGAAGGAAAGGACAGGTAGAAGTACAGGCTGAAGAAATGGCAAAGCAAATAAAAGAGTTAAGCAAGCAGAACAGGGTATTACTTAACAAAATTCGAGGAACGGAAACACAACAAACTCAAGATAAGAAGAAATCCTCTGCCTTGGAAGGCATAGCCATGCTGGCCGAGGCTACCAAGAAGTTATGAGCCACCTAATCTCCGGTTGTCAAGTAGTTCATTTTGTTATCTTATACATAGTTGTTAATAGGTTGTTTTAAAGATTCGAAAGTTAGGATGTAATTTCTTAAATGTAACTACTTCGAAGATAGACCAAAAGACAGTTATGAAACTGCTTTATTTTGTAAAGGATAAAAGCAACGAAGTTTAGTGGAGAAGGGTTCAATTTTGGTTTTCAAGAAACAAAATATAGCTAAGAGCATTGGAAACATTTCAGACTAATACAAATGACTCTTATGTAAGTTTTTAAAGACTGAGACAGATTTATACATGAATATAAGCCACTCTATTTTATCTATCAATTTTGTTTATGGTCATTTTGACCACTCAACTTGTGATTTCATTCCTTGTTTAAAGTTTTTTCTCATGTGAATGCTCATGTGTTGTGGACTGAACCAGTTAATGTGCTTGCAAATGTGATGGTTTATGTTTCTTCTTTTAAGCTTTAATATCTCAGTTCTTTGATGATTATTGCATGATTCAGTTCTAGTATTAGTTTGATGATTGATTACTTTCTTGAAAATGAAACTGTCAAACCAATAAATTTCAAAGACAAAACCTATTTTTTGTTCATTGTATTGAGATTGTACTAGCTTGCTCCCTCTATAGTCTAGGGACAATTTCTAGCACAAACATCTTTGGCTTCGTTGCCTGGGACAAAAGTGAAGTTATCTCTTCCATGGACTATCTATATTGTTCTGGTTTTGAGGTGAACAAGATCAGAAGTTTTTATTTCAGACTACATCTTCACCAAAACAGTGGTTCACAGTGGCTTCTAGGAGGATTGGAACAAGACAAAAACCTTTATTACCATTACATCCAGGTGTGTCAGATCCAGAAAGAATTTTGAAGAAGGCTAAACAAGAACCATCTTTTGGAATATCTCACTCTTCACCTTCCTTGTTTTTTCATGATAAATCACAGTCAGTATCTCCATTTGTGTTTTCAAAATCTAAGTTAAACGAGACAAAAGAAGAATTTTCATGGTTTATACCTGCTACTCAAGTTGATACTCAAGTTCTTACTAGCCCTTTATCTACCCAAAAGCTTAAAACTGAGTTTTCTGGTAAGATTACCATTGTTCAGCCAAAAAATAATATTCTTACCCATCAGTCAAGTCCAAGTAAAACTATCAATAAACCTTTTGTCATCATCAAGTCAAACTATTTCCAAGATGATAGGACAACAACAACTTGACATGATGGATCGAATGGTAGCTGTTAGGTATGCTCCCCTAGTTTTACCTCAGCCCTTAAATGCTTTCCCTAGAGGAGACTATCAGAAATACCTACCTAGGTTTAATGACCAGGGTAAAATCATTGCAGAGGAACATTGGAATCACATTTCTAAGTTATGCAAACAACCAAAATATTGAAGCTAAAGATGTGTAGATGAGAATGTTCGTACAGAATTTAGATGGGGAAGTAAGAAAATGGTTTCAGGAATTGCCAACTAACTCAATAACCCTAATTGAACAACTCCAAGAAATGTTTATGAGATAGTGGGGAGATACTAAAGATCATACTTATTACATAACAAAATTTGCAGCATTGAAAAGAAAAAAAGATGAAAATGTAGCAGATTTCTCTAAACGTTTCAATAAGATGTATGGAAGGATCCTAGCTGAAATCAAGCCTTCTATAACATCAGCTATGTTAACCTATGCTAACTCCTTTGATCATGAGTTTTCCTTGCATTTAACAGAAAGAAGGTCAGTGACTTCATTGAATATGCAAGAAGCTGTCCTAGAGGTTGAATCAAACATTTTAGCTTCGAATAGGCTTAGAGATCAGTTGGATTATCAGGTTCATGACCGGAAGGGTAAAAATGAGATGATGCCTTCAGCTTCTACTTCAAATAAAGAAGAGAGTAAAATAGATGAGATGAATAAGTTGATTAAAAATTTGACTGCAAAAGTGAGCACGCTGGAGTTGGAAAAGAACTTGAATAAACCAACTCAGGAAGGGGAAAGAAATCCTAATCAGTTTAGACATCCATTTGTACCTAGATTCATCCCTCGAGAAAGAAGAAACAATGATATTCAGAGGGAGAGAAGAGAGAATGAAGATCAGAGAGTTCCTCCACCATTTCAAAATAATTTTATAGAGGAAGTTGAAGAAGTTGAAGATTTGTAGTATGAAGATCTAAATAAGAATTTAAATTACTTTGGGGAGTTTTCATCAGAGGGTTTTACAACTGAATATAGCTATCATAATTCTGAACATTATGATTCATATAATCATCAAGAAGAAAGTGATCATGGCCCTGAAGTTTCAGCTAGTATGTATCAAACTGAACCTAAAAAATATTATAACTTAAGATTAGGTCCAAAGCAAATTGTTAAGATTCCCAAGAAGAAAATGGTTCCTCCTGCCAAGCAATTGCCTAATCAAACATAGGAAAAGAGGAAAAACCATGGTGACCAAGCCAAAGCAGCAGTGACTAAAGAAATTAACAAAAATGTGTATACTTTTTACTTTGAGAATGAACTATGTAAGATCAAGATTCCAATGACATTGACTGAATTAATGAAGACTCCTTGTTTTAGAGATTCTGCATGTAAGTTACTGAATGTTCAAGCTAATCACCCTCCTTCAGATACTGTAAATTTACAAGAAGAATACCCTACAATTATTCTTGGGTCTGCCTCATCTGATAAGCCTGAAAATGGTTCTAGCTTTCCTCCACCTTTTTATATAACCCTGATTGTCCTTGATCAAATGATTCATAACTGCCTTTTAGATTCTAGAGCTTCTCGCAACTTGATGCCTCAAGCCGTTATGGAGGCCCTTGGTTTGAGTATCACAAAGCCATACCATGATTTATTTGCATTTGATTCTAGAGCTGTAAAATTTTTATATCCTTGGGAAGATTCGACCAAGATATCAACTCTAACTTCATATTTTTAATAAAGTTCACTGGTTAAATTTTTTACAATTTCTTTGAACAGAGCAGTAAGTAAGTGACGAGGACTGAGGCAAGATATGAGGATGGTAGGATGAACATTCAATTATAGAATTTGGATGAGGTGTGTCTAGAAGCAGCAAATCAGATCATATTGAGAGTCCTAAGCACAAAGCACTAGGGACATTTATGTTTCAAGCATCAACTAAGCTGAAGTCTACTCCAAAGATTCCTGGGCACGCCAGCATATGCTTACTAGACTGGGTGGGTTCCTAAGAGTTCAAGGCTAAGTTATGACAGTCAAATAATTTCAATGGATACATTGTGCAGCATTAAAAATATTTTGGGAAGAGTGGGAGTGATTTGGGAGTCTTGAGTCAATCGGGGATTGTTGAGCTAGTTAATTTCCAATCTTTACAAAAAGGGGTTAAATGCTTTCAAATTATTAAAGTAGGGACTGATATGGAAAATATACTATATTATTAACCTCCTACAACTTACAAAAATTAAATCTGACATTCAGAATGAATTTGGCTGTCATTCCAGTAAAACTAGTCACAAAATAGTGCTCAATGAGCTAGTCTTTCAATCTGGGTTACTAAATGACTTTTATTAACTGAAATACTCCGTTTTGAAGTATTATAATGCTCTGATATCATATATTCAACATAATATAGTCGAAATATATCTCACTTTATCAATTTTGTACTCATGTAATGTCTCCTCAACAATACAGTGTCTTATAGACTAGAAAATCCCCACATAGGGCCACCAGAGAGCTGTAAGAAGAGATGGAATGATCAAATATCTGATCTGAAAGTGTATTTTGGCATTCAATAGGTTTGGAAAAGAGTATGGGATGTGAACTGAGCATCTGAGGAAGAATGGGGTGCTACTCCTAGCTCTTCTCTTTCTTACAGTAAAAACACCTCCAAATTTAGCTGAGGTTGAGAGAATGAATATGAAGAGAAGAGTGGATCAGTTCTGAAGCTGGTTTCTATTCATGGGGATCTTTGATGACTGCAAAAATGGCTGAACTGACTCTCCATCAACCCTTGGGCACATTCATTGGAGCTAGCTTCTTCAACTGGAGAACCTTCACCCAAACTAGATGTAAGTTCATTGTGTGAGTGATCTGCTCCTCTAACTGACTGTAGATCTTCAATGAAGGATGGAAGTAACTGATAATGGCTACAATGACTCAATATGGACCTGCACAACACTCACTAGAAAATCATAGTTCCTTGGGGCACATCTCCCAAGAAAAACTTGTTGAGGCACATAACTCAACTAGAGAGGCTCAGAGCTCTCAATGCAAAACTACAAATGACAAAAGTTATCAAATGGAGTTGGTTGGCTTCTTTTATAAACTTCATGATGACCTGCTGAGCAAGTTCTTGGCTTGTTGACCTGTGAGAGTAGGTTACCCACTTTCCCATCTTATTCCAAAGCCATGAGGGCACATTTCTTGAGGAAAATAGCAACTCTTGGCTTTGAAAACTTTCTTTCCTTTGCCTCCCTTCACTGAATTTGGCAAGTGTGCTTTAGAAAGCTTTTTTTGGATGTTGCTACGTTCATTCTGGCTGTTTTTCCTATTATTTCCACTTTTTTTACTTTCCTTCTTTTCTGCTTTTGCCAGTTTTTCTGTTTGCTTTTTCTAGTTTCTAATTTGTTCTTCTTGTCTTCTTTCCTCCATTGGATTTCTTGACTTTTATGAGATTTGCCATTAAGGAAAGAGTGGTCCACATGACCAAATTTGACGTCCTAGCCACATTATCACCACTTGCCAATATTTATTAATAAAAATATTCCAACTCCGAATTAATTCAAACTTAAGCATTTAATCAATTAATTAATTCCTGTGGTATAATTGCCTAAAAAATACCCCCTACTCCATTTTGGCAACATCTTCCACATGGGTGCCCTCTTAGCCCACTTGCTCATTATCCATTAATTTTATTTATCAAAATTACCTTTAATAAATAAATTTGCCAATTTGTGAGACTTAGGCTAAAATTAATTCTAAGCCACTAGAATTAATACCATTTAATTCCCTTAGGGGTTGATCTTGCCCCCTTTCAAACATGGTACTGGATGAGCCAGAATTGGGGATATGACAGTCCTCCCTTCCAAAGATTGCTTGTCCTTAAGCAATGTTAGGATTCCACCCAGCTTCTGCTACACCACTCTGATTATAATTGTCCCCATCCACTCAACAATCTGAAAGTTAAACTTGGGGCCTTCAAAAATATACAAAAGAAATGCAAGATGACTATGAAGAATAAATTGTACTGCAAACTCTATTTGCACTAAATCATGAACAAAAAGCTTAACCCAGTTAAGATAACTGAGTAGAATTCCTGGATCCCACTGCTTCCTCGATAAGGACCCAAGTTTTTTTGCCCCCTTTGGAAATTTGTTACTCCAAAGAATGCATGGATCCCATGGTCCCTGCTGAATACCATCCATTATCACTATTACTCGTGAAAATTTATCACTCCAGGGTATGCCAGGATCCATCTAACATGTTGGAAGTGTGCCACTCCCAATGCAAAACTAAATAGTTGTGTGACTTCTCCACCAAACATAGAGCTTCTTGAGAGCATGCAAATCAAAATGCATCTCTTGTGCATGTGCACTGGAGACATCTAATGGTTGCAAAATACATCTTTGCTGCAGCTCACATGTCAGGACAATGTCAGTTATAAAAAAAGATTTACTACAAAAATAAAAGAACCTTTTACCTTCCAGGGTCTTCATTTCAATGTTGCATCTACCCATCCATCCAATGGATGGACGAGCACTTTCATTTGCTTAACCATATAGAATGTGATCAGCCATATTTATGCCCTCCTCAAATGAATAGATCTCATGATCTCTATGGAACTCCACTGATGCTCTGCTCTTCATCCAATGGCTCAACTCTATGCCATTGATCCAAGGGTGCAAAACTCCATCAAATGACCCACACTTTGGAAGTAAGTGTAGATCTGATTCCTCCTTGTCAAAAGTGGCTCACACACTTGCATGGGATTCCTCCACTGTTGCAGTTTAAGGAACATCTCATCGGCCTCAATTTTAGGATCCTCCTGCTCCTCATGTGACACCAAGAGGAAGAATCCTTTTACCCAATTTTCATTCCCAAAATTTGTGGTTGAATGTGAAGTGGGGAATGAAGGATGGTGAGCCATGCTTCTGAACATTTCATCCACTGAATTTGTGGATGTATCCTCTCCATTGATTGTTGATCCATATATGGTGTACTCATCTGGCTCTTCCTTGGAAGAGTGACTTTCTTCAATGAACCTCTCAAGTTCATTCTGGAAAAGGTCATGTGCTTGTTTTTCATCAACTCTGTCTGCACATTCCTCAAGCACATACCAGGTAGATTGTTCCTCATGATCCACCAACTCATGAGGTTCCTCCCTTGGAACATGAACTAACTCAGCCCTGTTATTATGACTTTGTGAAAGCTGGGAGGTAAAAAGTGATTCTGGAAACTTTTCATTAAGCTGCTCATTTTGATCCTTAGATTCTTGACAAGCACCATGAGTACCAATCAGATAATCTTGGGTATTTTCCAACATATGAGTGAGCTTGTTGATCTCCTCATCATTCCTTATTGTAGCATTACAGTACATATTCACAAGCTCCAACAAGTGATCTCTATCCGAAAGCAGCTGAGAGAAATTTCCTTTTAGGCTTCCTACCGCTTCGCACATGTGCACAAAATTTTCAACGGAGGGTTGCTCCTCCATTGATGCAGTTCTCCAACAACAGTGAGAGATCAAAACATTAAGTTCATGGAGGTTTTTCAGTGCCTCCTTTATTTTTTCCTCACTCATTTTCAATGGTCCAATCAGGGCAAGAAGTTCTAGCTGGTGAACCTCCTCTTTTGCTTCTTGCAATTTAGCCTTCTCCCAATTCTGAATTATGACACTAGAAGGCTCTTATAATCCATCATTCTCACTGGAAGTGGCTGCCATCTTGGGCTGCAAAAAAGGCATGCAAAAATAAAAATTGCATCCATACCTTTGTGCCCAAATTTCCTCCTCAGGTGGTTTTTTTATGGCAACATGTTTCTTTCCAAAATTCCTTGGTTCACACCCAGCTGATTTGGGATGATCTTCCACCTCAACCTGAAGTTCCAATGATGATTTTAGATCTGATTGATGTTCTTCTTTTGGATCTGATCCAAAATATGTCCTACCCTCATCAACCTTCCACATATCTTTTTCACTTATCTTGAAATCACCCACGAAGAAATTGGGAGTGATTTCACCTTCCTCATTGCCAACAATCGATTGTTTGACTGTTGGATCTTTAGTTGTGCATGGATATTTTTCCTCTCCTTCTGATGAAGGATTTGGTGAATCATCATCCTCATGGCTGCTGCAAGTATGCTGATATCTAACCATGGTATTCCCTCTTCTTCAACACCTTGAGGATCTCCTGATGTTCCCACAATCACTGGTTTCTGAAGAGATAAGCATTGAGAATTAAATGCTTCATTATGGGGAACTAGTTTCTCCACATCATGGAACACCTTATGGACAATATATTCTATGTTATTCTGTTGATTTCCAAAAGGAAAACGGGTACAAAATATGATTGAGGTCCATACCTTTTCATCATACTTCTCCCTTCAAACGACGGAGCTATGGTGCCTTGTTCTGTCACCCAATCGACGGGTTCACATCCAACTAATGTGTGGTCATCTTCTGCTTCACTATGTAGCTCATGTGGTGACTTTGGATCTGATTTAGGTTCTTCTTTTGGATCTGATCCAAAGTATGTCTTACCATCCTTAAGCTTACCAAGCTCCTCTGAGGTGATCTTGGAATCCTCTACATAGAATCTTGCAGTAGATTCTGCTCCCAAACTATTAACAACCTCATGATTAGTGTTTGGGTCTTGCTTCCCCAAACAAAATAATGAATCTTCTACCTTGCTTTTTTTAGGGTCAAGATTCTTGGAGGCTCTTTTGGAAGAGGATCCAAACATTCTTGTGAGGTGTAAATAACATGCATCCACTGAATCTCTTGCTTCTTTTAGGTACTCTTCAGAAGTAGGTTGATATTTGGCTGTGGAACATGCAACCTTTTCCTGCATAGAGCTATCGGAATAACCATAGCCTCTTCTACCAATCATGATTTCATGGGTCATACTTGTAGAGGGTACTTCTCGTAATTCTTCTTCCTCATACTGTCTAGAATACTCGTCATACCACTCAACAAATTCATCATCATATTGCTCATAAAAATCCTCATCAGAGTAAGAATATTCTTCATTGAATATTGACATGACTGCCAATTCATTAAATTAAGAGTCTTCTTTCCACAGGAGTAGAGGAAAGAGCTCTGATACCACTATAATATCCTTGGGAAGATTTGACCAAGATATCAACTCTAACTTCAGATTTTTAATAAAGTTCACTGGTTAAATTTTTGATAATTTCTTCGAATAGAACAGGAAGTAAGTGACGGGGACTAAGGCAAGATATGAGGATGGTAGGATGAACATTCAATTATGGAATTTGTATGAGGTGTGTGCAGCAGCAGCAAATCATATCAGAGCGAGAGTCCAAAGCACAAAGCACTGGGGCCATTTATGTTTCGAGCATCAACCAGGCTGAAGTCTACTCCAAAGCTTCCTAGGCACACCAGCATATGCTTACTAGACTGGGTGGGTTCCTAACAATTCAATGCTGAGTTATGATAGTCAAATAAGTTCAATGGATACATTGGGCATCATTCAAAAAAAATTGGGAAGAGTTGGAGTGATTGGGGAGTCTTGAGTCAATCGGGGATTGCTAAGCTAGTTACTTTCCAAATTTTCAAACTGTATGAGAGATCTTCTCTTCCAATAGACTGGAGAACTTCAATGAAAGATGGTAGTGATTGATAATGGCTGCAATAACTCAATATGGACCTGCACAACACTCACTGGAAACTCATAGGGACTTGGGGCACATCTCCCAAGAATAACTTGTTGAGGCACATCACTCAACTAGAGAGGCTCAGAGCTCTCAATGCAAAATTACAAATGACAAAAGTTATAAAATGGAGTTGGTTGGCTTCTTTTATAAACTTCATGATGACCTGTTGAGCAAGTTCTTGGCTTGGTGACCTGTGAGAGTAGGTTACCCACTTTCCCATCCTATTCCAAAGCCATGAGGGCACATTTCTTGAGGAGAATAGCAACTCTTGGCTTTGAAAACTTTCTTTCCTTTGCCTACCTTCACTGAATTTGACAAGTGCACTTTAGGAAGGTTTTTCTAGATGTTGCTACCTTCATTCTGGCTGCTTTTCCTATTATTTCCACTTTCTCTAGTTTCCTTCTTTTCTGCTTTTACCAGTTTGTCTGTTTGTTTTTTCCAGTTTCTAATTTGTTCTTCTTGCATTTTTTCCTCCATTGTATTTCTTGACTTTTCTGAGATTTTCCATTAAGGCAAGAGTGGTCCACATGACCAAATTCGACCTCCTAGCCACATTATCACCACTTTCCAATATTTATTAATAAAAATATTCCAACTCAAAATTAATTCAAACTTCAGCATTTAATCAATTAATTAATAATTAATTAATTCATGTGGTATAATTGCCTCAAAAATACTCCCTCCTCCATTTTGGAAACATCTTCCACATGGGTGCCCTCTTGTCCCACTTGCTCATTATCCATTAATTTTATTTATCAAAATTACCTTTAATAAATAAATTTGCCAATTTGTGAGACTTAGGCTAAAATTAATTCTAAGCCACTAGAATTAATACCATTTAATTCCCTTAAGGGTTGATCTTGCCCCCTTTCAACCATGGTACTAGATGAGCCAAAATTGGGGACATGAAAAAAATGCCTAGGAGTGATTAAAGATCTTGTGGTAAATCTTACTCAGTTACCTATGAAAAGTGTTATTATGGATGTAGTAGTAGCTGATATCTCTCCTAAGTTTGGTATGTTACTATCAAGGTCTTGGGAAAAGAAAATAGGGGAAACTTTACATATGGATTTAGCATATGCAACCATTCCAATGTTTTGGGAGAGAATAGAAGATTGTACAGGGAATTGCAGTATGATTTTATAGTCAGAGATGAAAAAAACCCAACAAATCATCCCCTTTATGCAGTAGATGAAGAATTGGGATCTTGTATGCTTCATTTAAGTGATGAGAACACAGCTGGGATACCACAGGCAGAAAAATAAACATTAGTCAATCCTAGTATTGAACAGAAAGATGAGTTGTGTCAGATGTACTTTGATGGTTCCTCATCCAAGGAAGGAGCAGGAGCTGGCTTTGTATTAATTTCTCCTAGTGGAGAGGTGATCAGTTTGATGTATAAGTTGGCATTTGTGACTACTAATAACACAGCATAATATGAGGCTTTAATACTTGGTTTAAGGGATGCAAAGGACTTGGGAATTCAACAACTTTCTGTTTATGGCGACTCCGAACTAATTGTCCAACAGATGAAGGGCAAGTATCAAGTAAAACTGGATTTGTTGAAGGTATATAGAAATGAGGTATGGGATATGATTGATAATTTCTTCATAGCATTCAATATTTCCTTCATTCCTAGAGATCAGAATCAAACAGCTGATTCATTGGCTTTGCCAGCCACACACTTCAAGATTCTGAAACATACTCATCTGAAATACCCAATTGAAGTGAAATATAGGCCTTCAGTACCAGACAATATTAAACAATGGAGAGTTTTTGAAGATGATGTGGAAATCAAAAAATTCTTGGAGTTAGTTGGAGATTTTTCTTATTCACTAATTGATCAGGACCAAGATAATGAAGTTGTTGATACTACTGCATATTCAGAAAACACAATTGCTGAGCATAAGATTATAGAGTTGAAAGGAAATTTTATTCCTAAAGGTTTGGTTCCCTTTGAGAGAATATTTTCCAAAGATGACACTTTGTTAAAACCTTCCATGAAACCTTCAGAAGAAAACATCATAAGCTGTAACATTGGTATAGAAGATCAGCCAAAGATGGTGAAGATTTCTAAATTACTCTTAGCGGAACAAAGAAGCAGGTACATTAAATTATTGAAGGAATTTGTTGACATTTTTGCTTGGTGTTATGAAGATTTAAGAATCTATGACACTAGTATTATTCAACATAAGGTTCCTTTAAAGCCGAATGTGATACCTTTTAGACATAAATTAAGGAGAATCAAACCAACCTTGCTACCAGTCATAGAAAAGGAGGTCAAGAAGTTATTGGATGCGAAGATAATTGTTCCACTTAGATATTCATCATGGGTGGCAAATTTAGTTCCAATGCAAAAAAAGAATGGAGAGATTAGGTTATGTGTTGACTTTCGAAATTTGAATAGAGCTTCACTGAAGGATAATTATCCATTGCCTAAAATTGAACAAATTTTGCAAAAAGTGGCGGGTGCTCAGAGAATTTCAATGGTTGATGGATTTTCAGGGTATAATCAAATTGTTGTGCATCCAGATGACAGGGAAAATACTACTTTTACAACTCCTTGGGGTACATTCATGTACGATAAGATGCCATTTTGTTTGATGAATGCTGGAGCAACATTTCAAAGAGCTATGGATATAGCCTTTGTTGGAGAAAAAGAGAAATTTGTAGTAATTTACCTTGATGATATTACTGTGTTTTCTAAGTCTGATGATGAACATTTACAACATCTTAGACAAACATTTTTGAAGTGCAGGAAATTTGGGTTGTCATTGAACCCTAAGAAGTCACATTTTGTTGTTCAGGAGGGGAAAATTCTAGGACATCTTGTTTCAGCAGATGGAATTCGAATAGAGCCTGAGAGAGTCAAAGCAATTTTGAAGTTCAGCATACCAAGAAGTAAAAAAGATGTCCAATCTTTCATTGGGAAAATCAATTTGCTGAGATGGTTCATCCCAAATTTTGTTGAAATTATCAAACATATAACATCTATAATGAGGAAGGATCAGGAGGTGAAGTGGACAGCAAAATCTAGTGCTTCATTTGAGAAAATTAAACAGGCTTTGACAGAGGCCCCAGTGTTGGTAAGTCTAGACTTTTCAAAATATTTTTTAGCTCTTTATTTTGCATCCCAGGACACTATCACTGTTGTTCTACTACAAAAAAATGCAGATGACTTAGAGAAGCCTATAGCTTTCTTCAATAAGACTCTTAGAGATTCAGAATTAAAGTACAGTTTACTTGAGAAGCAAGCATATGCACTTGTTAAAGCCTTGAAGTTTTTTAGAATATATATTCTGCATTCGAAGATTATTTCCTATGTACCCAATGCTACTATTAAAGAAATTTTAACTCAGCCAGACTGTGCAGGTAAAAGGGGAAGATGGATTGCAAAAATTATGGAATATGAGGTAGAAATCAAGCCTACCAAGCTAGTGAAAGGCCAAGGTTTAGCAAGGTTATTGGCTGATTCAAATTGTGAAGATTTAGGTCTTCATTCGATGGCTAGTCAACCAACACGAGAGGAATTGCAAATGAAACAAAATGAAGAACAGACCTTGGATAAACATGCAGAATCAGACTAGTATGTTGATATAGTTTTCTTTTTAGTGCATTTGCAATGTCCTGCTCATTTTGACAAGAAGGCATCCAGATCATTGAAATTAAAGGCTACTAAGTATTGTTTAGTAAATCAACAGCTATATTGGAAAGATCCAGGTGGAGTGTTACTCGAGTGTTTAGAAAAGTAACAAACATAAGAGGTTATCTCAGAATTACATGAAGGTGCTTATGGGGGTCACAAGTATTGGAAAGCTACGACCTATAAGATTCTCAAGTCTGGGTATTACTGACCTTCTTTATTTTCAGATTTGTATCAACAGGTGAGAGCTTGTGATCAATGTCAAAAATTTGCTGGTAAGCATTAACTTATATCCCTACCATTAAATCCTATTGCAGTGAATGCTCCTTTTCAACAATGGGGATTAAAATTTATAGGGGAGATCAATCTTGCATCTAGTGGACAACACAGGTGGATACTTATAGCTACATATTTCTTCACTAAATGGGTGGAGGCAATTCCAACACGTAATGCAACTGATAAGGTCATCATGAATTTTATACAAGAAAACATTTTGAGTAGATTTCGTTGTCCTCAGAAGTTGTTGACTGATAATGCACCAGCTTTTAAGTCAAAGGCTATGGTTAGTTTTTGTGAACAGAATGGAATTAGCTTGAGACATTCTACACCCTATTACCCCCAAGGTAATGGATTAGCAGAGTCATCAAACAAAAACATCATTCAAAGTATTAAAAAGTTGTTAAACCAAAACAAGAGATCTTGGGATCCGATGCTAAAGTATGCATTGTGGGCAGATAGGATAACCACCAAGAAAGAAAAAGGTTTGTCTCCTTTTCAATTAGTGTATGGTATTGATGCAGTTTTTCCCATTCAACCAGGTATTCCAGTAATGAAATTTTTCCAAGATAATCAAGAAGAACCTAATGATCTTCAAAGAAGAATTTTCTCATTGGTTGAATTGCAGCAAGAACGAGAAGCTCTAGCAGAAAAGGCTCAAGCATACAGGAATAAGATCAAAGGAAGGTTTGACAAGAAAGTAAAGGAAGATGCTTTTTCTCCTAGGGATATGGTTCTCAGATGGGATGCTAGGAGAGACCAAATGGGTCAGCATGGTAAGTTTGATAATTTGTGGCTAGGTCCCTTCATAATTTCAAAGATTTTAGAGAATAATACTTTTATATTGCAAACTTTGGAAGGTGGGGAATTGTTCAGTCCAGTCAATGGACGATTCCTCAAACATTTTTACGATTATTGAAAGTGAAAGAAACTACACTCATTGTATATACCAATGAGAAATAAGACTCCAGTTACCCAATGGAAGCTTGTGGAAAAAAGAGAACTTTCAGTTCAGATGACAGAAAGCACTAGTCTACAGGTTCTTGAAAACTCACTAGGAGGATTTCATCCCTCAGCATGAGCCAAATGTTAACACTGAAATTGTCCTAAGTTTTTGTGTGTTTTTCTCAAATGTTTTTTTCCTCTTTCTCTCTTTCATTTTTTTTTTTTTAGATTTTGAATAATTTTTATATTCTTTTTAGTTCTTTATGTTATAGTTTTTTGTTTTAATTGATTATTATCCTTAGTGGCTTATGTAATGTTATTTTATTTTCAAAAGTTTTTAAATATACTTACTAAGGTCTATTCTAATACTATGTCCAAAATTTAATGTTTATTTTTGAGTTGATATGGCAATTCACAAGTTGAGACATTCCCTCAACGCAAAGTCCAAATCAGATACTCTAGCACGCTGTAGGAATCCGAGATCATGAGGGTTCGTGGTTCATTGATCAAAGGACATGGTCATTGTATTTGATGATGATACGAAGCTTCCAGACACCTGTTCACCTTATTATGACACATGCATGAACCTGTTGTAATTATCATCAGCGAATTTGGGGATTTTAAATGCCACGATTTCATATTTGGGGATTGCGAATTTATTGCCAAGACACGTAGTGTTGAAGTTTTGATTGAATCTTTTCTCTCTTAATTTAGTTACAAGAGAGTAAATTAGTGAATTTGCAAAGTTATACTGAGAATATGGGAAGGAGTGGTCAATCGATTCGGTTTGAACCGACGAATAGTACCTGGGCAACAGAATCTTTTTGAGTGTGCTACATTTTTCAAGACTGCAGGATGGTTTGAGTTTTTTCAGAGGATTACAGGGTTTATTGTCAAGGTAACTCATGCTTTCGATCAGCATATTATCAATAGTAGTGTGAGTTTCGACACCCTAAATTTTGAATTAACAGAATCCCTAGTTTCTGAAGCAATCGGTGTGCCATCAGAGGGAGAGTTATGGTTTAAACAGGCTCCTTTTGACTTTGCCCCTAGCATGTTTTTGATACCCGAAGCTAGATCTCTTAATGGAGTAAGGGTGTCCAGCTAAAGAATTTCAAACCGAAATGGAGAGAAGTGATTGGGATCATACATAGTTACATTACATGTGAAGGCCAATTTGCCTCTGTTTTCAAGTATCACATTAGGTTTTTGCTGCATCTAACTCAACAATCTAAAATGAATTTACCCTTCTTCCTATTAAAAAGTCTCCAGAAGATGTCCAACAGGGTAAAAGGTGACTATCATTGAAGATTCTTCAGGTTAGGAGGATGGGGATAGTAAAGGAGAGTTAAATTCAAAGGAGATTCAGACAAATACAGAGAAGGAGCATGAAATGATTTCTGAATTAGTTAAGGAATGTGAAAGGATTGCAGAACATGAAATGGTGATAGAACAAGACATCATTCCAAGTTTTGAACAGACAACCACTTCAATATTTTCATTCTCAGGCGCAACAGCTAGAACTAAAGAGGAAGAAGAGTTGATCTTTAAGAAGTTAAATATTCCATGTGGGGCAGAAGAGCATTCAAGTAACATCAAGATGTTCAGATGGCCAGCGAGATTGATAACCTAAAGAAATCAATACAGTAGTATAAGTCCCAAGAAACATTCTTGAATGAGTCTAATGAGAGGCTTAGAACTACTAATTAAGGATAAGGGAGGATTTAAAAGACATAAATGCTCATTACCAAGAACTAATTTTAGTAGCCAAAGAAGCTTTAAGAAGGAAAGGACAGGTAGAAGTATAGGCTAAAGAAATGGCAAAGCAAATAGAAGAGTTAAGCAAGTAGAACAGGGTATTACGTAACAAAGTTCGAGGAATAGAATAATAGCAAACTCAAGATAAGAAGAAATCCTATGCCTTGGAAGGCATAACCATGCTGGCTAAGGCTGCCAAGAAGTTATGAGCCACCTAATCTCCAGCTGTGAAGTAGTTCATTTTGTTATCTCATACATAGTTGTTAATAGGTTGTTTTAAAAATTCGAAAGCTAGGATGTAATTTCTTAAATGTAACTACTTCGAAGATAGACCAAAAGACAGTTATGAAACTGCTTTATTTTGTAAAGGATAAAAGCAAGAAAGTTTAGTGGAGAAGGGTTCGATTTTGGTTTTCAAGAAACAATATACAGCTAAGAGCATTGGAAACATTTCAGACTAATACAAATGACTCTTATGTAAGTTTTTAAAGACTGAGACAGATTTATACATGAATATAAGCCACTCTATTTTATCTATTGATTCTGTTTATGGTAATTTTGACCACTCAACTTATGATTTCATTCCTTGTTTAAAGTTTTTTCTCATGTGAATGCTCATGTGTTGTGGATTGAACCAGTTAATGTGCTTGCAAATGTGATGGTTTATGTTTCTTCTTTTCAGCTTTAATATCTCATTTCTTTGATGATTATTGCATGATTCAGTTCTAGTATTAGTTTGATGATTGATTACTTTCTTGAAAATGAAACTCTCAAACCAATAAATCTCAAAGACAAAACCTATTTTTTGTTCATTGTATTGAGATTGTACTAGCTTGCTCCCTCTGTAGTCTAGGGACAATTTCTAGCACAAACATCTTTGGCGCCATTGCCGGGGATGAAAGTGAAGTTATATCTTCCCTGGACTATCTATATTGTTCTAGTTTTGAGGTGAACAAGATCAGAAGTTTTTATTTCAGACTACATCTTCACCAAAACAGTTGTTCACAGTGGCTTCTAAGAGGATTGGAACAAGACAAAAACCTTTATTACCCTTACATCCAGGTGTGTCATATCCAGAAAGAATTTTGAAGAAGGCTAAACAAGAACCATCTTTTGGAATATCTCACTCTTCACCTTCCTTGTTTTTTCATGATAAATCACAGTCAGTATCTCCATTTGTGTTTTCAAAATCTAAGTTAGAGGAGACAAAAGAAGAATTTTCATGGTTTATACCTGCTACACAAGTTAATACTCAAGTTTTTACTAGCCCTCTGTCTACCCAAAAGCTTAAAACTGAGTTGTCTGGTAAGATTACCATTGTTCAGCCAAAAACTAATATTCTTACCCATTAGCTAAGTCCAAGTAAAACTATCAATAAACCTTTGTCATCATCAAGTCAAACTATTTCCAAGATGATTGGACAACAACAACTTGACATGATGGATCGAATGGTAGCTGCTAGGTATGCTCCCCTAGTTTTACCTCAACCCTTAAATGCTTTCCCTAGAGGAGACTATCATAAATAGCTACCTAGGTTTAATGGCCAGGGTGAAATCACTACTGAGGAACATTGGAATGCATTTGTAAGTTATGCAGACAACCAAAATATTGAAGCTAAAGATGTGTGGATGAGAATGTTCGTATAGAGTTTAGATGGGGAAGTAAGAAAATGGTTTCGGGAATTGCCAGCTAACTTAATAACCCTAATTGAAGAAATACAAGAAATGTTTATGAGACAGTGGGGAGATACCAAATATCATACTTATTACATAACATAATTTGCAGCATTGAAAAGAAAAAAAGATGAAACTGTAGCATATTTCTCTAAACGTTTCAATAAGATGTATGGAAGGATCCCAGTTGAAATCAAGCCTTCTATAACATCAGCTAAGTTAACCTATGCTAACTCCTTTGATCATGAGTTTTCCTTGCATTTAAGAGAAAGAAGGTCAGTGCCTTTATTGAATATGCAAGAAGCTGCTCTAGAGGTTGAATCAAACACTTTAGCTTTGAATAGGCTTAGAGATCAGTCGGACTATCAGGTTCATGACCGGAAGGGTAAAAATGAGATGATGCCTTCAGCTTCTACTTCAAAGAAAGAAGAGAGTAAAATAGATGAGATGAATAAGTTGATTAAAACTTTGACTGCAAAAGTGAGCAAGCTGGAGTTGGAAAAGAACTTGAATAAACCAACTCAGGAAGAGGAAAGAAATCCTAATCAGTTTAGACGTCCATTTGTACCTAGATTCATCCCTCGAGAAAGAAGAACCAATGATATTCAAAGGGAGAGAAGAGAGAATGAAGATCAGAGAGTTCCTCCACCATTTCAAAATAATTTTATAGAGGAAGTTGAAGATTTGCAGTATGAAGATCTAAATAAGAATTTAAATTACTTTGGGGAGTTGTCATCATAGGATTTTACAACTGAATATAGCTATCATAATTCTGAACATTATGATTCATATAATCATCAAGAAGAAATTGATCACGGCCCTGAATTTTCAGCTAGTATGTATCAAACTGAACCTAAAAAATATTATAACTTAAGATCAGGTCTAAAGCAAATTGTTCAGATTTCCAAGAAGAAAATGGTTCCTCCTGCCAAACAATTGCCTAATCAAACACAGGAAAAGAGGCAAAACCATGGTGACCAAGCCAAAGCAGCAGTGACTGAAGAGATTAACAAAAATGTGCAGGCTTTTAACTTTGAGAATGAACTGTGTAAGATCAAGATTTCAATGCCATTAACTGAATTAATGAAGACTCCTTGTTTTAGAGATTATGCATGTAAGTTACTGAATGTTCAAGCTAATCACCCTCCTTCAGATATTGTAAATTTACAAGAAGAATACCCTACAATTATTCTTGGGTCTGCCTCATCTAATAAGCCTGAAAATGGTTCTAACTTTCCTCCACCTTTTTATATAACCCTGACTGTCCATGATCAAATGACTCATAACTTCCTTTTAGATTCCAGAGTTTCTCACAACTTGATGCCTAAAGCAGTTATGGAGGCTCTTGGTTTGAGTATCACAAATCCATACCATGATTTATTTTCATTTGATTCCAGAGCTATAAAATTGTAATATCCTTGGGAAGATTCGACAAAGATATCAACTCTAACTTCATATTTTTAATAAAGTTCACTGGTTAAATTTTTGACAATTTCTTCGAACAGAGCAGGAAGTAAGTGACGGGGACTAACGCAAGATATGAGGATGGTAGGATGAATATTCAATTATGGAATTTGTATGAGGTGTTTTCAGCAGCAACAAATCATATCAATGTGATATTCCTAAGCACAAAGCACTAGGGCCATTTATATTTCGAGCATCAACCAGGCTGAAGTCTACTCCAAAGCTTCCTGGGCACACCAGCATATGCTTACTCGACTGGGTGGGTTCCTGATATTTCAAGGCTGAGTTATGATAGTAAAATACATTGAATGGATACATTGGGCAGCATTCAAAAAAATTTGGGAAGAGTGGGAGTGATTTGGGAGTCTTGAGTCAATCGAGGATTGTTGAGCTAGTTAATTTCCAATCTTTACAAACAGGGTTTAAATGGTTTCAAATTATTAAATTAGGGAATGATATGGAAAATATACTGTATTATTAACCTCTTACAACTTACAGAAAGCAAATCTGATATTCATAATGAATTTGGCAGTCATTCCAGTAAAACTAGTCACAAAATAGTGCTCAATGAGCTAGTCTTTCTATCTGGGTTACTAAATGACTTTTATTAACTGAAATACTGTGTTCTAAAGTATTATAATGCTCTTATATAATATATTCAATATAATAAAGTCAAAATATAACTCACTGAACCAAGTTTGTACTCATTTAATGGCTCCTCAACAATACAGTGTCTTATAGACTAGAAAATCCCCACATAGGGCCACCAAAGAGCTGTAAGAAGAGATTGAATGATCAAATCTCTGATATGAAAGTGTATTCTGGTCTTCAAATGGTCTAGAATAGAGTACGGGCTGTGCACTGAGCCTCTGAGGAAGAATGGGGCTCTACTCCTAGCTCTTCTCTTTCTTACAGTAAAAACACCTCCAAATTTAGCTGAGGTTGAGAGAATGAATATGAAGAGAAGAGTGGATCAATTATGAAGCTGGTTTCTGTTCATGGGAATCTCTAATGACTGGAAAAATGGCTGAACTGACTCTCCATCAACCCTTGGGCACATTCATTGGAGCTAGCTTCTTCAACTGGAGAACCTTCACCAAAACTAGTTGTAAGTTCACTGTGTGAGTGATCTGCTCCTCTAACTAACTGTAGATCTTCAATGAAGGATGGAAGTAACTGTTAATGGCTGCAATAACTCAATATGGACCTGTACAACACTCACTGGAAACTCATAGGGCTTTGGGTCACATCTCCCAAGAATAAGTTGTTCAGGCAGATCTCTCAACTAGAGAGGCTCAGAGCTCTCAATGCAAAATTACAAATGACAAAAGTTATCAAATGGAGTTGGTTGGCTTCTTTTATAAACTTCATGATGACCTGCTGAGCAAGTTCTTGGCTTGTTGACCTGTGAGAGTAGGATACCCAATTTCCCATCCTATTCCAAAGCCATGAGGGCACATTTCTTGAGGAGAATAACAACTCTTGGCTTTGAAAACTTTCTTGCCTTTGCCTCCCTTCACTAAATTTGGCAAGTGCGCTTTAGGAAGCTTTTTCTGGATGTTGCTACTTTCATTCTGGTTGCTTTTCCTATTATTTCCACTTTCTTTACGTTCCTTCTTTTCTTCTTTTGCCAGTTTTTCTTTTTGCTTTTTCCAGTTTCTAATTTGTTCTTCTTGCCTTCTTTCCTCCATTGGATTTCTTGACTTTTCTGAGATTTTCCATTAAGGCAAGAGTGGTCCACATGACCAAATTCGACCTCCTAGCCACATTATCACCACCTACCAATATTTATGAGCAATATTTATTAATAAAAATATTCCAACTATGAATTAATTTAAACTTCATCATTTAATCGATTAAGTAATAATTAATTAATTCCTGTGGTATAATTGCCTCAAAAATACCCCCTACTCCATTTTGGAAACTTCTTCCACATGGGTGCCCTCTTGGCCCACTTGCTCATTATCCATTAATTTTATTTATCAAAATTACCTTTAATAAATAAATTTGCCAATTTGTGAGACTTAGGCTTAAATTAATTCTAAGCCACTAGAATTAATACCATTTGATTCCCTTAGGGGTTGATCTTTCCCCCTTTCAACGATGGTACTAGATGAGCCACAATTGGGGACATGACAGTCCTCCCTTCCCAAGATTGCTTGTCCTCAAGCAATGTTAGGATTCCACACATCTTGTGCTGCACCACTCTGATTATAATTGTCCCCATCCACTCAACAATATGAAAGTTAAAATTGGGGCCTTAAAAAAGATATAAAAGAAATGCAAGATGACTATGAAGAATAAACTGTACTGCAAACTCTATTTGCACTAAATCATGATAGAAAAGCTTAACCCAGTTAAGATAACTGAGTAGAATTCCTGGATCCCACTACTTCCTTGGTAAGGACCCAAGTTTTTCTGCCTCCTTTGGAAATTTGTTACTCCAAAGAATTCCTGGATCACATGGTCCCTTCTGAATACCATCCATTATCACTGTTGCTTGTGAAAATTTGTCACTCCAGGGTATGCCAGGATCCATCCAACATGCTAGAAGTGTGCCACTCCCAATGCAAAACTGAATAGTTGTGTGACTTATCCACCAAACATAGAGCTTCTTGAGAGCATGCAAATCAGAATGCATCTCTTGTGCATGTGCACTAGAGACATCTAATGGTTGCAGAATACATCTTTGCTACAACTCACATGTCAGGACAATGCTAGTTATAAAAAAATATTTACTGCAGAAACAAAAGAACCTTTTACCTTCCAGGGTCTTCATTGCAATGTTGCATCTACCCATCCAGCCAATGGATGGACAAGCACTTTCATTTGCTGAACCATATGGAATGTGATAAGCCATATGTATTCCCTCCTCAAATGAATAGATCTCATGATCTCTATGGAACTCCACCGATGCTCCCCTCTTCATCCAATGGCTCAACTCTCTTCCATTGATCCATGGGTGCAAAAATCCATCAAATGACCCACACTTTGGAAGTAAGTGTAGATTTGATTCCTCCTTGTCAAAAGTGGTTGCACACACTTGCATGGGCTTCCTCCATTGTTGCGGTTTAAGGAACTTGTCATCGGCCTCAATTTTAGGATCCTCCTGCTCCTCATGTGACACCAAGAGGAAGAATCCTTTTACCCAATTTTCATTCCCAAAATTTGTAGCTGAATGTGAAGTGGGGAATGAAGGATGGTGAGCCATGCTTCTGAACATTTCATCCACTGAAGTTGTGAGCCATGCTGGCTGAGGCTGCCAAGAAGTTATGAGCCACATGATCTCCAGCTGTCAAGTAGTTCATTTTGTTATCTTATACATAGTTGTCAATAGGCTGTTTTAAAGATTCGAAAGTTAGGATGTAATTTCTTAAATGTAACTACTTCGAAGATAGACCAAAAGACAGTTATGAAACTGCTTTATTTTGTAAAGGATAAAAGCAAGAAATTTTAGTGGAGAAGGGTTCGATTTTGGTTTTCAAGAAACAATATACAGCTAAGAGCATTGGAAACATTTCAGACTGATACAAATGACTCTTATGTAAGTTTTTAAAGACTGAGACATATTTATACATGAATATAAGCCACTCTATTTTATCTAATGATTCTGTTTATGGTAATTTTGACCACTCAACTTATGATTTCATTCCTTGTTTAAAGTTTTTTCTCATGTGAATGCTCTTGTGTTGTGGATTGAACCAGTTAATGTGCTTGCAAATGTTATTGTTTATGTTTCTTCTTTTAAGCTTTAATATCTCAGTTCTTTGATGATTATTGCATGATTCAGTTCTTCTATTAGTTTGATGATTGATTACTTTCTTGAAATTGAAACTCTCAAACCAATAAATTTCAAAGACAAAACCTAGTTTATGTTCATTGTATTTAGATTGTACTAGCTTGCTCCCTTTGTAGTCTAGGGACAATTTCTACCACAAACAATGTGGATCATATCATGAAATATGACATGGTGCAGTGGATGTTGATGTATATGTAACTTCGGAATGTATTTCACCTATGTATTTCATCTATGTATATTGTACTCCTATAGAGATGTTATTATTCCTCTATACGGAAGTGTCGTCATTTGTATTGACAAGTGTCGCAAGTGTCGTAACTTGTCGATGGGTTATTATACCACCATGTGTGGGGTCGGTCCTGATTAAGTTAACCATGGGTTATTAGGCTAAGCTATACAAGTCGGCCCCACTGGTTTATTAGGCAATATAGAACAAGTATAAATAGAGATCAGGAGATCTATTTGATTATCTCATTACTCACTCTTCCATCACTCGAAAAGTGGTGCACATGTGAGGAGGATGATCAGCTGCTAGGAGAATACTATCTCTTGTACTTTGGTTGTATCATTGCTCTCTCTATCTCTAAGCAAGTTGTGGGTTTTTTCACCTTTATGGTTTTCCCTAGTGAAACTCTATGTGTCCATTGTCTTATGTGATTGTTTGATATGCCTGATACATGCTTGATATGATTGATATGCTGTACATGTTATTCTCTCAGTAAAGATCCTAGATTATGTTGAATTAATGCTCAAAAATTAACATGGTATCAGAGCTAACCTGAGAAGAAGACATTGTGCAGTGGAAGAAACTAGGGTTTCTTGTTTATTGGGTTTCTCTCCACAGATTTTGGAAAAGAAGGTATATTGACTCTACTCATCAAGGAGAATCTTTCTGTCGAATCAGAATTCAATTATGAGCACTTTCAGTTTTAGCCCTAAAAATTAGGGTTTCCACAAAAATAGAAATTTCTTAAATCTGAAGACATTGCTGGAAGCTCCTTGGAAAATTAAAAGTTTAGAGCTTTGGATCGAGACTTTTGGTTGGGTGAAGCTCCGAGAAACTCAAACCCTAATTCAAGGTCCTCCCTAGTGAATCCGAGAAGACTAAAAGGCATTTCTGAAGGGTGAAACTTTGCAGATCTCAAATTCTGAATATACCAGGATGATCCACTCATCAAGGCGCATCTTTCTATCCTTTCAGAAGTTTGAAATTCAAAGTTTGAATTTTTAGGGTTTCTGTGACAAACCCTAATCCGGGACTAGATCGAGTTTTTAGCAAATCAAGTGGCAAGACCTAAATATTTTCTATTTCCATTTGAAGTACTCTTTAAAGATGTCTCACCACACCAAGCTTGAGGATAATCTTGAAGGGGCTGATAACTTCCGAGCATGAAAGTATAGGATTGGGTTAATCCTAGAAGAAAATGAGTTGGACACTTATATATAAGTGAAGAGGTCCCTGTCCCGGAGGGAGAAGAGGCTAAGGCTCTTCACAATAAGAACTTGGTCAAGGCAAAGAGGATCATTGTTGATTCTATCAAGGACCATCTCATCCCACATGTGTCATCTCTAAAGACACCTAAGGAGATGTTTGATTCCCTGACCAAGCTATTTGAAGGAAAGAACATAAATCGGAAGATGATTCTGTGGAATCAATTGAAAGGAGTAAAGCTTCAGGATGGAGAGACCATTCAATCCTATTTCTCCAAGGTCTCTCAGATCAAGGAACAACTTGAAGCTGTGGATGAAGTGGTGGAGAATGGTGAAATTGTCATGACCACTCTGAATGGCCTACTTAGATCATGGGATTCCTTTATTCAAGGAATTTGTGCAAGAAGGAAGTTGATCTCCTTCAGTAGACTGTGGGAGGAATGTTCACAAGAAGAGGCTAGGCTTGTAGCCTGAGAAGAAAAGATGGGAAGTGAAGATCAAGCTCTCATAGCTCACACCAAAAGAAGCAAGCCTAAGAAGGAGCACTCTCATTACAAGAAATCCCCTCACACCCATCAAAAGAATAGGAAAGATATGAGATGCTTCACATGTAATGAGAAGGGACACTTTGATGCAGCTTGTCCCAAGAACAAAAGGGACAACAACTTCAACAAGAAGAAGAAAGGAAACAAGAAGAGATATCATGCTCATGCGGCTGAGGATGATGAACCTCCCAAGAAGAAGGCTAGAGCAGAAAGTGATGACTCATCTAGTGAAGATGAATTTGTTCTAATCTCTGCTCTCACAGGTACCATCTCTCATGGATGTAATGATTGGATCATTGATAGTGGGGCTTCCAAACACATGACTGGGTTTAAAGAATCCTTTGCTAATCTATCTGAACATGAGTCACCCCATAAGGTGAAACTTGGGGATGACTATCAATATCCTATCAAAGGAAGTGGTGAAGCCTCCTTACAACCTCGACTCTGGGAAGTCTTTAAAGATGAAAGATGTTCTATATGTACCTAGGCTCAAGAAGAACCTACTCTCCATATCTGCATTGGATGCCAAAGGCATGAGGGTTGCATTTGTAGATGGCCAAGTCCTAATGTGGCCAAAGGGTAAAACCATAGATGATGCAGTAGTGATTGGAGAGCAAAAGGGAGGATTGTACAAATTAAAGGGACAACAAAGATTCATCCATAATCATGGATCACATAGAGGTATGTATAATTTGGTTTTGCAAAGGTTAACTTATGAGTTATGCAGGTCATTTAAGAGAACAAGAAAACATTGCTAGACATAACAAGCAAATATGATGACCAGGTATGTTTTTCTTATATCAAAGGATCTTATACTTTTGTATGATTGATAATGATTACTCATGAACTTACAAGTTTGAGTAATCTAGGGTTTATGCATATTATGTCTCTTACCTTGATTGATGATATGACTAACTAGAAGAGTTCTATAGTCAAATATGAATATGCATGAGTAAGAGAAGTCTTCCCTCAAACCTTGAATGATAATGCTTATTATCTATGTTTGAAATGATCATGACTATACATGTTTAAGATTATTTTGTTTTGATAGTATACTAATGAATGTATGATTATGTATGAGATCTTGAGGATAACACAATGATGATACTCGTAAGCATGCATAGTGATTGAAGATGGATATAAGTTCAAGGAAAGGTAATCTAGGAAGCAAAGATTGAGAGGGAGTCCACACAACAAACAAACAAAGATAAGTATTTGAATTGTCATTTCTTGTATATCTAATTGTTTAAATAATATTGTTCAATGATGTATATACTTATGTTCCTAGACTTAGGTTGTGTATTGTGCATATTAGAATAATTGCATTAATGAACAGCATACTGCTAATATGCATGTGATGGGTAAGTGGATTATGGAACTGTACAACTTTCCATTGCTACTTATCTAGAATGAAACCTCTTTGCTGACATGTTGGGAGTTGTGCACACTCTTAACAATGTTCTGGTAGAGATTGGAAGGAATCTAGAAGGTTACGGGATATGGATAAATGTTGTATTAAAGCATTGGCTAAGATAATTGCATGACTGTATGACATATTTCCTTATGTGTAAGAATTTGTTCTGAAAACTATGAGATGTTTCTAATCATGCAATTTAACTTGTTTTGTAGGAAAGATCATATACCTTCACCTACAAAAGAAGGACTACAACATTTGTTTAGCAAGAAAGTTATCTATTGAAGATATTGAAGTTCCCAGGATCTGGGAAGAATGCCATGATCAAGGAATACCAGTCGATCATGAAGAATGATGTTTGGGATGTAGTCCCAAGACCTGAAGGGAAGTCTATGGTGACTTCCAAGTGGATCTACAAGATCAAGCATGCTGCAGATGGCAGCATAGAGAAATACAAAGCAAGATTTGTAGCTCGTGGATTCTCCCAGAAATAGGGAATAGACTATGAAGAAACTTTTGCTCCTGTATCCAGGCACACTTCCATCAAATCAGTACTTTCCCTGGCTGCAGTGATGAAATGGAAGATACACCAGATGGATGTCAAGATAGCTTTCTTGAATGATGTAGTCGAGGAGGAAGTGTATGTGGAGCATCCACTTGGTTTTGAGACACATGACAGAGGGACTCATGTGCGCAAACTGAAGAAAGCCTTGTATGGCTTGAAGCAAGCTCCTAGAACTTGGTGAGGATGGATTGATTGCCGATACCAAGAGGAAGCTTGCTGGCGATTTTGAGATGAAGGAATTGGGGATGATGCACTATTTTCTAGGCATGAAAGTGTGGGAGAGTGCAGATGGGATCTTCCTTGGACAAGGGAAGTATGCAGTAGAGATCCTGAAGAGGTTTGGGATGATGGACTGCAAGGCCATGGCCACACCTATAGCATCTAACCTGAAGCTTCTGTGTGATGCTTCATCTAATCTGGTTGATGTCACTGTGTATCGTCAAATGATTGGGTCCTTTATGTACCTGATGAACACTAGACTAGATATTTTCTTTGCGGAGAACACATTGAGCCAGTTCTTGACAGATCCCAGAGGTGTTCACCTGGTTGCTGTAAAGCATATTCTGAGGTACCTGAAGGGTACAATTGACTATGGACTCAAGTATGATGCGAATCAAAAGTTTAACCTGCAGGGTTATGTTGATTCGGACTGGGAAGGCAGTGCTGCAGGTAGGAAGAGCACATCTGGGTGTTGCTTCAGTATGGGATCAGGTGTGGTCTCTTGGTTTAGTAGGAAGCAATCCTACGTAGCACTAAGTACAGCCGAGGTAGAGTATGTTGCAGCATGTTCGGCTAGTTGTGAGGTAGTATGGCTCCAGAAGATACTGTCTGAGTTATTTGATCTCCCGCTGGAGGCTACTGGTATCTTTTGTGACAACCAGAGTTATGTGAAGCTGTATGAGAACCCGGTGTTCCACGACAGGTCGAAGCACAATGAGATAAAATATCACTATATCAGGGATATGGTGCAGAGATGAGCAGTGAAGCTCCTGTATGTTGCGACAGATGAGCAGATTGCAGATGTGTTCACGAAACCACTAGCCAGAGTGAAGTTTGAGTGCCTTAGAGAGAGGCTTGGTGTTCTTCAGATTGACGACACTTCAAGGAAGAAGTGATGGACACATTTGTAGGAGCCATTCCAAGCATGGTGAGAGGAGGATCCTTCCCATGGTTGTGGATGTAAGCGTTGGATGATGAGCATCAGGATGATGCTCCAATTACTACTCTGTATATGCATCATGCTGGATGCTTGATGTATCTGTATATGCATCATGTTGGATGCTTGATATATTTGTATATGCATCGTGTTGGATGCTTGGACCATGTATCTGCATATGTATCAGGTAGATGCATTGTATGATCAGGTAGATCATGTATATGTGTATGTATCAGGTGGATACATTGTATGATCAGGTGGATCATGTATGATGATATGTATCAGGTAGATACTTGGTATGCATCAGGTGGATGCATTATATGATCAGGATGATCATGGATGACGAGCTTCAGGATGTTTCTCCAGACGACATGCATCAGGACGATGCAGTGATGATGATCAGGATGATCATGTGTACCTCAGGATGATGTATGGTGAGTATCAGGTTGATACTCTATGGCCGTGGAACAAGTTGTGTAGATAAGCATATAATCCAGCCCTAGGAGGTTTGTAGATAGTCTTTTGAGGTTTTTCCTATGGCATGTAATGTGGCCCTAGGATATCTGGCAAATTCTCTTTCGAGGTTTTGCTTTGGGAGGACATATAATCCGGCCCTGGGAGATTTGCAGATAGTATTTTGAGGTCTTGCCTATGGCATGTAATCTGGTCCTGGGATATCTGGTAGATGCTCTTTCGAGGTTTTATGCTATGGCATATAATCCGGCCCTAGGAGATCCGATAGGTTGAGCTGTGTGCTCGTAATCAATCCTGGGATGCTCTTTCGAGGTTTTTCCATGACCACATGTAATCTATCCTAGAGATCCGGACAGGTTGTGCTAGTCACGTAAAAGGCCTCGGATGCTCTTTAGAGTTCTTGTTAATTCAAGACAATATTTAAAGGTCTTGTGGTGGGAGTCACATATAATACAGCCCTGGGAGATCCCACAGGTAGAGCCATGTGCTCGTAAGAGCCTGGATGCTCTTGTGAGGTTTTGTGACGCACGTAATAAGTCCTGAGGATTCCACAGTATGGCCAGTGATGATGAAGACCTACAGGTGGTGGGCCTACATCCAGTATGATAAAGGACTGGCTCTGTAGAGCTTCCTATGACGAGTAGATCGGAGATTGATTGAGATAGCAGCAGTGACGATAACGATGATTCAAGGACGGTGATTTGTTGATGATGATCCAGAGAAGAAGACTTGTGCTAGCATAATCTGTGTCGAGAAATACCTTCCTAGTTAAGAGGGAGTGTTGATGTATATGTAACTTCGGAATGTATTTCACCTATGTATTTCATCTATGTATATTGTACTCCTATAAAGATGTTATTATTCCTCTATACGGAAGTGTCGTCATTTGTATTAACAAGTGTCGCAAGTGTCGTAACTTGCTGATGGGTTATTAGACCACCATGTGTGGGGTCGGCCCTGATTAATTTAACCATGGGTTATTAGGCTAAGCTAGACAAGTCGGCCCCACTGCTTTATTGGGCAGGACAAGACAAGTATAAAGAGAGATCGGGAGATATCTATTTGATTATCTCATTACTCACTCTTCCATCAAGTGGCGCACATGTGAGGAGGAGGATCAACTGCTAGGAGAAGACTATCTCTTGTACTTTGGTTGTATCATTGCTCTCTCTATCTCTGAGGAAGTTGTGGGGTTTTTCACCTTTATGGTTTTCCCCAGTGAAACTCTGTGTGTCCATTGTCTTATGTGATTGTTTGATATGCTTGATACATGCTTGATATGATTGATATGCTATAGATGTTATTCTCTCGGTAAAGATCCTAGAGTGTGTTGAATTAATGCTCAAAAATTAACAGTGGAAAGTGGCTTCAACATTCTTAATCCCAAAAGGCATGACTCTATAAACGAAGGTTCCTCATGGGGTGGTGAAGGCAGTTTTATACTAGTCCTATTGGAAAATTTGAATCTAGTTATACCCTGAGCAACCATCCATAAAGAAAATAACCTCATTCCCAATGTATGAATCGATGACCTGGCCAATGAAGGGGGTGGGATAATTTTATTTAGGACATGCCTGATTTAGATCTTAGAATTCAGAGCAAGCACGTATGGTTCCTTGCTTTTTGTTGACTAGAACAAGATTGGAAATCCATGTGGTATACACAATTGGATAAATGAATCTGGATTTGAGTAACTTATCGATCTCAGCTTTAAAAACTGGTGCTTTTGAAGGGTAAATGGGACTTTTTTTTGGTGCACCGAAGCGACATCAGGCCATGTATCAATGTGGTGTTCAACAATGGTAGGGTTTATTCTGAGATTTTCAGCATAGGACCAAGCCAAAATGTCATGAAACTCTTGAAAGAGAGCCCTGTAGGATGCGAGCTCTTCAAGAGTACAAGAAGAACCTAAGAGAATGTTCTCGGTGGCACTTGGTTTGAAGGAAATATCCATGTGGATGGTGGGAGAGATATTAGCCATATCACCCTATTGAAAGGCATCGAGGCTGGGATTTTATTTTTGAACCAATCAACATTACCATGAGGTTTAAAGTCTTTTGACTCAAATGAGAATTTGATCCAAATATGGAAAAGGAAGGGTAGGTTCCTCTAGAATGAAGCATGTGTGATGGTGCATGTCGTTCCAAGGGATTTTTGGTTCTGTGAGGGCTTCAAGAATTTATTCATCACTTCAAAAGAATTGAATAGATAGATCATAGGAATATGTGTCTATTGAGAAAACCATAGTGGTATGAGATGATGAGGAAGCTTCACTAGAGGATGAAATGTAGTAAATTTTGGTCATCCCATTGGAGGATGATGTAGGAGGGTGAACTTCCTCAATGGTGATGACTTGGCACTCAAGTGAGAGCCTTCGTAAATTAGCAAATATAGATCAAATTTGGGGAGATCAATACAATGATGTGAATAGTGACCATAAAGGAAATGATGTGAATAGTGACCATAAAGGCCACTCAATGCGTAGGGATTGTTGGTGCACAAAGCCTTGTTGCACTCCTTGGGCATGTTAGGGAGTGGAAAATGGGAGTGTTATCATCAGTCTTATCCTCCATTACTTCGACATGAGTGTGCAAGATGAGAAAATTTAGACTTTCATGGGTGGTGTGACCCAACGCATCACACACAACACAAGTAGATGGTGCTCACGTTGTGGTAGTAGGAGGAGGGTTCACAACCTGGTTTGGAGTAGCCTACATTTCCGCATTCCTGGATTTTCCCCCAACATTGTTTTTGGTAGAAGGTTGGGTGGCGAGTGTGACTTACTCCACAACTCCTGGATGTGGGTCATTACAAGGACCAATCAGTTGCACAAGAGTCAATATGACCTACGGTGTGGAGGGAGGTTCAATGTCAATTAAGATTGTTTTCCTATCCAACTGGATGGGTACACTCTGTAGAAGACCCTCTGGTTGAAAAACAAGACCATCGTATGCGCACAAAGTCATGAGCGATGGCACAAGTTCATGAGAACATAGATTCTATGAAATATGGGTAGACATGATGCAGGTGGAGGCACCTTCATCAATAATGCAACGATGAATAACCAAGTTCTTGATGGTTACTGGAATCTAAAAAGCTACTGAAAAAGGCATCTGAGGTTCCACTTGACCAATATTAAATGTCATCATGTGAGTATTAGAAGGATCAATTTCACCTAGGGTAAACAATAATGCTTTTTGCTAGGTAGGACAATTCTGAAGAACATCTAATGTAGACAAGATGGCGAGGGACTATGCCAAGTCATCCACAATGTTATAGTTAGGATCTTAGGAACATTGTCTGCAGCCGGATGAGGTAGGTGCAAGGGTTCTTCAACTTGTGTGGATTCTTTCCCTTTATTATTATGCAAGGTATCAGTATCCAAACCATATTGGTTACATCTAGTCTAGAGATTGGTATCGGTATACATCATTAGAAGATGTTGGACAGAAGGATCATGAGAATTACAGGAAGAAAATGGTAAAGATGGATAAGGTTCCATAGGTTTTGTTGTTACCACCCCTTACGATGGGAAGGGGTTTTGCAAGACCATCAGTTGTGATTGGTTCAAATAAGGGGGAGGCAGATTAGGTTTCCTTGTGGGGAATTAGTTGCTTCACGTTGGTTGGCCAAATTTCACAATTTGGCAAGCCTTAGCTAGATGGAGGAAATGGTGAGTGTAATTTCCATAAACACCACAAAAATAACACGAATGCTTAGTCCATAACTGAGGATTCTTACATTTATTGGGAGGTTTATTGAGATATTTATCTGTGGGTTTTGAGTTGCCTCCAGTGTTGTCAAGAAGGTTACGGGTTTCCCCCCCCCCTTCCTAACATTAGTTATTTCCTTTGTTCTTCCCCATATTCTTCTTCTTGGAGTTGTTATGCTACTCTTGTTGGTTATTGGGCACAAGTTGGGCATGTGTATTCTTTTGAGCATAGACTTTCCCATTAGGAAAATGGGAAACTGCATGGTGTGGCTGCACTTGATTGGATGGAAGAGGGACAGGAAAAGGATAATAAGGGTTCATGGTTGGACGATCCACATAGCCAATAGAAGAACCACCACACATGGTTCCAGTACATGAGGATCCATGAACATGGGGGGCAGAAGGAGGAGTCGAGCAGGATGTACTCATTCTTGTATGTTAGGATGAGCAAGAGGGATCAGGGGGATAGTATGGTGCAATTGCAAGGACCTGATGATGATGCTCAATACTTGGGGGATTACCATACACATAACCACTCAAAGAGGGAGGGTAATGTGGTTATGGACTTGGATATGATTCAATAGAACTGATAACACCATCTTTGGCAAGGGATTCCCTCGGAGGATCCTTCTAGGAGGAGTCACCTCTAGGAGAATCAGGAATGATCATATATAGGTAATCAAACTATTCATAAATAAGGTCATACTGTTGATCCTTAAGAATGGCTTCTTCTTCAATTTGCGGATGCTCAAAGGCCACGTCCTTGGCTATAACGAGGAGGAGATATTTAAGGAATTATTCTAAGAAGATACAGTCATCGATCTTAATATTACAAAGACTCTTGCGTTGATGCCACTCATGGATATGATTCGTGATATGGGTGGAATAGGTCTGATGACATGACAATAGGATTTCAATGCCCTCGCCATAATAGATAGGTAACTAGAAAAACATCAAGAAAGTGGAAGCTAGGGAAATAAAATTTGGATGCATCCCATGGGGTTTCTCAATGTACCACTTGGAAGCGATGCCAGTCAAGTTCCTCTAAAACAAACATAACCAAATATAATCATATACAATACTATTGGAGGAACACCATAAATAGAAGGATATAATATGGTTCGTGGGGTCCTCTCTTTCCTTCCCTTTGGAATTTGGGATGTCCTAGTGGATTTACGTAGGCATGGGAGGCCATGAAGGATCATGTAGAATGGGATCATTGGTTTCTCTTTCCAAATATAGAGATTGATACTATCGATGAACATAATATTCACATTAGGCTATGAGGTAGAGGGACCAACATTGGTGTTGGTAGTGGCTCTGTTGGTGGGACCACCACCAACAGGTCCTCCACCAAAAAGAGGGATGTTTCCACCACTAGAACAATAATGCCACCAAAAACAAGGATGCCAGTGGAAATAGGAATACTACCAGCCATGGTGCCGATAGAGTGGGGAGCTAAAGGTGATCTGGGTTGTGAGGAGCCGGAATCCATTAACTCAAAAGAGTAATTGGGTGAAAGTGATGGGTGTCAAATTGGAACACGGATCACATAGACAATGGTGCAGCCTAAGAAATTGTATGAAGGGGGACAATGATGAAGTCTACGAGAGTACCTCGAGGGAGCTATGATGATGGAATCCAATACAACCAATCCAATTATGCATATATACAAACAATGCTAATGTAAACAATGCTCCAATCATATAATATCAACTCTATAAATGGTACTAAATCAAATAACAAGTGCAACGTGGGTGGAACAAATTATCTAATCTAGCAAAGAGAAGAAAAAATGAAAATAATACCCTAGAAAAAGAAAAGACACACTATCCCTAAATGAGATCTACAATAAGCAAAGTAAATATAAAAAGAAATCTCTCTTAAATATTTTCAACAATGGGGGTCTCAAGTCCCATTTGAAGAAAAGAAATAGAGAGACAAATGGGTATTCCAAACACTATAAAGAAACAGGGACACAAGTCATATCAGTCCAATGAGTGAAAATCAAATCAAAAAGTTACATGCATAGTCTCTGCTCACTGATATCTGCTCTAAGTACCCCTCCACCTAAAGGGATCACCTCTAGGTAATATTCCTAAGGAAATGGTCACTAAGCTACCTCATTCACAGAAACGTCAGATGAGTTTCCTATAGCTTTATCCTGAAGGAAATGTTCTAGATGATCTTTAGTTATGAATGGGGAAGGTGCACCACTATTGAGGGGCCGCAAGGCCTTTCCTAAATTCATCACATATTATAATGTATTAAATGATATAATTAGATAACCTTAACATATGAACAGTTGGAGCGGGTGCAATTGCTCCAACTTCTCTCTTCATGTATAAGTATACCATCTATTGAATGAATACAACTGTTAAGCGCTTGGACCAATATGTGTTCTTTCTTGATGGTTGATGTGTGTACTTTATAATATGCTTAAAAGCTGGTAGAAACCGAGAGTATCAACATCTGGCGCCGTTGCCACTCCTGTCTGGTTTGGGCGACAGTAGCAACGGATGGGAGGTGGCTCGAACCTAGAGAGGAAGAATTTGCGAGATACAAAGACACCTGCACATTAACGCTATGGATGGGAACTGGCTAGAACCAGGAAGAATTACCTATCCACCCCAAATTCTAAGATATAAACACTTATCAATGTAATTACAAAACAATTATTCTTATTGACCACCTTGTTTTGGAGATGGTTGATGACTACTATCATCGCATGGACATGGTTTTGTTTTGGAGAAGCTCTTGTTTTATTTTTAATTATAGAAGAGTTTGATGAAATACACTTCCTTTACTCACAAGTCTCGTAATGGTTCAAAGTTTGGATTGATTACAATATTGTTGGGGCTTATCACTTCTTTGTTTATGTTTTTTAATTAAAAATAGTATATATCTATTATTATTGCACCGAGAGGCGCTCTACAGCCCAGTATGAGGGAGATCTTGTAACATTTGTCCATGTTTGTCCTTATTGTCGGCCATAAACAAAAAAGAATAATACAAAGTAAAAATAAGTAAAATAAGTACAATAGCCGACATAAGAAATAGAAAAAATAGAAGGGATTTGATCCCTCTCAGTGCTTGATAGAGCCTGGGATTTGGATCTAGGCTGGTTTATTTAAAATCAAGATATATAGTAACTGATCAAAAGCTTTTAACTTCAAGATTTAACGTGAAAGTTTTACATAGCAAAATAGTTATGAACTTGTAAATCTAACACTAGTTTTGTATCAAATATCACTTTTTTTTTGTGGTTTACACCAACATAACGTTCATGAATGCACACTTCACTCTCCCATATATGTATATATAGAAATTAAGGTGCATTACACTCCCCATACATATATTATTTATAAAACTGTAATATATATATATATATATATATATATATATATATATATATATTGGTGCATTCACTCTCCCATATATGTATATATTGAAATGAAGGTGCCGTACATTCCCCATACATATATTATTTATGAAATTGTAGTATATAGATGTGTGGTTATGAGAAATCAATTTTTAAGAAAATAAATAGTGAAGGTAAAAGTATACATTTTTTAATTTAATAAAATACACTAGCATAGATTCATCTTAAAAGGAGATTTACCAAGAATCAAGAGGGATCAAATCTCTCGAGGTGAAAACCCCTCCTTTTTAGAGTGTAAATGTTAGGAAGTGTTTTAATTTATCTAATTTGTGTTGTTTTATATATATGTTGTTGTAAATGTTTTAAATCTAATTTGAATAGACATGTTATTTTTATCATATTTTATTATTATTTTTATAATATTTTTTTTAAATGACACGTGTCAACTCCGGGATGAGCACGGAAGGAGTTACACATCCCCGTAATGGGTTGTAGAATGCGTCTCTTCGATGCAAAAATTTTAGATTTACATTTTGTAATTCTAATATATTTAAGCAATTTTATAATATTTTTAAAACTCATCTATAGAGGATATGGTTGATTGTTATTTTTTAAGGTTCATTAGGTTCAAGTCTACCTTATTGTTTTTAGGTTTAAGTGCTCTACCCCATGTTATGAGGGTTGTGATGTATTATTACATGCTCTCTTTCTATTAGAAATATAATGGAGACTTATGGAGGCTCTTATTATGTGATTATGATCTTTACTTACATGGATGATACACTTGATTTTGTTCTACATTATGTTGATTTCCTTTTTCTTCTACATTTGGAATGAACTTTTAATAACAAACTATGAAATAGTGTATGTGACCAACACACTTTACTCCACACCATCCTTAATGGAAACATCATACATACCTCATTTGAGACCTCCTCCTTTCTAAGGTTGAAAATCTTGGCATTAATAGAATACACTAGCCCTTTGTTGGAGACCAAGTTGTGGACAATGAATCTTTAAATGAGTCAACACATTCCATTCAAGAGAACTAGTGATGCAAGAAATTTATTATTAATATTATTTATATAAATAGTTTATATTCATGGTTTTCAAATAAGCATAAACATAGATATAGACAACAAGTTTACTTGTCATTTCTGGAGGACCTTGTGGAAGAAGCCAAATACAATATTGTAGTTTAGTTCTTCATATCATTTGCATAATAATGACAAAACTAAGGTAGTTAACAAGAGCCTTGAAAACTATTAATATGTCTAGTTCAAGAAAGAATATGGTAGTGGGATGCAATGTTGGCACAAACAAAGTTTGAGTACATCAATTCATTGAATAGATTGATGTGAAGGCCACCTTTCTAGATTGTAAAGGATAGATCATCGAGAGGAGTGGTAGATCTAGAAATATTTCATGAAGTAAGAAAGAGAAGCATTGATGTAGAATCATTTATAAAGAATAAGAAAGAAATGAATGAGCATGAAAGACAAACTCTACAAGTGATGTAACATAGTATATAAGTGAATTATTGATAAGAAAAGAAGATAGTAGAGTTTTGAAGAGCTAGGCTTGTTGTTAACATATCTATGGAATGAGAGGTTCTCAATATGAACATATAACACCTTGAATATGAAGAATTTACGACCTTGTAGGATTCCAAAGAAAATTTTAGACAACCCTTATGTGTTGGAATTTCCAAAAGGCTTGGACATTTCACCAACATTCAATGTGACATATTTGTATGAGTACCATGAGGGTGTTGTGGATGAGGTGAGTTGGTCATTAATTAATGGAAGACACAGATTCCATATTAATAAAGACACTAAGGGTAATAAAATTGAATAAATGCTTGATTTGTTGGGAAGGTAAAGGCTTAGAAAAAATCTAGATGGATTTTATAAGAAGAGCTTTGCCAAGTAAGAAACCATCACAAGAGTAATCATATCCCATTCTCATGAATACTATGATAGTCAATTAATTAATGCACAAGGCATGATACTACAACATGATACGGTCCTAGTGTATTCCATGACACATGTTTATTGTGAGTTTGTGTTTCACATGATAATATATTATATGAGCATTGGATCTAAATTTTATGGCTCCATGAAATGATTTAGTTCAGGGAATCTTGGGTTGATAGATACATTGACCCAACACCAACTCTTGTGAGATTGATACTATTTCCTTGTAGGAATATTGGTGTACATAATATAATCACCCCTAAGGAGATAAGTAATCAAATGTAGTTTCATGTCACAACTCAGATAATTTCTTTTAAATCAATAACATACCAATTTTGAAACAATGATAAAATCCAAGTTATACCTCAATTTTACAACAATGATTATTATGTATTTATTACTTGAAGTCTTTAAATTTAATGCACAATAAATAATCTATAGGTTTTTTTTTATGCTCTAATTGTTAGTGTCATTCATGTTTGAGTCTGGAAACCCTCCCACACCATCAATGCGTGCGTCTAGTCTAACCATGCCAAATTTTAGTCCAAGCAAGCACAAATTTAAAAAAATTCAGCATTGGCCAAATGTAGAAAATTAATTAATCTATAGGTATGGTTTTTGATGCTCGAATTGTGAGTGTCAGTGATTTTTTAGTCTGGAAACCCTCCCACGCCATCAATGCATGCGTCTAGTCTAACCATGCCAAATTTCAGTCCAAGCAAGCACAAATTTAAAAAATTTCAACATTGGCCCCATGTAGCACATTAATTAATCTATAGGTATGGTTTTTTATGCTCAAATTGTTAGTGTCAGTCATGTTTGAGTCTGGAAACTCTCCCACACCGTCAAAGCATGAGTCTAGTCTAACCATGCCAAATTTCAGTCCAAGCAAGCACAAATTTACAAAATTTCAATGTTGGCCCTGTGTAGCACATTAATTAATCTATAGGTATGGTTTTTGATGCTTGAATTGTTAGTGTTAGTCATGTTTGAGTCTGGAAACCCTCCCACACCGTAAATTCATGCATCTAGACTAACAATGCCAAGTTTCAGTCCAAACAAGCACAAATTTTAAAAAAATCATCGTTGGCCCTGTAACGTAGCACATTTATTAATCTATAGGTAATATAGTTTTTTATTGTCGAATTATTTGTGTCAGTCATGTTTGAGTCTGGAAAGCCTCCCACACTGTCAATGCATGCATCTAGTCTAACCATGCCAAATTTCAGTCCAAGCAAGCACAAATTTAAAAAATTTCAACATTGGCCCCGTGTAGCACATTAATTAATCTATAGGTATGATGCTCGAATTGTTAGTGTCAGTCATTTTTGAGTCTGTAAACCCTCCCACACCGTCAATGCGTGCGTCTGGTCTAACCATGCCAAATTTCAGTCCAAGCAAGCACAAATTTAAAAAAATTCAACATTGGCCCCATGTAGCACGTTAATTAATCTATAAGTATGGTTTTTGATGCTCCAATTGTTAATGTCAGTGATCTTTGAGTCTGGAAACCCTACCACATCGTCAATGCATGCGTCTAGACTAACCATGCCAAGTTCCAATCCAAGAAAGCACAAATTTATAAAATCTCAACGTTGGCCACATGTAGCACATTAATTAATCTATATGTATGGTTTTTGATGCTCGAATTGTTAGTTTCAGTAATGTTTGAGTCTAGAAACCCTCCCACACCAAAATGCATGCGTCTAGACTAACCATGCCAAATTTCAGTCCAAGCAAGCACAAATTTAAAAAATTTCAATGTTGGCCCCGTGACGTAGCACATTAATTAATCTATAGGTAATATGGTTTTTTATTGTCGAATTGTTTATGTCAGTCATGTTTGAGTCTAGAAACCCTCCCACACCATCAATGCATGCGTCTAGTCTAACCATGCCAAATTTCAGTCCAAGCAAGCACAAATTTTAAAAAATTCAACATTAGCCCCGTGTAGCACATTAATTAATCTATAGTTTTTATGCTTGAATTGTTAGTGTCAGTCATGTTTGAGTCTAGAAACCATCCAACACAGTCAATGCATGTGTCTAGTCTAACCATGCCAAATTTCAGTCCAAGCAAGCACAAATTTAAAAACTTTAACGTTGGCCCCGTGTAGCACATTAATTAATCTATAGGTATGGTTTTTGATGCTCGAATTGTTAGTGTCAGACATGTTTGAGTCTAGAAACCTTCCCACGCCGTCAATGCATGCGTCTAGACTAACCATGCCAAGTTTCAGTCCAAGCAAGAAAATTTTTTAAAAAATTCAACATTGGCCCTATGTAGCACATTAATTAATCTATAGGTATGGGTTTTGATGCTTGAATTATTAGCGTCAGTCAGGTTTGAGTCTGGGAACCCTCCCACACCATCAATGCATGCGTCTAGTCTAACCATGACAAATTTCAGTCCAATCAAGCACAAATTTAAAAAATTTCAACATTGGCCCCGTGTAGTACATGATCAAGCATGCCATTTGGGTTACCATGATAATTGTGCATTTCCTTACTGAGATTCTCTTTGTTTTGAGAATAATTTAATATTCTCTACTGAATAGGGCCAACCACGTGAAGGTGGAAGCTCTTATGGCCCCTCCCCCCCTCACATCACTCTCAAATCTCCATAACCCGACAAAATCTATGTACAAAAACAAAAATTATTGTGTTTTTTGTCATACTTAAGAAGCAATGTTTCTAATTATTACATATGCCAAAATACAGGAAAATGGAAAAAACTCTAAGAAACAGTTAATTTATACGTAACAATAACAATCAATAATTCTGTCGCAATATTAAATCAATATATATAGAGTAGATATATTAAGGCATACCTCATACACTTCAATGGACTTCATCATATTCTTCATCCAAGTCATCATTTGTATCATTTGATCCAGATTCAACATTGTAAGGATTGACCATATCATCATCGTCATTGATGTTAGTTACGATCATCATGTCATCGTCGATATCATCTTCATGGACATTGTCTGCTACATCATCTGATTCAACTAATTCTTCGACATCTTCTTCTGGAACATGATCATCTAACTCATGTTGATCATATTCAACATCGCCTTCTTCTTCGAGACCCTCTTCATTACCTTCCTCTATGTTATACTTTACTGGCCTTCCCCTTGGATCATGTCTCAAAACAAATGACCAACCCCCTCTACTTGGAACCTTAGAGTAAAATACATGTTCACATTGGCTTGGAAGAACATAGGGCTCCGTTCCTGGCTCAAACAACCTTGTATTAACCATGGTAAATATATTATCATGTTCAATAATAGTTTTATCAGGATCACGTTGATTCAATCGTAACCTATACCATTTGACAATGAACAGAACTACCTTGAAGGAGTTAAAGGAACACTGAAGAATATCTTCCAAATACCCATAGTATCATTTTTCTGAGAGTTCTCGATGTATGTCGCTTCTAGAGGAAACATCGGTCACCTCAAAGACTGTAGATATCCCACAATCTGATTTTTTCTTCGTTTCATCCAACTTTTTGATGCGATATTTACAACCATTGCACCACATAGACTTATGGTGTTTTACCTAAAACAAGCCATACAAGTAAATATTACATCATGATACATTTATGATTAAGTGAATGTTTATTCCCTACATAGAAAAAAATCAACGTGTACATCAATATATTTGCAAAAAAAATAAATAGTGTGGTTGATTAATATGTTTTCTTGCTTATATTTTAAACCATATGCTAAATAGATTTCCCCTTGTGTAAGATTGGTATCTCCATTGCGATGTGTTGCTTTAACTAATGAAGCCACACCTTCCCATGGTATTCCATGACCAGATTGTTCACATCGTTCAATCCATACCTTCATCCAATCAAGATTGTTTGCGATGTATAAATGAAGTGCATCCCACTCTCGACCAACTGTTTGATGAAAATAAAATTAAAATTCAATACAAATGTAAATTCACTTAACCAAGTATACACTCTTAATTGATGCATATTGAATATTAAAAATAGAATATGTATGATATATACATAAAAATCAGCATTCAAATGTATTATATTAATTAATATCCACTAGCTAATAATTAACTTTCACCTTCCTCGATCTACCTTTCCCCTTCGGGTACTCCCCTTCGAAATTGTTATTTGAGTCTGGATCACAAATGCGACCTAAATTGAGCTTTGACGCTAATTTAGGAAGATATTCACTAATATACAACATGTTTTGGTATACCATATATCCCTCCATCATAGAACCCTTAGGATGTGCTCATTGTCTAACCAAACCCTTCAAAAATTTCAAGTGCCTCTCAACCATCCACATGGACTTTGAGTGTATAGGTCCACACAATTCAATCTCCTCAACTTGGTGTATGAGGTAGTGTTCTTGTGCATTCAAAAATGCCGAAGGTAGATGCTTCTGCATTTCACACATGAGATGAAGAATTTCTCTCCTCCCATACTTTATATATTCTTTATGGATTTCTTTAGATGACAACCATCTACAAGTGATGCAAACCAATCACGATCATATTTAACAAAAAAAACATTATATTACATAACATGATTTAGTGCACAAAAATCAAATATAAGTTCTACGATGAATTAAACAAACCCTAAGTGCATGCAAAAAATCGCTACTTACCTCATGTATTTCCCAAGATTAATATAACTTGTTTGACATTGTTGTTGAAGTTGCCCAGGAGAGAGAGAGGTAGAACATACTGTAACAATATACAGATCGTTTCATTTTTATTACAAAAAGTAGACAAACAAAATACCAAAAATATGCACTGGAATAAAAAAATATAGCAATAATTATATGCATGCCATAATAATTACCTTCATGAAGATATTCTAATCATGCGTTTTCACCCCCGCAAAATTACCTTTCTTTGTTATGATATTATTCATGTTCGAACAAAATCCAGTGGGAAATTTAATTTTTCGCATGAATTCTTTTACAACATTACTTTGTTGCTCTGTTAATATCCATGGAAGTGATTTTATATTAATTTGGTCTATGTTGCTATGAAATTGAATGACGTCTTTCATTGCATGGTTTCCTTCTTGAATGTCTTTGAAAATTTTGACATTTTTTTCTTTCTCACTCCTTCCATACAATATTCACCATAATGTTTCAGTCACATTCTTTCCGATATGCATTGTATCAAACAAATGAGCAATTTGTAGGTGCTCATAGTAGGGCAACCTACTTAATTGTTTAGAATAACTTTTCATTCCTCGTGGAAGCCCATTAATGCCTTCATGATCACGATGGCCATAATGAATCATAGTTTATAAATAAATTACAGAAATCAATGTCAATTACAGTAAACAACACATAGTAAAAAAAATACATAACATTTCATATGTGATGATTCATACGTACCTTGACGATTTCTATTATATTGCAACTTCCATAGGCGAGGTGTCATTCTATGTGGTTTTCATGCAGTCTCTTGCTTCCCATTGAACAGATGTTTTTTTTAAGTTCAATACATGTGATTCTTAGAGAGGAAGTGCCTATACTCATCAAACACCTCCTTTCCTAAACTTTTTGAACAACGAGATTTGATCTTAGGACCACAAACTGCACATGCAAATTTTCCCTTTGTCTGAAGACCTACATAAAGAGATGGATTATTTATGTCAATTGTAATTATATATAAAATGAATGGATTATTTAAACAAAACATGCATGCATAGTATATTAACTAGTTCATAAAATTAAATGCAATTAAAGTGGAACTTATAATTACAAACCACAAAAATGGGTTAACCTTGGGGCATCATGTATTGTCCATACAAGCATTGCATGGAATTGAAATTTCATTTTTCTTATTGGTCTAGATATGTCATACATAGCGATGCCATTCCATAACTTTAGTAGCTCGTCAATAAGAGGTTCGATATATACATTCATATCTTTAAATTGGTACTTACTTGATTGATTTGAACATATAAATTATATAATTATGAGAACCATTTAGATATATAAACCATGCACAAGAGAAAAATAAAATATATATATATGACAAATGAGATGCCACTACATTAAAAAAAAAAGTTGTAGATACAATATACCTGGAATAATCATCGACAACATTATGTGCTCCCTCTTTATTGACAACCATGGAGGAATGTTATTGTTGATAACAAAAATAGGCCACACCGAGTAAACAGATCTCATCTCTACAAATGGATTGAAACCATCTGCTACCAAAGAAATCCTAAGATTACGAGGTTCTTCTTTAAAGTGAGGCCATTTTTCCTCCATATCTCTAAATGCATACCCATCTGCAGGCATTCGAATAATGTCATCTTGAATTATGTTTCGTGCATGGCAATCCATAAATTATGCTATGTTTTTGCACCTGAACAGTCATTGCAAACGTGGAATAATAGGAATATAATGAAGAACCTTGCGAGGAACCTTTTTTGTTACTTGATTTTTTCGATATCTACTCATATGATATTCCAGTCATTCTGTTTCAAATTCATGTTGATTATAATATATAACATGGTCATTGATGCATGCATGAATTGCTTCATACTGCATTCCAAGTTCTTTCATGATGGTAAATAAATATCGATATGTGCGAGGTAAAATATTTGACGGTGGTAACAAAAATTCATCTATTAAGCTACAACAAATTAAAATAAAAATCTAGTTAATATAATATATAAATAATATTGTGAAGATTTAATATGCTAAGACAGAAAATAGCAGCATTACATTCCATTTCACAATAATAGCATATACAGGATCACTGAAGAAACAACAAGCATAGCATAAACACAAGAGACACAGATTTATCCTGGGAAACCCTCATGGGGTAGAAAACCCAGTAAAGCTTCCTCAATATAGATGACCAACAATATACAAAGATGCAAACCAAAGATATGATCTCCTCCTCCACCATAGCAGACCTCTCCTCCACAAGTGCGCCTCGCTCTCCAGTGAGTGTGTGTGTTAAATGAGGAACACACCTCCTCTATTTATACACTACTCTGACATATCTTTTACACAAGTACACGTAGGCTCGTATTTAACCAATGGGTTAAATACCCCACTACAACTGACTGGGCCGACCCCTCTAGGGTGGTCTAATAACCCTTTGACCCACATAACACATACAGGGCCGACCCCCACTAGGGAAGTCTAATAACCCGAGTTACCACATTCCGACGGAGGAATAAACATCTCCAGATATACAATAAGATCTTCACGGAGGAATGAAACATCTCCGGAATAATAAAGTACAAATATAATATTCTTTGAAGTTACAATATCTCAACACTCCCCCTTAACGAAAAGGATATTATAACAGCATCTGCACGAGCAAGGAGTCATCAAAATCATACATGATACATCTATAAATCATTGGAAGCTTTCTCAACATCATCAGTAACGCAACCAGTTACTGGAACATCAACATCTTCAGTACTGAGTCTTTATCTTCTACAGCACTCGAACAGCTACAATAACATCAACATCTATATCCTCACGATTGTCAGCATCATCATCATACGATCATTAGCATCGGGATCATCTCGATCTACAGCATCTGGATCATCTCGATCTACAGCACCTGGATCATCTCAATCTACAGCATCATCATCATCTCAATCTACATGATCAGCATCATCGTCATCTAGATCAACGCAATCAACATCATCGACATCTAGATCAACACGATCAACAGCATCATCATCTAGATCAATACGATCAGCAGCATCGTCATCTAGATCAATACGATCAGCAGCATCATTATCACACGATCAGCAGCATCGTCATCACACGATCAATCCAGTTCTCTTTAGGACCTATGTCCAAGGATGATGCAATCCAGTCATGTACCTTTTGAACCGAAGTCCAGGGACGATCCAGTCCTATCATGTACCTTTTGAACCGAAGTCCAGGGACGATCTAGTCCTAACATGTACCTTTTGAATCGAAGTCCAGGGATCATCCAGTCCTATCAATTCTCGGAGACCTCATGTCTACGGCTCAATTCACAGGACCAAAGTCCAAGGATGATCCAATCCTTACCGTACATTTAGGACCGCGTCCAAGGATGACTTAATCCTCAATCGTACATTTAGGACCACGTCCAAGGATGACTTAATCCTCCACCGTACATTTAGGACCACGTCCAAGGATGACTTAATCCTCCACCGTACATTTAGGACCAGGTCCAAGGATGACTTAATCCTCCACCGTACATTTAGGACCACGTCCAAGGATGACTTAATCCTCCACCGTACATTTAGGACCACGTCCAAGGATGACTTAATCCTCCACCGTACATTTAGGACCACGTCCAAGGATGACTTAATCCTCCACCGTACATTTAGGATCACATCCAAGGATGACTTAATCCTCAACCGTACATTTAGGACCTACGTCCAAGGATGACTTAATCCTCAACCGTACATTTAGGACCACGTCCAAGGATGACTTAATCCTCCACCGTACATTTAGGACCACGTCCAAGGATGACTTAATCCTCCATCGTACATTTAGGACCTACGTCCAAGGATGACTTAATCCTCAACCGTCCACCAAGGACTTCATTCTCGAAGACATACGTCTACGGCTCTTCTTTAGGACTGAAGTCCAGGGATGATCCAATCCCCTCACATGTTCACCAAAAACTTCATTCTCGAAGACATACGTCTACGGCTCTTCTTTAGGACTGAAGTCCAGGGATGATCCAATCCCCTCACATGTTCACCAAAAACTTCATTCTCGAAGACATACGTCTACGGCTCTTCTTTAGGACTGAAGTCCAGGGATGATCCAATCCCCTCACATGTTCACCAAAAACTTCATTCTCGAAGACATATGTCTACGGCTCTTCTTTAGTACTGAAGTACAGGGATGATCCAATCCCCTCAAGTCCACCAAGGACTTCATTCTCGAAGACATACGTATATGGCTCTCTTTAGGACTAAAGTCCAGGGATGATCCAATCCCCTCAAGTCCACCAAGGACTTCATTCTCGAAGACATACGTCTACGGCTCTTCTTTAGGACTGAAGTACAGGGATGATCCAATCCCCTCAAGTCCACCAAGGACTTCATTCTCGAAGACATACGTCTATGGCTCTCTTTAGGACTGAAGTCCAGGGATGATCCAATCCCCTCAAGTCCACCAAGGACTTCATTCTCGAAGACATACGTCTACGGCTCTCTTTAGGATGATGCAATCCTATATGTCCACCAAGGAATTCATTTTCGGAGACATCATGTCTATGGCTTCTTTTAGAATATATGTTCAAGGATGATGCAATCCTCTTGTCACCTTAGACCCTGTCTAAGGACCATCCACCAACCTCTCTGTCGGCATCACTAATATAGGTATCCTCATCATCGACCTCACTGTCGATGCAGGCAATCTCATCATGAGTTATCACATCACTCCCCCTTTTGAGGAGGGTCCTTCTGAACTATATTAAGTTTGTCTCAGAAAACTTTACTTGAGGTAGAGGTTTGGTTAGTACATCGGATCGGTAGAGGTTTGGTTAGTACATTGTTACAAATTCGAACTTTAGGTTCCTTTTTGCACCATATCTTGGAACACTAGATTCTTTTCCATCTTGATACAACTCTGCTTGTCACAAAGGATCATAGTTGTGTCTATCTCTAATTCAAACAATCCTGAAGCCATACTGCTTCATAACTTAGCAGATCAAGCAGCCATATATTCTGCTTGTGCTCACGAGATCATGGCTGATCCCAGACAATAACATCTTCTCGATGTGCTCTTCCTATCTAATACACTTCCTTCCCAATAAACATCTGTGTAGCCATCTTAAGTCATGATCTCCAAGATAACATAGATCAAAGTCTTATTGTATCCTTTAGGTACCGCATCACATGATTTGCAGCTTATCAGGTGAACACATCTAGTTTCCACTAGATACTGACTCAAGGTGTTCACAGCAAAGCATATATCTGACCTAGTATTCTTTAGACACATCAATGACTCAATATTTTTTCTGTACAGCGTTATATCCACTAACTCTGATGAGTCATCTGATAACAACTTCAAGAGTGGCCATTCCAACACATCAATTCCTTTTAATATTTCTCAGCATACTTTCCCTGGTTGAGAAAGATTCCTTCTGAGCCTTGTCATACTTCCAATCTAAGATTTTTCATTTTCATTTATTCAGCCATCTTCTTCTTTCTTTTCATGATCTATTTCTCATTCCTTGTCAGAAAGAGATCATCGTCATACAATAATGGTATGATAGGTTCATCATCCACAACCTTAAGGTAAAGGTTAGGAACAACTTTACTTTTGGTAAAGCCCAAGCTTATCAAGAAACTGTCAATTCTCCCTTTGTGACTGAACATCATTCACACTCTGCATTGAATGATCTTCTGCATATCTATCTGTGCCATCTCTCGTTAGATGGGTCTACTGATATGAGCCCCAATATCATTTGAACTCTGTGGTGAGTTCCTTCTTGCATCCATATCGTCTGTGTATAGAAACAATCTTCAACCTTGTAGCAAAGGTTGAGATCCTCATCACCCATGGTGATCATTAAGCTCATCAATTGATTATCGATCCTGAGTACCCATACAGAACCTGATTCACACTTCTTCTTTAATTACACCATTAAGAGAATGGTCTTATCTATCCACTTGGAGCAAACATCTTATCATGATTCTCTTCCTCTTTCTAAGAGAATTTTCTAGCCACAAGCCTTCTATAGTATGTTTGATTTGTAAATCCTTTTGTTTGAACATCCATCGCTTGTTCAGTGTTCATCATTCATCATGATCTTTCCTACAAATCAAAATTAAGTACATGATTAGTAATACTTCATAATCATCAAATCATATTGACATGATAACCTATTATGCATACAGATATCATTTACATAGTTATGTAACTATTTTGACCAATACTTTGGCACAACACTTTCCCATATCCTGTATGCATACAGTGGATATCTAGATGCCTTCCATCTCTACCAAAACATACTATTGAGAGTGTGCACAGCTCTCAGTATGTCAGCAAAGAGGTTTCATTCTAGACAAGCAACAATGGAATGTTTATCCAACTTACCAATCATATGCATATTAGTAGTATACTGTTCAATGCTCTATGAATGTTTACACTCAGCATGATATATTCTAGGAATACAAATATGCATACAAGCAATATCATTTACTATTTCAAATAACAACTCAAATACTTATCTTTTATGTTTGTGTGGTTGCCTCCCGCTTGATCTTCTATATGTCTTTTGAACTTCTATTCATTCTATACCACTGTGCATGCTCAAGTGTGCACTAGTGTCATCCTCATGATCTCATACACAAACATACATTCATTAGTATATTCTCAAAACATTCTAATTTTAAATAATCTTGAATATGTATAGTCATGATTATAGATAATATTCAAGGTTTCAGGGAAGTCTTCTTTTACTTATGCATATTCTTGTTTGATCTAGTTAGTTAAATAATCAACCAAGATAAGAGACATAATATGCATAAACCCTTGATTACTAACTTTATGAATAAGCATAACCAATCATACCAAGTATACTTATATAAGGGATCCTAACATGACATAGGAAAACATACCTAGATTAGTATACCTGCTTAGTTATGTACAAAACAATCTCTTCAATAATTTAGAGATCCTGAGCTAGAACCTGCATGTCTCATAGGTTAAGCATAATATAACAAAGTCATACATACCTCGTAAGTAGAACAAAGATTATGGATGAGTCTTTGTCTTCATGATGTCATGGTCATGGAACTTGATTTGTCTTTTGTGATGTACTTGTATCTTGTTAGCAGACAACATCAACCTCACACAACACCATAATGCATTAGTACAATCCTATAGCCCTAATCAATGAATGTCTTTGATCATTCACATGCATTCATACTGTTACTAGGGTGATAAGACAATTCTAACATTAATCAATATTGTACTAATAAATAATATGAAGACAAACACATCATGAACTTAATCAAGAATCAGATTTCAAGACATACATGAACCTCCTTAAGTCATACCTGTTGAGACTTCTTGTAGTCTTCTTATGTAAGGCCTTAGCCTCAACTCCCCCTGAAACTTGATCTGGAGCTTGATTAGGGTTTGTTAGAGAAACCCTAAAAATTCAATATTTGACTTTCACACTTCCGAATAAATGGAAGGATGTGTCTTGCTGAGCTGATCAAACTAGCATACTTCAATTTTGAAATCTCCAAAATTTGACCCCTCAAAATTGCCTTTGAAACTTCTGGATCTTCTGGACAGGATCCCGAACTAGGGTTTGATGAAGCCCGCCCTTCTACTCAATCAAAAGGTTTTATCCAAGGCTCTAAACTCTTATTTTTCTGAGGAGCTTCCAACCGTGGTTACAGACTTCAAAAATTCCAACTTTTGCTGAAGCCCTAATTTTCCATCTTTCCGATCAAAATCCCAAGCTAGGGTTTAATCAAGCCCGGTCTTCTACCCAACCAAAAAATTCGATCTTGGTCTCTAAATTTCAATTTTCCTAAGTAGCATTCAGCCGTGGATTCCGATTCCAAAAATTTTAACTTTCTCCGAAACCCTAAATTCTGGAAGCCATGAATAAAGGTGCTCCAAAAATAATTCTGTTTTGACAGAAATATGTACTTGATTGTTTCTGCTATAACTCTGAAATTTTTGCTCCACAGGGTCTGAAAAATTTTTCTGCAGTAGCCTGACCTGTCATCTTTCCATCCTTATAGGTCTGACCTCAATTGGATTTTCTAAGAGAGAGTTATGCCAAATGTCGCAACGTGACCTGTTTTGGGATAATACAGGAGAGCGAACTTGTACGGCATGCCACGTGTCACTGTTTGAACTTCGGCCTCTGAAAGCTTTTCCTGAGATAGATCGCCCTATTATATTTCCATCCTGATAGTTCTGACCTCAATTGGATTTTTTGAGAGAGAGTTATGCCAAGTTTCTCAACGTGACCTGTTTATGGGATAAAACAGGAGAGCGAACTTGTACGGCGTGCCACGTGTCACTAGTTCAGCTTCGGCCTCTGAAAAAGTTTCCTGAGAGAGTAGAGTCTGTGTACTACCTGTCACATTTTATGAAATTTCATTTGGAGCTTCCTAGCCCAAGTTATGACCTTTTTTCCTAGGTCACCTGATTTTGACTGAGATCTGGAAGAGGCAGAAACCCTAACTTGTACCGATCATAAATTACAAAGTACAACGAATCTGAGGGTTACCTTCAGATACAAGATACCTGGAGATGTTATCTACTAGCTGTAAAGGTTTCATATCCTGAACCTTCGCCAAAATGGATTTATAGCGAAAGTTCCACGATGACTGGTTTTTGCTATGTAAAACCCTAACCTTCAAATTGTCGTAAGTGAAGCAAGTGTCGTAAGTGCCATACCTTGCCTTCCTTCAGGTTAGCTCTGATACCATGTGAAGATTTAATATGCTAAGACAGAAAATAGCAGCATTACATTCCATTTCACAATAATAGCATATACAGGATCACTGAAGAAACAACAAGCATAGCATAAACACAAGAGACACAAATTTATCCTGGGAAACCCTCATGGGGTAGAAAACCCAGTAAAGCTTCCTCAATATAGATGACCAGCAATATACAAAGATGAAAACCAAAGATATGATCTCCTCCTCCACCATAGCATACCTCTCCTCCACAAGTGCGCCTCTCTCTCCAGTGAGTGTGTGTGTCAAATGAGGAACACACCTCCTCTATTTATACACTACTCTGACATATCTTTTACACAAGTATACGTAGGCTCGTATTTAACCAATGGGTTAAATACCCCACTACAACTGACTAGGCCGACCCCTCTAGGGTGGTCTAATAACCCTTTGACCCACATAACACATACAGGGCCGACCCCCACTAGGGAAGTCTAATAACCCGAGTTACCACATTCCGACGGAGGAATAAACATCTCTGGATATACAATAAGATCTTCACAGAGGAATGAAACATCTCCGGAATAATAAAGTACAAATATAATATTCTTTGAAGCTACAATATCTCAACAAATATTAGTGAAACACATTTCATCTGTATTAATTTGACTTATGAATTAACAATAAAATTATTAGACGAATAGTGATAACCTTTAGCGCAATCATATATATGTGATGGAATATATTACATACCTTAACATCCATGTGACTGATGTGTTTGAAAAACCATTCATAACCTTCAAGTTCATTGTCAACAATATAGCAGAGAGAAGATTTGTGTTGGAGCCCTCATAAAGGGGTTCGTATGCTTTCTCAAGAAGAGGTAAATCATGAATATCATCAAATTCATCATTTTCATGATCATCATCATCATCATCCATTCTAACATTAAATGCATCATGGATCAATGTATTTGTACCATCATCTTCAACTATGTTATAAGTATGATCATGTTCTTCAATATGATCATTAACTTGTTCTTCATTATTCATAGCTCCATGTTCCTCCGGTACTTGTTCTGAAAGAACTTCCTCTGGACGATATGCCGTAGGATGTCTTTCCTTTATAATTACATGAAACCATAAATAGATATAAGTTAATATAAGAAATATTAAAATAATCCATGCATTTACAAAAGCAATCAATATAAAAACATATATAATGCAACTTACAAATGGACAATATTCATGTCCCCCCTCAACGTGTCCATGTTCCCTATAATGTTTTATGGTTGTTGTGATCTTTATTCTTCTCCTTTTAAAGCCCCTGCATTGACTACATGGGCAATAACATTTCCCATCACCCTTTCTTTTCATTCCATCCCATAATCTAGCAAGCAATTGCCGATTTTGTTCGTCTAGATCAGGAATATCGCTTTTTGACATTTTCTCATAAAGAGCTTGAATGAAGATTATCGATCTTAGAAAATCAAGCTTTACACTTCACTATTTTTAATCACAAAAACAATAGAAATAATTGTGTATTCTTTTATGGAAAAAAGACCGTGCGAAGAATATAATTTCTGCAAACTGTAACATGTTTAGCAAACATGTCGGAATGTTTCCATAATTTATAGTTTTTTAAAATTTAAAGTTCGTCGGATATCTGACAATATGATCATAGTTACCGTTATAAAATAGAGTTCAAATATCTGACGACCGAAGTGGGATAACCGACTGGCGTTGTCGGATAGCTGACGACCATCGAATATCCAACGATGCCATGCATCAATTAAAAAAAAAATTGCTCAAAATTCATAATTTAAAAGGTGAAATCCGACGACACAATCAATTTTGTCGGATATTCTCATCGGATTTTGGGTTCAAATTTTGTTGTGAATGATGAATTCTACCTTAACATTGGAGGAAATAATAACAAAATATTGTTTGAAAATGTTAAAACCGAGCATCAAGCTAAGGATGAATTCTGAATACAATAATTTCATTCAAACATGGAAGATAACAATGAAATGGAAAAACTCAGAAAGATACATATTCACGTAGGATAACATAGACTAAGAAAAATAGACACATGAATCTCTGGTAAAAGCATTCAGTACTTATGCATTGATATATTTCATTAAACTTAAAAATTCAACAAGAGTCCAATATTCAAGAATTTTTCTCTCCAAAATCCCCACCCTTAGATCTTCTAAAAACCTGCCATGTGTAGGCTTACAATTGTTTGCATTGAAGAAAAACCCTAAATATTTTTTAGTTGTTATTAAAAATAGTCAAATGACTACAGAACTCCCATGTGTGCAAATTAACTAAATTCCAAACTATGACTCATGAATTGCTGTCTAGTTAACTATTGGTGAAGCTGAGATGAATTGGTTTCTAACTGACTGATAATGAAACTGAGAAACAAGCCAGTTGTCTCCTCCACTAATTCAAATTGTCTCAGCGAAGATTAGACTCATGTGATATGCCCAAAATCTATCGATTAAACCAACTATGTCCAGCTCAAAAACTTTTGCAGCGCACTCCAGATAATTTTCATAATACGCACTGCAGAAGTTAATTTCCAGAACTTCCGCAGCAAATTCCATTCATTTTCCACAGCACATGCTGCAGAAGTTAATTTCCAGAACTTTTGCAATGAACTCCAGTCATTTTCCACAACACAGGCTGTAGGAGATAATTTCCATATCCTTCGCAGCACACTTCTCTATTTATGGTGCACTGATGCTACGGGAGTTCTGGAAACTGCCAAAAGTCTAGGGTTTCACACCATCATCTTTTAATTCCTTTTTCGGGGCTCAAAAAGTTGTTTTTTCCTTATTCTATGTCTGATGTTCATCCATGCATGTGTCCTTAACCTTTCACTACTTTAAACCATCAAACAAAATTGAAACCCTAATATTGGAGCTTTGCGTGAGTAGTGTCCTGTGGAGTATTACCTTTGTTGAACAGATTGCTTCCTTTGATTAATACTCGAGTGTTCTGAGTACTCGCCTCCCCAAGTGGAAGGTACCAAATATCCCAACATTAGGGTTTATCTTTAAGAAACCCTAGCTATCCAAAATGTAAATTTTCGGGTCCTAGATGTATTCAATCAAAACTGTGGTTGGGATGTGAAGAGGCGTCATTCCCCTTGAGAAGCAACTTTAGCCAGAAGCCTTAGGTTTCTCCCTGGCATTTCTCCTCTTTTGAAAAGTTGTAATTCTTCTCTAAGTGCCATGTTTTCTGCTTGTAATAATATGTTCCTTTTGTATAGGTTTTGTACATGTTTCTTGAGGAGAAATCCTCTTTTCAATATCCTTTTAGTGTTATATAACATGCCTTCTATCACATATAGTTCATTTGTTTACTTCCCCCTGTATTTCCTGCTTTCTTCCTTGATTTGCATATTTGTTTCTTTTGCCTCTTGTAGTTGGGGTTTCAACTGGTTAATCTCGAACTCTGCATCATCTCTCTATGTAGAGGGTTGGGTTTTAGACGTTTCTTCCTCGTCCAGTTGAATGTGAGATTCAGGGAGAGTGTGCGGGGCAGCTTCAACAGTAGCTGCGAGAGTTTCTTTACCTATGGGAACCATCTTTCTAGCTGCCGACTTGGTCAAGGGTTTTCTGGGAATTATTTTCTTAGTCACCACTGGTGTAAATTCCAATTTCTTCCCGTACAACTTTTCCTTCTCCTCCTGAGTGTCTTGACACTTTGTAACCTTGGATGGTCTCTCATTTGTTCGGATAGGTGTTTCCTATTCTATCTCTTTCCTCTTCCCCTTTTCAGGGATGCTTATATTAACTGGTGTTGATTTCATGGCTTCAAGGTCATACCCAGCCAAGAAGAGGAAAGTGTTCCATTCTCTCCCCAACCTCTTTAATTATTCCAGTACCAGCATCTTTATGAGCAAAAAATGGAAAATGTAATGGTCAATTTGATGGCCTTGTGATTGTGCTTTATCTATCATCTTTTGTAGGCTCCTGAAGAGGTAATAGGGCATGTCCAGAGGACGCTTCCCTGTGAAATGGAGCAGTAATTTGAAGTGGTACTGGTATGTTGTGCCATACCTCCCTTCACAAGTAAAAAAAGTCTGAATAATCAACAAGAGGTCTCCATACTGCTTAGTATGCCAAGCCCTAGGAACCCCGTAGCTTAAATATGCTCCTTTATGCTCATCCTTCATAAAATGCTCGCACTTTCTCATATGGAACTCGGTTACCTTAAACCACTCATCTCCTTGCTTTGGTATCTATGTTGCAGCTACTATGGAGTTTCCAGTGACCTACATCTCCAAGGGTCTGACTTTGGTCTTCCTGCCATCAAAATTTAGCACAAAATCATAGGCCACCTGCCTCTGATACCCATGCAATTTCTCTTAGAACCTCAGGAAACCTACGTGATGGAAGAAATGTCGAGTGATAGGGTTCGCATTTAGCCATTCTGCACCAAGTTCAAAATGTTCCAGGGCCCCACTCTTCTTTCTCTTCTTCTTAACGACTGCTGACTCCATGTCATTGTTTGACCTTTTCGGTGGTGGCTGGTCTTTGGCACCTATTTATACTTGGAAAACTACCAGACTTCTCAATGTGTTAAACAATTCCCACTCCAGTGAGCACTTTAACTGTTGATAATGGGGGGGGCGACCTTTTAGAATGACAGAGACTGACTTTGGGGTGAAAACCGACAGATGTGACACGACCCCATCTCGACCGATAAGCTTAGCACTTAATTGGAGGGTGTGCTGCAACCCCATCCCGACTGACAGGATTTCCAACTCAATTGGTGGGTGTGACATGACCTCATATCGACTGACAGGTCTAACAACTCATGATTGCAATTTTACAAACTCTTGTAGTGACCGTGGTTTAGAAATTTTCTTTGACACTGCGGGACTTTTGAAACTTTTGTAGCGCCCTTAGTTTATTATTTATTTTTTATGTTGTGGGACTTTTTGAAACTTTCCTAGTTCCCTTAGTTTAATTTTTTGTTAGGTGCTGCAGGAGTGGGTATTTCATATCACCGTCTCTTAAGGAGGATTGGTAACATGCGGTAGGATTTGATTTTAGACTTATATGACCACGCGAAGCATCTTGAACCCTTTATAGGCTTTTAACTAGAGAGAACTCAGAGCTTAAATTCTTAACTAAAAATCATCCCATTTTGCAATATGGATGGCACTTGACTTCCAAACAAAAAAGAAAAACCTGACCTAGACTAACTAAGGTATTTCATGATGACCATCAATTAAGAGATCATACCCTTGTGCATGCTCAAGTTCTAACACCCTCCATCACTACTCCTCATCTCCCTCACATACTCCTTACTCTAGCAGTCCTTCCACATATCCTACAACACTCACGTCCTCACGCAAACACTCACACCCTAACAAGACTTGCACTACACCTCTTTCACGCATCCTTCCCTCTATTAGTTGCTCCCCACTACTCCTCCCCTCCTCTCGTCCTTCACATCCATCCTCCATACTGACCCTCCATACCTAGTTGCACCCTCTTCTCTCACACATCCAACCCTTGGATCAACTCCCTCTCCATGCACCTCATTCCTCAGTTCTCCCCACTCCACTCCAGCTCCCTCCCTCCTCCATATTCCTCCCACCACTCTAGCTCATCTTCTCTACCATTGATCCCCCACATCTTCTCTCCCATTGATCCTCCACAGCTTCACACTCCTCCTTCCCACTTATCCCCACACGGCTAAGCTTATCTCACCTGTACATTCAGGAGAGACTTGCCAACTCCCCCCTTGACTTTCTTCACCAGGCCCACCGCCACGCTAGCCCCCTGTCGGAGGCTTAAAAAAATTTCCGATAGAGGTTTAAAAAACTTTCCCGTCGACGTTTTCCCCGCCAGCCGGCTCAATGACAAAGGCTCCTCCCCTCAGCCCAGCCCCTGCGCCCCTGGCCCCTCCTCTTCACTACTCATATCCCCTATTTTTGTCTTTTTCACTGTGCATCTGAGCAGTAACCCTGCGGGACCGGCTATCAAACTCCAACTCCGCGGGCTACCGGAGCAACTGGATATCAACCCCATCACCAACTCCGTTCAGCGTAAGTTTAAATCTCTAGCATTTGATGGATATCCCTCATTCAAACTCTTAATCCAATATCAAACTAGTAATCCCATGAAGAACTGGTTTGAAAATTTTATTTTCCCTCTATGTAAATAGTGGTCGTAAATAGAAAGACGTTTGGATTAAAATGTTGTGTGAGTTCCACATGAATTAGTTACTGGGTGATTTGTTTGTATTGGGGAGATTTTCCTCACTTAAAAATGTTTTCTAATGGGATGGATGGCATCCGTTATCTCTCATTTCCAACCACAGACATTCAACCCGATGCCATAAATGCAATGCATCTGGAAATGATAAGCTTGGCCAAGATATGCTTTGCCGGTTATTCTCATGGAATATTGCCTCTTGGGTGTTCATTAATTCAATTGACGATGGAAAAGATGGACCCCCTATGTATATGATTTGGATGTTGTAGACATCCAATTCTCTCAACCCGCTATATAACGCTTGTGAGAAAACTAGAATGTCCAGAGGGTCCCCGCCATACAACCAGACCATTTTCCCATGAAGCATGGCCTCCTTCACCACCTACAAGATATTAATTCTGAAGTTTGTCATTCTAGCAAGTTCTCTATTGTTTCTATTAATTATTTCACAGTTATAAACTAGAAACATAAAGCACTGCTATTTCTATGAATATGTCGCATGACTCACATCAACTAAATAGAAAAATAGGGGCGGACCGTGCTTGAATTGTCCAAATTTTGAAAGAGGAATTCTAGGCTTGATTTTTTCTTTAACTGCTCCCATTCTTCCTCCAAGAGCTCGTCCTTGGTATATCCAACAAATGGATACACTTCCACCCCCCATCTCCACACCATATCCATTGCATCTTTGTTGCTAATTCTTCCCTTCTCGTCAACCGCTACCAAAATACACAAGTTGTCATGGCCGAAGTTCCAATCTTGTTTAACCAATTCCAATACCCCTGGTTCCATTGACCAGGGATCATCAACTGCTAACCACGGCATAGATGAAGCAGCTGTCACGTACGAACCCCGTGTAGCATTATCATCTAAATTTACAATGGGCATCCAAACCACCTCGAACTCATACTGACTATTGCGAAATTCAGTATACGTTTCTTTCAAAATCGAAATCTCCATTTCATCAATTTTGATCCTTGAGATTAAGAGCATAACCAAATGTAATCCTCTCAGAGCATCAACCTCCACCTGCAATTATATCATACAAATGACACTATTTTTCCTGTTATACTAGACTTAATTATGTTTCAATTAGCCAAAATCTAATTATTTATTTACCTATTCTGTATGTTTATGTAATAGAAAATATCTGACATCTGTCACTAGCAAGGCTCTCAGCAATTCAAGATTATTTTCCTGTGGAATTTGATCTAGCTCTTTCTTGATATGGTGGCAAGTCTCTGATTTGAAGTGGATTTGTTTGAGCAAACCTAACATATTCATCCATTTTGAAAAATGCTTGATGCCCTTGTTGTCTGCCTCCATGGTTTTAATAACCACATAGTCACTGTGCAAGTTAGAAGAGCCTACAACTTGAGAAATTATCCTTTGAAAAGCCCAAAGAATTGCAGTGCTCTTAAAAGACAAACTCAAAGTTGTGCCTTTAGGCTCTAGCAGGTATTCCTGATTGTCTGAATACGATAAGTTGGGGATATAGTGAATGATTCGTAGGTCTAATGAAGTGTTTTGAAGTGCCTTAATTTTTTCCACCAGCTGTTTCCATAAACCCTTTGAAATGTGGCGGTCAACAACAACAGCCAATGTGGTGTTCAGAGCTAAAGTGGATGGCCTAATTTCGCAACCATAAGCATCTAACAAGAGACATTCATCACTGAAAAACATAAATGATTCCTTTTTCATCATCTCTACTTCAGCATCCCCATCAACCTTTCATTGTCAAATAAAAAGGAAATATGTGAATCAACAAAGAAAAGTACTTAGATGTAACAGTCATAGCAATACAAACACAGGAAAAAGCTTAATTACAGCTGTTAGCGAAATGACCCTGTAAAAGAACAGAGAAATTTCAAATCTACAAAAGAAATTCTTAATTCTAAGATGTAATGGGTACCTGATAGAATTTCACAATCATATCCCATTCATTTTCATCCAATCTGATTTCTGTCCATCGCTCAGTCAGCTTCCAGCTTTCGGTGATGTCCACTGCTTTCAATGACCCAATCTTGATAATAATATCCATCCATTCGCCCTCTAGGATTTCGCAATTGCTCAGGATCAATTTTCTAGCGATGACAAACTCTCAAAATCCCCACACAATTCTTTCAACTTAACACAGGAATTCAAATATAATTCTTGTAAAGAACTCAGTTTGCCAAAACCTTCCAGAAGTTTGACGATATTTTCACACCTTTCCAAATTCAAATATCTTAGATTCACCAATTCCATGAATCGATCGGGAAGCCTTTCTAAAGCAATACAACAGCTGAAGTCAAGCCTTTTGATAAATTTGCGTTGGCAGAGTTCTTCGGGAAACTCTTTCAATATAAAACAACCATTCATGGACAGATTGCAATGTCAAAGTGATGTTAACAGTCCCATACTCCGAGGAATCTTCCTCAACTTGGAACAGTTCTGTAGCTTAAATGAAAGTAAGGGCAAGTTACCGATATTATGCGGGAGATCAAGTAAACTCCTACATTTGTTCAAATTTAATGTTCGGAGGGATGAAAGCAGGAAAAATGTGCTAGGCAGGAACCTAAGATTTGCGCATCCAGACAAATTTAGATCCTCAAGACATCTCAATCCACCCAAAAAATGGGGAAGCTTTTGTAAACTGCAATAACCTTTGAGTTTAAGAATTCTCAGAAGCTTCAATAGTCCAAAGCTCTCAGGTATTTGACTCAGCTTTGTACAAAATTGTAAGTTCAAAGTCCTCAAACTTTGAAGTTGCCCTATGCTTTCTGGCAATTCTTTCAGCCCTCCACACCAACTAAGATTCAGATTTTCAAGTGCATTTAACTGATCAAGACCTTTTGGAAGTTTTATCAAACTGGATCCAGTCAGATCTAGTCTTGTCAGCTGGCATAGAAGTTGAAATTCTTCTAGCAGCATGAACAGTCCCACAAATTCTTTGAGCCCCAAACTTCACAGGTTCTGTGGATTTATCACCACCTGTGAAGTTAATTGTAGACCTACACAATAATGTCTTTGACAGAACTCGAGCTCTCTCAGCGCTGGAGATATATTCACATACCTGACTGAGAACCTGGACGAGCAGAGGCACCTTTGTGTAACCCGACAATTTGCTATATGTCCTAGATGTCTATGTTCATAAAGATCTCTCATGGTGAAAAACTTTGGATCCAACTTGTTTAGGTATTGTTCTTCTTGTGTGAGACCTTATGGCTCCTATAGTTCCACCACGACCTCAAAGTGACCTTATGGATTCATAAAAAGCCTTCATCAATATTTAACTATTTAACCTTGTCCGATGATGAAAATCTCATTGATCTTCACCATTAAATCCAAATCCTTTAAACTGTTCTTCACCATTAAATCCAAACCCTTTAAACTGTGTTAATCATTCACTTCATATCTCTATATCATTTATCCCATAGCTCATCAGTGCAGAACATGCACAGTCTATTAATATATGATGTATGAATCAGTTCATGTTCTTTTAATCCTCAATTTATTATTGCTCACTACTTATATGTTCTTTCTATTTATCTAATACGATTTTCCTGCAATTTTCTCATCCCAAGGCCAAGGCCTTGGATATAATTGGGCTAGAGTCACTAATTTTATGGTAGGTGATTTAAAATCTATCAAGGTGGAGTTAAAATTATGTTTGGCTCTGAAATTTTCAATAAATGATAACGATCTTCCCAATGAGAAAGCTCTTCACCAAGGCCACTGGTGCCCAATGTCCGTCTGAATGTAACTACAACTTGTTGTGTTTTGTTATTTTTGGTTTTCTCTTTCACTGATTGTATTCTTGTTTTGGACTTTCAGATGGTTTCGAAATGGCAACAAATTCTAGCTCTCGAGGTGCAAGACCTGGAAAAAATAAACTTTTCTGCTTCTGATTTACACTGGAATATGGTTGAAGGCAATGTTGTTTCCTGGATCAAATCAAATAGGTATAAAGAGTTCATTATCGGGGAGAGCAAAAACCCATTGTATCCAACAAGCTTTCGAAATAGTTACAACAACAAATCACAAAATGAAAATGAAAATGCTGGAAATCAAAAGCATAGAATCGACAACACCTTGGAGTATATAATGTGAGTTTTTCTCTATTTTTCTTGACTCTCTTATATTCAATAGGATAACCACAATATGATTATTGGATAAAGGGCCTGCCCACACCTACAAGCAACAAGTATTGAAGTCTGATCATGCTTGTGTTTGAGGAGGCCTGAAATCATTTGCTTTAAGGCTGAGAATACTACTTATATTCACATTCTCATATACAAGTTTCTAGAAACCAGCTGATATTAAAGCATTAGCTGCAACATGAACAATTGATGCTTTGAAATATTGTGATGTATGAAGTGTTAATCTCTTGTTGTTGCTTGCAGCTTTTAGTGTTCGTATGGGCCAAATGACCACCGAGAGATTGATAAACTACCTGTTGATATATCCAAAGTGCCTAAGCATGGTAAGGGGAGTCGTCCAGGTTGTAAGCATATAAGACGTGGTTTCCTTTGTCATTTTAGCATCCGCATACTCAAGAAGGCACCGGAACGTTGCCTAATCACTTATAGTGAGAGGAATCATATAGATATTGGAGGTAAACCTTGTCATGGACAAGAGACTGATGATTTTGTAGGCAGAAGGGCATACCATGCACCTCATATTAGCAAAAAACTATATCAATGGGTAGAAAGATGTTTGCTTTTGGGGATGTCTGCCGAATGTGTACATCAAAAACATCGTGAACTAGTGCATGATAAAGTATCCTCTTTCAAACTTGAGTTTGATCGAAATGATTTTCTCTCATGTGATGACATTGTCAATATAGAGAGAAAATTAAAACATGCCCAATATATGTTTGATAAGAATGACGCCCAAAGTGTGCATATATGGCAAGCTGCAGTGACAGAGATTGGTGCAATTAGGTACATATAGCTAATAGGGTGTGTTTTTTCAATTTCTTGAAATGAAGCGTTGCATACAATATTAAAGTAGGCATATATTTTTAACAGTGTATAACATATTTATTAAATAGGGAGACATTTCAATGTGAAGTATACCTATGCAATTGGCATGTCAGAAAGATGTGGCTAAAAAATATTGTGATGAAAGTTAAACATGACACTACAAGGCGCTCCATGTTTAAGCGTTTAGGTGACATTATGACCAACCAAACAAATGGAGATTATGCTCTTGAGGAAGCCAATAGATTTCTGAATGAATTCAAAGAAGAAAATGTCTTTCTTGAGTACTTTCGAGCACGATGGTTGGACAAAATAGGTTTTCCTTCATATTATAATATCCTAGATATTTTTATTTAATGACTACCCTATCCATAATCTCCAAGTGCTATGAGAATTTTACTATATTTTTGAATTTCACATACTTCTAGATTTCAATTCATAATTCTACTATATTTTACCTATTGACATGCTTTCTAGTTATTAAGTGGTATTCTTTGATGTTCATCGGGAATGTGGGAAAAATGTTGTCGCACTTTAAAGCACGTTGGACAAGAAACAAGTGGGACCATCGAGTCATACCATTCACACCTGAAAAAGGTATTTCTAAGGTCAATACGATCAGCTTCCCATTGTCAAGTAGACTAGTTAGTGCATCAATTGGTAACAATGGTCCACATTTTTTATTGGTGGCATGAATGCAGAAAGGAAAATGGTTTTCATAGAAATTATAGAGTGGAGAAAATGGAAGCTCAATCTTGGCTAAGAGCACAATCTATTCCAGATGATTATGTTACACTACACCACTCTGATCCTTCGATAGCATATGTGCAAAGCCAACATGATATTAAGAAAAGATATATGGTATGGAAATCAAGTCCAAACTTTGCTATGTGTGATTGCAGCTGGGAAAATAATGGATATTTGTGCAAGCATGTCATTAAGGTTACCACAATGAGGGAAAAAAACAGGTTGGAACAAGAAGAGCTAGAAATAGGAATTGATGAAACAATCCCATATCAGGTGACTTTTAGTATTTCATAATGCATATTTAGATCAATAGAAATGTTTTAGATCATAAATAGTAGTTGGTGTGGTCTAATATGGTGCAATGTAGCCGTTACCAGATAGCTGAAAACGATGGCTTTGGAGTTGCGAATGACTTGGATTTTCCTGTCATGGTAGTCATTTCATAACTTAGTTTATTTCATATTTCTCTATTACTCTTTTCATGTTGATGTGAATTTTTCTTTCTTTATTTCCAGGTAGATAATAATGTCGATGGTTTGATGGTTACTTCCAATAATGTAAATCCAAGTCATGACCAAAGAAGAGTTTCACAACGTATTCGAGACATTTTTTAGTCACTTATGCAGTTACCCAGTGAAGAATCACATCTCTGCTTCCTAGAGAAACGCATGGAAGACGTTAACAATGAATTCAAAGCAGCATTGGCATCTACCACTTTGGGGTTGGACCATCCGACTGCTCCATATTTCCAACAAGTGCAAGATGGATTTGGGAATACCCTACAACGTGGGAAAGATTTTTTGGAAAAGGATGGTCACTCGCAAGCACTCTTACACATCATCTAGTTCTGCATACTTTCCTCACCCAACATAAGGCACTAGAAAGAGACAAACATTTGATGATGTACTTGATAAAGCTGCTAGACAAGACAGTGAAAGAAACCCAAATAAGTGAAGGTGAGAATTTCAAACTTGCAAACTTGGTTATTCTAAAAAGCTTTAAGCTTGAAACATGCATGATTTGGAGCTTCATTGCTATGCCAAGACTTCAATGTTTTATTGTTTGTAATGCTAGATAAAATTAACAAAAATTATACTCATTTCCATACTTCCTTACATCTTTTTTAGATGCCTTTGAAGATTAGATATCAGAGCCTGAAGAGCATTTCCATGGTGAAAGGAAAATGTTATAGCATTGCAAATTTAGAACATCTGAGAAGAGGATTGATAGTGGTTTAGAACATCTTTTAAGAGGATTATATTTTTGGTTTACAAACTTCATATGTAATTATGAAGGTTCAGTCTCACAAGTTATTGGTTCAGAAGAACAAGTCTTTGCGCTTTTATAATAAAGTATTTTGTAATCATTAATTCATTTGAATGTTGATGTGTTATAAAATTATTATTTTAATTTTTAAACATAATTATTATTTAGATGAAATGCATAGGTATTTTGATGTGTTCTATCCAAGTTGAGACTAAATTGATCCTTCAAATCAGGCTAGAAAGTCCAATATCCAAAATTATATCTATAAAGGAGTTTGGGTCAATGGGAAAACTGTTACAACTATGGAGGAGGACATCTCACAATTTGAAAGAAAAATGCACTGGAAACTCTATAAAAATGGACTTAGTTCGGGCTAATTAATATTACTGTGTCCTTCATCAATACCTTCTTATAAGTCGGCCTTGTTGGCATAGTTTGGTGCTATCATTACCATAAATGTAGGTCAGACTATTTCGTCTACTGCTGCATTGTTCTATACTTAAAAAATTTCCAGCATTGATTATGGTCATTGTTCTGTAATGGAGTTGCCATGTTTAGCCTCAAAAGACATTGTCTTTCTTTTATGAATATTCCTTTCTTTGGAAATTTTAGACCATAAGATGAATAGTTTTATTCTTACATATTGAGACAAGCATTTGCCTCCCACATAACTAACCATAAAGCAGTAAAGAAAATCCAAATTTTTGCAGAGGATAGAAATAGATTAACTGATAAGATATAGAAAGTTCTGACTCCAAATATGATAAGGCACTCCAACTCCACATAAGATAAAGCACTCCAAGCCCAATAAATTTACAAATTAATAAATGTACAAATTGAAAATGAAGACTCGGAAAAACATCAAGAGTATGATGAGGAAACTATCTTTTAAGTTTCACCTTAAACATAACCAAAGTATATAAGCATCGAATAAAGTAATCCAGCAGCCAACCTACCTTTACCCAGAATTGGGCTTGATGAAAAGTTTACATATAGGTTATGCCATACACAATCGCTGCAGTAGATGCCCCCGGGTAATAAAGAGGTGCTAAAGAAGCATACCTGAATATTTAGAGACAACCATATTGTCATTTTTTACCTATGATCTGCAACATTCAACGTTGCCCCCATTTTTATGTGTGCATTCATTGACTCTCAACTCCTAGGGTTTCTTAGTATGAACATGAATTATCAAAAAAAATGTCTGTAACATACCTCCTGCAACATATAAACTCATGATGATTTGAATATTGCTTATGGGAATAGAGATTGTGTGAGGCACCAAGGAGGATAAGATTCCATTTTACTAACGAATGGTTTTTCTACACAAGGAAATGCCCATTTAACTTGTGATCCCTGAATTTGCTACATATATTTTGCAAGTGTATTTCCCATGGTAAAGAATAGTTCAAGTGTTAATTTCTAGAGATTTAGAGTTTGGTTGATGAATGTCACACTAGTTTCTAAGTAGGAGGGTTAAACACAATACAATCAACTATAATTTGCATAAGTCATGTGCAAATTCAGAATAAGTTAAATATTCAATTGAAGTTTCATAGTCTTTGACTTGATGAGATGAAAGAGAATATTTAAGGCTAATGATCCTGGTATAACAAGGCACCATCAAGCTCAAGGGGTTTCTAAGTTGGAAGGGGTGACTCCTGGATGTTGAAACTTAACAAGAATATTCTCTCTAAATTGGATTAATCGTCCATTATTAAATTGTATGCACAACTTGGACTGATTTATTGGTGCACATCTATTTTGGTGCCCATACTTGTTGCATTGAGGTTCGTGCCCAAATATTTAACAATTTGAATTCATGTTCTATTCCTACAACTATGTCCCAAGGTCATAGGTCTAGTCTTAAGTATTTCCTACAAACTTATTTTGCAAAGTTGCAAAGAGCATAACTAGTGCAACTTGCTAGCTTGGAAGGTATTAAAGAAAAAATTAGACACTAAAAAATGGTTTCTTCATCCCATGGTCAATACCTAGAATTTCTACTTACCCCCTCCCCTTCTTCATTCCTTTAGATCAGCTCGTGGGTGATTGTTTTTCTGTTGGTTCCTATTCCTTGAAGAAGTTAAAGCTCCAATTCTTTTTGCTGGTCTAAATCTGCCTCCCGAATTCTTTTGGGATCTTCTTGTGCACTCGGCAGCCCCATTGGGGCACCCACAACCTACAACAGGTCACAGCAGCTCTGAAAAGGGCTTGAACAGGTATCGATAGTCCTGGAAAAGGCTTGGACAGGTCACGACACCCTCAATAGGGTATACACCAGAAATCAGTAATGAATAGGCAGATGGTATGAAGGCAGTTTGATGACAGAGCAGACTTGTACAGGAAACTTGTCTTCATCAGTGTTCTTCTTGATCAATGAAACAAATTATGATTTGTTGAAAAGGCTTGTTCTTAGCCTATTATTGTACAAACTCAGTCATCTTATTTAGGAGATAAATTATTATTAATTGCTTTGGGGTTTTGGAGATAAAGCGACTTCAGGGGAAAAATATGCATGTACACAGAGGAAACTTGGTTGGCAAAGGATTTGGCAAACACTCTGTGAGATGTGCAATCATGACGTGATCCATGGGTGCAAGAGGAGTTGTTGGAGTGATAATTCAACCCCTCACACCTAAGTATTGTTGCATTTATAGGATTAAGATGCATTGTGCTTGGTATTTAGATTCAAGTAAAGTCTTGTTCATGGTCATTGGAAGTATCATTGAACTTAATGACAAGACTCAAAAATGTTGAAGGCATGTACAGGTGAGAATCATCATTGAGAAATTATTCATTCCGTCACAGCATAATCCTCAGACTTTATTCACCCAAAAAATATTAGAATACTTGGGAGCATGGATGTTTCCATTTATCACATAGTTTTTCAAATTTATGCAGTTGATCCTTGCATATTTCACATCATAACAACTCATATGCTTGAAATACATTTGGTTCATTATGGTACATGTACAAAAAGATTAATCCAAAGTAAATATGTTGTCCATGAGACAAAGCATCACACACAATACTGGAACACAAGAATCATCAAAGGATTTGGTATTACACAAAATATCTGTTATAAACATTCAAATAGAATGGAACATCCATTATGGCATGTGATTTTTATGTGGTCAAATCAAATGCCACTTTAACATAAGCAAAACATACAACATAAAAATGAACTAGATGCATGCATGACACATCCATCATTGATGTCCACCACATTTTGCTTCACTCCTTCGTACATGGGATCTATGTTGGTGTTGATTAGCATTTTTTACTGGGGATGACATTACCCCAGATAAAAGATCCTTACACATCCTGCTAGCATCCATATGATCTCCATCCATCTCATCATGAGACATGGTAAATGAGAGGAATTTATGAGCAAGTTCACGGGCACTATTACACAATGGTACAAGATTTGTGGATGTAACTTTGCAATGCCCTGCCATTTGGTCAATAATAAGTTTTGAATTCATGTAAACAGAAATTTCATTCACCCCAAGTTCTAAAGTTGCTTCTAGCCCTTCAATTAAGGCAATGTAATATGCCTTGTTGTTTGTGGTCTCTCCATGTATAGACCTCCTATTCTGTATGGTTATGTCTTGCACTTTGTCATACAAAACATAGGCTATCGTCCCTTGGCTTGGATTCGGACGACATGATATGGCAATGCACAATATCCATTGGCACTCCATAGTTATCTGCCAACAAAATCCATGTGATATGTTTTGTTAGTATCATATTTAGTTTGTAAATGAATAATATTACCACTTAAAAGCGATCATATTGCCACTTATAAAAGGAAAAAAACACAAAAATTAAAAAAAGCATTATAATAACCGAGAGGTGACAACACAAACAATATAGTTGAATTTATGGCACTCAATCCTTATGAAACTGGCATTGGCTAAAAATCTTCAGAAAGTTCAGATATTTGGGGATTCTTTGCTCATAATCAACACTAAATCCAAATCAAATCACTCAGTCCCCCTTCCAAATCCAAATTCTCCTTTGAAATACAAGTTCACCTTTCAACACTAAATTATCAAAAGTGAACAAATTTCAACATGGAAAGTAATTTACCAAGATTTAACCAAAAAAATTAGCGAATAGCCGAAAACATACTACAATGAGAATTACACAAAAATGAAACATTAAACCTCCTAACTTGTCAAATTAAATAAAAAAGATTCCCCATGTCTGTCTGAACAATATATAGCAAGGCTCGAATAAGATGGCAGAGGAACATCTTATTAATGATCAGTGAAGTTCTCTTGTTTAGCACAAGATATCTGGAGTTTACTTTCAGCTGTTAAATGTGAAAGAAGGATCAAATTTAAAAGCAAGACCAAAACAAACTGCAGTAAAAGAAATTTTTTGAAGTGTAGGCAAAATCTTAAGCTCCTAAAACCTTCTATAAGAAACTACTACAAATAAGTTATAACTTATAACTGACCAGATAATTCAAAGGTTGTTGCTCCTTTGATCTCAACCTAACCAACAACAATATTACCGCATGCAATAATGGAATGACCAACAGCTGACTTTTCCCTGAAAACACAATGATATCAAGATTGGCATAACATAACTGCCTTATTTATAAAATCAACAACCTTTTATGATGTTATTGTTAAGGGAAACCTTCATCAGATTTGCATTCCCAAGTATGACGATGTTGGAGAATTATCACTCTAATAATGTTGAAGTTAGGAATAACTAATATTTGTATAATGTGGTCACTTTATATGTTATTGACATCTGGCCAAAGATAAACCTAAATGTAAAGGTTAAGTGGTTAAACCACCATTACCACTTGGAGGCATTGTATATTGTAATGAGACAGAAAAACTCTTTTTTCAATGATGCTTGTATTACTTCCAGATCCACTCTATAGGGTAGAAAACACTACCCTTAACATTTTCATTGAAAGACATTAGAATAACAATTTTATGCTTCAATGGAGACAATGTTGATTTCACACAAAAATAAAAATGGAGAGTATTATATGTTTATATGAAATTTGAAAGCATGACAGCAAACGTCAGTCATGATGCAATGGAAATTGCCTTTGTTACATTACCATTAAGTAATTAAGTTGAAGTTGAGCCTTGTAAAGTTCAAGAAGTATTTTTGTAACTCTTACAAATACTTGAATGAGATTGCCTTTGATCGGCAACAACAGATTCAATTAATTACAAAAGGATGTCAATTATACCTTGTATGCCCATGTGATAGAGTTGGTAACGGAAACAATAGCTGAAATAGACACTAAAAACACCATTTAAATTTATAAAGTAGGCGATGATTATGTTTGGAGAAGAGGATAACTAGAAATTCTAGAGAATATTTCCATGGAGATGCCAATATGTAGCAGCTGAAATTCAAAATATAGAGGAAGAGATTAACTAATTGAAAATACTTTTGGTTGTGATGGAATAGGAAGAATCATAATCTATGTAGGAGGGAGAAATGATGTATCTCATAAAGTAACTAACATTAAATTTGGAGATTGATAACATATTAGAAATGAAACACATGAATCTGAATTTGCAAGGGCGGGAGTTGAAAATCGATAACATTTCAGAAAGGCAAGTAATACATGAATATTAATTTCAAGGCCAAGAATTGAAAAGAATGACAATGATGACTTGGATGTTGAAAATGTCAAAACATTAGAAATAGTAGGAAAGACTTGTGTAATACTTTCTCCTCTGGAGGCTCAATTTAATCAATGAAGACAAGTAATTGAATCACAGTAAGATGGAGAAAACAATCAAAGGAAGCTATGATAGAGCCTCTAATAATTTACAAGAAGTGGATGTTGAGGCAGATATATCCAAGACTAAAGTTCAAACAACTAGAGAGGATATGCACAAATTAATGTAATAAGATGCACAAACAAGGCTGCTACTGGCAGCACAAAGAGTAAGTCACAAGCAATTATAAAAATAGAAAAAAAAAACATTTTGGTGCACAATTTGATGTCAATGCCTGTCCAACACAAAGAATGCTTCCAGCCTTGGAATATATGTTGATATGCATCCAAAGGGAAAGAGTAAGTTGCAAGCAATTATAAAAATAGAAAGAAAAAAAAAAGCATTTTGGTGCACAATTTGATGCCAATGCCTGTCCAACACAAAGAATGCTTCCAGCCTTGGAATATATGTTGATATGCATCCAAAGGGAAATACTAAGTTACAAGCAATTATAAAAATAGAAAAAAAAAAACATTTTGGTGCACAATTTGATGTCAATGCCTATCCAACACAAAGAATGCTTCCAGCCTTGGAATATATGTTGATATGCATCCAAAGGGGTGTAGGTAAGATCCCATTGATCTATCGCCCCATTCCATACCTAAATGAAAGTCACTAATGCAAAATAAGGTTAACTTAGGCAAGTTGTAAATAAGAGGAGGGCACAGATAGAATGTCACGATATAAAATTAGACAAAACAATTCTAAAACCCAATGCAAATACTAATAACATAAGAAGGACCTATCCAACATGGGTGTCTCAATAACTTTGTAGATCCTAACCTATCTCCATCCTCCCAAGTAAGCTTGCCAATACTATAGATGCAAATGTTGCAACAGTGAGCAATTATTGTGAAAGGCAGATCTATGGTTCTTAAATTCATGAAATGGGGTTCTGTACCCTATAGAGTGGATCTGGAAGTAATAAAAGCATCATCTAATAGGATCTATCCGTCTTTTCCATCGTTAATTGAATTAATGAACACCCAAGAGGCAATATTCCATGAGAATAACCGGCAAAGCATATATTGGCCAAGCTTATCATTTCTAGATGCATTGCGTTTATGGCGCCGGGTTGAATGTCTGTGGTGGGAAATGAGAGATAAGGGAGGCCATCCATCCCATTAGAAAATGTTTTTAAGCGAGGAAAATCTCCCCAATACAAGAAAATCACCCAGTAACTAATTCATGTGGAACTCACACAACATTTTAATCCAAACGTTTTGCTATTTACGGCTGCTATTTACACAGAGGGAAAATAAAATTTTCAAACCAGTTCTTCATGGGATTACTAGTTCGATATTGGATTAAGATTTTGAATGAGGGATATCCATCAAATGCCAAAGATTTAAACTTACGCTGAATGGAGCTGGTGATGGGGTTGATATCCGGTCGCCCGCGGAGTTGGAGGTTGATAACCGGTCCCGCAGGGTTACTGCTTAGATGCACAGTGAAAACGACAAAAACAAGGGATATGAGCAGTGAAGAGGAGGGGCTAGGGGCGGAGGGGCCGGGCGGAGGGGAGGAGCCTTGGTCATTGAGCCGGCCAGCGGGAAAAACGTCGACGGGGAATTTTTTTAAACCTCTAATGGAAATTTTTTTAAGCCTCTGATGGGGGGCTAGTGTGGCAGTGGGCCTAGTGAAGAAAGTCAAGGGGGGAGATGGCAAGTCTCGCCTGAACATACAATCCACTCCCTCTATGTCTCATGACCCCGTGCCCTTCTCCTTCTGCCTCCACATCTCCCTTCAACTCCCTGCCAATTCCTTTGCTCACGCGCAGTTCTTCCCATTCCACTGCCCACACCTTCCCTCGGCTCTCCCTACAAATTTGCTCTCCTTGCAAATCACTGTAACCACCCCACATTTGCCTCACGTCATTCTTTCCAAGAGCCACGCCTTACACCAACCACTGATTTTAAACCCTAATCCAAACTATATAAATATACAGATAGAGTTTTATATAATAATATTATTATTATTAAATTACAATAAAAGTTTTAAAAAATTCATATAAAAGAACTATATGTATAATAATATTATTATTACTCTTTAATAATTATTATTATTATCATTAATATTTTAATAGTATTTTTTTTCAAATTCTCAAGTCTTTGGAGATGGAAATGTTGTCATCCCTGGATAATTTTTTTGAAGGAATGGAGAAAGTAAATGAAAGTTGGAAAAATGTGAAGAAAGATTTACTCTTCTCGAGGAAATGATAAAAGTCCATTTCAAACAAGAACGTGAAAAAGAAAGCGAAAACGAAGACACAATTGATCAATACAAAACCACGGAAGATGAAGTTGAGGAAGAACCTATAGGAAGATCATACCTCAAAGAATTTATTGCTCAAATAGAGCCAATGTTGAGAGAAAATGATGAAGAGGCCTATGTAGAAGAAAAGGACTATGTCGTAAATGAGGCAGTGGCTAAAGACACCACTTGGATTGCTCCGAAGGAACAATTTTCTCATGAACCCGCTACACCATCCATGGATAAATGGCAATTTTTTCATAATGTAGGGTCGAGTTTAGAACCCAATAACACAATCGTGATTGGATTGTTGAAGGGACATGAGCTTGATGTGGTAAAATATGATAAACCAAATGATAATAATGATATTATCATTCGAGGGAATTTCAAAATTGCTACTACAACTATGACAAAATAAAAACAAAAATCACATAAACCAACTCATTACATTCCCCCTCACAGAAGGTCCAGACCATCAGACATAGGGAAGGATAAGAACCAATGTTCCAAATACAAGATTCAAAATGCAATGCCAGGTCATAAGTATGCATATGTACCAAAAATCGATTGCATTTTCATACAAGGAACATAAATAAATCACATAAATGGTCCAGTCTATCCAGTTATAAAATCATTTAAAATGGCTAGTGAAACTTCAATCGAAAGACAAATCGAGAGCCATTCTGGGAACCCAAACCAAAACCAAGGACATGATAACGAAGATGATAGCAATGATGAGGAAAATAAAGATGACACGAACAGGTGTGAAGATCAGAATATGTAAGATTAAGATGAATCTATAGAAGAGGTTGTTGTGAATGAAAATAACAAAAAAATATATATAGTTCAACATAATAATGAACCGGAAGAAGTATTAATTGAGAATAACAATAACGAAAACAGAGAGATAGATGCACTAGACATGACTGGACATGATGTTGATAACAAATGTAAAGAGGATGAAGATCTCCTACATTATAATAATGAGTATAAAGATGATGCTAATAAAAATTGTGAAGAAGTAGAAAATGTAGAAGAGTATCGTGATGGAAATAAAGAAAATATTACTAATCTCGATGACGAAAAAAATGAAAACCTGGAAGATTATCCAAATCATGAAGATATAGATGATTTGCAGTTTGTAGCAAATCAATGTGATAAAGAATCACCAAAACTAAATTATTCCAAGAAAAAAATGGAGAATATCACAAAGTCAACAATATTTGAAGATCCATCGTTCTTCAAAAGTTCAACCAAAGAATGGTGGCATACCCGCGCATGCAAAAATATCAAGGATCAACATGACATAAGTTCTCATGAAAATATCTAATCAGAAATTCAGAAGGGGCAACTCATCCAAGTACCATATTGATTCCAAAATCACAGAAGTTGTAAGTGACTCATCATACCTATATCGAAGGTGAAAAAGAATCAGAAGACCCTTACGAAGAAACCAAGAAATTCAGGAAATATAGTAATCAAAATAACAATGATGAAAATAAAATCGATGATCTAGTTGATGTTAAATATTTTAAACTAGAATGGATTAAGAAGGAACATAAAGACATTTTGCAAACCAAGACTTGGATTCCTCAAGCAATGTCAAATTGTTCTCCTTACCATGTTTCCTTGTTCAAAATTCTTTCCAGTTATGGTCACCAATGCAAATTCAAATTATCTGAAATGTGTCCTCCCTGCAAGCATTCTTGTGAAATCATTGGTTGCATAGTCATTACGTTCTTATATGCGAAATATTATGCATGCCACACATTGAAAAATATGAATGGAAATGTTAACAATTGTTTCAAGAATTAGTGAATCACGACAATATTATCCAAGACAAGAATTCCTTTTTCAACATCAATCGCACCTATGTGTTTTTCAAAGAAGTTAAAACTAATAAATCAATTGCAAAGTTCAAGTCAACCGCTCTTTACACAAGCTTCGAGGACGAATATTTTCAAGGCAGGATGACTTGTAATATACCTAATAGTATATTACAACTATTATATATATATTAATTTATTTATTAATATTTATTAAGGTTAATTAACTATTTATTACACGACATGTCTATTCATAAATGCACATGTCTCTTCCCTATTGGCCATATTTAACATAGCCCATTATCTGTATTCATCACCATCATTAATTATAAAACAATATTACAAATATATTTGCAAATTCCATTGCACAATTGGTCGCAATAAACTTTAGAGCACCGGATAAACTCAATCTCAAACTGGAGCAGGCCCTGAATCTATCTATCTATCCATCTCCATCTTGGAATTCACTGCAAGCAATGGCCTCCATCGATGGCCACAGTAACTCCTTGAACGTGTGCTTGATTGTAGGGTTCGTCTAGTTGAGTAGGTGTTTTTTTTTTTTTTTTTAACTGATCGACTCTCACCAATAAGTAAAAGTAACTCTATTCATGTTTATTAACACTCATCTAAATTCTAGACAGGTTTCCTTACGACGTGAAATACACCAGATAATAATCTTCTTTATTAATCAAGAACATAATTTCTGCGTTTATGCGACGCATGGCTAAAATCAACTAAGATAACCGCGTTTTTGAACAGGGTTAGTGAACCCGATAATCAAGATGGAAAGAGTCGTCGAGCAGAACCTAAAGAAATGTAAATGCTACAGCAAAAAGAATAAAAAATTGGGATCGACTTCATGACAGAAAGGTAAAGTAATCTATCTTAAATCGACTTCATGACAGAAAGGTAAAATAATCTATCTTAAATCGACTTCATGCCAGAAAGTTAAAGTAATCTATCTTAAATCGACGTCTCCATTAAAAACAATTGGATCGGATTCATAATGGAAAAAGGCAGAGTAAACAATTTTTATTTCGATCTCTCAAATAAAATCTGGGATCGACTTCCTAACAGAGAAGGTAAAGTAATCAATTCTAAATCGACAACCAGATCTAAATATAATAAGTTTTGGGAAGAGAATCACACAGAGCCGATCATAAGTCTTTTAGTCAGAACTGAAATCTCACAACCAGAGATGCAGTACTTTGACTCGATCTATTAGAGAATACTCGCACAACAAAGATAGATGCAGATTCAGATTTGATCTGGAATAAAGAACTGTTCCAGCCTATTATAACAAACAAATTCTCATTGAATATAATCTATGCATTCATAATTTGACAGAGAGCAGATTTTTATTTTTTTATTTACACAAATAAAACATTTTAATGTTTAAACAATAGTAAATATTCATTGCAAAAATCATACTAATATAACAGTAAATAAAGACATGTAACCTGTCCCGATGGTCGATCCAGCTGCCGTCGGTTGTTTGCTGATCCAGCCATTATCGTCGGTCTCCTCCATTCTTCACGATTTATACCGCGGACCCCTCGGTTGACCACCCTACCATATCGAGGTTAATCTTCTTCACCTCGAACCCCCGAGCTAAAGGGGTTGTAAGAACACACACAAATAGCCTCCCGAAAGGATCTCCCAATCCTCGTTCCGGCTAATCCCAACTCCAAGGATCAAGAACGTAATCCGAGATTACGATGTTCATCCAGCATTAGGGAGCAAGAGAGAGGCTTCTCTCCTTCTTCTCCCTCATTATATAGCAAATTCCTGTGTGCCCTGTGTCTGTCCATGCACATTCTTGAATTAATTTAATATTTTAATTAGTTTTAATCTCAATTACAAGTGTCTGTTCCTCACTCAATGTGTACACCTAACTCCCTAAATTAGTGCAAGGTAGGTGTAGTTGTCTTTTAATAGAGTCTCAGTTGTGTTTGACTTCTCTAATCTAGTTGTTGTAGAAAGATCCAAGTTTATCCTATTATTTTTCTTTCCTTTTTCTATTTTATAAAAGCAAGTATTTTATTTAAAATATTTCTTTAATAACTCCAAATTTTTTTCTTTTTATAAAAGTAAATATTTTATTTAGAATATTTCTTTAATAACTCCAAATATTTTTCTTTTTATAAAAGTAAATATTTCTTTAATAACTTCAAATATTTTTCTATTTATAAAAATAAATATTTTATAAAGAAAAATAATTATTTATTATATCTACAATTTTCTTCTTTTTCTTTTATAATAAAAAGGAATTATTTGAAAATAATTCTTTATTCTATTTTAAAAAATTATTTTCTTTTTGAAAAATTAATATTTATTTTCATCAATTATAAAGAAAAGGAACATTATCTTTATAAGTTTCAAATTCCTTTCACAACCATAAAAGCAGGAAGGGCCGGCAGACATCGGTCAAAAGCAAAGGTTTGGGGCAATCACGAGGACTATCGTGATTGTTATCTCGTCCCTTAATGGTCGGCGACATATGGGGACCCGAACCGACACAACTTTTATAGAAAGCAAAGATTCCGACAAACAAACAGAAATAATTATGTATGTATGAGTAGTTTTCTTTTTCCATTCTTCTTTCGTCTAGGTACCTCTTCGGTGGGCCCTTCCGACAGTATCTTTCTTTCTTCTTATGGGGAGTACTGCGTAGCGATCGGGAGTCGTTACCGCGATCTCTCAACTACGCTCCTTGGAGACTAAGGGATGTTGAGGGATAAGGCTCTCCTTATTGCACGCCCCTCAACTCATCGTACGCGACCAAATCATTATGGTCTTGCCCGTACGGCATACGCTTCCCCGGGTGAGCTGAAACGGCTTCGCCCGTGCGTGAATTGGGGTGGACATTCAGTTGTCATACCCTTAAGTGTTCTTTCCGTTCTTACGACCTCGATATTTCCTTTATGGGTCAGTCGGTAATTCGTTTTACCTGCCACTGCCCACACTCAAACGCATATTAGTAGCGCTGCACTAATAAATATTTCATACATTCATCCTTTTCGTTTTCTCAGTGAGTCGAGTATAAACAAGTCATTATTTTTCATTTCAAGTAATTCCAATATTCATCATTTTCATTTTCTCAGCCAGTCGAGTATAAACAAAGCATCATTTTTCTAGCCATTTTCATTTCACATATAAAGTCTAAAGCAATCATTCATGGTCCAAGTTTCATAACTCTGGGTCACTTCAAACCAGTGCCCTCAAATAGTCAAATCAGTCGTAGGTCCCAAAATAATATGGTCAATCATAAGTATAGCATAATCAAAATCAAACACAAGTGCTGAGGCAGGCATTACATTGATGAGCTTCTAGAAGCCACCCTCATACATTTGGTGGATGCATGCAACATGCAGAAACTGCATGGCCTATATGTGGCAAGATTCCGTTATCTTGGAATAGCATGTGAACTCTTTTTCATTGTACAAAGTGAACAATTCTCTTAGGGGCTTACACATGCACGCTTAACAACTCATTTAAATGTAGAGTACTCCAGCATGTAACCTATTTTATTAGTCCCTACCGTAGGAAAGAGACTATATGTTCTACCTTGCTGTAATAATTTGTAGGATAACATAAAATGACTATATAGTTGGCTAATGTTTCAGAGAAATAGTCATTTGTTGTTTTTTTTAATAATAATTATTTTCAGATGTGTTTGACTTCTATTGGATTAGAGAGCGTGATTTGACTATTTTTCTCATTGCCGACTATTACTAGAAATTATAAATATAAAAAAAATACTCACAACCTTAGTTGCAGAATTTAATTTTTATCATACCATCATTGGAAGAGATGTTCTGAAATATTTTCTCAAAGTTCAAAGTTCAAACCAGAGGCGTGGCAAAGGTTTTATTGCCTGTTGGTTTATGGAGTCCAGAAATATTAATTGCCTTTCCTGTCCTTTATGGCAATCCCCTGATTATCAATTTTGATTATATTGCCCTCCATTGAATGCATATCATTGTTCAACAAGTCTCTCTCATCCCTAGAGAGAAGCCAAGCCACCTACAGATCCTCTATTCTAAAGATCGAGGTAGCCACGAGCCAAAGCTGAGTAGCTCTCCCCCCAATGAGCTGAGTATCGGGTAGAGGTAATTCTGTGTGAATCAATCAGAGTATAGTTAATGCATAATCGATTGTTTGTGGGAGCCCTTGTTGCAGCAAATCAAACCATTTTTCGTGAGCAGCCTGTGATTTTCTGACCGATTTTTTGTGCATTTTCGAGGTTTCAGTTGTTCCACTACATTTAATGGCTGGAAATGCAAAGTGAGAGAAGCAGTTTATTAGTGCGATATGTTTTTTTTGCTCTTCGAAACGTCTTGTGGTTTTCCAGTTCCAGTGTCTGCATTTCTTGTTGCATCGATCTTATAGCGATATTGCGAGACTTCTGGCGGAGAGGGTTTCAGCGAAGAGACCTTCAAGGTAAGCGTGTCTTTACCATTTGCTCTGTCTATTTGTTGGTTTTCCGTGTCCATTCATTAATTTGTGGCAAGTCTTAGTGATAAAAAAACCTTGTTTAAATTGTAGACCGTAATTTTAACGGGTGAAATTTGAGGTTCTTTTCACCAATGCTTATTTTATACATGTATTTTGTTGTTCTTAGGGTTCTTTATTTTCTTGTAGTTCCATTTTTATTCTGAAACTTGTGTTTTGGATTTATCTGGAGTGGTTAAACGTGTTTTCTGGGGTTGGCTCTGTTTCACAATCTTATGTAGTCTTTGCGTATATATTACACTTCTCACTAATTTATTCCATAGAAGCGAGATAATGTTTATAGGTTATTATATCGGGATTGTATCGGCTCTACACGCTCTTGGCTGTAGAGTGTGTAATTTGGGTTTATATCGGGATTGTAAGGTGCATATTTGTACTTTTGTTTTCTCTTTCGGTTGCATGCTAAGATTTTTATACTTAAAGACACCAAACACTTGTAAAATATCGGTTTCTTTCTGGTCGTACCTTTAAATTTGACTTCCAAAATTGATTGTTATGTTTGGGTAGTCAAGTCTATAATCTTTAATTTTATACTAGGCTTTTATGGAGTTCGAAACGTTTTTTAAAAAGAAAGTAGTTGCCAGTGAAATGTTTGAGTCTTCCTTCATATAGCCATGTAGGCTGTGCTGTGCTAGGGCTCTTTTTCTGTTTGATGTTAGGGTTTTTGTACTAATATTCAATATCTCTCCGAATGGTAGGGTGAAATCACCGGTATCTCTAAAGGGCACTTCAGTGATTCTCCATTTGGAGACGGACGATGTGGATGTGGCATTCAAGAAATTATTGACTAAGAAAATTGCTCCAGCTCGCCTGCAAACTCTTGGGCGGACGAGTATTCAAATCTTGAGTTAATTACACCTTACGGAGAGCTAATTACATATTTTGGAGGCACAGATTTGAATTGGTCCAATCTCTCTTGAAACTGCAGCAATCTGTAAGTTCAATTTTTTTGTTGTTGAATCTGCATGCCTTGCCATACTGAATCTGAATGAGGTGCATGCGAAAATCTGTAAGAATGTGTATTGTTAAAAATAATTGTATTGTCTTTGTTGCAATGGTTTCTGCCTCTTCTAGGCCTTGTGGATCTTTGAATGGCTTGAAAAAAAATTTCAATTTAAGTCATTGAGAACCCTAATGAGGGCTTATAAGTTTAACACAAGTTTAAGGATATGTGATTAGGTTTTAAGTTTAGCACATGTTTATAATTATGCAATTAGGTTTCATTTAACGTGTTAATATTGTCATGTTTGAATCCCTCATTTGAGTAGGATTATTTGGGATTAGATTATATTTGCGGAATTTTTAGTTCGTGTTACAAATTTGGCGTCATAGAAGTGAGTTACTTTATGTTCACATTCTTTTATGTTAATATGAAATTGAATTGAATCTGGTGGGTATTGTTTTTGTGATGTCAAATGTGGCTAAGTCAACTCTGTGCGGCAATCTGAGTTTTTGTTTTCTAGGTGTAGCATAATTGTTAAAAATGTAGACCCTTAAATACACACCAAGAAAACAGAATGCCATTAATACCACCACCTGCAGCCAGACAATTATCCTTGATGTTTCAATCCTTAATAGGAAGTGGCATGCATATTTATGGATATGTGTCATTTGAAACTGTTGTTAGACTTTTTTGAAGCCTTTTCTTTGACAACTTGTTTGAATCCTTCAAAGCTAATCTCCCTATTAGTGTAGTGTTTCTTTTTTTGTTATTAAATATGAAATACATTCTAGAATCTTTCGAGTTACTTTGGCCTATCCTCTTGTGGATCTGTTAATAGATTGTGATAGTATGTTCTGAGCTTTTGCTCTTTTTCTTGATGTGCTTCTAGTGTTCTCTCTTGAGCATTTTTCAAGGGCGAGATTCTATTGTGGTGCTTCCAATTAACCAATGTTGTGGAATAATTTCGTGTCCCCCACCCTCCTTTATACTATCTGATCAATGGGTTTTCCTGTAGAATATTTCTTTCTTGCTCGCTTTGACATCTCATTGATCTTGAATTCGCTCCTCCTGAAGTTTTAATTCAGAAGTTATGCCTTTGTTATTATCTGTTGTTCTATAGTTTCCATCTATTTAACCAGCTCTCTTTGGGCTTGGAAAATGTTGCAAAAGTCCCTTTGTTCCAATGCTTGATTTTTAGAGTGTTTTCAATCTTTATTAGAATGACATGAAAAGTCTCAAGACAAAAAGCTAAAATTTAGAAAAAAATTGATCTTCACTTTGTAGCTCTTATTTTGAAAACCAATTGAAATGCGACATTATCTTATAATCAATGAACACCTTAAAAGCATTAGAGTATAAATTTCCACTATCCAAGCTGCGGTCATAGCTTCTTCATACCTAACCTTCCACATGTCCCTTTCCACTCTCAAAGCTACCACTTGCTTCTACTCTTCATGCCACTTCGTTTATGTCTCCTCCAACTTCTGCCCATCCTGTTCAAAAATATTTTAATATTTCTTCAATAAGAGACTCTTGGAGATGCACCCTACTCCTATAGCTCTCATATGAAGATTGGTACATGTAGCATAGCCATTAATATTTTAGCATTTTTTTGAAACTTTGACTTGTCCTCCCCAATTAGATGAGGGATAATGTTATTTTATGTTTTCCTATAATAGATCTAGGGTTTTGGTAGCGATAGTATTTTATTATGGAGGTTGTTAAGCTAAGACTCTATAAAAGCAAAGCTCCTCCTATTGCAATGGTTGTTGAAGGAATGAACACTTGAACTCTTGCTGCCAGTAATTTGTATCCTTATTTAGACTATTGGATGGTTTTGATGGTGCACCCTAGTGGATGAGGAAGTTTTCTACATGAATGATCATGTTTTATGCTGCTGATATCTCCATTGGATTGTGGTTGCGAGGTATTAAAACCAGTAACATCCTTCCATTTTACTTTTGTTTGTCATTTTTAATGAATTGCATGAATGTATGTCTCTCTATATACTGTTATATGCATTTGCAGTTCATTTTTGAAAAGTACAAACCTCGCAAACATAGTATTTACCTACATTAGTAAATTTACATTTATAGATTGTTGAAGTATAGGACAGCAAGGAGACAGTAAATTTCTGTCCATATCCTCAATAGGATAGCCTCTCAGTGAGCCTCATTAGACCCCATCTATGATCTACCCAATATAAAACATAGGCACTGGTATCACCCTTTGAACACCATAAAATTATGTGAAAAAACCTTTATTCTGTGCAAAACAAATCTAGAAATTATTGTTATTCATCACACTCCAAATTTTTCCAAAAGCAGTCTAGTAAAAACTACAATTGTTGCACCTTAATCTAGAATAAATTTTCTGGTAAATAAATCTGCACTTTCCAGCCATAAGAAGACTCAGATTTATATAGGCCCAGAAATCATCATTTTATTTTAGCAAAGCAGATCTGAAATTTACAACTCATATTCTCTAATTAAATTTGTTTCTATGTCTGGAAAATTCACTGATCAATACATCTAATAACATACTTAAAATTCTGTACAATAAATCTGAAACCATATGTGTTTCTCTTTTTAGTTAGCTTTTCATGAATAATGGTCTTAAAGGAACTTCCTTGAGATTTGGTTTTATGTCGCTAGTTCTTCGAGGGGCTTACTTATTTCATTTTGTACCTAAGCCTCTATTATTTTTAGGACATTTGGGTAGATGTCAAGGGAGGCCAATGTTTTTTCCTTACTGGCCTCAATAAGCTCATGCATAAAGGTATTAATCATTTCATTGGTTTCATCTAATTTGAAAGCTAAAAAGGAATCCTTATCATGCACAACTTATAGATCTTTGATCCTCTCTTCCTTTACCTAATTTTCAGCATTTAATGAGGCATTTTCTCCTCACAAGAAATTAACGTTCCTGTCGTAGGCGGGAGACTATATGTTCTGCCTTGCCTTAATAATTTGTAGGATAACATAAAATGACTATATACTTGGCTAATGTTTCAGAAAAAAATAGTCATTTTTTTTTTTTTAATAATAATTATTTTCAGATGTGTTTGACTTCTATTGGATTAGAGAGCGTGATTTGACTATTTTTCTCATTGCCTAGAAATTATAAATATAAAAAAAAATACTCTCAACCTTAGTTGCAGACTTTAATTTTTATCATACCATCATTGGAAGAGATGTTCTGAAATATTGTCTCGAAGCTCGAAGTTCAAACCAGAGGCGTGGCAAATTTTTTATTGCCTGTTGGTTTATGGAGTCCAGAAATATTAATTGCCTTTCTTATCCTTTATGGCAGTCCCTTGATTATTAATTCCGGTTGTATTTCCCTCCATTGAATGAATATCGTCGTTCAACAAGTCTCTCCGATCCCTAGAGAGAATCCAAGCCACCTGCAAATCCTATATTCTAAAGATCGAGGTAGCCATGAGCCAAAGCTGAGTAGCTCTTCCCCCAATGAGCTGAGTATCGGGCATAGGTAATTCTGTGTGAATCAGTCAGAGTATAGTTAATGCATAATTGATTGTTTGTGGGAGCCCTTGCTGCAGCAAATCAAACCTTTTTTCGAGAGCAGCCTGTGATTTTCTGACTGATTTTCTATGCATTTTCGAGGTTTCGGTTGTTCCACTACATTTAATGGATGGAAATGCAAAGTCATAGAAGCAGTTTATTAGTGCGATATGTTTTTTTTGCTCTTCGAAACGTCTTGTGGTTTTCCAGTTCCAGTGGCTGCGTTTCTTGTTGCATTGGTCTTACAGCAAAATCGTGAGACTCCTAGTGGAGAGGGTTAAAGCGAAGAGACCTTCAAGGTAAGCGTGTCTTTACCATTTGCTCTGTCTATTTGTTGGTTTTCCTTATCCATTCACTAACTTGTGGCAAGTCTTAGTGATAAAAAACCTTGTTTAAATTGTAGACCATAATTTTAACGGGTGAAATTTGAGGTTCTTTTCACCAGTGCTTATTTTATACATGTAGTTTGTTGTTCTTAGGGTTCTTTATTTTCTTGTAGTTCCATTTATATTCTGAAGCTTGTGTTTTGGGTTTATCTGGAGTGGTTAAACGTGTTTTCTAGGGTTGGCTCTGTTTCACGGTCTTCTGCAGCCTTTGCGTATATATTACACTTCTTCTCACTAATTTATTCCATAGAAGTGAGATAATGTTTATAGGTTATTATGTCGGGATTGTATCGGCTCTACACGCTCTCGGCTGTAGAGTGTGTAATTTGGGTTTATATCGGGATTGTAAGGTGCATATTTGTACTTTTTTTTTCTCTTTCTGTTGCATGCTAATATTTTTATACTTAAAGACACCAAACACTTGTAAAATATCGGTTTCTTTCTGGTCGTACCTTTAAATTTGACTTCCAAAATTGATTTTTATGTTTGGGTAGTCAATTCTATAATCTTTAATTTTATACCAAGCTTTTATGGAGTTCGAAGCGTGTTTTAAAAAGAAAGTAGTTGCCAGTGAAATGTTTGAGTCTACCTTCATATAGTCGTGCAGGATGTGCTGTGCTAGGGCTCTTTTTCTGTTTGATGTTAGGGTTTTTGTACTAATATTCGATATCTCTCTGAATGGTAGGGTGAAATCGCCGGTATGTCTGAAGGGTACTTCAGTGATTCTCCATTTGGAGATGGATGACGTGGATGTGGCATTCAAGCAATTATTGACTAAGAAAATCGCTCCAGCTCGCCTGCAAACTCTTGGGCGGACGAGTATTCAAATCTCGAGTTAATTACACCTTACGGAGAGATAATTACATATTTTAGAGGCGCAGATTTGAATTGGTCCAATCTCTCTTGAAACTGCGACAATCTGTAAGTTCAATTTTTTTGTTGTTGAATCTGCATGCCTTGCCATACTGAATCTGAATTAGGTGCATGCGAAAATCTGTAAGAATGCGTATCGTTAAAAATAATTGTATTGTCTTTGTTGCAATGGTTTCTACCTCTTCTAGGGCTTGTGTATATTTGAATGGCTTGAAAATGCTGTCCAATTTAAGTCATTGAGAACCCTAATGAGGGCTTATAAGTTTAACACAAGTTTAAGGATATGTGATTAGGTTTTAAGTTTAGCACACGTTTATAATTATGCAATTAGGTTTCATTTAACGTGTTAATATTGTCATGTTTGAATCCCTCATTTGAGTAGGAGTATTGGGGATTAGATTATATTTGCAGAATTTTTAGTTCGTGTTACAAATTTGGCGTCGTAGAAGTGAGTTACTTTATGTTCACATTCTTTTATGTTAATATGAAATTGAATTGAATCTGGTGGGTATTGTTTTTGTGATGTCAAATGTGGCTAAGTCAACTCTGTGCAGCAATCTGAGTTTTTGTTTTCTAGGTGTAGCATAATTGTTAAAAATGTAGACACTGAAATACACACCAAGAAAACAGAATGCCATTAATACCACCACCTGCAGCCAGACAATTATCCTTGATGTTTCAATCCTTAATAGGAAGTGGCATGCATATTTATGGATATGTGTCATTTGAAACTGTTGTTAGACATTTCTGCATCCTTTTATTTGACAACTTGTTTGAATCCTTCAAAGCTCATCTCCCTATTAGTGTAGTGTTTCATCGTTTGTTATTAAATGTGAAATACATTCTAGAATCACTCGAGTTACCTTTGTCCTATCCTCTTGTGGATCTGTTAATAGATTGTGATCGTATGTTCTGAGCTTTTGCTCTTTTTCTTGATGTGCTTCTAGTGTTCGCTCTTGAACATTTTTCAAGGGCGAGATTCTATTGTGGTGCTTCCAATTAACCAATGTTGTGGAAGAATTTTGTGTCCCCCACCCTCCTTTGAACTATCTGATCAATGGGTTTGCCTGTAGAATATTTCTTTGTTGCTTGCTTTGACATCTCATTGATCTTGAATTCGCTCCTCCTGAAGTTTTAATTCAGAAGTTCTACCTTCTGTTATGATCCGTTGTTGTATAGTTTCCATCTATTTAACCAGGTCTCTTTGGGATTGGAAAATGTTGCAAAAGTCCCTTTGTTCCAATGCTTGATTTGTAGAGTGTTTTCAATCTTTATTAGAATGACATGAAAAGTCTCAAGACAAAAAGCTAAAATTTAGAAAAAAATTGATCTTCACTTTGTAGCTCTTATTTTGAAAACCAATTGAAATGTAACATTATCTTATAATCAATGAACACCTTAAAAGCATTAGGGTATAAATTTTCACTATCCAAGCTGCGGTCATAGCTTCTTCATACCTAACCTTCCACATGTCCCTTTCCACTCTCAGAGCTACCACTTGCTTCTACTCTTCATGCCACTTCGTTTATGTCCCCTCCAACTTCTGCCCATCTTGTTCAAAAATATTTTAATATTTCTTCAATAAGAGACTCTTGGAGATGCGCCCTACTCCTAGAGCTCTCATATGTAGATTGGTACATGTAGCATAGCCATTAATATTTAAGCATTTTTTTGAAACTTTTACTTGTCCTCCCCAATTAGATAAGGGATAATGTTATTTTATGTTTTCCTAGAATAGATCTAGGGTTTTGGTAGCGATATTATTTTATTATGTGTTAAATTTTTCAAAATTTACTTCAATATCATCTAGGATCTTAACTGAGAGAACAACATGTACAGCAAATCGACAGCATATCAATCATGGACACAATAATGCAAGCACACAAGAGACACAGAGTTTACTTGGGGAAAACCATAAAGGTGAAAAACCCCAATAACTTCCTCAAAGATAGATAGAGCAATGATACAACCAGAATACAAGAGATAGTCTTCTCCTAGCAACAAAGCCTCCTCCTCCACAAGTGCGCCACTCTCCAAAGTGTGAGTGAGAGAATAGAATGTGTAAAATGAGAGAGACACACTCTCTATTTATACACTAACTTGACTTGACCTTTACTCAACTAGGTCGGCCTCAACTTAACCACTTAACATAATGCTGACTAGGCCGACACCCAATAGGGTGGTCTAATAACCCTTTGACCCACATGGAAAACCCCCAATAGGGTGGTCTAATAAGCCTTTGACCCAAATGACTTATACAGGGCCGACCCCAACAAGGTGGTCTAATAACCCATCAAGTATAAGTTACGACACTTACAATATAAATGACGACACTTCTATATAGAGGAATAATAACATCTCTATAGGAATACAAACACTTCTGTATAGAGGAATAATAACATATCTATAGGAATACAATATACATATATGTGAAATACATTCCGAAGTTACATATACATCAACACTCCCTCTTAACTAGGAAGGTATTTCTCGACATAGGTCTTCTAGCACAAGTCATCTTCTCTGGATCATCGTCACTGGATAATCGTCATTGAGTCATCATCATCGTCACTGCTGCTGCTATCTCAATCAATCTCTGAATCTATTCGTCATAGGAAGTTCTACAGAGCCAATCCTTTTTCATACTCGATGTAGGCCCACCACCTGCAGGTCTTCATCATCTATGCGAACGGTCTGATAGAGGTGGCCTCTCAGGACTAATTTTATGTGCGGATGCAATACTGGAAAGAGTATCCCAGGAACATTTATGTGCCTAAGCACGACCGGCAATATCTCCCAAGACTGATTACATGCATCTCCTCCACAATACCTTTAAAGAGCATCCCAGGAACATTTATGTGTCGCAGCACGACCGGCAAGATCTCTAAAGAGCATCCCAAGACTTATTACGAGCACACAGCTCAACCTCTCGGATCTCCAGGACTGATTACATGTGGATAGACAAAACCTTTAAAGAGCATCCCAAGAACATTTATGTGCCGCAGCACGACTGGCAAGATCTCTAAAGAGCATCCCAGGACTAATTATGAGCACACAGCTCAACCTCTCGGATCTCCAGGACTGATTACATGTCTCTGTAGTAATACCTCATCCCAGGACTGATTACGAGCACACAGCTCAACCTATCAGATATCTGAGGACTGATTACATACTACATAGCAATACCAGAAAGAGTACCCTAGGAACATTTGTGTGCCGCAGCACGACCGGCAAGATCTCCCAAGACTGATTACATGCTATTTGCAAAACCTGCCACATATCATCTCTGACCTCCAAGTATCAACCTGATACTCATGATCCAACGGATCATCATCGCACAAAGCATCATCCTGATGCTCATGATCACACTGATCATCATCACTGTACCGTCCTGGTACATATCATCTGGAGGAACATCCTGAAGCTCGTCATCATGATAATCCTGATCATACAATGCATCCACCCGATGCATACCAAGTATCTTCCTGATACATATCATCATACATGATCCACCTGATCATAGAATGTATCCACCCAATACATACATAGATACATGATCCACACAATGCATCTAACTGATATATATCAACATACATGATCTACCTGATCATACACAGTATCCACCTGATACATATCCAGATACATGGTCCAAGCATCCAACATGATGCATATACAAAATACATACAAATGATCCAACTAATCATATCCAGCATCCAACATGATGCATACATACATAAATGATCCAACTGATCATATCCAGCATCCAACATGATGCATATATACATGAATGATCCAACTGATCATAACAAGCATCCAACATAATGCATATACATATACAGAGTAGTAACTGGAGCATCGTCCTGATGCTCATCATCCATGATCCTCCTGATCATCATAGCATCGTCCTCCTCAGATCATCGCATTGTCCACGAAGCACATCCCAGATGCACATCATCCAGCACTTACACCACCGACATGGGAGAACACATCTACCACCATTCGGGGAAGGCTCCATCCCTTACTTTTTCACCATGGGAGAACACATCTACCACCATGTGAAAAATGGCTCAGCAATTACATCATGACCAAGGGAGAACACATCAACCATGTCAGAAAAGATCATGTGCATCTGCATCTTCCGGACTCATCATTTCCCTTTGGAAGGAACCTCGATCTGAAGTGCACCAAGCCTCTCTCTGAAGTACTCAAACTGCACTCTAGCCAACGGCTTGGTCAATACATTGGCAACCTGCTCATCCATCGCAACATACTCTGCTTCGGCTGTACTCAGTGCTACGCAGGACTGCTTCCTGCTGAACCAAGAGATCACACCTGATCCCATACTACAGCACTGCCTGCCCAATCTGAATCAACATAACCCTGCAGGTTAAACTTTTGATTCGCATCATACTTGAGCCCATAATCAATTGTACCCTTCAGGTACCTCAGAATATGCTTTACAACAACCAGGTGAACACTCCTCGGATACGTCAGGAACTATCTCAATGTGTTCACCGCAAAGCAAATATCTGGTCTCGTGTTCGTCAGGTACATCAAGGACCCAGTCATCTGACGATACATAGATACATCAACCGGCTCATATGAAGCATCTCATAGAAGCTTCAGGTTCGATGCCATAGGTGTGGCCATAGCCTTATAGTCCATCATCTCGAACCTTTTCAGGATCTCTACTGCATACTTCCCTTGTCCAAGGAAGATTCCATCTGCACTCTACCACACCTTCATGCCAAAAACAAATAGTGCATCATCCCCAAGTTCTGCACACATATATGACTACACCATTCAAGAAAGCTGTCTTGAAATCCATCTGGTGTATCTTCTATTTCATCACTTTTATATTTCTCTATGCTGCCATCTGCAGCATGCTTGATCTGATAGTTCCATTTGGAAGTCACAACAGACTTCCCTTCAGCTCTTGGGATCGCATCCCAGACATCATTCTTCATGATCGACGGATCATGGCATTCTTCCCATATCCTGGGAACTTCAATATCTTCAATAGATAATTTTGTTGCTTGAACAAATGTTGTAGTCCTTGTTTTGTAGGTGAAGGTATACGGTCTTTCCTACAAAACAAGTTAAATTGCATGATTAGAAACATCTCATAATTTTCAAACAAATTCTTACACATAAATAAATATGTCATACAGTCATGCAATTATCTTAGCCAATGCTTCAATACAACATTCATCCATGTTCCACAACTTTCTAGATGCCTTCCAGTCTCTACCAGAACATTGTTAAGAGTTTGCACTACTCCCAACATGTCAGCAAAGAGGTTTCATTCTAGATAAGTAGCACTGGAATGTTGTACAGTTCCATAGTCCACTTACCCATCACATGCATATTAGTAGTATACTGTTCATTAATGCAATCATTCTAATATGCACAATACATATCCTAAGTCTAGGAACATGAGCATATACATCATTGAACAATTTTATTTAAACAAACAAATATGCAAGAAATGATAATAAAAATACTTATCTTTGTTTGATTGTTGGGTTGACTCCCTCTCAGTCTTTGCTTCTTTTTTTGCAACTCCATTCTAATGTGGATTGTGAGAAGTGGTCAAATCCCTCTGAATATCTGCATCCTTGCAGAAACTACTAGAGTGTGCTCCCTCTTGATCTTTGCTTCCTGTATTACCTATTATTGAACTTATATTCATTCTCGATCCCTATGCATGCTTGTTAGTATCATCATTGTGTTATCCTTGAGGACTCATACATAATCACACATTTATTAGTATAATCTTAATACTATCAAAACACAATAATCTTAAGCATGTATAGTCATGATCATTTCAAACAGAAATAATAAGCATTAGTATTCAAGGTTTCAAGGAAGTCTTCTTTTACTCATGCATATTCTTATTTGATCATATAACTCTTCTGGTTAGTTAAATCATCAATCAAGATAAGAGATATAATATGCATAAAACCTGTGATTACTCAAACCTATAACTTCATGATTCTTCTGGTTAGTCATATCATCAATTATGGTAAGAAACATAATATGCATACAACCATGACTATTCAAACCTATGACTTCATGAATAATAATTATCAACAACGAAACAGTATAAGATCCTAACACAAGGTAGGATTCTAGCTTGATATAGGAAAAACATACATGGATTAGCATGCTAGCTAGTTACGTCTAACATACCCGCATAATGTCTACTGGTTCTCTTCAGTGACTTGTGCTAGTAACCTGCATGTCTCATAAGTTAACCATTGTAGAACCAAGTTATACATACCTCGTAAGTAGATCTTCTATGTGATCCATGACAATGGATGAATCTTTGTCTTCATGTCACCATGATCATATGTTCTTGAAGTAGAAGATTATTTGTGTTTCTTGGTGTACCTTTTATGTTAGCGAACAACATAAACCTCATACAACATCATAATGCATTAGTACATTCATAACTATCAAAACCTTAATCAATGAACATCTTTTATTAAGGTGATACGACAAGTCTAGTAATTAATCAAGATTGTACTGTAATGATAAACATATGATAAACTTAACCATGAAACATACCTGTAAGCCATACCTGTCAAGATTGCTTGTAATCTTTTTATGGAAGGCCTTAGCCTCATCTCCCTCTGAGACAGGAACTTCTTCACTTTTGCAGGTGACCAATCCATCCTCTTATAGGATTAACCCAATCCACTTGATTTGCAGGAACTGGATCTGGAGCTGTAATAGGGTTTGTCAGAGAAACCCCAAAAATTCAAACTTTGAATTTCAAACTTCCGAAAGGATAGAAATATGTGCCTTGATGAGCTGATCAAGCTGGTATATTCCGAATTTGAAAACTGCAAAGTTTCACTCCTCAATTTTGCCTTTGAAACTTTCGGATTCACTGGACGTGACCTCTAACTAGGGTTTGATGAAGCCCACTCTTCTTCCCAATCAAAAGATTTGATCCAAAGCTCTAAGCTTCTATTTTTATGAGGAGCTTCCAGCCGTGGTCACAGATTTCAAAAATTTCCATTTTTGCAGAAGCCCTAATTTTCCACTTTTCTGATCAAAGTCCCGAACTAGGGTCTGATCAAGCCTGGCCTTTTTCCCAACCAAAAATTATGATCTTGGTCTCTAAATTTTGATTTTGATGAGTAGCATTCATTCATGGTCTCCGATTACAAAAATTCCAAATTTCTCTTAAGCCCTAAATTCCAGAAGCCATGAATGAAGGTGCTCAAAAATAATTCTGATTTGACAGAAATATGTACCTGATTGTTTCTGGTGTAACTCCTAACTTTTCGATCCACAGGGTCTGAAACATTTTCTTGAGATAGCCCGATCTGTTATCTTTCCATCCCAACAGGTCTGACCTCAATTGGATTCTCTAAGAGAGAGTTATGCCAAGTGTCGCAATGTGACCGGTTTATGGGATAATACAGGAGAGCGAACTTGTACGGCGTTCCACATGTCACTGGTTCAACTTCGGCCTCTGAAAAATTTTCTTGAGATATCCCGACCTATTATCTTTCCATCCCGATAGTTCTGACCTCAATTGGATTCTCTGAGAGAGAGAGAGAGTTATGCCAAGTGTCGCAACGTGACCTGTTTATGGGATAATGCAGGAGAGTGAACTTATACGGCGTGCCACGTGTCACTGGTTCAATTTCAGCCTCTGAAAATTTTTATTGAGATAGTACGGTCTGTGTACTACCTGTCACTTTTTATGAAATTTCATTTGGAGCTTCCTAGACCAAGTTATGACCTTTTTCCCAAGGTCACCTGATTTTGACTCAGATCTGGAAGAGGCAGAAACCCTATATTGTACAGATCATAAATCACAAAGTGCAACGAATTAGAGGTTTTCCTTTGGACACAAGGTACATGGGGATCTTATCTTCGACCTGTAAAAGTTTCAGATCCGAAAACTTTTCCAAAACGGATGTATAGCGAAAGTGCTACGATGACTAGTTTTTGCTATATCAAGCCCTAGCATCGTAAGTGCAACAAGTGTCATACATGTCATATCATGCCTTCTTTCAGGCTAGCTCTGATACCATGTTAAATTTTCAGAATTTACTTCAATCTGATCTAGGATTTTAACTGAGAGAACAACATGTACAGCAAATCTACAGCATATCAATCATGGACACAATAATGCAAGCACACAAGAGACACAGAGTTTACTTGGGGAAAACCATAAAGGTGAAAAACCCCAATAACTTCCTCTGAGATAGATAGAGCAATGATACAACCAGAATACAAGAGATAGTCTTCTCCTAGCAGCAAAGCCTCCTCCTCCACAAGTGCACCACTCTCCAAAGTGTGAGTGAGAGAATAGAATGTGTAAAATGAGAGAGACACACTCTCTATTTATACACTAACTTGACTTGACCTTTACTCAACTAGGTCGGCCTCAACTAAACCACTTAACATAATGCTGACTGGGCCAACACCCAATAGGGTGGTCTAATAACCCTTTGACCCACATGGCCAACCCCCAATAGGGTGGTCTAATAAGCCTTTGACCCACATGACTTATACAAGGCCGACCCCAACAAGGTGGTCTAATAACCCATCAAGTATAAGTTACGACACTTACAATATAAATGATGACACTTCTATATAGAGGAATAATAACATCTCTATAGGAATACAAACACTTCCGTATAGAGGAATAATAACATCTCTATAGGAATACAATATACATATATGTGAAATACATTCCGAAGTTACATATACATCAACATTATGGAGGTTGTTAAGCCAAGGCTCTATAAAAGCAAAGCTCCTCCTATTGCAATGGTTGTTGAAGGAATGAACACTTGAACTCTTGTTGCCAGTAATTTGTATCCTTATTTAGACTATTGGATGGTTTTGATGGTGCACCGTAGCGGATGAGGAAGTTTTCTACATGAATGATCCTGTTTTATGCTGCTGATATCTCCATTGGATTGTGGTTGCGAGGTATTAAAAGCAGTAGCATCCTTCCATTTTACTTTTGTTTGTCATTTTTAATGAATTGCATGAATGTATGTCTCTCTATATATGGTTATATGCATTTGCAGTTCATTTTTGAAAAGTACAAACCTCGCAAACATAGTATTTACCTACATTAGTAAATTTACATTTATAGATTGTTGAAGTATAAGACAACAAGGAGACAGTAAATTTCTGTCCATATCCTCAATAAGATAGCCTCTCAGTGAGCCTCATTAGACCCCATCTATGATCTACCCAATATAAAACATAGGCACTGGTATCACCCATTGAACACCATAAAATTCTGTGAAAAAACCTTTATTCTGTGCAAAATAAATCTGGAAATTATTGTTATTCATCACACTCCAAATTTTTCCAAAAGCAGTCTAGTAAAAACTACAATTGTTGCACCTTAATCTAGAATAAATTTTCTTGTAAATAAATCTGCACTTTCCAACCATAAGAAGACTCAAATTTATATAGGCCCAGAAATCATCATTTTATTTTAGCGAAGCAGATCTGAAATTTACAACTCATATTCTCTAATTAAATTTGTTTCTATGTCTAGAAAATTCACTAATCAATACATCTAATAACATACTTAAAATTCTGTACAATAAATCTGAAACCATATTCGTTTCTCTTTTTAGTTAGCTTTTCATGAATAATGGTCTTAAAGGAACTTCCTTGAGATTTGGTTTTCCATGTCGCTAGTTCTTCGAGGGGCTTACTTATTTCATTTTGTACCTAAGCCTCTATTATTTTTAGGACATTTGGGTAGATGTCAAGGGAGGCAAATCTTTTTTCCTTACTGGCCTCCATAAGCTCATGCATAAAGGTATTAATCATTTCATTGGTTTCATCTAATTTGAAAGCTAAAAAGGAATCCTGATCATGCACAACTTATAGATCTTTGATCCTCTCTTCCTTTACCTAATTTTCAGCATTTAATGAGGCATTTTCTCCTCACAAGAAATTAACGTCCCTGCCGTAGGTAGGAGACTATATGTTCTGCCTTGCCATAATAATTTGTAGGATAACATAAAATGACTATATAGTTGGCTAATGTTTCAGAAAAATAGTAATTTGTTGTTTTTTTTAATAATAATTATTTTCTTATGTGTTTGACTTCTATTGGATTAGAGAGCCTGATTTGACTATAAATTATAAATATAAAAAAATACTCTCAACCTTAGTTGCAGACTTTAATTTTTATCATACCATCATTGGAAGAGATGTTATGAAATATTGTCTCGAAGTTCGAAGTTCAAACCAGAGGCGTGGCAAAGTTTTTATTGCCTGTTGGTTTATGGAGTCCAGAAATATTAATTGCCTTTCCTGTCCTTTATGGCAGTCCCTTGATTATTAATTCCGGTTGTATTGCCCTCCATTGAATGCATATCGCCATTCAACAAGTCTCTCCAATCCCTAGAGAGAAGCCAAGCCACCTGCAAATCCTATATTCTAAAGATCGAGGTAGCCATGAGCCAAAGCTGAGTAGCTCTGCCCCCAATGAGCTGAGTATCAGAGAGAGGTAATTCTGTGTGAATTAGTTAGAGTATAGTTAATGCATAATCGATTGTTTGTGGGAGCCCTTGCTACAGCAAATCAAACCTTTTTTCGAGAGCAGCCTGTGATTTTCTGGCCGATTTTCTGTGCGTTTTCGAGGTTTCAGTTGTTTCACTGCATTTAGTGGATGGAAATGCAAAGTCATAGAAGCAGTTTATTAGTGCGATATGTTTTTTTTTTTCTCTTCGAAACGTCTTGTGGTTTTCCAATTCCAGTGGCTGCTGTGGCTGCATTTCTTGTTGCATCGGTCTTACAGCAAAATCGCGAGACTTCTGGCGGAGAGGGTTTCAGCGAAGAGACCTTCAAGGTAAGCATGTCTTTACCATTTGCTCTGTCTATTTGTTGGTTTTCCTTATCCATTCACTAACTTGTGGCAAGTCTTAGTGATAAAAAACCTTATTTAAATTGTAGACCGTAATTTTAACGGGTGAAATTTGAGGTTCTTTTCACCAGTGCTTATTTTATACATGTAGTTTGTTGTTCTTAGGGTTCTTTATTTTCTTGTAGTTCCATTTATATTCTGAAGCTTGTGTTTTGGGTTTATCTGGAGTGGTTAAACGTGTTTTCCGGGGTTGGCTCTGTTTCACGGTCTTCTGCAGTCTTTGCGTATATATTACACTTCTTCTCACTAATTTATTCCATAGAAGTGAGATAATGTTTATAGGTTATTATGTCAGGATTGTATCGGCTCTACATGCTCTCGGCTGTAGAGTGTGTAATTTGGGTTTATATCGGGATTGTAAGGCGCATATTTGTACTTTTTTTTTTCTCTTTCTGTTGCATGCTAATATTTTTATACTTAAAGACACCAAACACTTGTAAAATATCGGTTTCTTTCTGGTCGTACCTTTAAATTTGACTTCCAAAATTGATTGTTATGTTTGGGTAGTCAATTCTATAATCTTTAATTTTATACCAGGCTTTTATGGAGTTTGAAGTGTGTTTTAAAAAGAAAGTAGTTGCCAGTGAAATGTTTGAGTCTGCGTTCATATAGCCGTGCAGGCTGTGCTGTGCTAGGGCTCTTTTTCTGTTTAATGTTAGGGTTTTTGTACTAATATTCGATATCTCTCTGAATGGCAGGGTGAAATCATCGGTATCTCTGAAGGGTACTTCAGTGATTCTCCATTTGGAGATGGACGATGTGGATGTGGCATTCAAGCAATTATTGACTAAGAAAATTGCTCCAGCTCTCCTGCAAACTCTTGGGCGGACGAGTATTCAAATCTCGAGTTAATTACACCTTACGGAGAGCTAATTACATATTTTAGAGGCGCAGATTTGAATTGGTCCAATCTCTCTTGAAACTGCGGCAATCTGTAAGTTCAATTTTTTTGTTGTTGAATCTGCATGCCTTGCCATACTAAATCTGAATCAGGTGCATGCGGCAATCTGTAAGAATGCGTATTGTTAAAAATAATTGTATTGTCTTTGTTGCAATGGTTTCTGCCTCTTCTAGGGCTTGTGGATCTTTGAATGGCTTGAAAATGCTGTCCAATTTCAGTCATTGAGAACCCTAATGAGGGCTAATAAGTTTAACACAAGTTTAAGGATATGTGATTAGGTTTTAAGTTTAGCACAAGTTTATAATTATGCAATTAGGTTTCATTTAACGTGTTAATATTGTCATGTTTGAATCCCTCATTTGAGTAGGATTATTGGGGATTAGATTATAGTTGCGGAATTTTTAGTTCGTGTTACAAATTTGGCGTCGTATAAGTGAGTTACTTTATGTTCACATTCTTTTATGTTAATATGAAATTGAATTGAATATGGTGGGTATTTTTTTTGTGATGTCAAATGTGGCTAAGTCAACTCTGTGCGGCAATCTGAGTTTTTGTTTTCTAGGTGTAGCATAATTGTTAAAAATGTAGACACTTAAATACACACCAAGAAAACAGAATGCCATTAATACCACCACCTGCAGCCAGAAAATTATCCTTGATGTTTCAATCCTTAATAGGAAGTGGCATGCATATTTATGGATATGTGTCATTTGAAACTATTGTTAGACTTTTTTGCAGCCTTTTATTTGACAACTTGTTTGAATCCTTCAAAGCTCATCTCCCTATTAGTGTAGTGTTTCATCGTTTGTTATTAAATGTGAAATACATTCCAGAATATTTCGAGTTACCTTTGTCCTATCCTCTTGTGGATCTATTAACAGATTGTGATAGTATGTTCTGAGCTTTTGCTCTCTTTCTTGATGTGCTTCTAGTGTTCGCTCTTGATCATTTTTCAAGGGCGAGATTCTATTGTGGTGCTTCCAATTAACCAATGTTGTGGAAGAATTTTGTGTCCCCCACCCTCCTTTATACTATCTGATCAATGGGTTTGCCTGTAGAATATTTCTTTGTTGCTCGCTTTGACATCTCATTGATCTTGAATTCGCTCCTCCTGAAGTTTTAATTCAGAAGTTCTGCCTTCGGTTATGATCCGTTGTTCTATGGTTTCCATCTATTTAACCAGGTCTCTTTGGGCTTGGAAAATGTTGCAAAAGTCCCTTTGTTCCAATGCTTGATTTGTAGAGTGTTTTAAATCTTTATTAGAATGACATGAAAAGTCTCAAGACAAAAAGCTAAAATTTAGAAAAAAATTGATCTTCACTTTGTAGCTCTTATTTTGAAAACCAATTGAAATGTAAAATTATCTTATAATAAATGAACACCTTAAAAGCATTAGGGTATAAATTTTCACTATCCAAGTTGCAGTCATAGCTTCTTCATACCTAACCTTCCACATGTCCCTTTCCATTCTCAAAGCTACCACTTGCTTCTACTCTTCATGCCACTTCGTTTATGTCCCCTCCAACTTCTGCCCATCCTGTTCAAAAATATTTTAATATTTCTTTAATAAGAGACTCTTGGAGATGCACCCTACTCCTAGAGCTCTCATATGTAGATTGGTACATGTAGCATAGCCATTAATATTTTAGCATTTTTTTGAAACTTTTACTTGTCCTCCCCAATTAGATAAGGGATAATGTTATTTTATGTTTTCCTAGAATAGATCTAGGGTTTTGGTAGTGATATTATTTTATTATGGAGGTTGTTAAGCCGAGACTCTATAAAAGCAAAGCTCCTCCTATTGCAATGGTTGTTGAAGGAATGAACACTTGAACTCTTGGTGCCAGTAATTTGTATCCTTATTTAGACTATTGGATGGTTTTGATGGTGCACCCTAGTGGATGAGGAAGTTTTCTACATGAATGATCCTGTTTTATGCTGCTGATATCTCCATTGGATTGTTGTTGCGAGGTATTAAAACCAGTAACATCCTTCAATTTTACTTTTGTTTGTCATTTTTACTGAATTGCATGAATGTATGTCACTCTATATATGGTTATATGCATTTGCTGTTCATTTTTGAAAAGTACAAACCTCGCAAACATAGTATTTACCTACATTAGTAAATTTACACTTACATATTGTTGAAGTATAGGACAGCAAGGAGACAATAAATTTATGTCCATATCCTCAATAGGACAGCCTCTCAATGAGCCTCATTAGACCCCATCTATGATCTACCCAATATAAAACATAGGCATTGGTATCACCTTTTGAACACCATAAAATTATGTGAAATTTTCTGTGCAAAACAAATCTAGAAATTATTGTTATTCATCACACTCCAAATTTTTCCAAAAGCAATCTAGTAAAAACTACAATTGTTGCACCTTAATCTAGAATAAATTTTCTGGTAAATAAATCTGCACTTTCCAACCATAAGAAGACTCAGATTGATATAGGACCAGAAATCATCATTTTATTTTAGCGAAGTAGATATGAAATTTACAACTCATATTCTCTAATTAAATCTGTTTCTATGTCTGGAAAATTCACTGATCAATACATCTAATAACATACTTAAAATTCTGTACAATAAATCTGAAACCATATTCATTTCTCTTTTTAGTTAGCTTTTCATGAATAATGGTCTTAAAGGAACTTCCTTGAGATTTGGTTTTTCATGTTGCTAGTTCTTCGAGGGGCTTACTTATTTCATTTTGTACCTAAGCCTCTATTTTTTTTAGGACATTTGGGTAGATGTCAAGGGAGGCCAATGTTTTTTCCTTACTGGCCTCAATAAGCTCATTTATAAAGGTATTAATAATTTCATTGGTTTCATCTAATTTGAGAGCTAAAAAGGAATCCTTATCATGCACAACTTATAGATCTTTGATCCTCTCTTCCTTTACCTAATTTTCAGCATTTAATGAGGCATTTTCTCCTCACAAGAAATTAACCTCTACCATTAATTTTTGCTTCTCTTCTTGCATTTTCTGAGTGATGGGAAAGGGAAGGGTCATATGATTGTTTTATAGGGCTTTTATCCTACGATATTTATCCTTGACCAAGGAGACTAACTCATAGACCTCCTGCTTCTCTTTTCTAATAGGCCCATAATGACGTACAAATGAGTTCTCTCTAATTGCAGAGAATTAGAGATAATCTGAATGGCAACTATGCCTATGCCTAGGACTCAACCAAGACTGGCATGCTATTTAGGAATTAACTGAACTTATTATTGAAATTAATGAGCATATTAAGTCTGCTTGGAAGCATGTTGCTAAATTTCTCAATTTTGGAGGTACCCAAAGTACTGAATCACAATTTACCCCTAAAAGTTATCATTTTGTATCTACCCATGATCATATTATTATAAATAAACAGATTGGGACTTTTACTCCTCAAGAAACAACTTTTAATCCTACTGTTGATCTCAGTATTTCTTATGTTTAGAAGAAAAATCATAAACTTAAAGAACAACTTCAGGAGTATTTTATCTTGGATCGTTTTCATTAAAGCTTAAGAAGGATATGCTCAAACCCATAATTCTAAACTACAGTAGAGAGTCAACAAGTTGAATCTAAATAACCAAAATCTTCAAAAGATGCTAAAGAAATGTCGTAAAGAGATTAAAGAGCAACTTTCCTCCAAGAAATATTTGAAGAATTTTTTAAAAATGCAAAGTCTACATTACTCAATGGCTTACATGTTCTTGTTAGTGTTTATGGAATATGACTACCTTTTTTTTATAACAGTTTTCAGTTTTGCTCATTAGTTCTTCTTGCATGAGGACATGCAAGTACTTTGGTCTGGGGTAATTTTGCCATCTTTTTCAGCACATAAAAGTCAAATATATATCAACTTTTTATTATAATACTTTGTCTTTTCATTAATTATCTCCTCTATACTTCAAGTTTTGAGTTTATCAAGCCCACACTTAAATTATTGTCTATATGAGGTGATTGGTATGTATTCTAGTTATTTTTTGTGATTTTAACAATAGGAATTGATTTCAAGTTGATTTTATCTTACTAGCAAAGTAGTGGCTCATTTTTGTCACAAAATTGTCTCTTGCACCGATTTTGGTACTAGTTCTGGTGCTTGTTGTTGATTTGGATGGATGCGGATTGTTGAGAGGAATCTGACACTTGGATTATTCTTCTCGAAGTTACAAGACCATTGTTTGTTCCTAATATAATCCCTACAATGCTCCAAATCAACCTAGGTCTTCAGTCAAACTTCATGGTCAATATTTTTCATCAATTCACCTCATTTTCCAGAAAGATAACTTCAATCACTATTTTTAAGCAAGCTGTGATGAATTTTGAAAATATGCCACAAAATCCATCAGCAGAACATGCTCGTTTAGCTGAATCGAGAGTGATTTTCTCAGAAAGTGAATTGTTTGGGAGAAATCCTTATTTAATTAAAATGGAATGTCCCATAATCATAGTTGTGGTCAGTTTTCTAAACTTAGCAATTTGTTTGAGCAACCCATGGATTTGGTTATTGGATCTTATCCTTCCCCACTAATTAATTTTATGTATAAATTGGACTCCATAGAATAGAGTAGGACACATTGAAAACATGGGGAATAATCTATTAACGACAATGGTATGTTGTTTATTTTATGAACTCGAATTGATGATATTGCTATTAGATTGATTTCAGACATTGATGAAAACCAGACCTTGCATTTTGCGTTCCAGTCTATATTCTTGCTGTAAGTTTCTAAGTTGGCTACTTGATTGGTTTGGGCCCACCAATCAAGCAAACACAACTTTGTATTTGTATTCTCTATTGTAGTTAGTCTTTCATTTTTTGTAAATTTTGATTCTTGAATATTTTCAATTGCATTCACTTGCACAAATCGTTATAAAGTATTATTATTGTAGAATTTCATTTTGTCTATCGTTAAAGTTCGTTGTTCCTGTAGAAATCACATGTGTTATTGGTATAAAGTGTTTATATAGTATCCAATTCTTTCCATTGTTAGATACGCACAGCAGATCATTTGCGCATTTCATTTTATAAAAACATAAAAGAAACAAAATACTTCCAGCATTTAAACTCATTCACGATGGCATTCATTCCATATTTCAATTCATTGTATATTTTGATCATAATAGGACATGCATCATTTTAGTTTTAAATTGTAGCTTGTGTCTTTTAAATCATAGAATTCAAACCCTAGTTCCTTGCTCAACTCGTTTATGCAATTTGTTTCTTTCATATAGATTAGATTTGGAATTTTATGCACTTTAGCTTATTTCAGTCTTGACAACATAGCTTTGTGCATATTTGTTTATTGTAGAATGAGATCATAGTATAGTATAGGAAGTAGTTTGACATATATTCATCAAGCCAACAAACCAACCAGATATTCATCAACTTTAACATTGGTCAACCACAAATTATAATTTACGAAGATAAATAGCAATAAATATATAAAATCAATGCTACCTATGCCAAGACTGAAATAACCATGATTGGCCTAGTAAAAATGGCCTGGAAAGTCCCCAGAGTTGTTTAATAGCATCACAAAGATAAACCTGCAGTATTTTTTTTTATTGATGATTAGGAATTAAACCCCATTAGCAAACTAGGTTCTGGGCAAAACAAAGGAGCAGTTGATGAAACCTGAAGCTGGGGATGGGGCAATGTTGGACTGCAATTTTGAGACAGCATTGGGATCTGACCATGTTCAAACCCCATTGAAAAGCCAAAATTCTAATATATAAACACCTACAATTGTAATTACAATTTTCATTACTTAAATTAGATTTTGGAATTCATAAATAGATTCAACTCTTTCAAATAACCCTACTACACCTGTACTGTGTAGTATTAACAACTAATATATGCAATTTTCAGACAACATTGGCATCTGACCATGTTCAAACCCCATTGACAAACTAGGTACTGAACATGATACATAAGTAGTTGTAGAAGAGGGTTCCACTGGAATAGAGTTGTCCTTTCGGTAAATTAAGAGACCTTTCTGTGAAGAGCTTGAAACAAAAAAGCCATTAGTATTGCCAGCTAAAGCTTCAGTAAGTTGAGGAATAGATGACTTTTGTACTGATGCAAAAGAGAAAATCTCGAAGGCATTTAAGAAATTTTGAATTGTTCCTTTCTAACTGCAAGTAGTAAACGTAGATACTAATTTTTGACATTTTTTTGTTCAAACATTGCTTTTCATACACATATGGTTTACATTTTCTTGTGTCTATTTAAAATATGCCATGGTTCAAATTAGTATGGATATAAAATTATAGTCTTCTTAACCATTGTTTGTTATCCTAAGAGTTCCTTTGTTATTATGAAGGTGCATCTATCATTCCTGTTACAGTCTTGGGGGTGCCATTATATCTAGATCAGTCACTTGGGTTGTTTGAACATTGTTTCTTTTGCACTTATACCCCTATGGATGTTAGAACTGTCCCTGGTCTAAGTGAACATTCCGCTATAGAAAAACATCTGTCAGAAATAGATTGTACTCTTTCCTCATTTCACTTGTTTAGGCTCCCAAAATTTGTCTACAACCCTGGGGATTGCTTGTTTGATGCATTTGTTGTTTTGTTTCACTTTCGATTTGCATCCCTCCAAATATGAGAAGGAAGTGTTACATATTTCAAAGAATGCTTGGACAACAAAGATCCTAACGCCCTACATTCAATGGACACTGAACTTAATATTGATTTTCTGAAAGAATTGCATGGAGTTGACAATAGCCAAATATACCTTGAAAGAATGTCACTTTCTGCATGGTCCCAATAAGAGGAAAGATTATCTGGCCTATGGGGTGATGTCTTTTGCATAAAATGGTTGGCAAAATGGCTTTCTATTCCTATTTGTGTTTGGCCATTACAAAAAAAATGCATATATCTCCATTTCAATTCACATGTTTCTGGATATCAATATAACATACTTTTCCATGACCATAACCCTTCACATGGGCATTATGAGCCTATCCTTTCACTTGGGTCCCACTATATGTTGAGGTCAAATGTCCCTTCAACTAGTCTAACTTGTTGTGGCCTTAAGTCATCAAATATGGACAAAGCCTTTCACTTCGTGGAAATTTCATTGCCCAATCAACAGTTCAGTAAGTGCGACGCTGTCACTTTTGATTGCCGTGATTCTCTGTTTGACTCCTTGTGTTTTCTCATAGGTAGATATGATATGCCTTCATTGAGAAAATGTGCTTCACAAACGTTTTGAAATGCTTACCATGGTCGCCAGTTACCTGCTCTTAGATGCTTGCATGAACACTTCCCACAATCCACGATTGGTGAAGAGCATTGGGTGGCTACTTGGAAAACCTTTGTGACTAATATGTCTGTACTTTATAATGAAGGAAAAATAGAAGGAGGCCATTTTGCTTTGTAATGGATTTGTCACATGCTTGAAGTAAATATAACAATATGTTCTACTCAAACTAGAAGGTTTGAGTACAAATTTTCATGTGGTCGTGATGAAGCACCAATACTCTACTTGTTGCAAGATATTTTTTGCTTTCCACATGTGCACTATGAGCCCTTGCTTCAACAAGGGACCACCTTATCAAACGTGTTACCACACATTGCACAATATATGCCAACATCAATAGATGACACTTGCATACTTAGTTCCGTTGTTAGAACTGTCCCTAGTCTAAGTGAACATTCCACTATAGAAAAAAAACTGTCATAAATAGATTGTACTCTTTCCTCATTTCACTTGTTTAGGCTCCCAAACTTTGTCTACAACCCTGGGGATTGCTTGTTTGATGCATTTGTTGTTTTGTTTCACTTTCGATTTGCATCCCTCCAAATACGAGAAGGAATTGTTACATATTTCAAAGAATGCTTGGACAACAAAGATCCTAACGCCCTGCATTCAATGGACACTGAACTTAATATTGATTTTCTGAAAGAATTGCATGGAGTTGAAAATAGTCAAATATACCTTGAAAGAATGTCACTTTCTGCATGGTCCCAACAAGAGGCAAGATTATCTGGCCTGTGGGGTGATGTCTTTTGCATAAAATGGTTGGGAAAATGGATTTCTATTCCTATTTGTGTTTGGTCATTGCAAAAAAAATGCATATATATCCATTTCAATTCACATGTTTCTGGATATCAATATAACATACTTTTCCATGACCATAACCCTTCAAATGGGCATTATGAGCCTATCCTTTCACGTGGGTCCCACTATATGTTGAGGTCAAATGTCCCTTCAACTAGTCTAACTTGTTGTGGCCTTAAGTCAACAAATATGGACAAATCCTTTCACTCCATGGAAATTGCATTGTCCAATCAACTGTTCAGTAGGTGCGACGCTATCACTTTTGATTGCCATGATTCTCTGTTTGACTCCTTGTGTTTTCTCATAGGTAGATATGATATGCCTTCATTAAGAAAATGTGCTTCACAAATGTTTTGCAATGCTTACCATGGTCGCCAGTTACCTGCTACTAGATGCTTGCATGAACACTTCCCACAATCCACGATTGGTGAAGAGCATTGGGTGGCTACTTGGAAAACCTTTGTGACTAATATGTCTGTACCTTATAATGAAGGAAAAATAGAAGGAGGCCATTTTGCTTTGCAATGGGTTTGTCACATGCTTGAAGTAAATATAAGAATATGGTCTACTCAAACTAGAAGGTTTGAGTACAAATTTTCCTATGGTCGTGATGAAGCACCAATACTCTACTTGTTGCAAGATATTTCTTGCTTTCCACATATGCACTATGAGCCCTTGCTTCAACAAGGGACCACCTTATCAAACGTGTTACCACACATTGCACAATATATGCCAACATCAATAGATGACACTTGCATACTTAGTTCCTCACAATCAAGTGTCAGAAAAGAAGAGGAAGTAAACAAATTTGGTGCACAGAAAAAGAAAGGGCCTTCACTTCGTTCCTTAAAAAGCCATATTAGGCAAAAAAAAAAAAATCCATGAACCAAACAATCCTTGCCTTCAACCAAACCTCGTAGCCAAAGAGAGTATGGACATTGGTTTTGCTGTTGGTATGAAGAAATGCAAATCTTTGCATCATTTGAAAGCACACATAAGGGCAAGTGAAACCCTCAAACGACAGATAGCCAAGGACAATGATAAAGCTAATAGAGCTATAGATTGATATTTTTCAGTTATTCAAGACACCCTATCTATGAATGTGTGATCTGTGAACAAACACATTTCCAAAAGGACATGGTTGACATTGATAAACATTGTATCAACATCTATAGCTCCCTTTCAAATCCATCATCTGCAAAGAACATACCACTTGGTGATCAAATATGTAGACAATGTCAAAGGTCTTTTTCGAATGAATGCCTCCCACCTTTTAGTGCACTTAACAATATTAGAAGAAATGAAGCACTTCCTGTTGTTAAGGACTTGACTACGTTGGAAGAAAGACTTGTTTCCCTTCGCAATTCTTTTGCTCAAATACGACAACTTGGATACAAGAGATCTCAATTTGGCTTGACTGGCACAATCATAAATGTCCCTGCCGATCTAGGTCGCCTGCAACGTGCATTGCCTCGCAACTTTCGTGATTCTATGACAGTTGTTGTTGTCTTTAAAAGAAAACTAGAATACAAAAATGCATATCTTTCAGGAAATATTAGGCCAAAAGTTGTAGCAACTGTTCTACATGGCCTTTGCAATATGCCATTGTACAAAAATAAGCACATTTCTTTTAATCAAGAATGGAAAAATGACCTGGAAAGAAACACTGACAATGAGGTTTCTAATCCAGTGTATTCTGACCAAATAGATCTTGCTTCAATTGATGATGGCCTTGATCTTGTGACTGAAACACTTGTTCATGGCTTTAGTCACTCCCAATTGGTAGATGACTTTCAAGACAAAGTAATAGAGCTTGCACCTTCTGAGGGCTTTAAACCAGCTAGCATTTTCCAGGATTGGTTCTCCGAGGAAATGAACTTCCCGACATTGTTCTTTGGTTGTGGATGCCCTTCTGACATTGTTGCACGTTTCTCATACCACAAAATAGATCGCTAGGATCTACTCCACAAAGACCATGACTTTGCAACACATATTCCTAACCTTTTTTTCAAGGCTACATGGACCATCATACAACAAGTTTCCAATTGTGCATGGGTATGCATACGTAAAGGTGAGCTGAAAGGAAAAAAAACTGTGTGCCAAAGATGTTAAAGGAATGTCTAACTTGAACAAGTTGTTGCAATCCCTTGTTGGATATCGTTCACTGAAAAATATACCTATTTCCCCTGATTATGTTGAAAACATGAAAAAGGACATTTTTGCAATGATAAGACAATTGGGTCCCCCAACATTCTTTGTAACTTTCACAAGCGTTGATCACCTTTGGCAACCACTTTGTAATGCATTGGAACATTTACATTCTAAACATGCATCCAAGCCTTCTGAAAACATTTTAGCAGAAACAATTGACTCTAAAATTAGAAAGCATCCAGTGACTTGTAGTCGGTATTATAAGCATAGATTCAACGCATTTCTAACATTGTTGAAAAATAACAAAAACATTTTCGGATAAGTCGTGGATTATTTCTTTGTTACTAAGTTCCAGAATAGAGGTAATGAACATGACCATGGCCTTTTATGGATTCGTAATGCACCTATATATGGACATAGCTCAAATACCACAATTGAACATTTCATCGATAGCTATTTGTCTTGTGATTCAACATTGCTTTCTGAGGACTTGGAAAGACTACAAACGCATCATCACACACATACTTGTAAGAAAAGAAAAAAAGACAACTTGCAGGTTTGGATTTCCTTTGCCTCCCTTGAATAGAACTATGATCATCCATACTCTTGATTGTGTCCAAGAAGAAACTAAAGAAAAAGCAAAAAACCTGTTCTTGGTTTTGCAAGAAAAACGTTATAGCAAAACTATGTCGTTTGACACATTTTTGCAAGAACTTGGTATGTCTATGGAGGAATATATTATCTTGATTCGTTCTTCCATTTCTCGTCCTATCATGCTATTGAAAATACACCCATCTGATGTTTGGATAAACCCATTTGCAAAAACTGTGCCCCAACTATGGCTAGCAAATACAGATGCACAGTTCATCTTGGATGCCTATGCAGCTGCAACGTATTGTAGCTCATATATGGCCAAATTTGACCATACATTAACAGAATCCTTTCGAAAAATTCGTGAAGAAAGTACATAAAGTAGAGATGACACTATTTAGGTTATACGGAAGCTAGGAAATGCGCTCTTGAATTTCCAAGAAATGTCCAGTCGACAAGCAGTACATATTGTCCTCCCATTGGCCTTGCATTGTAGTTCGCATAGGACAATATTTATTAGCACATCTCCACAATCAACAAGAACTTACATTCTAAAAATACCTCATTTATTGGCACATGAACTAGATGACTCAGAAGACATTATGTGTTCCTCTGTGGTTGACAAGTACACTACACTTCATCATGTGTTTGAGGACATTTGTCTTGCGGAATATGTAGCATTTTCTACAATGGTTTCAAAGAAAGCCAAAAGACGAAAAAAACAATATGTAATAAGATACGTGAGATACAATGAACATATTGATCCCGACAATTATTAAAGGGAAAAATTGATGCTATTTATTCCTTATCGTGGAACTGAAGACACTTTGAAAGAAAGCCATCAGACATGGCCTGAATCATATTTAGCTCATAGAATAGAGATAGAAAAGAATGAGGCCCTTTTCACTGCTAAAACAAAGCCTAAATGGGGTGACATTGACATTGTTGCTTCTGCTATTGAAAGTATTCCTCCCCCAATGTTTGACATTAATTCTTCCATGGTTGAAAATACTGCATCTGATGAACATGAAAAGTATGATGTCCAACATGATATTTTCCATGCTAAACATAGCATTCCATTTGAACTAATGATGCAAAAGCATTTCCAGTTAACCAAGCAACCATTTTTGCTTGATACATGCTAGTATTTTAGCATCAAAAAACAACTTAATGAAGAACAACATACTATAATAAAGGACATTTTATTGAAGAAAAAACATTTTCTAGATACACCAATCCATTTGTTCCTTACAGGAGGTGCAGGCACAGGAAAAAAATTTGTAGAAAAGGCTATTTTCCAAGCATTGGTTCGACACTACAACAAACATCTTGTTAGTGATCCTTTAAAACCAAAAGGAATCATACTTGCTAGCACTAGCAAGGCCGCATACAATGTAGGTGGTTCAACCGTTCACTCTGCTTTGCACTTACCATTTGGGAATTCTAAGATATTGTCACTGAATTCAAATTCACTAGATGCCTTAAGCAAACACTTTAGGCAATTATGTCTAGTACTCATTTATGAGACATCATTAATAGGAAGCAGAATGCTTTATAGTATGGACAGAAGACTTTGTGAAATCATGCATATTGCGACAAAGCCTTTTGGTAATGTTGACTTAATATTTTGTGGTGAATTTTACCAAGCAGAGCCAATCCGTGATGCTTGGATTTTTTAACATCCAACTATTCATGGCCAAAAGACACCTTACACATTTTGGAAAGATAATGTTAAATACTACCAGTTGGAACAAGTTATGTGACAGAATGACAATACTTCCATATCTATTTTGAACAGGATTAGAGTCAATTGCCAAACTAAAGGTGATATTGCATACTTAAACAAGATTTTCTATAAACCGACACCTAGTGATCCCACTTTCCCTTACTTATTTTTCAAAAACAAAGATGTCGAAAGACATAATATGAAAATGTTGTCCCTTGTTAGTGCAGAGCCATGTGTCTTAAAATCAATTGACAAATGTGGGGACAATTTAGAAGAAACCTTTTATGGGAATGAAAAACAACTTCTACCTGACACCATTGTCCTAAAGCAAGGCATACTAATTGAATTTATTGCTGGAAATTTTGCAACCCATGATGGCCTCGTTAATGGTGCAGATGGTGTCTTCATGCAATATACACCTGGCAAAGAGGACATAGTTTGGATACAATTTTTTGATCCTTTGATTGGTGGATACCAACGTCTCAAAATGCATTCCTTTTATACACCTAGCATATCCCCAAGTTGGACACTTATAACAAGAATATCTCATAAAGTATTAGGGAGGAAAACATCATCTCTTGTTAGACATCAGTTTCCTGTTCAATTGGCATGTGCACGAACTTCTCATAGATCTTAGGGCCTTACAATAAACAAGTTAGCTTTTGACCCCTCGGGGGTGAAACGACATGGTCTAGTCTACACAGCTCTTTCATGCGTACGAAGCCTGGATTCTCTATACCTTGTAAATGAGTTGCATGCTACCAGCGTTGTAGCAAGTCAAAAAGTTAAACTTGAAATGCAAAGACTAGAAAACATGGCACAATGTGTAATGCCCACCTCAGCACCTATGATTGATTTGATTATTCTAGACTTATGATTGACTATATTATGTGAGACTTATGATTGATTAGACTATTTTGAGACCTATGACTGATAAAATGATAAATGATGAAAATACTTTAGAATGAAGAAATGATGAATGTTGAAATTACTTGAAATGAAAATGATGTATGATCAATTGACAGAGATATAATGTTAAAATGATGAATGTTTAGTAGGCTCGACTAACTGAGATACTGAAAAGAATGATACAAATGTTTTATTGTGCAGCGCTACTAATATGCGTTTGAGTGTGTGTGCAGTGGCAGGTAAGACGATTTACCGACTGGCCCACAATGGAATTATCGGGGTCGTAAGAACGGAAAGAACACTTAAGGGTACGACGACTGACTGTCGACCCCGAATTAGCAATCCACGCATGGGTGAAGCCATTTCAGCTCACCCGGGGAAGCGTATGCCGTACAGGCAAGGCCATAATGATTCGGTCGCGTACGATGAGTTGAGGGGCGCGCAATAAGGAGAGCCTTATCCCTCAACATCCCTTAATCTCCAAGGAGCGTAGTTGAGAGATCGCGGTAACGGTTCCTGGTCGCTACGCAGTACTCCCCATAAGAAGGAAGAAATAAAACTGTCGGAAGGGCCCGCCGAAGAGGCACCTGGACAAGAGAAAGATAATTGTTATTTAAAATAAGGAAATTGAAAACTCATAAAAAAAAATAAAAAAAATCAGGTGACTTTAAATTAAGAAGACAAATACGATAAAACTTTATTCATTATTCTTTTGTTTACAAATAAATCTTTTTAGTTTAGTATAAACTATTTTATTTATCTACTCCATTGAAGGAATAAATTAAGAACCAAATTAGAAATTCCTATGAAAGTTCTCTTAGATTTGAATAGTAATAGGAGTTAACTTCAAGTGAGAATATTCTAGTAAAAGATAAAAATAACTAAAGAGAATATTTATATTAGATGTTATTTAATAAAAGAAACATTTGTCTTTTATAAATTTCATTATCAATTAAATAAAAATAACAAATCTTTTTATTTTTATTTTACTAAAAAGATTTTTAGTAAACTATTTGAGAAACAAAAGAGTAGAACTCTCCTACACTTAACTCCCACTGATTTAGAGAATTAGGTGCACATTGAAGACATTGAAACACATGTATTTGAGAATAATAGAAATTAAAATATTAAATTAAATTAAATATGTGCATGGACAGACACATGGCACATAGGCTTTTGCTATATAATGAAGGAGGAGAAGGAGAGAAAGGATCTCTCTTGCTCCCTAATGTTGGATGGTCATCATAATCTCGGATTATGTTATGATCCTTGGAGTTGGGATTAGCCGGAGCGGGGATTGGGAGATCCTTTTGGGAGGCTAGCTTGTGTGTTCTTACGACCCCACTTACTCAGGGGTTCGGGGTGAAGAAGAATAACCCCGATATAGTAGGGAGGTCAACCAAGGGGTCACTCGGTACTTCGTCAGGAAATTTGATTGGATCGTGCGGAAACCAGTTCGAGGACTCCATCGATTTGCTGGACCAACCGTCGAAAACAAGTTTGAAGTATTTAATTTATTTATTTTGCTAACTCTTGTGGTGGAATGAATAAATCTGGGTATATAGTTTTATTTATTGACATTCATGTACTACAATAGATAGAACTAGATCTGTGGCCTCTATATCATCTTCTGAGAAATCGTACTAGAAGTTCTGAAATTAATTATACTTATATTTTCAAATTCCGTGGAAGTCTTTTTTTTTTTGAGCCCGAAATGGGGGTCCCTACATTTGGTATCAGAGCCGGTTGAGCCTTGAGAGCACCGGACTCAGATTTTAAGATTTGGAATGGTAAATATATTATGGTTATATTTTGTAAACAGAAAATTGTTTTAGATTTTGTAATGAATCGGTTATGAAATTATATTATAATTTTATTTGTTGTTTATGAATCCATATATGATATGTGCATATGAAAACATAGGTAATATGTTATTTATAATTATGCCATCGCTGTACATTTCGTTTTGCGGGCAGATGTGTTAGATTTTATTAGTCCCTGCTCCGCAGGGATTATAGCGATTGGTCGGTCGCCAAATTTCGTTGACCGTCATTGTTTCAATTTTTTAAACCTAATGTTCGTTAAAGTTTTTCAAATTTTTATTATTAAAGTCAATTTACTAAAAATTAAAAATAAATTTTTGATATTTCAAAATTAGATTATTTATTATTTGATTGGTGCAGCACACTGATTTGACAAATTTCCCCTGGTGTGCAAAATAATTATGAAATTATAAAAATAATAAAATATATATAACTAAAAAAAAAAAAAAACATGCCACATGCACTTGGCAACAGTGCCCTTCATTTAATACATTTAATGTGATATACGAAAGATTTGACAATTGCCATTAATGTTGTCTCTCGCACCAGTACCTTGCCAGGCTTCGCCACGTCACGCTCAAGCATCGCTGCAACCTTTATGTAGAACTAGACAGTCATTGAAGCTCATCTTTTCTGACCATCGTCGTCAATACTGTGGTCTCTACCTAAGATGCCATTACCTGTTGTCGCAGTCATGAAAGTGCAAAATTCTGCAGAACAAAAATACTAGTGTTTTTAAAGAGGCCTTTTAGCTGAAGTTATGAATACCAAAGGAAACCCTCAGAGCCTAAGAGTCATATAAATTTCAGCAAATTTATACTCCAAGCCTTTAAATTTATGCGTTTGAATAATCCTTTCTACAGAGTTCAAAACATCTTGTAAAGAATCAAATAATCCTTTCTACAGCGTTCAAAACATTGTGTAAAGAATCGATCCATAGTTTAAAGTCTTCAAGTGTAATTTATTGCCCTTTTCATAATCCTTTTAAAGCAAAAAGATATATCACCATTTGAAGCATTATGTTGACTATCTATTCAAAGCAGCAAATATTTCACCGTTGCTTTAAAGAAACAAAAACAATAATTGATAAGTCCCAGGCTTTAATTTTGTGTATAAAAAAAAACCGAGGCTTTAATTTACATCAGACAAGACCTCTAGAAAAAATATTTATTTGCCTTCAGAATGTACGAGAAATTGATCACTTAAATCTCTGAATTCGAACATACCAGGCCTCTAATGATCTGGCACAACGCTAATGAAGTGAACGCCATGAGACCCGCACGGCCAAAGAACTTTGCGACAAGGCTTCCAGGGATTTGATCCATTGCAGACAAGACAAGGCCGAAGAATGCAAATATCGCTGCAACCTTTACGCAGAACTCTACAGCCGTTGCAGCTCATCCTTTTTTGACCGTCCGCGTCCTCCTTCTTGGTAAAGAAGGTCAAAATCTCATCATCCATATACACAAAAACACACGTCTACGCCCACACTACACCTGCGTTGCACCCTATCTCACCTCCTGCAACCAATCCCTCTCCTTTTCGCTGCAAGCATCCTCCCCACGTTTCCATTACGACTCTTGAGAATATTTTCTAAAGCATAGTTGAGCAGTTGTAAATTTTTTCTACACTGAATATAAGTATTATTCCTGCATTTCCAATGTCCGTCTTTTTATGTTTGGAAAACGATGGACGATCTTACTTACGATCACCTATTTGAGCATGTCAGACACATTGTACAGATAGAGCTAGTAATAGAAGGGAAGCGAGGCGGATGATGCTTGATAGTGATTGATTTACTTTTTATATCCCACATCTGCTGGGATAGCCGTTCACACGGATGGATGGACAACAGCCATATTCTGGGATAGTCGTTCGCACTAGCAACAGGAAACATCACCACACGGCACTGCACTGCACCGCACAACATGGGAAGGAAGGGGCCACTCCACATACTCACCTGACATAGACTCACCACGTAGATGAGCTTCCATGTTGAAATCAAGGAGCAACAAACATAAAGTGATATACAGGGAAACTTGTGGGAAGTATATCCAGCTACCAATAATAGAGATGACCACCAAAAGGGTCGGGATTGCATAACGTTTAGGGAAACAACTATTGAAGCCATTTCTCTGTCAGATTCACATACGGTCTCAGATTGAAGTAAATGCAAAGAGATATGCATCAGCTCTCAATATCTGCAATAAAACTCTTCTGGTAATGGAAACATCGGATCATGTCTTCGTAATGGACCTTGAGGCACAAACCTACGAAAATGGAATCATGAGAAACCCTGGAGAAGAGATTCTCACATCGGTTACAAAAGAAAAAGTAATTAGACGCCTAGCCTAAGACCCATGCAACAAGCCACGCGGTCCACTAATAGAGCTTAGTAAGCCCAACGCTATGAACTGAAGCAACATGTCGTAATCATGGGAGCTAAGTGGAAGGTGCATGCATGCTTTTGTGGCTAAGTGGTTGTCCATTGTTTTCTGTGAAGCTTCGTATGACAATTAAGTCGAAGCATTATGATTGTGTCCTAAGTATTCAATTAGATACATTATTACAAATAAAATTTAAATAGTACATCTATCTTTCGGAGTCAATGTACAAACATCACTTTTTGTAAAGTCTTCATGGTCAACACGTTTATTATGGTCTTCTTGGCCATGAGACCCGCACGGCCAAAGAACTTTGCGACAAGGCTTAGGGGGATTCGATCCATTGCAGACAAGACAAGGCCGAAGAATGCAAATATCGCTGCAACCTTTACGCAGCCGTTGCAGCTCATCCTTTTTCGACCGTCCGCGTCCTGCTTCTTGGTAAAGAAGGTCAAAATCTCATCATCCATATACACAAAAACACATTGCTTCCTCTTCACGTTACTTCCGCACACAAACATCCATCCAGCTTAATGATTTGAAGAAAAAAAGGTAAATAACGAAGAACAAAAGCTATCCATGCAATTCTCAATGGAAAAGGCTGCCAGTTCCAGATCGCCTATATGCCCAGCAAAGGTCTGCGTGATTGCACCCAGGGAGTACTGGCAAACGGAGGTAAAAATAAAAGGACCTGTGATGTACCAGAGCTTCTTGGACTCGTCCCAGTATCCATTAGCAAGACTCCTGCAGTCTGTAATAGGAATACGATCGTTGGGAAATTCATGGCGATGCAGGAGTTCATCCTGGTATTTGCCATTTTCTTCTGAATCGTTTCGCGGACTGAGTAAGGCGGATCTTATGCCTTCCCTGTGATCCATTAATCCCGGCCTAAAAATTCCAAACGAGACAGAGTCAGGGCAGCAGCCTCGAGAGATTGCTCTATTACTCCAAATCTTTTTTCGAGAACAATGTCCATACCTTTGAATAAAAATACTGAGGTCTCTGCCTGAGCTGCCCCTTGTATGTGAGGTGAAGTCTGGTTCAAGGTCACAGTTCGTTAGAAAAGCGGCAGGATTTCTGATCGATCCCTCATCGTTCTTGTCAACATAAAGGTTTGTATGTCGTTTGGAAGATTGACCTCCATCGTCAAGTAATAAAATTATTCATTGCTTGAAGCCATACGACATCCTAAAAATTGGAAGGAGCTTTAGCATCGGTAAAATGTGGCATCCAGCAACAGTTACACATGTCGAGCACCTAGTCAAATATGTTAATTTTTAGGTGAGATTGATTCACAGTCGTGTTAGATCTACATCAAAGAATTTATTCATTGCAACCCACGCTAAGGTAAGTTTTATTGTGTATTCTAAAAGAAGGTAGGTGGCATATGGGATTTTATCGTGACTACAAGTGACATGTTCAGATACAAGAAAGTAACGTTTCAAAGAGCCACGTAAAGCGTAGGTAGGTGATGCCGTGTTTTCACACTTAGAATTATGTAGTAGTTACAACTTGAAGCAACACCTATGTCATAAAAAAAATTAAGCGAGACTTAGACTTAGTCTATTAAGAGTTTATCGCTTAATATTAATTATAATGTTTAAAAAATTTAATGATAATTAAGTTAAGACTTAATTATTAATGATAGACTAAATTATTATTAATTCACTTAAAACTAAATTAAGTATATTTAATATAATATTTTGACAAAAATTCCCCACTGACATAACTTATTAATATTATTATCATTTAGATTAATATCAGGTCTAAACCTGATATTATATTATAGATGATAACATCATAATCTACTTAGTGCTGCAAAATTTGTTTAATTAGAAAATAGTTAAATCTATGTGTTTGGGGAATTTCTATTTAATATTATATCATGATAGACTATTAACAAAGTTTTATTAATATTAGACTAAATGATAGACTAAATTAGTTAGTTATTGCCTTAATTATTAAAGAGACTTACTCTATTAACAGTTTATCGCTTAATTAATATTAGTCTATTTGAGTTTTCTCACTTAATATGGGTTCAAATATTAATCCTTTTATAGACTAGTTTTTCCTTCAATTGATTTGAATTTGCATGGTTTACAAGAAATTAAATTTTGCAACAAGAGTGGGACTTTAATAGATATTTGACCTTAATCCTTACATAATTATGATACAATAATTCTTTTATCTCTAAGCAATTTGCAAACTACTCTACAAATTGATTAACTAACAATATGACTTAATTCTTAGAGTTTAATTTTAATTTTAATTGAGTTAATAAATGTATGCTAGCATAAACCCACCTAACACACAATCTCAATAGTTACATTTCATTTTAGTTTAATTGAGAAGGGTTGAAATGAAGTCCATCTAAGTTGCCATTAAACTTACTAAAATAACAATAATAATTACTTTTACTATAGGGATCTTTTATTCTAATTTTCTATTGTATTTTTTACGTTTATTCTACTCTATATATAATTTTTTATTGATTATGTAAGTGGTGATTGGTTACAGAAACACATTTTTTGTTTGTATTTCAAATTTTGTAAAAACTTGAGAATCTACTACACATTTAATACATTCAACATTAAGTATTTAATATAAATTTGATATTTCCAAATGACAATAGCATTTTCTTAACCACTTCTCATTTATTATCCAAGTGTTATTTTATTTAACTTTAGCTTTAACTTTGAACTATGCACTATTATTAAATTAAAACATTTCTAAATTATTAGATTAAACTATTTCTAAAAGGCATAACCAGCTCTGTTGATGATTTCACTTGTTTTTTATTTTATTTTCTCGCCTGGCTTGCTTTTATCATTACATTAAAAAATAATAGCACGATATAAAATGATACATTTCAAAAACACTTGCAATATTGCATGTTCCAAGGTTAAAGTTGTATGTTGTCTAGTCAATTTAACTTGGATGGACATCTCGGAAAAATGTGTTACTTCAGTTGCGATCTAACATAAAGGGATTTTAAGATGAAAAGTGCATAAAGTTCATGAAGAAGGTTCCTAGAAAATAAAATAATTCTTCAAACACAACTAGGGATTTGAAGACGGAAAGTGCATTTTATACATATCACAATTTTTAAGCACCCCAAGAAATGTTCATAAACAAGATATGACGGTGATTTGAGAGTAGTTGTCCCATTAATCCAAACTCTATTACTTTGAATAATCGAAATATAAATAATTTTGATTATGACTACATAGTTATATCCAATCTCTTTAAAAGTCTCTCCCATTCCTTGAAATAATTGTTCAAAATAAATCAAATTTCTTAAGTTTCATAACATCTAAGACAAATAGATTTATAAATCCCTGGTCATTCCTTAGAATGCCATTTGGTATTCTTTTTCACCAATGATACGTGACTACCTTGCCATGTAAGATCTCGTATTTATCTTTTTGATTCTCATAACATAATGACATCTCCAAACATAATCCTATGGGTGTAGTGATTCCAACACCAAAACTAAGTTCACTCACTAACATGAAAATTGGCCAAACACAAAATCTTGGCATTAAGTTTAATAAATCCAAACATGCCTCGGTGTTAGGTGAGAGCTCCATTCAACGGCAACATCAACATGTTATCACTTACCCAAATGAAAGATAATGTCCATCAAACCAAAAATAAACTATTTTGGCCAAACACAAACTCTTGGCATTAAGTTTAATAAATCCAAACAAGTCTCGATGTTAGGTGAGAGCTCCATTCAACAGCAACATCAACATGTTATCACTCACCCAAATGAAATATAATGTCGATCAAACCAAAAATAAACTATTTTGACTTCTAGTAATCATACAATATCCACTTGCTAATTGAAGACAAGCTTCAATCAATGATATGATTTTTTACTAGATCACTCAAACCCAAAACATTCCACAAGGAAAACTTCTTTGAGAACCCACTATGTCATGCTTCTCTTTCTTGTTATCTCTACGGCTATTCATGGTTCCAAATGAGTTCTTACTTATGATGGGTTTGCATGGGACAATCCAATCATCTAAAGTGAAGGGTTAAGGTTGTATTTGCAAGACATTAATCGCTTTATCCTCTTGTTGATTAATAAATTGTGGTAGACATCACACCTTCAGACTTTTCTAACCATGCTAATATGGCCCAAAAACCTATCCAATCATTGAATTTGCCATTGAGGCATTTGGAGTATTAGAAGTGATCGTTAGCACAACATTCTTTAAAGTTGAAGATTTATGTGGCCCAAAATGCTTTTTCTTACATGCACCACTTATGCCCATCCTTTTTTTGTATTATGGTGAAATTTGTAAACATTATGATGCTAAATTTGTAACTATTTCTCTTGTTCTATATGTTTCAACTACTTCACATAAACATATCGTGACTTCATGATAAAATCAAATTTGTCTTTTCAAATCTACACCCCCATTGCTTCTTGCTTCATGTTGACTTTAACAGAATTTGGCAGGCATGACGATTACTTATTTATACGTACAAGTTCACATAATAATATAAATTAAATATGGAGGATGGGTCTTTCGCATGCAACCATTATGATTAGTTTTGTCATTTTTTTCTTTTCCAAAACTTACAAGTATGAAAGAAACAATTTATATAATCAATTTCTCTTAATTATGAAAGAAACAATTTATTAAATATATTAATACATTTTATATTTATGAAATTCTCAAATTGATGTTTACATATTTATTTTTTCTTACAAATATTTACAATAATAAATAAACAATATAACACCTATGAAAGTCCCACTCTTCTTTTAAGATGTGTTACTTGATAGGTTGGTCCTGTTTGATACTAAATATTAAATAGCTTAGCAGTAACAGATTGACTACATTGCACTAGTCTTACAAATGGATTTTTTCCGTCTTGTTACAAACTTGAAAAATTTAAGCACAAAAAAGTTGTTTCTGGATTGTTGTTGAATAGTCCTCTCTCTGCTCTCCTATGAATTAAAAATGGGTCCTATTTGGAAACAAAATGGATGATACAATAGAGAGGCAGGAGTATGTGGGATGTGATGAGACTAACATGCATCTCAATCTTAAGGAAAGACGTTGACTAGTAACTTTTCATGAGATGAATACTTTGTTCACCTAGGAGAAGCTTCCACATTTAGATCATATCTAACTATCCAAATGTAAGCCAAAAAAACTACTTTTAGGAAAGATACAAATACTCTTGAAGGAGGAGACAAAGCGAGCATGATAGCTCTCCTTGATTATGTAGGAAGCGGTATCTTGTGTGGCCACTCTTTGGCTCCTTGATGTGACAATATTAGTATATATATTGATTTATGATGAAATATATGTTGCATTTTCAAAATTAAAAGATGATAACAATTTTAAATCTCGAATGTATGCCACATTGTCATGTAATCCTAAAGATTAACGAGAATGATGAGGTTTCAAAATAGTATACAGTGGCATGTAAAATAACATAATGTCAATGTATGAGTTTATAAAGGCATAGAAATATCTATATCTTAGAATCTTCCCGTCACTTACCATTCTAGTACACCATACTTCTACCCAAATTGAGGCATGTTACCGTGTGTATTAAAAGTCCACTTTCAAAACAAACATTTTGGACTTGGACCTAATATCTTATCTTCCTCCCTCCCCTTCCCACTTTATGCTTCCCTTCATGTTTATCCGCTAACTCTCTCTTCCTCTTCCATATTTCCATAGAGAGAATTTGACACTTTTTATGGATGCCTTTTCACTATCATGATGGTGCTCCCATGGTGAACATTGGCACCTTTTTATGAGTGCCTTTTTCACTAGCATGGTGGTGATAATGACAGACTCAGATATGCCAATGTCCTCTAATTGCTGAAACAACAGGTATCTATACGTTGATTTCAAGGCCTGTTGTAAGTCAACAAAAGACTTTAGAAGATCGTTGTCTAGCTTCCTCAATGATAGCTTAGAGTGTAAGATGCTCAATGATAGTTAATTTAGAGGGTAGGAATACTATCGATGGTCTACCAGTCTCTCCTAAAACCTGCGTGACCTCTAACTATGAGTCTCTTGCTTTCCAAATGCATAACAATGAATGCCAAATGAGAATTTGTAACATTAAAAACCCCTTGAACATGACAATAAATTCCAAAGTCGTTTTCTTAAATAATTGTGAACTTGCATTTCGAACAACTTTTGCTCGGGGGATTTCTTCCTACTTCATATTTGAATTTTCAGACTATTATGACTAATTTCAACAACTTTGAATGTGTTATTGTGACTATCTAGCTTTACGACGTTACGATTGGATTTAGTTTTTCAACATGATGGATATCATGATATGATAAAATAAAGAAGGATTATATACAAATAAAAGATGAGATTTTGTAAGAAAACAAACAGATTTCTATAAGAATAAATATTGTTTATTTGGATGATCACCTTTCCTCGTATATTCAGAAAATTCTGATTCATTGTTTTCTCCCTTGTTATGAAAAACTTTTAAAAAGTTTATATAGTTTGAATTGACTGAGTCCTATAAAAATTGGAAGTTCTTTGACCTCAATATAGAGAAAATTTAGGTGCAAAAACTAGTGGATCTCCAAATTATTTGATTACTTGCACAATTGGGTGCAAGTTTTGACTACCACTCTTTTGACATTCGACGGTTTAAGTATATGAAAACTCATATACAGTTTGGGGAATGATTTTTGGAAGAATGCTTAATTAATGTTTGTGAATTTAAAGTGATACTTCTAACAGAATTAACTTATTTTGATATTTTCATACATTAAAATTTGTATAAATAATAATATTTTATTATAATGATATATTTATACAAAAAATTATTTTACCCATCTGTTGCTTATCTAATTGCCAAGCTTACATAGAAACACAAAAGATCTTCACAGGCTTTGCCTTTTCGTCTCTGAATTTTCTGATCTTCTTCCTTTTGAATTAGTACAATTGTCCGTAAAAGTACTAATTTTGCTGTTGATCTAATTGCCAAGCTTACATAGAAACACAAAAGATCTTCACGGGCTTTGCCTTTTTGTCTTTGAATTCTCTGATCTTCTTCCTTCTGAATTAGTACAACTGTCCATAAAAGTACTAATTTTGAATAGGTTTTACAAAGTATTCAATGGTACATTAACGGTTTTACTTTGGGTTCCACGAATATTGTCCACCTAGCCTATTTTAGGGTATACAAAGAATTTAATTGTGCATAAAGAATAACACTGTCCATGTAACCAATATCATGTTTTACAAAGTGTTTAATGGTGCATTAAGGGTTTTAGTCACCATATTTCGTAACTTTTCTTATATTCTACTTTAAATTGAATCTTTCAACGCAACATAAACTTTAAGGTACCATATGTTGAAAAATATATTAAACAAATTTTATAATAAAATTAATAGATATATTTATTGATCACAATGTAATATTGAAAAGCTTTAAAATTAAGCCTAGAGTTGTACAAGCCTGAGATATCACTATTGTTTTTTATATGTTCACACTACCTTGACGGATGACAGGATTTTTCATGATTGAGATTGATAAGGACACTTCATATGTAATGGTTGGGCGTGGATGTAGCACACAAAATATCTCACGTGTATGTAAAAAAAGTGCATCAATCAATTTTCTTCTACTTTTATTAGAATATCGGACATGTCCTTGCAAGTTGTTTACAGGTGTTAAATGGATTTTATATTATTTTTGTGACACATTTATTTATAAAAATGTAAACATTTATGATTTTATTATTCATAAGTACAAAAATCAAAGAACTTATACATGTCCAAGGAATGTTTGATGATTGATAAAGTGCCACAAACTTTTTTTGTTATAACTACATTAGACATAATTTTTAGGATACAATGTCAAAACTTTGGCAATCAAATTTTAGGATCAATGAGTAGTGCTTTTAAACTTAAAACACCAAGCCAACAATAGTCCAACTTAACTTTTAATGCAAATATTTGAGTGCTTTACATTAAATGAAATAAATCGAATAATGAGAAAATTCGAATGTTCTATTTCAAATAATGGACCAACTCAAATGTTCTATTTTACATTTGAAGCAATTGTGATAACTTAACTAAAATTTTCTAATAATTTTTTTAAATTTTTGTAAACAATTAAACAAGTTATAAACATTATTTTAGAGCAGGGACTAGCTGCTTTGCAGCTATTTTTCTTGTTTAAAATAGAAACATCCTGTACATTTCGATTTGAACAAATTTAGGATCTACCTCTATGTACCAAACGGTTATGAAGAACTCGTTGTACATTTCCTTTTGAGGACAGATCTGTTAGATTTTATTTAAAATAGTAACATTCTGTGCATTTTTATTTGAAAAAATTTAGGATCTACCTCTATGTACCTAACATTCTGTGCATACCCTTTATTTTATTAATTCATCATATGCATGAGAAACGTGCTTGTGGAGTATTCTTTGTAGGGTAAACTAAACCTTTTGTCACTTAATGCATACTTTTATTGATGTTTATGAATGTGTAGAGTTATGAAAAAAGGAAAGTACACTCAAGTTGTGAATATAAAAATGAAATTTATTCTATCAAGGATGTAATTGTGCTTGAGTTAGGAATGAGGGGAATATAGATATGCTTCCTCAAAATATATGAATGTGTCGAGAGATAAAGAGACAGAAGTGTAATTAGGTGTGTTACCATAAATTTATTTTATCAAATATTAAATTGTGTTTAAAGTTAACAAAACAGGAATATATATATATATATATATATATATATATATATATATATATATATATATATATATATATATATAAAAGTTATCTATATAATTTTTAATTTTTATTTTGAAAAAAAGAAAAGTATAAATATATCTTATAAAAAATATAAATATAATTAAATTAGGAAAAAGGGGAAGTATATGAGTTATGATTATAAAATGATTATTACTAAAAAGGAGAACCTAAAATGCATAGGTGTGTTGAGAGTTATGAATTGAAGAGATGAAATATATCCTTGATTTTTAACTTAATGGTGAATAATCCTTAGTATTGTAAACTCAAATCTCATACCATTAATTATAGATTTATTGTCGTGAGGTATCTTACCATAAGTTATGTAAGAAGATAGCGTACGTTGAATATTCTTTTATAATAGGAGAAAGTGTTGTTGAATATTATTCCCTAAAGTGAAGTCAATATCATAATATCATATTATTTAGTGAATTTAGAAAGAATTTAAAGATGGGAATTTGTTTTGAAAAGTAAATTGAGTTCAACAATATTTAATAGAATGTTTTACATATTTGTTGGAATTTAAAAAATTGCATATTATAGTTTAAATATATGCATGAGAAAAGGTGAGTTGATATTAGAATGTTTGTATAAAAGTGTTTTGCATATAATTTAGAGATGAGACTTAATTATTTGGTTTTGAAAAAGTAATTTAGTAGGATGTTCTACGTAGTTGATTAGCATTAAAACTGTATATTATAATTTAAATGTTTGCATTTGAAAAGGGAATTGAATTTAGAACATTTAGATGAAATATTTTACACATATTTTAGAAATTAAATTGTAATATATAGTTTAATTATGTGTAAAATAGAAAGTAATCCAAAGGACACTCTATTTTAGGAATATGTATAGTTAGTTGATAAATAAGTATTGGAAGGTTGCAAATGTCAAGTGGGAAATTGAATTGGATTTTCTTTCCCATGTTAAAATGAAGTATTGTTTTCAAGATATACATATAATAGTCATATGTTATAGTGAAGGATTAGATTGAAGTCATTACCTATTTTATTTTGATAAATGATCTCGTACTTAATTGTGTAAGGGTGTTAGGATTGAATTAAAAGAAGAAATTAGGATATTATAAGAGTTATCTATATATATATATATAACTGAATGGGAAGGGATTGCAATTGAGATATCTAATTCTTAGTTCTCTTTCAATTATAAAAAGTGATATGTTATGTAAGATTGTAATTGGGTTATTCAATTCTTAGTTTTCTTTTAAATTATAACATGCTATATATATTAGGTGTTGAAAAGAAAGATAATTAGTTATGCCTGGAGAAGCATAATTGTGGGAAATACTTTTAGATATATGAAAGGAAATATTTGTGTGTGGAACTAAATGAGGAAGGGTTATAGTTAGAGGACATACAATGTTGATAATAGAATAATTGCACCTAGATACATGCATTATATACATCTTACATATATTAAAAGAGCAATTATTTCATATATGGAGAATACGTTTTAAGTACCCAGGAATTTGATGAATCGTATTTTGGGAGGATGCTCACTGTATATTCAATTGGTTATATTCATGCTGCTACATAATCTAATTTATTTACTGACATGTATGCTATCTTACCATACAAGGAATCAGATCATGTCACTACTTTATGTACATCTGAAAAGTTTCAAAGGTTATTACACTATGGATAGATAATAAAAGGTCATATGGTCATTAAGAGATTGTTTACATGAAGGGAGGGGTTGCATGCCTACCCCAATCATATGCTAGTGTAATAAACCTTTCAGCATGCAATGTAGGAACTTTAGAATTGGCTATAGGGAAGCATTAATCTAGGCTAAGACAATGATATAGAGATTGTATCAAAAACATAAATTTGGAGAAAATATACTTGGAGAAAGTCAACTTACAAAAACACCATGATGCTCAGATTGACGAGACTTTGACAGATTGTCAAGGGGGTGGAATGAACCTACAAAATTGGAAAACATGGTATTGACATGACTATTATGATATTCTGAACATAAGAATGTTGATTTTGTATGATGACGATATTGTTAAACGAAAATGAAAAAGTACAAACTTAATGTGACCATGACCAATGGCAAAGGAAGAATTCTCGATTGGGAAAGTCCACCGAGAGGGCCAAATGAAGACGATGTTCGTAAAACGAGGTATGGAGATGATCAACATAATGAAATAAACATAATACAACTAACCTGAGGATATAGTCAACCCTTGATGAAAATATGACTAGCCCGAGACGTGACTCTAAGAGGTTGAGAAAACACACATAGTATGACTTGATGAGTCTGTCGAAGTAGTCATATGACAATAAAAATGATGAAATGAGGTAAGGATGTGACAATATCGTTAACCTCGAGTAATGATACTGATGAAAGGACTAAAAGATAAATTTTAATATGTTTGACTAAACCGTTAGGTTCCGACCGTAGGAATCCTATCGAATTAAGAAACGACATTAGGGGATTTGGAAGTATCCTTATGGAATTTAGGGTTGGGACGATTGAGGGTCTCTCCTTATATGTTAAAACCATGATTACATCTTGCGCATCTATTTTTGAATGAATATTTTATGATGTTTACCTTCTCATCTTGGAGGGAGGATAACCAAATAGATTGAACCCTCACTTGGATTGTTATGTTGATTGGTGAATTGATAAACTACTGGGTGATTATTGATGCAATGCAGCTTGTAGATAATTTGAACATCGTAGACCTTCGTAGATGACTCGGAGGTATAGAAATTCTAGTTGGGACTGACAATTATTGAATGTATTATCGGATTAATATCATACCAAATTACGTTTGAGTTCCCGAGGATGTATTTTTTTTTTTTCCTGGGAAAAAGTCCGTAATTTTATTTCAAAAAGATGATTAAAATTACATTCTGCAGATGTAGTAGAATCACAAGGATCCCTACATTTTCACATATTTCTGTCCCATATAAGCAGATACAACAGCTTATAAAGAGCTGAACCAAAAAAAGATAAACCCAATAAAACTTCGCCACAAGAAGATGAATCTTGAACAGTAAAGAGAAACCCAAAAAGCAAGACGTCTTCAAACCGAAACCCTCAGCAGAAGAAAAAGCAGATCCAAGTCTGTGGACAAGCAGCAAACTCTGGATCTCCCAAACCGGCGAACTCAGCCAGCAACTACTGATAAAGAAAACGGCCAGACACCCTACGCACCAGGACCTGCGATGCCTCCACCACACGCCGTCCATCATCCTGCAGAAACAGCAATCAATATTTCATTCCAAGAACCCACGCCCCTCACCGCTCCCTCCAACTCATTGACTATTCTCGAATTAGCTGGCCCTTGCTGCTGCGGGCTGTACAGCGAGCCGGGCGGTGTGCTGCGAGAGATGTTATCAATGGAGCGAGGAGGAAGCCCGTGGCGCCTGAAAAGGATGGAAAAATGAGCAGAAAATAAAGATCTGCAACTCAGGTTCTTGAATCCTCCATTCCATACTGCGTGTACAGGCGTAGCGGCCAGTCTCAGGGCTTGTATATCCTGGAACGCGATCAGCAGAACCGCAGGCTTCCGGGACTCCGCGGAATAGTAGCCGCCGCCGCTCAATATCTTCCCATACGCCGCCACTACAGGTCTGCAGATTCATCCACTGCAATTCAAAATCTTGACCGCCCTTCAAGAGAATCGTCGCTGAGCGTAGGCTCGCCAGTGCCAACGCCAAGAGAAGTGCATTAAGTCCTGCACTTACAGGCATGTGGATGAGCACGAAACAGCCTGTCCACTCTAGCAGGCCGTCTTGTTGGATGCGCCAAGAACCATGATAATGTGCAGTGGACGATATGGGGATGCAAAAGGCTTCTTCAGTGGGGGGGGGGCCTTCCATCCCACAAGTGCAGATCCATGGCGAGAAGCGCCGCTGCGAGGCCCACAGAAGCCCTACCAAACCAGCCGCGAACAGGCAGTAAATAGAACACTGCCGCCACTAATGCAGATGGATGACCAGGAACCTCAGAGGGAAAAAAGGGGTTGGCAGCCATGGAAGGTACCATGGCCGCCGAGATCTTCAAGCGGCCCTCTTCCTAGTTGCAGAGCAAAACCCTACCAATTGCATGTTATGTTGCAAGAGAGTTCCCGAGGATGTATTGTAACCATGTTGGATGAAATAGAAAACTAATGATTTATGATTGTTTGAGAAAAATAGAAGAGAATGACAGGAAGATGAAAAAATAAAATTAAAATAAAGCCTGGCATCGGAATTACAAGAACAAAAGTTAACTTTGGGACGAAGTTTTAATAAGAGGGGGTGTATGTAATGCCTACCTCAGCACCTATGATTGATTTGATTATTCTAGACTTATGATTGACTAGATTATGTGAGACTTATGATTGATTAGACTATTTTGAGACCTATGAATGATAAAATGATAAATGATGAAAATACTTTAGAATGAAGAAATGATGAATGTTGAAATTACTTGAAATGAAAATGATGTATGATCAATTGACAGAGATATAATGTTAAAATGATGAATGTTTAGTAGACTCGACTGACTGAGATACTGAAAAGAATGATACAAATTTTTTATAGTGCAGCGCTACTAATATGCGTTTGAGTGTGTGTGCAGTGGCAGGTAAGACGATTTACCAACTGACCCAAAATGGAATTATCGGGGTCGTAAGAACGGAAAGAACACTTAAGGGTACAACAACTGACTGTCGACCCTGAATTAGCAATCCACGCACAGGTGAATCCGTTTCAGCTCACCCGGGGAAGCGTATGTCATACGAGCAAGGCCATAATGATTTGGTCGTGTACGATGAGTTGAGGGGCGCGCAATAAGGAGAGCCTTATCCCTCAACATCCCTTAGTCTCCAAGGAGCATAGTTGAGCGATCGCGATAACGGTTCCCGGTCACTACGCGGTACTCCCCATAAGAAGGAAGAAATGAAACTGTCGGAAGGGCCCGCCGAAGAGGCACCTGGACAAGAGAAGGATAATTGTTATTTAAAATAAAGAAATAGAAAACTCATAAAAAAAAAATTCAGGTGACTTTAAATTAAGAAGACAAATACCAAAAAACTTTATTCATTATTTTTTTGTTTAAAAATAAAACTTTTTAGTTTAGTCTAAACTATTTTATTTATCTACTCTATTGAAGGAATAAATTAAGAACCAAACTAGAAATTCCTATGAAAGTTCTCTTAGATTTGAATAGTAATAGGAGTTAACTTCAAGTGAGAATATTCTAGTAAAAGAAAAAAAGAACTAAAGAGAATATTTATATTATATGTTATTTAATAAAAGAAACATTTGTCTTTTATAAATTTCATTATCAAGTAAATAAAAATAACAAATCTTTTTATTTTTATTTTACTAAAAAGGTTTTTAGTAAACTATTTGAGAAACAAAAGAGGAGTAGAACTCTCCTACACTTAACTCCCACTAATTTAGGGAATTAGGTGCACATTGAAGACATTGAGACACATGTATTTGAGAATAATGGAAATTAAAATATTAAATTAAATTAAATATGTGCATGGATAGACACATGGCACACAAGCTTTTGCTATATAATGAGGGAGGAGAAGGAGAGAAGGGATCTCTCTTGCTCCCTAATGCTGGATGGTCATCATAATCTCGGATTATGTTATGATCCTTGGAGTTGGGATTAGCTAGAACGGGAATTGGGAGATCCTTTCGGGAGGCTAGCTTGTGTGTTCTTACGACCCCACTTACTCGGGGGTTCGGGGTGAAGAAGAATAACCCCGATACGGTAGGGAGGTCAACCAAGGGGTCACTCGGTACTTCGTCAGGAAATTTGATTGGATCATGCAGGAACCACTTCGAGGACTCCATCGATTCGCTAGACCAACCGTCGAAAACAAGTTTGAAGTATTTAATTTATTTATTTTGCTAACTCTTGTGGTGGAATGAATAAATCTAGGTATATAGTTTTATTTATTGACATTCATGTATTGCAATAGAAGAACTAGATCTGTGGCCTCGATATCATCTTCTGAAAAATCATACTAGAAGTTCTGAAATTAATTATACTTATATTTTCAAATTCCGTGGAAGTCTTTTTTGGGGAACCTGAAATGGGGGTCCCTACACAATGGAAAATTGATTCCAATCTCTGATCTTTTGGCAGCAGTCGACACATTACAATTTCCTCATTGAATACTCGAAGTTTCTTTTTGCACTTTGATAAAATACTTTCTGATTTTGACCTTATGCATTCTAATATCATTTGTTTGCAGGAAACAAGAGACACAAAAAGAACAAATTTTGCATTGTTCAATAAGACTTTCCATTGTTTCTCAACAAATGGGTGTCATGGTACCATAACATTTGCAGATAGAAAATTTGCAATCAAGAAATATGATACACATATTAGAGACCACATGGAGGCCATTGTGCTCTCATTGCATTACCATGAAACAAATTTACTTGTCACAAATATCTATAAAGTGCCCCATGGTCTACTTTCTGAGTTGTTTTCCTTTATTGGCTCAATTTTTATTAGTTGTACAGGTTCCACAAAAATCATCCTGACCAGGGATTTCAATGTTGATATGTTTGCCCGCACGAGTGTCTCTCATTGGTGGTTCAGTTGTTATGAAGTCACAGTTCTAAATGGAGGTCATGAGTTCAAATCACACCCGGCTTTACCCGTGTCCCATGCTTGCGGGGTGTGTGGGGCACCTGGGGGTATAGTGTTAGCGGGATTGGATCCCTGGACCCCGTGTCACGCGAGTACCATCCCAGTCTCCAGTTGTCGATTCCCCTAGTTACCAAAAAAAAAAATGTTGATATGTTACAAAATTCGGTGGCACAAAAAAATTTGCTTGAACTCATGTAGCACCATGGTATGTCATTAGTGGCAGATAGACCAACTACGAATGCAGGTACCTTAATAGACCATTTTTGGACAAACATAGCTTCTGGTAGTGCCCATTTCAATGTGCTGGATTGCTATTGGCCAGATCACCATGCAATTTTCCTTTCATTTCCTTCAATAACTTGAATGCACTGTGCATGTCTTACATGTACATACTATTAAATAATTATTTATATACGATATGACAACAAGATTCTCCCCTTGCTCACTTTCTCCACAAAAAAAAAAAAACTGACAAATATACTATCTATTGGCATCATGGTTGCATGTATTTTTTTGATTGATTTTTTGCCTTTAACATCAATTTTTGTTTTCCTATAGCATCATGTAGTTGAAATCCTTTGGGTTGATTATACTATGGAAGACACTCAAGTCATTCACGATTCAGAGAGGTAAAATATTTTGTTGTTGTTACTATTTCTCATTCTTCCCAGTTATTATATATGTTATTAAACATGGCAAATTTGTTTGCATGGGTTCATTTTCCTTAAATACTGTGTTATGCTCTTTGTCTTGATAGTGTTCTAACAGTCACTAGTTCCAATCCTGCTGTTGTTACTGAAGTTTGCAATGAAAATACTCCTATTTCAGGAAGGTAAATTCCTGCTTCTGCTAATTCTATTTTTTGAAACCTTCTCTTATCTAGTCACTTTAATTTCCTCCTAGATTTTCTAACAATGTATCACAATTGAAACTTATTTCCTATAGGCAAAATGAGACAACTATGGAGGATAAACAGATATCCAAGTGGTGATGTCCTGAACTTTGTCAAGCAGAGATGTGTTTTTAGTATACATTTCCCTTCCAGTTCTTTGTATTTATTATATTTGTTAAACATGATACATTTGTTTCCATGGTTTCTTTTTCCTTATATATTGTGTTATGCTCTTGCTCTTGACAGTGCACCAACAGTCAACAATCCCAACCCGACTGTTACTATCAACATTTGCAATGAAAATGCACCTTCTTCGGAAAGGTGAAGTCATGTTTCTGCTAATTCATTTTTTTTAAATCTTTTTTTTTCTAGTCACTTTAATTTAGTACTAACTTACAAACAGTGTACCACAGTTGAACCTTCTTTCTTCTAGGAAAAATGAGATAGCTATGGAGGATAAATAAGTATCCAGGCGAAAATGTCCTAAACTCTGTCAAGCAGAGATGTGTTTTTAGTATAGATTGTCCTTCCAATTGCCGGTTATTGTGTTTGTTGTTGAACTTGATACATTTGTTTACATGGCTTCTTTTTCCTAACATACGTTGTTATGCTCTTTTTCTTCGCAGTGCACCAACAGTCACTAGTTCCAACCCAGTTGTTGCTATTGACATTTGCAGTGGAAATACCCCTGTTTTAGAAAGGTGAAGTGTTGTTTTTGTTAATTCTTTGTCTTTGAAATCTTTTGTTATCTAGTCACTTTATTTCATGCTTAACCTTTTAGACAATGTATCACAATTGAACCTTATTTCTTGCAGCCAAAATGAGGTAGTTATGGAGGATGAACAAGTATCCAAACGGTGATGTCCTGGACTTTGACAAGCAAAGATGTGTTTTTAGTATAGATTTTGCTTTGAAATGTATACAGTTCTATAGAGTCTTCGTATCCTTCATATTTAATAACAAACTCCCTTTATATAACAGCTTGAATACATGTAATGTTCTACCTTCCTCGATCATTGATCTCTGTGCAAGAAGGCCAGGTAATATATTTGAGGGTGATGTCTTGGTTGTGTACGGTCCAGCATGTGGTAGGCACCCAAATTCACCTGCAAAGGCGCAACTTATACATGCTGATTTAGTTGACAAGCATGGACAACTAACAATTTTTGTTACCATCAACAACAATCTAATTGCCCGTTTTATGCCACATTTCTCACGTGGCTTAAGCGTGCGCATCACAGATTTCATAGTAAAGCAGAGAACTGTGTACAAGAGAGGTGATGCCCATTTTTGTATACATGTCACTAATAGAACTGTCATTGAGAATGTGCCAAAAATTTTCCATAATCGCAGATTAGCACCAAACACTACAATACATGGCTTGCGAACATCCAGTGACGAGTATTCTGTTGGCTCTATTGTTGTTATTATAACAAATTTCCAACAAAACAACAACCAATTTGACTTGGATATAAAAGATGGGAAAACTATAGAAGACACTGCACTTGTGAGTATGTCTTTAATCAAATGTTCTTCTATCCACTACTAGTCTTTTCAACTTGTTGTTCAGAATTTTACCTTTTCCAATTTGACTTAAAATATAGACACGGATTGTTGTTTCCATTGACAAAATGAACTAAGGTTGTTGATCTTCTGGTTCAGCTGCAAATGAGTGATGCTTACAAAGAATTCCTCCTTGAGGTCTAGCATCAATTAACCATGGGTGTTGTCCCTATGTATATGCTAAAAAACATTGTTAGAAATGGAGGAATTGATTCTCGAAATCTGCGAATTGGGATGTCCACATTTTTTGAGTGGCTGAATGACCAATGTGCAATAGCACGTTTGCAAATTCTAGCACAATCTACTATCCAGGAAAAAGACCACACCCTCTGTTCATTTATGCCATAACATTTTTTTTTTGCTCTCGTTGCGGGTTCTAGTGCTGCTTTTTTCTACTTAGACAATAATATGTTTTTTCATTATTGATTTATACCTTCTATAGTTAATACTGTACAAGAAAAAAAATAGAACAAACAAAAAACTAACAATTTCTATCGATTCCATGCTACAGGTTAAAGGAGTGCTAAAAGCAAAAAGTGCATATACTCCCCCATTTGAGCCATTTTGCAGCAATTGCCACCAAATGATCCTTGCAGCCATTTTTCCATACGAAGGCCTTTTCTACTGCACAAAATGTCGGAAAGAGGTGACATTCTCCTATGACCATTCCCTCCATTGCATATTAGAATCAAATGGTAAAGATATCTATTGCACTTTGAGAAAACCACTTCTTCAGCAACTGTTGCCAAGACTGGCCGAAATTACATATGAACAGTACAAGCAAGATATCTCATTCATCCTTGACTTATTACAGACCTTTCAAAACAAAGGGACAATAACAATGGGGATTGATAATATTATCACAGAACTAGCAAAAGAACAATGAATCTCAGGCATATGGTCAAAGGCATTTTTGTTGATTATGAATACATATAGTTATTCTGGAACAAGCATATTATCTCTTTCTCCTTTCTTAAGCTGTTTTGTTTTAAATATTCGGTTAAGAAAACTGTCATGAACTAGAACTCTTGGCCCATGTTCTGGTACTTTTTGAGCCTTTCTAAACTAAATGGATTTAACGTGCTCCTAAGTATAATTGTCTGGTCAGTTTCACACATGGATATTGGTGCTTTGTGTTTGCTTTTCATGCTAAAAGTTTTGCCTTTGTTTGTGTATTTACATTTATATAAAATTTTAGGTGCCACTTGTCCTTTCCACCTGCTAAGGGTGTATCATTTCAGTGAACTATATGTAGATGCCATATATATTTCTGAAGAGCACATACAAATTTTCCATATTTGATTTTTGGTTTCTTGTGGATCGACTAGTTAGCTTATTACAGTTTCTGTCGCTCTTGGGTGACTTTCATATGGAAGCTAGGGATTGTTTATAACTTGAATGCCCACAATACTTACAATTCATTCATGTTGTTTTTGCATTTATATACATATAATTCTTAATTGTAAGATTTCCTTTTTCACATACATGGCAATAGGGTCAAGTTTAGTGATTCTTGCTTGGCCTACTCTCACGGGATATAAACTATGGAGACCATTATCATTTCTTCCCACTTAGGTTCATAGAAAGTTAAGTTTGTTGATCTCAAAGAGACCCATTTTTGAGGTCAACAATGACTATGCATTATATTGTAATTTGTTTTTTTACTTTTCTAGTATTTGACCAAACTCGTTAAATTTGCGTAATTGATCATCCTATAGACTTATCTCATTAGAAAGCTTATCAGCTTATCTCCTTACTCTAGCATGTTTGATATCTAGTTTCATATGTTGAATCTTCTTATGAAAAAGTTGTGCTTGCTTCTTGCCCATTTTAAAATCTATATGTGTGTGTTTGTGTAAGTACTTATGGCAACTAGCTGGTAATTGTTTCAAAGTATTGTATGAGAAGCCAAAAATAGATGTTCATGTCTACCAAAAAATGAAGTATTAATATTACTGAAATAGTAGCAACCACTCTGGTATCCTCTACAATTCTAATTGTTTATGTTTGTACCTGAACAATCCACTTAGAAAGTAGTAGAAACTATGACTTTGTAGCATCACAGGGTTTGATTAGAGAATGGCATGGTAAAGGGATGCTTGTGATCATTTTTTAAAAGCTATCTATCTTTGTGATCACTGACGACATAATATGTTTTGCAACCCATCTTGTAATTGTCAAAACTCGCTTTTAATAGATTATAAGGATTCTTGAGATGAGTCGTGTTTTGAATTCTATAAATTTTCTATGAAATTACAAATGATTACTGTGTGCAATACTATGTGTTGAACATTGTTAAGAGCTCCTGGATTTGTCTACTTGGTATACATCTTATCCTGTGGAATATATGGCACAACCTTTACCTGTGGAAGATATGGTATGTAGTGTAAGAGGCTTTTTTCAGAAATTGAATGTTTTTCTTTTATGTTTGCCCTGCTATTTGACTTATGTATCAAGATAATGCAGCTTTCAACTAGCATTTGGTTATTGACATTGCTCATTTTAATATTGACATTGCTCATTTTAATATGGGGTTTTGATCTTGTTCTACAATGTGAATAAAGTCTTAGCGTATTTTTCCACTAGCATTTGATTAGTGACATCTCTAATTTTAAGATGGGGTTTTATCTTGGTAACATTGCTCATTTTAAAAGGTCTTATCTTGTTTTGCCATGTGACTGAAGTCCTTCACTATTAATTTGATGACATTGAAAGGTCTTATCTTGTTTTGCCATGTGAATGAAGTCCTTCACTATTAATTTGATGACTATTTCCATCTTTTTATATGTCATCTTACGTCCTTGTCAAATAATTTTCCCTTCAACAATAAATTGTTATTCAATAATTTGTTCTTCTTATTTTTTTTATCTTTTAAGCTAAAAGGAAGGGACTAAGCTGCACGTAACTCTTGTTATTTTAACGTGCTATTCATTTATCGTGTTAGTGTAATTTGTGCTTTTCCATCTTGTTTTATGGCCTTTAGTCTCGTTTTATTAGGTATTGCAGCTATTAATAGGCAAAGTCACTATGATATTGAAAACAAAGTTACATAAAAGCTTCCTTTGATTGTTTCTTTAACATGTATATAGCTTTAAAAACAAACGTGGCATATACGACTTTCACACTCAAGTAATGTTTCTAAACTTGAAGTGGTTTATGTCAAAATGTGCTTTTAATAAAATGCATAGCAAAGCATTACAAGGAAGAAAAAAATGTTACGAATTTTAAGTCAAACCGAAATATTTTATATCTTTCTTCAATCATGGCATTAAACCATCATGTTACAAGACATTGCACTATCAACCTACCTTCGTGGCTTGATCATTCTCTGCTCATCGAAGAGCATTGTCACATTTACAGGTACTTTGACCAATAACATTGACAGTTTTTTATAGCCTTCCACAATCTCGTAGATTTCAAGCTAAAATGATACAAGTGTTTTTTCAAGTCAAATGCAACAAGTTTCAATACATTTGTGTTTCTTGTGAACACATTTCCCACTTATTGAACATGTATTGGATTCCAAATTTTCTAACCTTTTTCCAATATTGTTGACTTGAATTTTTCAACATTTTCATAGCTATAATTTTGTTAGTCAATTGAACGAAAAGGTTTCATAATTGTGATTAAAAAACTATGTAGAATAGGTTTTTTATGTCTATATAATATTTTATTAATTAAGGAAACATATTTGATTACAAACTCGACTCACCCTTACAAACTAGGCCTTTCAGAAAAGGAATACTGAAGTGAATTAGAATAGAGGGGACATCCAACAAGTTTGGTGATGTTATCTTGCTTGAGTTGTTCAAGTGCTTCGTATGGAGCACTAGTGATGCTATCATACTCGAGTTGTTCAAGTGCTTCATCGGGGAATAAATGTAGCAGTAGTGGTTCCATCAATAAAACCAAACAGTTGTTGACTATGAACCAGAGGAAGCTAGAGCTCCCTGATAATGAAATGGGTTGTTGGTCATCTTGATTGAACTATAACTTAGGGAAGGGACTTGATGCTTAGCATCTTGCCTTGTTTGGTTTGATTAATCTTCATGGTTGTCGAAAAGGTAAAAAGGTATTTATATATTATTTGGTTCAAGTAATTTTCATGGTATGAGATATAATCCATAAAGTTTGAAATTTATAATGTTGTAGTAAATAACATGAGGGAAATATCTTAGCCTTAAGTGGTTCACTGGTGGCTCACTGGTAGGGTGACCAATTCCAAGGTCAACAAAACATGATTCCTACTTTATTCTGTCAATCTAAGATCGTACAAACTTAAGAGGTTATGGCATTGTATGTGCAACTGTCAAGAGTATATATCCTACAGTGGAAATGAAATGGATTTCTAGTTAATAATGGAGGGTTTAATACAATCATGACATGCCTAAAATAGATCTTAAATAAAGCAGGAGAAGGTTGCTAGTTAAAATTACTATTTGTGAAATGAATTGGAAAAATATTTAACTATAAAGCAGGAAACAAAAATGCATAAATTAAATGTATGAATATTTCTAAATTAACTACTGCAATCTGGAATGTAATCGATGAGAACAATTAAACTACTGCAATTTAAGGAAGGAAATCTATGAAAGTAGATTAAAATCTATGAAAACAATTTAACTACTGTAATTTAAAGAAAGAAATCTATGAAAACATGTAAACTACTACACTCTAAAGAAAGGGAATCTATTAAAATTAATTAAACGATTGTAATTCAAAGAAATAGATCTATGAAAGCAAATCTAGATGTAAATGAATTATGCAAGTGGTAAAGAAAAACTAAGAAGAATCTAAAATGGCGGAGCTAGGAAAGTATGCAAATTGATATAACTATAAAAACTTTGCAGAACTAATTATTTAAAGGATGCATGTGCAATCTACGAAGTTAACTTATTGTGTAGAAAAAATTATTCTACAGGAATCCACAACAATGCATGAACGGTACTACAACATCAACTAATCTACGCTACAGAATATGAAACATGATTTATGGTTGAATAAAACGATTAAATTATAACTGAGTGTGATCATGAATTACCTAAATTAATCAAATAAATGAAGAACTCATGTGGTTGCAATGAGGGGGCTCTTCCCCAAAGCAACACAGGAGTGGAAGGAACTTAGGCACACATGAAATACATGAAACAAAGCATTGTCATTAAATCGATTAAGTATCCATATAAAAGTGTGTAAAACAAGTTAAACGAGTGATATGAGTGTTGTATCCATTGGTTTTCAAAATATGTGAGAGTTGAACCCTCATCTTAAATACCAAAGGTCTATTTATTACAAAAGGTGTGTAATCAAAACTAAATACTGAAATTAAACTAATTCTAAACTCGATCACAACTAAGCCTTCATTCTTGGAACGTTGGAGATAACTAGCAGTTGATCAGGATCTCAGAATGTCTTGGTGAATAGTGTAACTGCCCCTTTTATCAGATGTACATGCCTTCATTAATCTCTAAGACTATTGGTACTAGTGAACCTTTGGTAGTGGACTTCAATTGTGGCTTTTTCATCCCTAGAATTGTTGTAGTAATCATGCAACAATGGTTCACAAATCGGTCCTCAAAACAGGGAAAATGTTGGAACTCGAGTTTAACTTCTGACTTGAATCTTTTCAATCCACAATCACATGCTAATACCATGCATGAAACTGATCTTTTAACCAAACTAAAGTAAATCAAGCAAAAGAAAAGATAAATGCTTCTATCATCATCATTCTACACATAAATACATAATCAACCTCGAAATGTTCAACCAATTTCTTGAAATAATACTTCTCAGCTTACATAGTTCAGTTTTAGATATGTATTTTACCTATCAAAATTAGGACTCATCATCCTCCCCAAATGAAGGGATTGCACGCTACTGTGCAATCAATCACTTTGGCATTATGGAATCTCCCTTTTTACTGCTCACTTCCCTTCCATCGTAGGAAACAATTCTCGGAAACTCCCCCTATTTATAATACCCCAATCTCTTCTCCACTTGCTGGCATTCTGCTCTTTATGCTTCCTCATCAATCTCTTCAATTTTCTTGAGAGGGAGTATGAGGGGTGGATTTAACTTAATATGAATCCATTCGAGGCCTTTTATTTTTAGAGTTTCCTTATGCAATTGGGCCTTGAAGAGGGAAATTTTCATACCATTTTGGGAGTGAGGTTCCTTCTTCCTCAATTCAGGAGACATCTTGTTCTGTCTGTCTGCGTTCTCTCTGATGGAATCTGCTTGTATCCCCTATAGAACCCGATCACAATGGTATAGAACATGTTGTTTCTTTTCTCACAAAATAGGAATGAGTTCTTGGTCAATAGTCAGAGTTTGATGAATCTGAATGATGATGTCAAGATGGGGAGTCTCGACTCTGATCCACAAACCAGCCATCCATTCCTCTGAATGGTACAAATATACATCTCGAGCTATGTCAACCTCACTGGTCAACCAACAGCACAAATCCCTTAACTATACATCCCCAACATAAGGGTTTGGGGACCACTTGTAGTGTTAAGGAAGAATGAAATTATGCACATATGACTCACTTAATAAGTATTTTTCTTCCTCGGTACTGTCCTGGCACGATTCAATGAAATATTTTAGAGTGATGATGTGGTATGGAAGTCGTTTATTAAGCCGATATAGTTGGTATATGCACCATATCTCCTTTAGATATATTGCATAAAATTTTGATGTGGGTTGACAACCGATGATTTCCTCAAAGAGTTGAGTACTCTTGCTCAGGATACCTTCCACATATTCTACTTTCTGACCCTTCTCTTCCATGTCAACCTTATATAATTCTACTTCCTGCTAAATTTTTGTGTTCCTCTACTCCAGTTTCTTTTGATTGTCTGAGATTTTAGGATTTGTATCTTCTTTGTCAACATGGATACTTCATTGGTCAGTTCTTCCTTGTCATTTTGGAGAGTGGTCATTGAGGAATGCGACATTGCTTTCAACTGTGCCAATTCATCCCTAACTAATGTTAGTTCCTTCATTGCATTTTGGAGTTGGATTCTTTATGTTATTTCCTCCTTTTCTCTTGGTGACTGCACCGTCTCTTCGGTGGTGTCTATCTCAGTTGGAATGGTCTCTTCATAATCCTCTTTATAATTAGTTTCCTTTCTAGATTTTCTCTGGAACTCCCTTGAAGAAAAATCATGTGCTCTTAACTTCGTATGATTTCACCTATAATCATACCCAAAGGCAGAAGAAGCCTTTGTTTTCTTGGAAGTAGGTGACTCATGCTTCTTAATCCTAGCCAAGGTGCTTATGAAAACGTCATCATTGTCTTCTTCCTCTAGTTGGATCTTTCTCTTTGCTTTTGCTTTTCTAGTGGATGAAGTCATTTCTTTCCTTTTGCTCCGCTGAGTTGAGTGGGGAGAACTGACTGAGTTTCAATCTATCTTTATATTTTTCTCTGAGGTAGACATAAGTACCAAACTCAGGGTTCTCATTATGTTAGGAACTCATGTCAACCCTTCTCTTTACTTTGTTAGTATATTGTTGTTGGACGCATATTCTTTGCAAGTCATCCTATAGTATTATATGTTGATCCATAGTTTGTATTAGCCCATAGTATTGGACACATATGCTTTGTAAGTCGTCCCATAGTATTATATGATCCATGGTATTGACACATAGTATTTATGCATAGACTAGTATATAAGTTTGTGTTGAGGGCCAATGAAGGCACCATGAAGTTATTTGTATTGAACTTGCTCAAAGGAGGTTTCCCCTTCGAAGTGGCCCGCAATCAATAAAAATATTCTATGATCTAATATATCGTGCATTTTATCAATTAATTGTTGCAGGTTCCTCACACATTAAGTGAACATCCTCTGTTGAAATCTTGATGAACTCCTCCCAAGATAATTGAGGAATCTACTGTTGAAGTTCTATCTTAATAATCAATTTAATGAGAGAATGGCGGGCTAAGGAATCAGTCTTGGCCTGCCTCACCCTCTCAGACATCTCCCACAAGAAACACAACAGGGATTAAGGGACATTGATATTTTATTATGGCTTGAGGTGGGACCTTGTACTAATTCCAAAATAAACAATAGCGATGGATATGTACTTCCACATAGCTGCAATGATGCAACTTCAAGTCTACAACATGTTAGCAATACAAATACAATTTTTTTGTTTTATCCAAGTTTGATTTCACATCCTATGCATAATTTTGGAGCAATTGAAACGGTTAGTAAAAAAACAAACCAATGTTCTGTAATGTAATGCCCCATAATATGACTAATATCACAATCTATACAATCCTCTTGTAAAGTAATTTTACAAATTTCACCTAAGGTTGATACCATAATTACACATTGCTAACCAAGCTATGGATGACATTTCATGCTTGTAGGGAGTTCCACTTCTAACAATTACAAGGCATCAAGCAAGCCTTCCAATTGGAAGCAACTGTGAAAGAAGTGGAACTAACATCGAAGCGGACAAAATGATACTATAACACCAAAAGCAATGGATTGCTTCTAAACCTCTGTCGAGACCAAGGAATCATCATTTTATTTTGTATTACAGGACAACTGTCCTCAAGATAGCTATTTATTAGGAAACCTCGATTGTTGTTATTGGTGTCTCTATTATATTGCATGCATGCCTACTCCATTTTCTTCTTTTATTTACAAACATGAAAGCAAGTCTGATCTATTCAAATCCAAGGCTAATTTTTTCTAATTTTTTTGAATCTTTATTTCCAATAATGGTATCTTAATTGCTTTGGCTATTTGGACTTGATCAAAATACCATTAAATAAAGTATTTTGTTTAATAGGGCTTTTTGATGGACAATGATTTGGTCATGGTATGCATCTCTTCTTGTAACAAGATTAAATTGTTGTTTGGACATAAGACAAAATAGCCCTCAAAAAAAGCTCCCAAAGGAAGAAGACAAAAATATTTAAAACTTGGGACTAGACATGCACATGCTCCACCAAGATTTGCTGGTATATTCTGGAGTGTAACATGGAAACTTGTAAATTATTTGCTTCAGGAATCAAGATGCAATTGAATATATTTTTTGATCTCTTTTTCCATGAAAGTGTAAATATAATTTTGTATTTGTTGAATTCCTTAATGTTGTATTATTACCTGTATATGTAACTGTTAACTTGTTAGGTAAACCAAAATAATAGTTCTTTCCAACCAGTGATCAATATATGCTATATAGGTCATTTTATCGTTGTGAGTATGCTAAGCCGCCTAGTTTATGTTTGAATTTGGCCATAATGAATTTTGGAAAAACAATTTCTAGTGCAAAAGAATATCATAAATTCTCCATTATGTTCACCATGCTTGAATATTGCAAAACATGTTCTTGTCATGCTTGTGTAGGAGATTGTGAAAAATTATGAGATGTTGATCCCTCCAGTATTTTGTACCTTGACATGTAATGTTTTGTGGCTGAATATGGCATATAATGAGGGCCAATACTAAAATGGAAAATCTTAGAACATTTTCACTAAAAATTGGCGAAGTTGGTAGGTATGTGAGTATACTAGTGAATACTAGTGTGGCTAATTGCAGAACATTTGGTTCTTACAATAACCCATTATGGCCATAAAATAACATTTTCTAAATATGTTACCATAGGTTGATCAAAATATAAAGAAAAATACCATCTAGATAGGTATCCAAGTTCAATTTCCATGGACAAATTTCACTTGTGCAGTGCATATGATCCAAATTGCAAATAGGAATAAATAAATGAGGACATCAAAAGAAAACAAAATCTTGCATATATTATTTGTAAGTAGGTTTCATGTTTCATCTATGTGAACTAGTGTGCACGTGTTTGTGTTAAGTGATCATTATCAAGTTTGTGGGAAAATATATTTATATCATTTTATTCTAGGTTTTGCTTGCCCATATGGTTTGGTCTACATCACCTAGCCTACCATAGATAACCCATTGACAGGAACTGGGAGGACTTTACCTTTCAACAAGTCCAAAGAAGAGATATTTATATTTTGTTTATATAGGAATGAACTATCCAACATTCAAAATGCACCATCATCCATATTCACCATTGGCATCCCTTAACTTTCAAGAAAAATTAAGCCTTAATTTAACTGAACTATTCTTAAAAAGGATTTACTCTAAACTTAATTATCTTATAAATATAAGATAAATATGCTTAATTAAAAGACTTTTCGTAAAAAGAACCTTAATTATTCTGACTCAAAAAGGTTTACTTGAGCCTTCAAATGTCAACCTTAAATACCATCCTTAATCCCTAAGAAGCCAATGCCCTTAGTTGAAAAGCAACCTCTTAGTAACAATGGTATCATAAAATATAAATATGTGAAATTTACATATACACAAAGTATCTCTTCTTGGAATTTATATCTAATTGGCATTTGAAAAGTATTCCCATAACCAACCAAGAGATAGGTGGCATGCTCTGCTTTGCATCTTTAGCATAGTTATTACTTTTGGTAATGGTGACATGCTCTACTTTGCATAGTTATTATTTTTGGGTAATGGTAGATGTTTTTTAAATCTATAAGAGCTATGAATTCCAGTCATAAGTGACATACTTTACTTGTATATTTAAATATAGTGTTTTTGTAATGGTAGAATACTTTTAAATTCTAAGAGATCTGAACTTTATCCTTGATATTATTATGTCTCCAAAGCGGATCATATATGTATCGTGGAACCTTTATTAATTTGGGTTAGATGCTATAAATTTTTCCAATGACTATAGTTTAAACTATAATTTAAAATATATTGTTTAAATCACCTTTTTTTCAATTCTTATTGGTTGCAGGAGGATGACGTCCTCCTCGTTTTTCCCTTCTCAAAAGGGAGTTGCGGACTATTGTCATCCTCCTTTAAATGTCTTTTCCATCCTTGTTTTATGCATTCCCCGTGCAAGTTTTTAATGTTGAGTTTTATCTCAAGGTAAGTGTTAGCTGTGGCTTTTGGAAACCCATGTAGGCATGCATTTGTTCGCCTGCATTTGTTCTCATTCCAAATCTTCCCATCCTCTTCAATGTCGTGCATTGAATCTTTGCTTCAGCATGGATGTCGATATTCCCACAGTCCACGTTTCAAAAATGGTTTCAAGGGAAGGACGAATGGAGATTCGTGGTTGTTGACTTTGACACAGGTGGATTACGGCATTACCATGCAATATGCATGCATGCCATTTGGTAGAATTCCAATCTGTATGGAAACTCTAGCCACGTTGACGTTGCAGGTAACTAAGCATTGTTGCTTCTGTTTTATGCTTTGGATTCCATTGAAGTCATTTCCGATGTCGTTGATGTTGGTTCTGCGGTTCTTGTAGCTATTGATGCTGGTGATTTTTCTCATCCACGCTGGTGCCAAACTCTTCTGATTCCCAGATGTTCCCACCCTACCCCGTAACTCAAGGCCTTGGATTTGCATGGTTAAGAACGAATATGTGCTGGATGTTCATATTGGTTTCCACAGGTAGAGAGATCTCACCAATCAATCTTATTTATTCCATTACCAGAGCATTCAGAAACACAGAAAGAACGACATTAATAGCTTGTTACTTCCCATATCCTTCCTTTCCAGAGCTCTACATTTTTCTCCTCTCCACGGAAAACGAGGTTGGGAACTGCGGATTCTTCGAAGAAGAACTCCAACAGGGATGTTAAAACCCTTGGATTCGATCTCTTTCGCTGCCAAGCATGGCAGTGCAAACAATGAGTCTATTACTCACTTGAAATATGATGATTACCGGGACTATTCTTTGAGTAAGACAAGTGGTTTTAGGGTTTTAATTTGTGTGGTGGTTCCTCTGTTTATCATTAGGTTCATAGCTGGAGGATTTATTCTAATTTATGTTCACAATGCCATTTTGTTTGTTGTTGTCATTTCTATATTTGGAGTTGTGGTGTGAGTTCTGGTCTGGAATGCTTGCTGGGAAAATTTGCAGTTGTTGGGGTTTTGCGCGGATATTCGGATGTGGAGATTGGGAGAGCTGAGGATGGACAGTATGTCAAGGTCACTGGGATAAGAGTTTCTAACTTCTAATCTATTTATATCACATATGGGAGTATGTTTCAGATGAATCTGTAACCATTTCCTCGATATGTATTTTCCCAATATTGAATACCTCTTTGATATGAATCCTCGCGTTTTGTAACTTCAAGTTGTATTTCAGACCCGGTTTTAGATGGTATTGTAATTGTGTCTATATTTAATGTGCTCAATGAACTGTAGATGCAATCAATGATATACATCTTCAAGTTTTGCGAATTTGAGGTGCATTTCAGACCTGGTTTTAGATAGGTTTTTGTTAGTTGCCATATATAAATATGCTTAATGACCCACCTATATGAGTTACCAAGATGAGCGTGTGAAGTGTCTTATTGAACTTTTCGTTTACCCTTCATACTTATTATAGTTGAAGACATGAGCAGAGCTACTACTAGGTCAAGAAATGTAAATTGGATCAAAACTTCTAGCAGATATATTATGCAAAACTTCTTTTGAAACAACTACTAACTTTACGTCAACATGTAAGAATGCATTATAGGATTATAGCTATGGCTTCTAGAAAATGTGTTATGCTAGAAAATGTGCTATAAGAAAGATATTGATAACAAATATGTCGTTATGGAGAATGCTTGATTTTTCTCTCTAGTATTTAATTTATAAAACAAAACTTAACAAAATAGTATTCCATGGCTTGTTGCTAAATTGGTTTCGCATTGTTGCAAATAGATGAATTCTACTACTTTGATTGGAGCTGTAGAAAAATAACTTCAACTAATCCCCATCCAATAATGTTGGAATATTGAAGGAAAAATTAATTAATGCTTATATAAATTCCATCTATGGTGAGTACTTTGTCCCAAACAATGTATCAACAAATTCATTGAATTGTTGCATGTAGTTTTATCTCCAGGATTATGATGCCACATCTAGTTCGTGTATGAACAATGATATAAGCTTTGAGGGGCATGCCTTAAAGAGTGATTTTGAATGCTCAAATTCTGTCAAGGATGATGGTCGCCTCTTGCTAAGCTTGAAGGGTTGCAAGCAAATTGAACGAGAGGGAGTTGAAAGGAAGGAATCACTGAACAGGGGATGATGCAGAACTTTTTAAACAAAATTTAAGTTTATTGATTGACTATCTCCAAGATTTTTGTTGTCATTTCTAATAGTGCACACTATTATAAATTTATGTCCAAGATTCTTGTTATTATCATTTCTAAGAGTGTACACTATTACATCTTGAAGGGAAAAAATGCAAATGATTATCTCCAAGGTTTTTTTATCATTTCTAAGAGTGTACTATTACATATTGACCAAGTAAAAAAACACAAATATGAACCATTATGAACAAACATCACTACTCAAATTATTTGTGTTGATGTAGACTTGAGAATGTTATTTTTTAACTTTTTGACTTCAAGCAAATAGACCAGGTGGCAATGTCGAGGACATTGCCACCTCGTGGATCTTGTTTTTGTATTAAAGTTCAATTTAATACTTCAAACATATAATCATGGTTTGTTAGGATTTAAACTCTTACAACATTTCATTTTAATTATATATAGTAGAATTCTTTTGAAACACAAAGGTTGGAAGCTTCTTACTATTTCAAAAAAGTTGAAGAGTGAGATTAACAAAGATAAGTTGTAATTTTTTCTTCAATTATTTTATAGTTGTACAATTTCTTGTTACATTTTATTAGGACATCTCTTCCAACCAAGTATTGGGTGTTTTATCCCTTCACTTAAATCGATTGTGCAATTGGGTCATCTAACAAGAATATAGCAAAGTCAATCATTTCCTTTTCTACATGTCTATTAAATTACTTGAATGTACGATTGAATTGTAATCACCATATTGGTTTGTCATAACAACAATAAATCCAACTCACATATACACTTTTATAAAGTATAATATATATTATTCACATATATAATCGTGGCAGATATATACTTCAATCCAAACATAAGAGGCACGTAATGATATTGTGGTATGTTTCTTATTAATTTTTATTACTATTTTCAAGTTGAATCAAGCCATGTCAAAACCCAAGATCTACCAACCATAAGTGTAAATTAACTTGGGAAAGTGTGGTTTGATTAGTCGTTAACAAATATGGAATGGGATACACATGGCTTATGCAATCTCTTTTTCATTACAAGTGTTCATCCCTTCATGGTCACACACGTAAGTGCATGCAAGAGGTGTCTTCTCTAGGGAAGATCATGTTATACTGAGCTTGTTTCTTTAATTGTTTGCTCATCAAAAAAATGATGTGTTGCGTTGTGGCTTGTGCCTGGCAATTTTTATATAGGGGCTTAATTTCCATATCTAAAATTCCATTGTGAAGAGAATAAATGTATGTTTAACTTTAAAAAAATTGCAACCTTGCAATATTTATATTTTACCATTAAGAAGTATTTGAGTCTATTTAGGAAGATGATTGTACATGTATAATGCAACTACAAATTAAGATGTTCCTCATTATAGACTAAATTTATTATCCCTGCTACACTACCACATATCCCATCACATATTTTCTTCCACTTTTATTTAGTAATCAAGCATGTAAGTTAAAGTCTTCTCCAAGGTAGATGGATGTACACATAAATATATTTTGTAATTTTAATATATAAAATTGTTTTGTGCTTAAACTTAACTTTATTGTAAATAATGTTTTCATTATCCACTTGCCCTAGGACTTCGTTTAGGCTTGATGTTTTAATCTTTTATTGGGCCAATGCCTATTGATGATCTCTTCCATTTCTGCGTCTACCTACCTAAAAGAACATATATATATATATATATAAATCGCTTCAAACAAAAACAAATTAAAATATTCATTAGGTTCAAATTTGATTCCCAAAATATGTCAATTCACGTGTCACACCCCTAAATACATGCATTTGCATAGCTTTCTATATCCTTTAAATTAACAGGTTCCGAATGATTTCCAAAAATCGAAACCGTGATGTATCTTCCCATCAATATGTTTTAGTAATTTAAAATTAACATGTACCACATGCAATGAGCTAACTTGATATTGCTAATATTACTTTATATTGTCTTCACAATGTATCTCCATTTCTAATCCAAACTCACTTCAATTTTACCCTTTTCTTTTATTTTCTCCATGTTGCTTTAGCAAAAGAGAAAGTTCTATTTTACCGCTATCTTTTTCACTTCATCACATCTAGTTTACTTTCCTTTTTTTTTCATTTCGACATTCCTTTGCACCTTCTAGGGAAATTGCTAGTATAGTCCCTATCTACTAACAACATTTCAACTATTTATTGTTATCACATTAAAATGTTGTTTATTCCATTAAGTTTAGGGAAATTTTTAAGGATCCATAATTTTCTTAAAGTGTAGAAACATTGTCGAATCTTATTAATGATCAAATCTATAGCCATACAATGTTTGGTGATTTTTTTTTTAAATATTCAAATTTCGAAGGATTTTATATATTTTTGGACAATTTTGGCGATTTTTAGAGTAAAAATTTTTAATCCTATGGAATTTGGGCGAATCATATTGAAAAAAATGGAAAATTGTGAATATGTTTTTGGAAAAAAATCCTCTAAAATTAACCCATAGGCTAATTTTCGACCCTAAAATTTTCCTTGTTTTCAATGAAACCAATATTATTGATTCCAAAAAAAGTATTATATATTATTTGATTTCATTAATTTTTATGATGCACTTTATACCAGTGGTTGTTTTTTTTTGTTAGGGGAATTGGCAACTGGAGCTAGTACTCGCGTGACACGAGGTCCAGGGATCCAATCCCGCTACCAATATACCCTAGGTGCCCCACACACCCCGCAAGCATGGGACACGGGTAAAAGCAGGTGTGATTTGAACTCATGACCTCCAATTTACAACATGTGACTTCATATCAAGTGAACCGCCAATGAGACACACCCATGCGGGTGCACTTTATACCAATGTTACAGTATATGATTTGATTCCATTAATTTTAATTTTCATGGTTGTTAGAGATTATAAAAGTATTATATATTATTAGTCACTGCCCTCATGGGCTGTAGGGACTATAGGAAACAACTTGTCATTTTTTCAATTAGCTTGCACTCAAACCTATGTTTTTTAACCAAAGTTTTTTTTAGAATATTTTTCATCTGCCAATGAATCCTTTTGACTTTTTCTATCATCCAATCAAACCTTTTGAGGGCCTTATTTGGCCTCATCTCGAGGCCAAAAGCAATGTTTTGGCAAGTGAAATGTTGAAAGTTAGATTAATGCTAGCATTAATCTCTACGCATTAGTTGTTAGGATGATTTCCTGATTTCCATTATCCTCTTGTAGAGCCACCATCATGATCTCTCGTTCAACAGTTTTTTGAGCATGATCCTATGTAACGTCCCCCCTCGCCCAATCTGACCACCAGGAGGGGACGCAGGCCAAATCAGGGCTCTCAAATTTCGCCCCAAGTTCATAATATGTTTTTTCAACAATGCAATGTGTGCAGAAATATAAATAAACATGCACAAACGGAATTCAAATCTATCCACACACACATCTAATATGCAATTACAAGGATAAACATTGCAGGCATCAAATAAAACATTTCCAGATTCAAATACATGAGAATACTTATCTTTAAGAAATGCGAATCCAAGCAACTGGTTGTGTAAGAGTGCTTTTCCACCCAACCATGGGCACTTTGTCCAACATATACCATTTATGCTATTGAGAGGCCACCCCCAAGCTGGGCTAGAGGCCACCATGGCGAAGGAAACACCTGTAGGCTTCTTTCTCTCATAGTGCCCATACCTTGTTCTAAAGCTTGTCTTGTGAATGTCTTCTTCTTTGATTCTTACTTGATGATGTTGATGTATATGTAACTTCGGAATGTATTTCACATATATTCCTATAGAGATGGTATTATTCCTCTATAAGGAAGTGTCGTCATTTATATTGTAAGTGTCGTAACTTATACTTGATGGGTTATTAGACCACCTTGTTTGGGGTCGGCCCTGTATAAGTCATGTGGGACAAAGGGTTATTAGACCACCCTATTGGGGGTCGGCCATGTGGGTCAAAGGGTTATTAGACCACCCTATTGGGGGTCGGCCCACTCATCATTATGTTATGTGGTTAAGTTCGAGCCTACATGAGTTAGGTAAAAAGGCAAGTCAAGTCAAGTATAAATAGAGTGCGGGAGGCACTCTATTTACTCACTCACTTCTCACTCATGCACTCAAGGAGGAGTGGCGCACTTATGGAGGAGGAGGATCTGCTGCTAGGTTTATGTCTATCTCTCTTGGTTGGTTGTATCATTTCTCTATCTATCTCTGAGGAAGTTATTGGGGTTTTTCACCTTTATGGTTTTCCCCAAGTAAATCTTTGTGTCTCTTGTGTGCTTGCATTATTGTCTCCATGATTGATATGCTATAGATATGCTGTACATGTTGTTCTCTCAGTTAAGATCCTAGATCAGATTGAAGTAAATTCAGAAAATTTAACATGGTATCAGAGCTAGCCTGAAAGAAGGCATGATATGGCATGTATGACACTTGTTGCACTTACGATGCTAGGGCTTGATATAGCAAAAACTAGTCATCGTAGCACTTTCGCTATAAATCCGTTTTGGCGAAGTTTTCGGATCTGAAATTGTTACAGGACAAAGATTAAATCTCCAGGTACCTTGTGTCCAAAGGACAACCTCTAATTCGTTGTACTTTGTGATTTATGATCTGTGCAATGTAGGGGTTCTTCTGCCTCTTCCAGATCTGAGTCAAAATCAGGTGACCTTGGGAAAAAGGTCATAACTTGGTCTAGGAAACTCCAAATGAAATTTCGTGAAAAGTGACATGTAGTAAACAGACTGTACTATCTCAGAAAACTTTTTCAGAGGCCAAAGTTGAACCAGTGACATGTGGCACTCCGTACAAGTGCGCTCTCCTGTATTATCCCATAAACAGGTCACGTTGTGACACTTGGCATAAATCTCTCTCAGAAAGTCCAATTGAGGTCAGACCTATCAGGATGGAAAGATAACAGGCCGAGCTATCTCAGGAAACTTTTTCAGAGGAAGAAGTTCAAACAGTGACACGTGGCACGCCGTACAAGTTCGCTCTCCTGTTTTATACCAAAACAGGTCACGTTGCGACATTTGGCATAACTCTCTCTCAGAGAATCCAATTGAGCTCAAACCTGTTAGGATGGAAATCTAACAGGTCAGGATATCTTAGGAAACTTTTGCAGACCCTGTGGATCAAAAATTTCAGAGTTACACCAGAAACAATCAGGTACATATTTCTGTCAAAACAGAATTATTTTTTGGTACCTTCATTCATGGCTTCCGGAATTTAGGGCTTTAGAGAAAGTTGGAATTTTTGTAATCCGAGACCACAGCTGGATGCTACTCATCAAAATAGAAATTTAGAGACCAAGATCAGAATTTTTGGTTGGGCAGAAGGCCGGGCTTGATTAGACCCTAGTTCGGGACTTTGATCAGAAAAGTAGAAAATTAGGGCTTCTGTAAAAATGGGAATTTTTGAAATCTGTGACCACGGCTGGGAAGCTCCTCAGACAAATAGAAGCTTAGAGCTTTGGATCAAACATTTTGATTGGGAAGAAGAGTGGGCTTCATCAAACCCCAGTTCAGGGTCACGTCCAGTGAATCCGGAAGTTTCAAAGGCAAAATTGAGGAGTGAAACTTTGCAGTTTTCAAATTTTGAATATACCAGCTTGATCAGCTCATCAAGACACATATTTCTATCCTGTCAGAAGGTTGAAATTCAAAGTTTGAATTTTTGGGGTTCTCTCTGGCAAACCCATATCCAGCTCGAAGTCCAGTTCTTGCAAATCAAGTGGATTGGGTTAATCCTAGAAGAAGATGGATTGGTCACCTGCATAAGTGAAGGAGTTCCTGTTTCAGAGGGAGATAAGGCTAAGGCTTTACATAAGGAGATTACAAGCGATCTCGACAGGAATGACTCATCGAGGTATGTTTTGAGATTTGTTCTTGATTAAGTTTATGGTATGTTTATCTTCATGTTATTACGGTTAGTACAATCTTGATTTTAGATTTGTCGTATCACCTTAACAAAATTATGAATGCATGATAGAAGATATTCATTGGTTAGGGTGTTGACACTTATAATTTTACTAATGCATTATGGTGTTGTATGAGGTTTATGTTGTCTACTAACATGAAAGGTACACCAAGAAAGATAAATCATGTTCCAGTTCAAGAACATATGATCATGATAACATGAGGACAAAGATTCATCCATTGTCATGGATCTCATAGAAGATCCATTTACGAGGTATGTATAACTTGGTTTTGTAATAGTTAACCTATGAGATATACATGTTACTAACACAAGTCATTGAAGAAGAACAAGAAGACATCATGTGTGTTAAATTTTCAGAATTTACTTCAATATGATCTAGGATCTTAACTGAGGAGAACAACATGTACAGCATATCTACAGCATATCAATCATGGAGACAATAATGCAAGCACACAAGAGACACACAGATTTCTTGGGGAAAACCATAAAGGTGAAAAACCCCCAATAACTTCCTCAGAGATAGATAGAGAAATGATACAACCAACCATAAGAGATAGACACAACCTAGCAGCAGATCCTCCTCCTCCATAAGTGCGCCACTCCTCCTTGAGTGCATGTGTGAGAAGTGAGTGAGTAAATAGAGTGCCTCCCGCACTCTATTTATACTTGACTTGACTTGCCTTTTTACCTAACTCATGTAGGCTCGAACTTAACCACATAACATAATGCTGAGTGGGCCGACCCCCAATAGGGTGGTCTAATAACCCTTTGACCCACATGGTCGACCCCCAATAGGGTGGTCTAATAACCCTTTGACCCACATGACTTATACAGGGCCGACCCCAAATAAGGTGGTCTAATAACCCATCAAGTATAAGTTACGACACTTACAATATAAATGACGACACTTCCGTATAGAGGAATAATAACATCTCTATAGGAATACAATATACATATATGTGAAATACATTCCGAAGTTACATATACATCAACACTCCCTCTTAACTAGGAAGGTATTTCTCCAGCCACAGTTCTTCTAGCACAAGTCATCTTCTCTGGATCATCGTCACTGGATAATCGTCATCGAGTCATCATCATCGTCACTGTTGCTGCTATCTCAATCAATCTCTGAATCTACTCGTCATAGGAAGTTCTACAGAGCCAGTCCTTTTTCATACTGGATGTAGGCCCACCACCTGCAGGTCTTTCATCATCACTGCCATACTGTGGAATCCTCAGGACATATTACGTGCGTCACAAAACCTGGCTGCAGCATCCTAGGCTATTACGAGCACACAGCTCTACCTGTAGGATCTCCCAGGAGCACATTACATGTGACCCATCACAAAACCTAGCTGAAGCATCCCAGGCTGTTACGAGCACTCAGCTCTACCTGTCGGATCTCCCAGGAGCACATTACATGTGATCTCACCATAAAACCTGGCTGAAGCATCTAAGGCCTTTTTCATCCTGTCCAGATCTCCCAGGAGCAAATTACATGTGGTCATGGAAAAACCTGGCTGAAGCATCTGAGGCCTTTTTCATCCTGTCCAGATCTCCCAGGAGCAAATTACATGCCATAGGACAAAACATCGCAAGAGCATCTGCCAGATATCCCAGGGCACTGAATTACATGCCATAGGCAAAACCCTGAAAGACTATCTGCAGATCTCCCAGGGCACAAATTACATGTCCTCCCAAGCAAAACCTCGCAAGAGCATTTTCCAGATGTCCCAGGGCACCGAATTACATGCCATAGGCAAAACCTCGAAAGACCATCTGTAAATCTCCCAGGGCACAAATTACATGCTTTCCTGCACAACCTGATCCACGGCCACAAAGTATCATCTGATACTCATCACTGCAACATCCTGCTGCATGTCATCTGGAGAAGCTCGTCATCCATGATCATCCTGATCATACAATGCATCCATCTGATGCACACATAGATACATGATCCACACAATGTATCCATCAATCATACATGATCTACCTGATCATACAAAGATACATGATCCACACAATGTACCCATCAACATACATGATCTACCTGATCATACAAAGATACATGATCCACACAATGTATCCATCAGCATCCATGATCTACCTGATCATACAAAGATACATGATCCACACAATGTATCCAATAGCATCCATGATCTACCTGATCATACAAAGATACATGATCCACATAATGTATCCAACAGCATCCATGATCTACCTGATCATATCTAAGCAGAAACCAGAACATCATCCTGATGCTCATCATCCAGCGCTTACATCCACAGCCATGTGAAGGATCCCCCTTCCAACATGCTTGGAATGGCTTCAACAAATGTGTCCATCACTTCTTCCTCGAAGTATCCTCGATCTGAAGCACGCCAAGCTTCTCTCTGAAGTACTCGAACTTCACCCTGGCTAGTGGCTTTGTCAGCACATTTGCAATCTGCTCGTCCGTCGCAACATACAGGAGCTTCACAGCTCCTCTCTGCACCATATCCCTGATATAGTGATATTTGATCTCTATGTGTTTCGACCTGTCATGAAACACTGGGTTCTCGGATAGCTTCACACAACTCTGGTTATCACAGAAGATACCAGTAGCATCCAGCGGGATATCAAATAACTCAGACAGTAGTTTCCGTAGCCATACTGCCTCACAACTAGTTGAACAAGCTGCAACATACTCAGCCTCAGCTGTACTCAGTGCTACGCAGGACTGCTTCCTGCTAAACCAAGAGATCACGCCTGATCCCATATTGAAGCAACACCCAGATGTGCTCTTCCTATCTGCAGCACTGCCAGCCCAATCTGAATCAACATAACCCTGCAGGTTAAACTTTTGATTCGCTTCATACTTGAGCCCATAATCCACTGTACCCTTCAAGTACCTCAGAACATGCTTTACAGTAACCAGGTGAACACTCCTTGGATCCGTCAGGAACTGGCTCAATGTGTTCACAGCAAAGCAAATGTCTAGTCTCGTGTTCGTCAGGTACATCAAGGACCCAATCATCTAACGATACAAAGAGATATCAACCGGCTCAGATGAAGCATCACATAGAAGCTTCAGATTTGATGCCATAGGTGTCGCCATGGCCTTGCAGTCCATCATCTCGAACCTCTTCAGGATCTCTACTGCAGACTTCCCTTGTTCAAGGAAGATTCCATCACTCTGCCACACCTCCATGCCAAAAACAAATAGTGCATCATCCCCAAGTTCCTCAACTCAAACTCGGCAGCAAGCTTCCGCTGCGTGTCGGCAATCAATCTATCGTCACCTGATACAAATAGGTCATCCAAATAGTAGTATCGCTGGATTTCCTTCCTCAACCTTGTAGAAAAGGTTGGAATCCTCTTTATTCTTGGTAAAGCCAAAGCTGGATAGAAAGCTGTCTATCCTACCATATCAAGTTCTGCACACATATATGACTACACCATGTTGTCTTGAAATCCATCTGGTGCATCTTCTATTTCATCACTTTTGTATTTCTCAATGATACCATCTGCAATATGCTTGATCTGATAGTTCCATTTGGAAGTCATAGCAAACTTCCCTTCATGTCCTGGGATTACATCCCAAACATCATTCTTCATGATCGACGGATCATGGCATTTCATTTCTTCATCCCAGATCCTGGGAACTTCAATATCTTCAATAGATATCTTTGTTGCTGGAACAAAATGTTGTAGTTCTTCTTTTGTAGGAGATGGCATACGATCTTTCCTACACAACAAGTTAAATTGCATGATTAGAAAACATCTCATAGTTTTCAGAACAAATTCTTCCACATAAAGAAATATGCCAATGCTTCAATACAACATTTATCCATATTCCGTAACTTTCTAGATGCCTTCCAATCTCTACTAGAACATTGTTAAGAGTGTGCACAACTCCCAACATGTCAGCAAAGAGGTTTCATTCTAGATAAGTAGCAATGGAATGTTGTACAGTGCCATAGGCCACTTACCCATGTATATTAGTAGTATATTGTTCATCAATGCAACTATTCTAATATGCACAATACATATCCTAAGTCTAGGAACATGAGCATATACATCATTGAACAATTTTATTTAAACAAACAAATATGCAAGAAATTAAAATACTTATCTTTGTTTGTTCGTTGGGTGGACTCCCTCTGAGTCTTTGCTTCCTTACAGGAGCTTCTAGAGTCCTAATCTGAAGTAGCCTCTTCTACACCTTTTTTGTTGTGGAAAGATGGTCAACTCCCTCTGAATATCTGCATCCTTGCAGAAACTACTGAAGTGTGTTCCTTTGCTTTCTTGCAGGAACAACTGGAGTGTGCTCCCTCTTGATCTTTGCTTCCTGGATTACCTATCCTTGAACTTACATTCATCCTTGGTCCCTATGCATGCTTATTAGTATCATGATTGTGTTATCCTTGTGAACTCATATAAAATCATACATTCATTAGTATACTATTAAAACACAATAATCTCAAGCATGTATATTTCAAACAAAAAATAATAAGCATTAGCATTCAAGGTTTATGTAGGATTCTTATGGTTAGTCAAATCATAAGAAACATAACATATCTAAACCTGTAATTACTCAAACCTATGACTCTTCGGGTTAGTTGAATCATCAATCAAGATAAGAGATATAAAATGCATAAAACCTGTGATTATTCAAACCTATACCATCATGATTCTTCTGGTTAGTCATATCATCAATTATGGTAAGAAACATAATATGCATACAATCATGATTATTCAAACCTATGACTTCATGAATAATCATTATCAACAACAGTATAAGATCCTAACACAAGGTAGGATTCTATCTTGATATAGGAAAAACATACCTGGATTAGCATGCTAGCTATTTATGTCTAACATACTCACATGATGTCTTCTTGTTCTTCTTCAATGACTTGTGCTAGTAACCTGTATATCTTATAGGTTAACTATTACAAAACCAAGTTATACATACCTCGTAAATGGATCTTCTATGAGATCCATGACAATGGATGAATCTTTGTCCTCATGTTATCATGATCATATGTTCTTGGACCAGAACATGATTTGTCTTTCTTGGTGTACCTTTCATGTTAGTAGACAACATAAACCTCATACAACACCATAATGCATTAGTACAATCATAAGTGTCAACACCCTAACCAATGAATATTTTCTATCATGCATTCATAATTTTGTTAAGGTGATATGACAAATCTAAAATCAAAATTGTACTAACCGTAATGACATGAAGACAAACATACCATAAACTTAATCATGGACAAATATCAAAACATACCTCGATGAGTCATACCTGTCGAGATCGCTTGTAATCTTCTTATGTAAGGCCTTAGCCTCATCTCCCTCTGAAACAAGAACTTCTTCACTTATGCAGGTGACTAATCCATCTTCTTCTAGGATTAACCCAATCCACTTGATTTACAAGAACTGAGACTGGAGCTAGATATGGGTTTGACAGAGAAACCCCAAAAATTCAAACTTTGAATTTCAAACTTCTGAAAGGATAGAAATATGCGCCTTGATGAGCTGATCAAGCTAGTATATTTAGAATTTGAAAACTGCAAAGTTTCACTCCTCAATTTTTCCTTTGAAACTTTCGGATTCACTGGACGTGACCCTGATGTAGGGTTTGATGAAGCCTACTCTTTTGCCCCATCAAAAGGTTTGATCCAAAGCTCTAAGCTTCTATTTTTCTGAGGAGCTTCCAGCCATGGTCACAGATTGCAAAAATTCCCATTTTTACAGAAGCCCTAATTTTCCACTTTTCTGATCAAAGTCCCGAACGAGGGTTTGATCAAGCCCGGCCTTTTGCCCAACAAAAAATTCTGATCTTGGTCTCTAAATTCTTATTTTGATGAGTAGCATTCAGCCGTGGTCTCCGATTACAAAAATTCCAACTTTCTCCAAAGCCCTAAATTCCAGAAGCCATGAATGAAGGTACTCAAAAATAATTCTGTTTTGACAGAAATATGTACCTGATTGTTTCTGGTGTAACTCCAAAATTTTTGATCCACGGGGTCTGAAAAAGTTTCCTAAGATAGCCTGACCTGTTATCTTTCCATCCTGACAGGTCTGACCTCAATTGGATTCTCTGAGAGAGAGTTATGTCAAATGTCGCAACGTGACCTGTTTTGGGATAAAACAGAAGAGCGAACTTGTACGGCGTGCCACGTGTCACTGTTTGAACTTCGGCCTCTAAAAAACTTTCCTAAGATAGCTCGGCCTGTTATATTTCCATCCTGACAGGTCTGACCTCAATTGGACTCTCTGAGAGAGAGTTATGCCAAGTGTCGCAATGTGAACTGTTTATGGGATAATACAGGAGATCGAACTTGTACGGCATGCCATGTGTCACTGGTTCACCTTCGGCCTCTGAAAACGTTTTCTGAGATAGTACATTCTGTTTACTACCTGTCACATTTTACGAAATTTCATTTGGAGCTTCCTAGCCCAAGTTATGACCTTTTTCCCAAGGTCACCTGATTTTGACTCAGATCTGGAAGAGGCAGAAACCCTATATTTCACAGATCATAAATCACAAAGTACAACGAATTAGAGGTTGTCCTTTGGACACAAGGTACCTGGAGATTTAATCTTCGTCCTGTAACAATTTCAGATCTGAAAACTTCTCCAAAACGGTTTTATAGCGAAAGTTCTATGATGAGTGGTTTTTGCTATATCAAGCCCTAGCATCGTAAGTGCAACAAGTGTCATACATGCCATATCATGCCTTCTTTCAGGCTAGCTCTGATGCCATGTTAAATTTTCAGAATTTACTTCAATATGATCTAGGATCTTAACTGAGAGAACAACATGTACAGCATATCTACAGCATATCAATCATGGAGACAATAATGCAAGCACACAAGAGACACACAGATTTACTTGGGGAAAACCATAAAGGTGAAAAACCCCAATAACTTCCTCAGAGATAGATAGAGAAATGATACAACCAACCATAAGAGATAGACACAACCTAGCAGCAGATCCTCCTCCTCCATAAGTGCGCCACTCCTCCTTGAGTGCATGTGTGAGAAGTGAGTGAGTAAATAGAGTGCCTCCCGCACTCTATTTATACTTGACTTGACTTGCCTTTTTACCTAACTCATGTAGGCTCGAACTTAACCACATAACATAATGCTGAGTGGGCCGACCCCCAATAGGGTGGTCTAATAAACCTTTGACCCACATGGCCGACCCCCAATAGGGTGGTCTAATAACCCTTTGACCCACATGACTTATACAGGGCCGACCCCAAATAAGGTGGTCTAATAACCCATCAAGTATAAGTTACGACACTTACAATATAAATGACGACACTTCCGTATAGAGGAATAATAACATCTCTATAGGAATACAATATACATATATGTGAAATACATTCCGAAGTTACATATACATCAACAATGTGAGTATGTTAGACATAAATAGCTAGCATGCTAATCCAGGTATGTTTTTCCTATATCAAGCTAGAATCCTACCTTGTGTTAGGATCTTATACTGTTGTTGATAATGATTATTCATGAAGTCATAGGTTTGAATAGTCATGGTTTTATGCATATTATATCTCTTATCTTGTTTGATGATTCAACTAAAGAGTCATAAATTTGAGTAATTACAGGGTTAGACATGTTATGTTTCTTATGATTTGACTAACCATAAGAATCCTACATAAACCTTGAATGCTAATGCTTATTATTTTTTGTTTGAAATGATCATGACTATACATGCTTGAGATTATTGTGTTTTAATAGTATACTAATGAATGTATTATTTTATATGAGATCACAAGGATAACACAATCATGATACTAATAAGCATGCATAGGAACCAAGGATGAATGTAAGTTCAAGGACAGGTAATCCAGGAAGCAAAGATCAAGAGGGAGTACACTCCAGTGGTTTATGCAAGGATGCAGATATTCAGAGGGAGTTGACCATCTCTCTACATTCCACAATAGAAAGGTGTAGAAGAAGCTACTTCAGATTAGGACTCCAGCAGCTCCTGCAAGGAAGTGAAGACTCAGAGGGAGTCCACCTAACGAACAAACAAAGATAAGTATTTGAATTGTCATTTCTCGCATATGTGTTTGTTTAAATAAAATTGTTCAATGATGTATATGCCCATGTTCCTAGACTTAGGATATGTATTGTGCATATTAGAATAGTTGCATTGATGAACATTATACTACTAATATACATGGGTAAGTGGCCTATGGCACTGTACAACATTCCATTGCTACTTATCTAGAATGAAACCTCTTTGCTGACATGTTGGGAGTTGTGCACACTCTTAACAATGTTCTGGTAGAGATTGGAAGGCATCTAGAAAGTTACGGGATATGGATAAATGTTGTATTGAAGCATTGGCTAAGATAATTGCATGACTGTATGACATATTTCTTTATGTGTAAGAATTTGTTCTGAAAACTATGAGATGTTTTCTAATCATGCAATTTAACTTGTTGTGTAGGAAAGATCGTATGCCATCTCCTACAAAAGAAGAACTACAACATTTGTTCCAGCAACAAAGATATCTATTGAAGATATTGAAGATATTGAAGTTCCCAGGATCTGGGATGAAGAAATGAAATGCCATGATCCATCGATCATGAAGAATGATGTTTGGGATGTAATCCCAAGACCTGAAGGGAAGTTTGTTATGACTTCCATATGGATCTATCACGATAAAGCATGCTGCAGATGGCAGCATAGAGAAAATAATGAAATAGAAGATACACTAGATGGATTTCAAGACAGCTTTCTTGAATAGTTGTATGTGGATGACCTGTTTGTAACAAGAGATGATAGATTGATTGCCGACACGCAGCGGAAGCTTGCTGCTGAGTTCGAGTTGAAGAACTTGGGGTTGATGCACTATTTGTTTTTGGCATGGAGGTGTGGCAGAGTGATGGAATCTTCCTTGGACAAGGGAAGTATGCAGTAGAGATCCTGAAGAGGTTCGGGATGATGGACTACAAGGCCATGGCCACACCTATGGCATCAAATCTGAAGCTTCTATGTGATGCTTCATCTGAGCCAGTTGATGTATCTATGTATCGTCAGATGATTGGGTCCTTGATGTACCTGACGAACACGAGACCGGATATTTGCTTTGCTGTGAACACATTGAGCCAGTTCCTGACGGATCCGAGGAGTGTTCACCTGGTTGCTGTAAAGCATGTTCTGAGGTACCTGAAGGGTACAGTGGATTTTTGGGCTCAAGTATGAAGCGAATCAAAAGTTTAACCTGCAGGGTTGTGTTGATTCAGATTGGGCTTGCAATGTTGCAGATAGGAAGAGCACATCTGGGTGTTGCTTCAGTATGGGATCAGGTGTGATCTCTTGGTTTAGCAGGAAGCAGTCCTGCGTAGCACTGAGTACAACTGAGGTAGAGTATGTTGCAGCCTGTTCAGCTAGTTGTGAGGCAGTATGGCTACGGAAGCTACTGTCTGAGCTATTTGATCTCCCGTTGGATGCTACTGGTATCTTCTGTGATAACCAGAGTTCTGCGAAGTTGTCCGAGAACCCAGTATTTCATGACAGGATGAAACACATAGAGATCAAATATCACTATATCAGGGATATGGTGCAGAGAGGAGCTGTGAAGCTCCTGTATGTTGCGACGGACGAGCAGATTGCAGATGTGCTGACGAAGCCACTAGCCAGAGTGAAGTTCGAGTACTTCAGAGAGAGGCTTGGCGTTCTTCAGATTGAGGACACTTCAAGGAAGAAGTGATGGACACATTTGCTGAAGCCATTCCAAGCATGTTGGAAGGAGGATCCTTCACATGGCTGTGGATGTAAGCGCTGGATAATGGGCATCAGGATGATGTTCTGGTTTCTGCTTGGATATGATCAGTTGGATCATTTTTATGTATGTATGTATGCATCATGTTGGATGCTGGATATGATCAGTTGGATCATTTATGTATGTATGCATCATGTTGGATGCTGGATATGATCAGTTGGATCATGTGTATGTATTTTGTATATGCATCATGTTGGATGCTTGGACCATGTATCTGTATATGTATCAGGTGGATACATTGTATGATCAGGTAGATCATGTATGGTGATATGTATCATGTATCAGGTAGATACTTGGTATGCATCAGGTGGATGCATTGATGATCAGGTGGATCATGTATGATGATATGTATCAGGTAGATACTTGGTATGCATCAGGTGGATGCATTGATGATCAGGATGATCATGGATGATGAGCTTCAGGATGTTGCTCCAGATGACATGCAGCAGGATGTTGCAGTGATGATCAGGATGATCATGGATGATGAGCTTCTGGATGTTGCTCCAGATGACATGCAGCAGGATGTTGCAGTGATGATCAGGATGATCATGGATGATGAGCTTCAGGATGTTGCTCCAGATGACATGCAGCAGGATGTTGCAGTGATGATCAGGATGATCATGGATGATGAGCTTCAGGATGTTTCTCCAGATGACATGCAGCAGGACGTTGCAGTGATGATGATCAAGACGATCATGAGTACATCAGGATGATGTATGGTGAGGATCAAGTTGATACTCTATGGCCGTGGATCAAGTTGTGCAGATGAGCATGTCTGGGAGATCCTATAGGTCGGAGTTGTGTACCCGTAACAGCCTGGGATGCTCTTTCGAGACATTGCTCTGGGAGGACATGTAATAGCGCCCTGGGAGATCTTAGGTCGGAGTTGTGTACCCGTAACATCCTGATATGATCTTGTGAGGTTTTGTCCTATGGCATGTAATTTGGGCCCTAGGAGATTTCAAGTCGGAGTTGTGTACCCGTAACATCCTGAGATGCTCTTGCGAGGTTTTTCCATGACCACATGTAATTTGTGCCCTGGGAGATTTCAGGTCGGAGTTGTGTACTCGTAACATCCTGAGATGCTCTTGCTAGGTTTTGTGGTGGACCACATGTAATTTGTGCCCTGGGAGATTTCAGGTCGGAGTTGTGTACCCGTAACATCCTGAGATGCTCTTTCAAGGTTTTGTGGTGGGGTCACATGTAATAGCACCCTGGGAGATCCTACAGGTCGGAGTTGTGTACCCGTAACATCCTGGGATGCTCTTTCGAGGTTTTGTGACGCACGTAATAAGTCCTGGGGATTCCACAGTATGGCCAGTGATGACGAAGACCTGCAGGTGGTGGGCCTACATCCAGTAAGAAAAAGGACTAGCTCTGTAGAACTTCCTATGACGAGTAGATTCAGAGATTGATTGAGATAGAAACAGCAGTGATAATGATGATGACTCGATGATGATTATCCAGTGACGATGATCCAGAGAAGATGACTTGTGCTAGAAGAACTGTGCTGAGAAATACCTTCCTAGTTAAGAGGGAGTGTTGATGTATATGTAACTTCGGAATGTATTTCACATATATTCCTATAGAGATGGTATTATTCCTCTATAAGGAAGTGTCGTCATTTATATTGTAAGTGTCGTAACTTATACTTGATGGGTTATTAGACCACCTTGTTTGGGGTCGGCCCTGTATAAGTCATGTGGGACAAAGGGTTATTAGACCACCCTATTGGGGGTCGGCCATGTGGGTCAAAGGGTTATTAGACCACCCTATTGGGGGTCGGCCCACTCAGCATTATGTTATGTGGTTAATTTCAAGCCTACATGATTTAGGTAAAAAGGCAAGTCAAGTCAAGTATAAATAGAGTGCGGGAGGAACTCTATTTACTCAATCACTTCTCACTCATGCACTCAAGGAGGAGTGGCGCACTTATGGAGGAGGAGGATATGCTGCTAGGTTATGTCTATCTCTCTTGGTTGGTTGTATCATTGCTCTATCTATCTCTGAGGAAGTTATTGGGGGTTTTCACCTTTATGGTTTTCCCCAAGTAAATCTTTGTGTCTCTTGTGTGCTTGCATTATTGTCTCCATGATTGATATGCTATAGATATGCTGTACATGTTGTTCTCTCAGTTAAGATCCTAGATCAGATTGAAGTAAATTCAGAAAATTTAACAGATGATAACCAGACCTCAACTCAATCTTTGAAAATACCTTTGCTCCTCTCATTTGATCAAAAATATCATCAATTTGAGGCAAGGGGTACTTATTCTTCATTGTAACCTTGTTCAACTGCCATTTTACAGAAACAGATTTCCTACAGAACCAATTCTAGTTTTTGCCTGTAAATCATGATTTATGGCCCATACAGCTCCGACATTGCAACCGGAAGCTCTGATACCACTCTGTAACGACCCCTCACCCAATCCGACCACCGGGAGGGGACGCTGGCCAAGTCAGGGCTCTCAAATTTCCCCCCAAGTTCATAATACATTTTTTCAACAATGCAATGTGTGCAGAAATGTAAATAAACATGCACATCGGAATTCAAAACTATCCACACACACATCTAATATGCAATTACAAGCATAAACATTACAGGCATCAAATAAAACATTTCCAGATTCAAATACATGAGAATACTTATCTTTAAGAAATGTAGATCCAAGCAACTGGTTGTGTAAGAGCGCTTTTCCACCCAACCATAGGCACTATGTCCAGCATATACTATTTATTTTGTTGAGAGGCCACCCCCAAGATGGTCTATGAGGCCACCAGGGAGAAGGAAACACCTACAGGATTCTATCTCTCAGCCCACAACCCATTCTACTCTTTGTGCTTAGCCAAATGCTCATGCAGAGCTCTAGAGGGATCTCACTCAGCCCTCACAGCCTTGGCGTCCACAATACCTGCTAGGGAAAATTTTAAGACCCCCCCCAAAAAAATGTCTATGAATAATAAATGGGCGAATCCCCATGATATATAGAAAAGTATGAAGGCTATTTTATCAATGCTATATTATGTATATATAATTGCTAGGTGAATCTCTCTTTGAATTATATAACATTATAAAATATTGGAAAATCTTTAACTAAATTATAAAACCTTGTAAAATATTGGTGAATCTTTCACTAAATTATAAAACCGTGTAATGTCTTAGCAAAACTTTTACTAAATTATAAAATATTGTGAAGTCTTGGCGAATTTTTTGATAAAGTATAAAACCATATATAGTAATAGGAAAACATATGTACAAAAAAAACTAAATAGGAGATGAACTTAATAAATCATCACATAACAAGCCCTCTTTTGGTGGTAGTTTGGTACCTCACTCTATATATCATAATATATAGAAATTCAGCTACTCTAGGAATACTCTTGGAAAACAACAATGAAATTTGTCATCACCATGACAAATATAATCAATATTAATTGAAGTGCCCACCAACACTTCGATTGTCATTTTTCTCCCCATACTATTACAAGGACCCACCAACACCTCATTTATGCACACACCTTTCCAAATTAGACGGTTAAAAAATCTAAATATGTATTGCTTATTTCAACGTACTTGGAACTATTCTAAAAAATAATTGCCACTCTATATGAAATGCAAATGTGTGTTCCAAGTTGGTCAACAAATGTTTATTCAACCAAAAAAATTTCGCATGCTTCTAAAGCTAATTAAAACCCAACCCCACTGTGCATGATATATTTCCATGCAAAAATATAAAAAAAAAATGCAGGTCACTCAGAATCTGATGATGTCAAGACATTGGTTCAAGTCTTTAAATCCATGAAAGGTGTTGATGTATATGTAACTTCGGAATGTATTTCATATATATGTATATTGTATTCCTATAGAGATGTTATTATTCCTCTATACAGAAGTGTCGTCATTTATATTGTAAGTGTTGTAAATTATACTTGATGGGTTATTAGACCACCTTGTTGGGGTCGGCCCTATATAAGTCATGTGGTTCAAAGGGTTATTAGACCACCCTATTGGGGGTCGGCCATGTGGGTCAAAGGGTTATTAGACCACCCTAGTGGGGGTTGGCCCAGTCAGCATTATGTTAAGTGGTTAAGTTGAGGCCGACCTAGTTGAGTAAAGGTCAAGTCAAGTTAGTGTATAAATAGAGAGTGTGTCTCTCTCATTTTACACATTCTATTCTCTCACTCACACTGTGGAGAGTGGCACACTTGTGGACGAGGAGGCTCTGCTGCTAGGAGAAGACTATCTCTTGTATTTTGGTTGTATCATTTCTCTATCTATCTCTGAGGAAGTTATTGAGGTTTTTCACCTTTATGGTTTTCCCCAAGTAAACTCGGTGTCTCTTCTGTGCTTGCATTATTGTGTCCATGAATGATATGCTGTAGATTTGCTGTACATGTTGTTCTCTCAATTAAGATCCTAGATCAGATTGAAGTAAATTCTGAAAATTTAATAAAAGGAAGGATGCAAAACAATGACAGAGCTAGTGGAAGAGTAATAATTCAGATTGTACTAACCACAAAATACAATGTCAACCCTACAAAAATCGTTTGATAACCATAAAATTCAATAAAAAAACAAGCAACATGTCAAAATACCTTACAACACCCAAAGCAAAAGAAGCAACAAAGACAATGGGATTCTAGGTTGCTCCACCCATGGCCTGTCCTAGAAAGGAAAACAAAAACACAAGTATAAATAAAATGGCAATGGTTATAAGAAGTGTCATGGCCCCATGCACTCCCAAATACATGGCTATGAATGAAGTCCCATCCCCTAGGCATGATGCCCCAAACACCCATAGAAAATTTTATTGTCGCATCGCCGATTGCGTGATTTACAATCCCCATGTTTCGAAACTTTGGATCTAAGACAATGGGATTATCAAATCTCCTAGATTTAAATGGGTCACTATAAGACTTGGTTGTAAATATCAACTATCCTTATCACTTGGACATTAAGCAACTTGAAAAACGAGATTCAACCCATAAAATATGGACGAATGTAATTGCAACTTAGATTTCCATGATCAATAAAGGGTGAAAGAGCCCTTAGCAATTTCCATTTCTGGGAATTGGGGGCGAATGGGAGATTCCTAGCAATTTTTGTAGGCGAACAGAATCTTAAATTGATTTTTAGAGAGGCGAAATTGTTTAATCTTGGCTTCCCTTTCTAAATTCAATGGGGCTAACCTCTTATTCATTATAAATAAACAAATAAAATTTGCACTAATCTTACCTAACGGGTGTTTAATAAAAAATTAGCCCATCAAAAATTGTAAACCCCTAAAGTTGTTGATGTAACTTCGGAATGTATTTCACATATATGTATATTGTATTCCTATAGAGATGGTATTATTCCTCTATAAGGAAGTGTCGTCATTTATATTGTAAGTGTCGTAACTTATACTTGATGGGTTATTAGACCACCTTATTTGGGGTCGGCCCTGTATAAGTCATGTGGGTCAAAGGGTTATTAGACCACCCTATTGGGGGTCGGCCATGTGGGTCAAAGGGTTATTAGACCACCCTATTGGGGGTCGGCCCACTCAGCATTATGTTATGTGGTTAAGTTCGAGCCGACATGAGTTAGGTAAAAAGGCAAGTCAAGTCAAGTATAAATAGAGTGCGGGAGGCACTCTATTTACTCACTCACTTCTCACACATGCACTCAAGGAGGAGTGGCACACTTATGGAGGAGGAGGATTTGCTGCTAGGTTATGGCTATCTCTCTTGGTTGGTTGTATCATTGCTCTATCTATCTCTGAGGAAGTTATTGGGGTTTTTCACCTTTATGGTTTTCCCCAAGTAAATCTTTGTGTCTCTTGTGTGCTTGCATTATTGTCTCCATGATTGATATGCTGTAGATATGATGTACATGTTGTTCTCTCAGTTAAGATCCTAGATCAAATTGAAGTAAATTCAGAAAATTTAACATGGTATCAGAGCTAGCCTGAAAGAAGGCATGATATGGCATGTATGACACTTGTTGCACTTACGATGCTAGGGCTTGATATAGCAAAAACCAGTCATCGTAGCACTTTCGCTATAAATCCGTTTTGGCGAATTTTTCGGATCTGAAATTGTTACAGGCCGAAGCTAAGATCTCCAGGTATCTTGTGTCCAAAGGAAAACCTCTAATTCGTTGTACTTTGTGATTTATGAGCTGTACAATATAGGGTTTCTGCCTCTTCCAGATCTGAGTCAAAATCAGGTGACCTTGGGAAAAAGGTCATATCTTGGGCTAGGAAGCTCCAAATGAAATTTCGTAAAAAGTGACAGGTAGTAAACAGTCTGTACTATCTCAGAAAATTTTTTCAGAGGTCGAAGTTGAACCAGTGACACGTGGCACGCCGTACAAGTTCGCTCTCCTGTATTATCCCATAAACAGGTCACGTTATGACATTTGGCATAACTCTCTCTCAGAGAGTCCAATTGAGGTCAGACCTATCAGGATGGAAAGGTAACAGGCCGATCTATCTCAGAAAACTTTTTCAGAGGCCGAAGTTAAAACAGTGACACGTGGCACGCCGTACAAGTTCGCTCTCCTGTTTTATCCCAAAACAGGTCACGTTGCGACATTTGGCATAACTCTCTCTCAGAGAATCCAATTGAGGTCAGACCTGTCAGGATGGAAAGATAACAGGTCAGGATATCTCAAGAAACTTTTTCATACCCTGTGGATCAAAAATTTCGGAGTTACACCAGAAACAATCAGGTACATATTTCTATCAAAACAGAATTATTTTTTGGTACCTTCATTCATGGCTTCCGGAATTTAGGGCTTTGGAGAAAGTTGGAATTTTTGTAATCGGAGACCACGGCTGGATGCTACTCATCAAAATAGAAATTTGGAGACCAAGATCAGAATTTTTGGTTGGGCAGAAGGCCGGGCTTGATTAGACCCTAGTTCGGGACTTTGATCAAAAAAGTGGAAAATTAGGGCTTCTGTAAAAATGGGAATTTTTGAAATCTGTGACCACGGCTGGAAGCTCCTCAGAAAAATAGAAGCTTAGAGCTTTGGATCAAACATTTTGATGGGGCAAAAGAGTGGGCTTCATCAAACCCCAGTTCAGGGTCACGTCCAGTGAATCTAGAAGTTTCAAAGGAAAAATTGAGGAGTGAAACTTTGCAGTTTTCAAATTCTGAATATACCAACTTGATCAGCTCATCAAGGCACATATTTCTATCCTATCAGAAGTTTGAAATTCAAAGTTTGAATTTTTGGGGTTTCTCTGACAAACCCATATCCAGCTCAAGGTCCAGTTCTTGCAAATCAAGTGGATTGGGTTAATCCTAGAAGAAGATGGATTGGTCACTTGCATAAGTGAAGAAGTTCCTGTTTCAGAGGGAGATGAGGCTAAGGCCTTACATAAGAAGATTACAAGCGATCTCGACAGGTATGACTCATCGAGGTATGTTTTGATATTTGTCCATGATTAAGTTTATGGTATGTTTGTCTTCATGTTATTATGGTTAGTACAATTTTGATTTTAGATTTGTCGTATTACCTTAATAAAACTATGAATGCACGATAGAAAATATTCATTGATTAAGGTATTGACACTTATGATTGTACTAATGAATTATGGTGTTGTATGAGGTTTATGTTGTCTACTAACATGAAAGGTACACCAAGAAGACAAATCATGTTCTAGTTCAAGAACATATGATCATGAGGACAAAGATTCATCCATTGCCATGGATCTCATAGAAGATCCATTCTCGAGGTATGTATAACTTAGTTTTATAATGGTTAACTTATGAGACATGCAGGTTACTAGCACAAGTCACTAAAGAGAACCAGAAGACATTATGCGGGTATGTTAGACATAAATAGCTAGCATGCTAATCCAGGTATGTTTTTCCTATATCAAGCTAAAATCCTACCTTGTGTTAGGATCTTATACTGTTGTTGATAATAATTATTCATGAAGTCATAGGTTTGAATAATCATGGTTGGATGTATATTATTATAATTGATGATATGACTAACCAGAAGAATCATGAAAGTATAGGCTTGAATAATCACAGGTTTTATGCATTTTATATCTCTTATCTTGATTGATGATTCAACTAACCTGAAGAGTCATAGGTTTGAGTAATTACAGGTTTAGACATGTTATGTTTCTTATGATTTGACTAACCATAATAATACTACATAAACCTTGAATGCTAATGCTTATTATTTCTGTTTGAAATGATCATGACTATACATGCTTGAGATTATTGTGTTTTAATAGTATACTAATGAATGTATGATTTTATATGAGATCACAAGGATAACACAATCATGATACTAATAAGCATGTATAGGGACCAAGGATGAATATGAGTTCAATAACAGGTAATTCAGGAAGCAAAGATCAAGAGGGAGCACACTCCAGTTGCTCCTGCCAGAAAGCAAAGGAGCACACTCTAGTTGTTCCTGCAAGAAAGCAAAGGAGCACACTTCAGTAGTTTCTGCAAGGATGCAGATATTCAGAGGGAGTTGATCATTTCTCTACATTTCACAACAGAAAGGTGTAGAAGAAGCTACCTCAGATTAGGACTCCAGCAGCTCCTGCAAGGAAGCAAAGACTCAGAGGGAGTCCACCCAACGAACAAACAAAGATAAGTATTTAAATTGTCATTTCTTAAATAATACTGTTCAATAATGTATATACTGATGTTCCTAGAATTAGGTTGTGTATTATGCATATTAGAATAATTGCATTGATGAACAGTATACTACTAATATGCATGGGTAAGTAGCCTATGGCACTGTACAACATTCCATTGCTACTTATCTAGAATGAAACCTCTTTGCTGACATGTTGGGAGTTGTGCACACTCTTAACAATGTTCTGGTAGAGATTGGAAGGCATCTAGAAAGTTACGGGATATGGATAAATGTTGTATTGAAGCATTGGCTAAGATAATTGCATGACTGTATGGCATATTTCTTTATGTGTAAAAATTTGTTCTGAAAACTATAAGATGTTTTCTAATCATGCAATTTAACTTGTTGTGTAGGAAAGATCATATGCCATCTCCTACAAAAGGACTACAACATTTGTTCCAGCAAGAAAGATATCTATTGAAGATATTGAAGTTCCCAGGATCTGGGATGAAGAAATGGAATGCCATGATCTGTAGATCATGAAGAAGATGTTTGGGATGCAGTCCCAAGACCTGACAGGGAGTCATATGTATGCAGATTGAAGAAATCCTTGTATGGCTTGAAGCAAGCTCCCAGAACTTGGTATGGTGAAGATAGATTGATTGCCGACACGCAACGGAAGCTTACTACTGAGTTCGAGATGAAGAACTTGGGGATGATGCACTATTTGTTTTTGGCATGGAGGTGTGGCAAAGTGCAGATAGAATCTTCCTTGGACAAGGGAAGTATGCAGTAGAGATCCCAAAGAGGTTCGGGATGATGGATTGCAAGGCCATGGCCACACCTATGGCATCGAATCTGAAGCTTCTATGTGATGCTTCATCTGAGTCAGTTGATGTCTCTATGTATCGTCAGATGATTGGGTCCTTGATGTACCTGACGAACACAAGACCAGACATTTGCTTTGCTGTGAACACATTGAGCCAGTTCCTGACGGATCCGAGAAGTGTTCACCTGGTTACTGTAAAGCATGATTCTGAGGTACCTGAAGGGTACAGTGGATTATGGGCTCAGGTATGAGGCGAATCAAAAGTTTAACCTGGAAGGTTATGTTGATTCAGATTGGGCTGGCAGTACTGCAGACAGGAAGAGCACATCTGGGTGCTGCTTCAGTATGGGATCAGGTGTGATCTCTTGGTTTAGCAGGAAGCAGTCCTGCGTAGCACTGAGTATAGCTGAGGCAGAGTATGTTGCAGCCTGTTCAGCTAGTTGTGAGGCAGTATGGCTACGGAAGCTACTGTCTGAGTTATTTGATCTCCCGTTGGAGGCTACTGGTATCTTCTGTGATAACCAGAGTTGTGTGAAGCTGTCCGAGAACCCAGTGTTTCATGACAGGTCGAAACACATAGAGATCAAATATCACTATATCAGGGATATGGTGCAGAGAGGAGCTGTGAAGCTCCTGTATGTTGCGACGGACGAGCAGATTGCAGATGTGCTGACGAAGCCACTAGCCAGGGTGAAGTTCGAGTACTTCAGAGAGAGGCTTGGCGTGCTTCAGATCAAGGATACTTCGAGGAAGAAGTGATGGACACATTTGCTGAAACCATTCCAAGCATGTTGGAAGGAGGATCCTTCACATGGCTGTGGATGTAAGCGCTGGATGATGAGCATCAGGATGATGTTCTAGTTTCTGCTTGGATATGATCGGTTGGATCATTTTATGTATGTATGTATGCATCATGTTGGATGCTTGGACCATGTATCTGTATATGTATCAGGTGGATACATTGTATGATCAGGTGGATCATGTATGGTGATATGTATCATGTATTTGTATTTGTATCAGGTGGATACATTGATGATCAGGAGGATCATGTATGATGATATGTATCAGGTAGATACTTGGTATGCATCAGGTAGATGCATTGATGATTAGGAGGATCATGTATGATGATATGTATCATGTATTTGTATCAGGTGGATACATTGATGATCAGGAGGATCATGTATGATACTTGGTATGCATCAGGTAGATGCATTGATGATCAGGAGGATCATGTATGATGATATGTATCATGTATTTGTATCAGGTGGATACATTGATGATCAGGAGGATCATGTATGATACTTGGTATGCATCAGGTAGATGCATTGATGATCAGGTGGATCATGCAGCAGGATGTTGCAGTGATGATCAGGATGATCATAGATGACGAGCTTCAGGATGTTGCTCCAGATGACATGCAGCAGGACGTTGCAGTGATGATGATCAGGATGATCATGGATACATCAGGATGATGTATGGTGAGTATCAGGTTGATACTCTATGGCCGTGGATCAGGTTGTGCAGATGAGCATGTAATTCGTTGCCCTGGGAGATTTGCAGATGGTCTTTCGAGGTTTTGCCTATGGCATGTAATTCGGTGCCCTGGGACATCTGGCAAATGCTCTTTCGAGGTTTTGCTCTGGGAGGACATGTAATTCGTTGCCCTGGGAGATCTGCAGATAGTCTTTCGAGGTTTTTCCTATGGCATATAATAGCGCCCTGGGATATCTGGCAGATGCTCTTGCGAGGTTTTGTCCTATGGCATGTAATTCGTTTCCCTGGGAGATCCGATAGGTTGGGCTGTGTGCCCGTAATCAGTCCTGGGATGCTCTTGCGAGGTTTTGCCATGACCACATGTAATTCGTTGCCCTGGGAGATTTCAGGTCGGAGTTGTGTACCTGTAACATCCTGAGATGCTCTTGCGAGGTTTTGTGGTGGACCACATGTAATTTGTGCCCTGGGAGATTTCAGGTCGGAGTTGTGTACCCGTAACATCCTGAGATGCTCTTGCGAGGTTTTGTGGTGGGGTCACATGTAATAGCGCCCTGGGAGATCCTACAGGTCGGAGTTGTGTACCCGTAACATCCTGGGATGCTCTTTCGAGGTTTTGTGACGCACGTAATAAGTCCTGAGGATTCCACAGTATGGCCAGTGATGACGAAGACCTGCAGGTGGTGGGCCTACATCCAGTATGAAAAAGGACTGGCTCTGTAGAACTTCCTATGACGAGTAGATTCAGAGATTGATTGAGATAGCAGCAGCAGTGACGATGATGATGACTCGATGACGATTATCCAGAGAAGATGACTTGTGCTAGAAGAACTGTGCTGAGAAATACCTTCCTAGTTAAGAGGGAGTGTTGATGTATATGTAACTTCAGAATGTATTTCACATATATGTATATTGTATTCCTATAGAGATGGTATTATTCCTCTATAAGGAAGTGTCGTCATTTATATTGTAAGTGTCGTAACTTATACTTGATGGGTTATTAGACCACCTTATTTGGGGTCGGCCCTGTATAAGTCATGTGGGTCAAAGGGTTATTAGACCACCCTATTGGGGGTCGGCCATGTGGGTCAAAGGGTTATTAGACCACCCTATTGGGGGTCGGCCCACTCAGCATTATGTTATGTGGTTAAGTTCGAGCCGACATGAGTTAGGTAAAAAGGCAAGTCAAGTCAAGTATAAATAGAGTGCGGGAGGCACTCTATTTACTCACTCACTTCTCACACATGCACTCAAGGAGGAGTGGCACACTTATGGAGGAGGAGGATTTGCTGCTAGGTTATGGCTATCTCTCTTGGTTGGTTGTATCATTGCTCTATCTATCTCTGAGGAAGTTATTGGGGTTTTTCACCTTTATGGTTTTCCCCAAGTAAATCTTTGTGTCTCTTGTGTGCTTGCATTATTGTCTCCATGATTGATATGCTGTAGATATGCTGTACATGTTGTTCTCTCAGTTAAGATCCTAGATCAAATTGAAGTAAATTCAGAAAATTTAACAAAAGTTAGCCTAGGGCTAAGATTAGCCCCTAAATTCTTCCATGAAACCTTCCCCACATAGCACCCTTCTTGCTCAGGCATCCCCTCTACTGATCCATGGTTCTCTTGGGAGATCCATCTTGTTGGGTGCTTCCAATGTGTGCATAGAAGAAGTCCAACATGGTATTGATTGTTATAGAACCTCCCGCGGCCTCAAATTTTGGCTTCTCAAGCACCTATGAGTAGCAAAACTCAAGGGTAAGGGTTCCTAGCTTGCCCAACCTATCTGCTCACCTACAGCCACAATACCCAATTCCAAATCTATAACATGGTCTCCAAATTCAAATTTCTGGGTTCAAAACAGCATAATAAATTCATGGACATCAATGGAGAGCTCTACAACCTCTAAACCTACATGAAAGAATGAGACAAATGAGGGTTGACTCTAAGGGATATGGGAAAATGGTGAAAAGACAACTAACATGACTTATGGCAGTAGGATAAAGGACTCCTAATAGCTGCAGAATGACTTCTGTCATGACAGAACTGTCACAAAAGTGCAGTCAGTCCCATGCTTCAATAACTACATGAGGTGACTTTTCCCACCAACCCCACACATGCATTAATGATTGGAAAATGGTCAAAAAATGAGATAATTGACTTATTCTCATCACATGACATAATTTAGGTGTGATTTCTAAGGTTGAAACTTGGCAGCAAGGATTTAGTCACCCATGGACCCCCTTTCCTCTTCCACTTGGTGGAATCATAGCCCCTTTCGTGCTCTTTACATAACCATTATTGGACCATTTTATTATTTATGCACATAATATTTACATATATTATAAATTAGCATAAAATCCAACTAAACAGTACAAATGAAATATAAACATCATACATGCCTAAACATTCACTAGTCGATCCTTGGCCTTGATCTCCGCACTAGGAATTCGCACTAGCATATTTACATCATTTACATAAATTTGGATAAATACATTCCAAGTCAAAACTAGGGGTATTACAATCCCCTCCCTCTTGGAATAACACCGTCCTCGGTGTTTGCTCAAAATTGGAACCAAAATGGATATGCCTCTCTCATGGAATCCTCCAACTCCCACGTAGCCTCATCGGGACCGAAGTGCTTCCATTGCACCTTTACCTGTCTGATGGCTCAGTTCCAGAGCAATGTCTCTTTCCTATCTAGGATGCATAGTGGCTCGGTTTGGAACTCTCCCTCGGGTTCAACCTGAATCGCATCCCAATCAATCACATGGTTAAGATCATGTACATATTTCTTAAACAAAGAAACATGAAAAACATTATGAGCTCTAGTGTTAGAAGGCAATGCAATTCTATATGCAACTGGCCCTATTCTCTCAAGCACTTCAAATGGCCCACAATATCTAGGTGATGGCTTGGAACAACTTCCAAGCTTCAAGGAACTCTTCCTTGGCCTCACTCTAAGGTAAACATGGTCCCCAACATGAAACTCTCTATGCACTCGGTTCTTATCTACATATATTTTATGTCTATCTTGGGCTGCCTTTACATTTTTCCTAATATTTACAACCTCTTGTTCCATTTCCTTAAGCAATTCTGACCCAAGTACAATTCTGTTAACTGGATTATCCCATGTAACTGGTGTTCTGCACCTTCTGCCATACAAAGCTTCAAATGGACTCATGCCCAACGATGCTTGTTTCCCATTATTATATGCAAACTCTACCAAATGTAGATAGTCTTCCCACTTGGATGGTTTGTCCATCACATACATGCGTAGCATGTATTCAAGCACCTAATTTACCCTTTTTGTTTTCCCATCTGTTTGCGGATGGTAGGTGGTACTAAATTTCAGCTGCGTACCCAAATCATCAAAGAGAGTTTTCCATAGATTTGAGGTGAACTTAGTATCCCTGTCTAAAATTATTGCTTTAGGCAAACCTTGCAACCTGAAAAAAATTCTTCATAAAAATTTTTGCAATTGCATATGTTTTATACGTGGATTTAACCGATATAAAGTGTGTTGCCTTAGATAATGTATCCACCACAACCATGATAGAATCATGCTTCCTCACTATCATTGGAAAAACTGTAGTAAAATCCATGGAAATCACATCCCATTTCCATTTCAGAATTAGCAAAGGCTGCAACAAACCTACTGGGTGTTGATGTTCAACCTTTACTTGTTGACATTTCATACGCTTAGAAATATACTCAGCAATTTCCTTTTTCATTCCCGACCAAAAATACTGCTTTCTTGTTGTAGCAACTGTTTTCTGGTATCCTAGGTGACCGGAATATGGAATTTTGTGAATTTCATCCATGACAGTTCTTCTCAAATTTGCCACATTAAGAATATAAATTCTATTTTTATAAACAAGCAGTCTGTCACCTTCTAAATGGTAACCTTCATACCTCTTTTCTAAATTATGTTGCTGCAATTTGTCCTTTATTTGCACATACAGTTCATCTTCAGCAATACAATTAGTAATCTGTTGCCTCAAATCCAATTGACAGGTACTAATGGCTGCTACATGCATCTCATGTAATTTTCTGCTAAGTGCATCAGCCACCTTATTTTCTTTACCTTTTATCTGTTTGATTTCAAAATCAAACTCACATAAAAATTTCATCCATCTATCTTGTCTAGCATTTAATGTTGGTTGCTCAAACAAATATTTCAGACCACAATGGTCTGTCCTTAGTTCAAATTTTCTGCCCATTAAATAGTGCCTCCACATTTTCAATGCGTGCACTATGGCTGCAAGCTCCAAGTCATGAGTAGCATAGTTCTTCTCATGCACTTTCAAATTCCTTGACTCATAGCATACCACATAGTTATCTTGCATAAGAACTCCTCCAAGTCCATCTTTACATGCATCTGTGCATACCACAAAATATTTTTTCGGATCTGCAATTTTTAGAATTGGAACACTTGTGAGAAGCTTTTTCAAAAGCTAGAAGCTTTCTTCACATCATGGTGTCCACTCAAACTTTATCCCTTTCTTTTGCAAAGAAGTGATTGGGTGTGCAACCTTGGAGAATCCTTCAATAAACCTCCTGTAGTAACAGGTGAGTAACCGGCAAGACCCATAAATGATCTCACATCTGTCACATTTCTTGGAGTTCGCCAATTCATGATGGCTTCAATCTTCTCGGGATCCACCAATATTCCCTCCTCGGAAATAATGTGACCCAAATAATGAATTTTATTTTTATAAAAGTCACATTTTCTTAGCTTTGCATACAACTTATTCTCCCTTAGCAATTGCAAAGTCATTCTCAAGTGTTCTTTGTGCTCTTCTTCATTCTCGGAATAAATAAGAATGTCATCTAGAAATACAAGAACAAACTTGTCCAAATACTTGTTGAAAACACTATTCATGAGACACATGAATGTAGCTGGTGCATTGGTGAGACCAAATGGCACCACCACAAACTCATAGTGCCCATACCTTGTTCTAAAGGTTGTCTTATGAATGTCTTCTTCTTTTATTCTTACTTGATGATAACCAGACCTCAAGTCAATCTTTTAAAATACCTTTGCTCCTCTCATTTGATAAAAAATATCATCAATTCGAGGCAAGGGGTACTTGTTCTTCACTGTAACCTTGTTCAACTGCCATTTTACAGAAACAGATTTTCTACAGAACAAGTTCTGGTTTTTGCCTGTAAATCATGATTTATGTCCCATGCAGCTCCGACATTGCAACTAGAAGCTCTGATACCACTCTGTAACGTCCCCCTCACCCAATCCGACCACCGGGAGGGGACACTGGCCAAATCGGGGCTCTCAAATTTTGCCCCAAGTTCATAATACGTTTTTTCAACAATGCAATGTGTGCAGAAATGTAAATAAACATGCACATTGGAATTCAAAACTATCCACACACACATCTAATATGCAATTACAAGCATAAACATTACAAGCATCAAATAAAACATTTCCATATTCAAATACATGAGAATACTTATCTTTAAGAAATGCAGATCCAAGAAACTGGCTGTGTAAGAGTGCTTTTACACCCAACCATAGGCACTATGTACAGCATATACTATTTATGTTGTTGAGAGGCCACCCCCAAGATGGGCTATGAGGCCACTAGGTAGAAGGAAACACCTACAGGATTCTATCTCTCAGCCCACAACCCATTCTACTCTTTGTGCTTATCCAAATGCTCATACAGAGCTCTACAGGGTTCTCACTCAGCCCTCACAGCCTTGGCTTCCACAATACCTTCCCCACACAACACCCTTCTTGCTCAGGCATCCCCTCCACTAATCCACGGTTCTCTTGGGCGATCCATCTTCCTGGGTGCTTCCAGTGTGTGCATAGAAAAATTCCAACATGGTATTGATTGTTATAGAACCTCCCGCGGCCTCAATCTGTGGCTTCTCAAGCACCTATGAGCAGCAGAACTCAAGGGTAAGGGTTCCTAGCTTTCCCAACCTCTCTACTCACCTACATCCACAATACCGACTTCCAAATCTGCAACATGGTCTCCAACTTCAAATTTCTGGGTTCAAAACAACATGGTAAATCCATGGACAGCAATGGAGAGCTCTGCAACCTCTAAACTTGCATGAAAGAATCAGAAAAATTAGGGTTGATTCTAAGGGATATGGGAAAATGGTGAAAATACAATTGACATGACTTCTGGTAGTACGAGAAAGGACTCCTGGCATCTGCAGACTGACTTATGTCATGACAAAACTATAACAAAAGTGCAGCTAGTCCCATGCTTCAATAACTACATGAGGTGACTTTTCCCACCAACCCCACACATGCATTATTTTTTGGAAAATGGTCAAAAAAGGAGATAATTGGCTTATTCTCATCACATGACAGAATTTAGGTGTGAGTTCTAAGGTTGAAAATTGGAAGCAAGGATTTAGTCACCCATGGACTCCCTTTCCTCTTCCCCTTGATGGAATCATAGCCCCTTCGATGCTCTTTACACAACCATTGTTGGACCATTTTATTATTTATGCACATAATATTTACATATATTATAAATCAACATAAAATCCAACTAAACAGTCCAAATGAAATATAAACATCATACATGCCTAAACATTCACTAGTCGATCCTTGGCCTTGAGCTCCACACTAGGAATTCACACTAGCATATTTACATCATTTACATAAATTTGGATAAATACATTCCAAGTCAAAACTAGGGGTATTACAATCTCTCATTCAACAGTTGTTTGAACATGATCTCACAGTTCAACATTTTTTCTTGTTCAATAGATGTTATGACTCTCGTGCAATAGTTGTTCTCGTTCAACAACTATCGCTGTTACTGTGTGCTCTTATTCTAAGACTCTCAGTCCTTCCATATTGATTCATTGTTGGTCAACTTGATTGAACTATAACTTAGGGCATGGACTTGTTGCTTAGCATCCCACCTTGTTTGATTCAATTAATATTCATTGTTGTCGGAAAGGTAAAAAGTTATTTATATATTATTTGGTTCAAGTAATTTTCATGGTATGAGAGATAATCCATAAAGTGTTAAATTGATAATGTTGTAGTAAAAATCTCTTTGCCTTGGGTGGTTCGCCTAATTGGTGGGTTAAGGATTTAGCAACAATAATTGCTAGGATAAAAAATTCTTACTTTAATCTATCAAGTCGAGGAACATATAAACTTTAGAGGTGTTGTGCATAGTATATGCAACTTATAAGTGATCTAACTACTGGAAAAAAGGAATGAAAAATAGATAAACTAATTCCTATTGAACAATAAAAGTAACTTGCTTAAAGACATAATGTCTTGGGATCCCTCTCTTCCACACGCATCCCTATTCCTCCCCAATTTAGCGAGGCTCAATGTTTCCTTCAATTTGACGAACTAGTTTGGCTTGTCACTGTGTGAGGAGTTTCAAAATTTATGTGAAATAAATGCTTTTGGGTTTCAAGTTTGTGAAACGGTCCAAGCACCATAAGGTTCGACTGACCTCTATGTGAGCATAAAACAAGAATTGAGTCATTGCAAAAAAATGTAGGGAAAGGAAATAACAAAAAATAAATGTTGAAAGAAATGCTTGTAACATAAAACTATAGGAATCGTTAAAGGGAACTACAGGAACTACTGCGAGAATCTTCAGGAAAGACAAAGCACACATAGCATGTAAAGTAATTGCAACCTCAATTGTATCAAAATCACAAACTACTGCTAAGATCCATGTATCGCCTTGAGGGTGGCCTCCCTAAAGTGGGTACAGGAATCTAAAGGAAACCTTAGTTACTCACAATATAGAATGAACACTTATTCTTCATTAAATCAAATAATTTTTCCCATGATCAACAAACAATGTACCAAATTGTAGTTGTGAAATAGTCTATGTCCCAAAATGGAAAATGATAGTCGAACCCCCTTGGGCTATGGCCAAAGGCCTTTATTTATACCAAGAATAATTTTAGGGGAGAAATTTATCCCACGGACTATTTTTCCATGTTTTTTTCCAAAAAACGATTCGCCAATTTGCATTTTTTGAAGTCCCGTTTCAACCAATTTTGATGGGATAAACTTTTTTCACTCTAAAAACGCCAAATTATTATATAAACTATATAAAATTCTTAGAAATTGAAATAATTTTAGAAAAATATCTCCAAATATTTTATAGTTGACATTTTAAGAATTGGTAAGATTCGCCAAGGTTTATACACTTTTAAATAAGTATGGGTCCTTAAAATTATCCCAATTTTATACAATTAAAAAAAGATCAAAAACTCGTGTGATAAATCTTCATCCCTGTGATTTAGGAGTAATCGGCAATAATCATGATCCTGAAATCTAGGTAGTTAAACGCGTGCCTAGAATTGGTACGTTTGAGTTCAGCTGCACATAGACATTTCCTTAGATCATTGCAACTTGGATACAATATCTAACTTTTCCACCAACACTCCCTAATTGATATGTTATCTTACCTGCATTAATTCATAACTTCTAGTTCCATTGAGTTAGATCAATTATAACTAGAAACCAAGTAAAGTCGAGCAAGAAAAGGACACCACTTAACAATTAGCATTCTACTTGCTAAACATGCATGGCAGAGCTCAAAGGTTTAATTGTTACTCAATTGATGTCCCATGCTTCCTCATCATGTTCTTGAGAACATATGAAAAGTGGGCTTATTACCTACCAATAGTGAGGCTCATCACTAACATTGTTGGTAAATGTAAAAGAGCTTATGTTAACTTTTTCAATAATTAATAGATTTCTCATTTGTTTTGTTTTTTCGCATCCTTGTTAAATGGAATTTTAAAATAAGTTTACTATAAATATGTATGAAGTTCACTATGGTTAATATGCAAGGTACGCTATCAGATGGCATTGGATTGTGAAATTAATGGAGTTTATGGATGGTAATCAAGATTGCAAATGACATTGCACAGAGGATCTCGACGCCATCATACCCGCGATGTGCTCTTTTGGGACATCAGAGAGGGGGGTGATGTTTTGGAAATGTGGTAATTTAGAGAAGTGAAACCCTATCTACCTGCAACATCTGCAGAAAATCCAATGTTGGGGTATGTAACTCCCAACACCCTCCTTGCTCTTAATCGACCTTCTGTATTTATCATTGATTTCTTCCTTACAATTGTTCCTCTTGCTTTGGTCTTTTTGGTGATTTCTTCTCCTCTAGTTGACTCTCCTCTTACTAGGTTCACTGTTCCTTCTTTGAGTCCTCTAGGGATCTCTTATAGGTCAATATCTCCCTCGTAGGCTTACTGTAGAACTGCCACAGTCGTTCCTCTCCCATTTTGAGTAACCATGGCTAGAGGTCATCAAGGGAAACATAAAGGAAACCACCATGGACAAACCCCCTATGCTCGAGTGAGATAGGAAGTCGAGGAGGCAACAGAGGCTTATTAGTGAGAGACACCTTTGCACATTCAAGAAGATATTATGCAGGTTGGGAATGAATTAAAGATAGAAATGGATATGTTTCCTAGGGGATAGTTGGAACAAGAAATAAACAACTAGACCTTGGATTCGAATACTTTCAACTCTAGGGATACCAAGTATTTTAAGGGTGTGAGTTTGTATTGGAAAATGAAGGCTCTCATGGGAAAGGATTTATTGGAAAGGCATGAAACAAACACTGAAATTCTAATGCAATTAGATGAAGTACAAACTCAGCTCAAGAACTGGGATGCCAAGCTGGATGTGATAGCAAAAATTGCATACAACGTTAAGTTCATGGAAAAACCTCTTGTTTCTCCATTGGGTTCCAAGGTTCCACCAAATTCTCTTTCTAATGACAACTAGGTTTCTCTACGATATCTATAGTAATCTCTTTGTTATTCATATTGTTAGTTTTAGTAATCAATGTCCTCTATTATTCAACGATTCTTGGACTTTTAGTAAGTTTAAAAACATCATAAACATTTTATAATAATTACATGTTTATTCCAGATGATAAACTTATATTCTGTCCTCACTCTTTGCATCTTTTTTATTTCTACTTTAATAGAAGCTAGCTTAAAAACAAAAAAAAATATTATAATCTTCTTTGTATATTTTCAAATTTCTATTTATACTTTGATAAAAGCTAACTTAAAATATATATATATATATATATATATATATATATAGATTATACTCTTTTATGTTATTTGAAACTCATTGTGATTATAAAGTGTTGAAAAATCATCTTGGAATGATCTAATGTCTAAGAAAAAAATATCATGTAAATAGTTTTTTTTCATGTGGTTCAGCTTAATCAAGTGAGATACCCCTCCAACCAACCGAGCTTATCCCTTGGGTTTATATCATGTAAATAGTTAATTAAATATATTAATATTTAAGAACCATATTTATTCCGTTAATTAAATATATTATATATTTAATAACTATATTTATTTCATTCTAATATCTAAAAATTTATCATGAATATATTTTATGTTTAATAACCATATCATGTAAATAACTCATTCAATATATTATATTTTTTTTATTTTAAATTAAATTAAATTTATCAAATTACTCTTACTAAAATATTTTTACAACATTAAGAACAATTTTCATGTAAAGTTGTCTTTCAAAACTAAACATCCTAATATATAACATCTTAACCATTTAAATAGTTTAAACAATTTAAAAATAATAATAATAATAATTTTTTTAAAATTTAAAATCAAATTATAATAATTTGATTTGATTTCTTATTATCATATATCTATCTATCTTAGATATCTATCTATCTTAGAGAGGCTTGGAATTTCACATCCCATGATACTATCAGATCATTCACATGCTTGAGTTTTTTTATGACCTTCATTTTTATGAAAATTTAATATATTTTCTAGAGTTTAACTTTATATACTCGTTCTTTTGTTTTTATTATTTTGGATTTTACATCAAAAAAGTGTATTGTTGTATTGTTGGCAACTCTCAATATGAAGATAGTGGGGAGAATGATAGAGAAGTTTCTTATAATAAGGGGTAAATGAGAGTGATTATGAGAAAAATGAAATTTGTTTTAGATAAAAAGAAAAAATATTCACTATAAGTTTCCATATATTTGTTAACTTGAATCCATATATTTAATTGTCACACACTTTAACAAAATTAATTCTAGGGTAAAGACACTAAACTAAGAACCCATACCACCTTGATATTAGTTACTAACTTACTACACCAATTTATAATCATTTAACATCAAATTTGAGATTTAATAATTTGTATATCTATTACATTTAACGTAACAAAATTTTAACCAAGTATTAAATAAATATTTATAACTTCCAATTCCAAAACTGATTCCCACGTGACAAGCAATTTTTCCATCAAATTCCATCCCTACTCCCTAAAGAGAAATATTCAATGATATTATTTAATCTTAGTATCTTGTGCCCTAACAAGACAACAAAAATAATAGAGATATCACCATCAAATTGGAGTTAAAATATTAATAGAATACCTATTATAAAGTAATGAATCACGGGAATCTTCATATGCGGGAGCACACGCCGTGAGTAAACCTGTCCACTAAAACCAGACATGTCATTTAAAAAAATAAACATAATCAAACATGTCATTTAAAAAAGTAAACATGAAACTAATAATAACACCGGGGTAAGTAATAAATTTAACAAAATTGTAAGTATCTTTAGAATTTGGGTGTTACCACCGGGGTAAGTAATAAATTTAACAAAATTGTAAGTATCTTTAGAATTTGGGTGAAGTAACAAATATGATTTTTTTTCTAATTTGAAGAAGGACGAGATAAATGTATTAGTTTTTTTTGAAATAAACATTATAAAATAAAAAAAATAAAAAATTAAGTAATAATTCACGACCATAAGTTAAGTGATTGTGTTACTAAATTACTATCTTAGAATATAATAGTTAATTTTCATAATATGTTATGATTTAGATTAATTTAATTTTAGATATTAATAATTAAAATTAAAAATTTATGATATAAAAAAATACGTACTAGAGAAGAAACTAAAAATGCATTTTAAAAGAAAATAATTAAAAGAAGAAAATAATTAAAAAGTACTAATGCAATAACTAAGAAGTTCAACGAAGAACTCAACAATATTTGAAGAGAATTAATTGAATGTTTAAGGAGATAAACAAAACTCTTATAAAATTTTAAATAGAAGAAAAGACCATCAAGCTATAAAGATATTTTAAAGATATTTTGAAATATGGTTAAATAATTACTGAGATACAAGGTTGAATAATATTAAAATTTAGAAGAAAGTTGTTCTTTGGACTTTAGATTTTAAGGAAGACTTGGGTGGTTTAGTCCTTAGAGGATGTGTTATAGGTCACTTCATGTTTTTGTAGTTTTGGTGACTAGCTAGTTGGCAAGTGAAAGATGGTTAGGATAGGATGGTGTACCTGCTCATGGGCTAGGAGGACCAAGAATGTATGTGATCGGCATTGTGCATGTGGTGGTGTGTCGATGTGCATGTGGTGTGTCCATCATACTAGTACAATAGCAATAATGGGTGAATTGTACACGGCCTTATGGTAGTATCAAGTATTGTGTAGATGGATGGGTGAATGCCTTATCTATGTACATGACCTTATGGTAGTATAAGTATGGTGTAGATGGATGGTAGCATCATACACTGGATGGTCAATTATTTGACTATGCTAGATTGGAGAAGGCCTAACTAGGTTGCATATGGTTAGGTGGTAATGATACAACATTGCCTATGGTGAAATGAGCATGCTCATATTTTGCAAGTATAAAGTGTGCCTTGCTTGGGTTTGGTTAGGACGTGTGGGTGAGGCATAGCCCAGATGATTGTTGGTCATGCACAATTAACAAAGTCATGGTGGTGCCGAGCAATAACTAGAATTCTTGAGTGGTATGAAATGTTCAAACAAGACAATAAATCAAACCTAGTTATGATAACTCTCAATGCATAACATGTACACATAAGCTCTCTATGTCACGACCCTAGGATTTTTCTATCCCTCTCGAGCGTCCCATACCGTCCGAAAGCCTAGACATGCGCGGCACCAGCGTGATATTGCTAGTTGGGCTTGGCCATCAACCGCAAGTATAACCCGGACTACACCTGACTAACCTACGTCAGACACCATCGAGATGCGCCGAATGTAAGTGCTCGTTTCACCGTAGGCGATGCATCCAACAACATCGCCACCCAACCTTAGACCATGTGGTCTTGTCGTATGTTCGCCCCCGAGCCAATGCTTGGACAACCGACAACCTACCTAATGCAAAGCAAGCTCAGCTAGTATCAATCCTTGAGGATGCCTTGAGGGTGTTGTCCTTGCAACCTGTCAAGTCCAACCACATGCTAACATATTGATGTGTCCCTGTAGCATCCATCAATGGGCATTGTTCTAACCGAGTGTTACATGTACACAAGCTAGGGATTCTTGGCATCATCCTCCTTGGTCCTCCTAACGATCCAACACACTAGTACATCGTCCTGTCCGACTGAGGCAACAACCAACAGCCGGCCACCAAGGCTACCAAAATTCAGGGTCGTGACACTCTACTCTCTAAATTAGAGATAAATCTTAACACCCGTTGTTGTGCCATGAATCAGGAGCAAAGTATATCCCCTAACCAAAACAAGGAAGAAATGTTAGAATTGTAATTTAGAATGCTCAAATCGCTATGTCAACCATTTAGGTAGTTTTAAAATCGAGCATTTAATCCATATAACAGATATTTGCCACGGCTGAAATTGCATAATTATCCAAATAATTGATCGGTTTTGATGAAAAAATCACCGAAAATGGGTGGATTTGAATGATCGACATACGTGCCCCAAACTTGGCATGAATTGGATTTAACAAACCTCTTTTATTGTGCCGCATGCCCTTGAATAAAGAGCACTGGCGTTCATATTTAATACGGCGGCTCCTTGCGATTCGTGAAAACTGTCTTTCAGAGTTGAAATTTGATTCCCGACAGTCACACATGTGACAGACATAACTGAGCGGCAGCAGAACCTGATATTGAGTCTCCCTAAATCCATCTTCTGTTATTCGATCCATTGACGGCGACCATTAAATCGTTATGATTAATCCCTGCATCTCTTCCTTCTTCAAATACGAGTCTAACTTTCGGGTAGTTCATCTCTTCTTTCTTTGTATATCCATCCTGTAGATTCTGAGACGTTGTTTTGCAATTTCCATACTGATTAATCCCTCCCTGCATCTCTTCTTCAGATACGAGAGTCTAACACTCTGGTAGTTCATCTCTTCTTTCTCTGTATATCCATCCTGTAGATTCCGAGACGTTGTTTTGCAATTTCCATCCTTCGTTTTCACTTGGAATTTGGCATTAGCAGAGATGAAAGCAGTTCTTGTTTTTACTTCTATCTGGATCTTCTGTGTTATGTTAGTCTTAAGGCAAAACACTTGTGCAGCTGTACGTTCTTCACTAGCGTTTCATACTAAAGGTTGTTTCTTATTTCTGTTTTATATTCTTTCATTTTGGTTCTTTGTTTTGGGTATGATCCTTATCTCGATTGCTGATTTCCTGCACCCAAAGGGTATGGAGCAAGGTTGACTTTACCGATTGGATGGAGGAATCAGCAATAGAGATAAGCTTTATTATATCATAAGGTTTTTATTTCGATGATTTAGCTCATCCAAATCTAAGAACAAGTCAATTTCGTCGTTGCAAGAATAAGAATAAGTCTAAACATTCCACCATTTCGCTCGTCCAATCTTATCTCGAACAAGTCAATCTCACTTTTGCTCGTTGGTCCTTGCAGGTTTATCAGTGCAGGACCATGTTCATCTAGGTTCACAGGTTTGTATTTTGGAGTCAATTCTAATGCTTGCAATCACAGAAGAAGTGTTTTTTATTTCCTAGAAACTTAGGCTTAATTCTTCTGAGGAAGCCATTGCATGCCATTGTCCATGCTCAACTGATGTTGCTTGGCATTCCTTGACAGAATGAAGGGAAACAGATTAAGTTTTATTCGTCCTCTCGTGGTGGCAAATACATGGAAATAGAGCCAAGAGAATTGATTTATCATGTTGATTATGAAGATCCAACAACTCACCCAACTACTCCATCTGATGGGTCATGGCCTCCTTAATGGGTACAGCTGGGCTGATTTCCTCTGCAAGGAGAAAGGAGGAAAGTCAACTTTTGACCTTGTTTCATGTTGGTTGTATAGAAGAAATCAGCAATCGAGATAAGCCCGTTGGATATGATTGTCTGAACAATGTATTATAACATTAATATTCTGAGCAATATATGTCTCTGTAGAAAAATCGTCTCGTCTGTATTTCCAATTTGAAGAAGGTTACAGCACACAATGCTGGTGTTTATGCTGGTGTTTTTGTTCTGTGGTTTTTGGTTTTCTTTCCATTCCTAGCTCTGTAAATTCACATGTGGGAAATGAAATTCCAATTGTTAAAAGCCAGCGTTGGCGTGGAGCATATATCATATAAATAGTCTTACTCGCTGTGAAAAATTCAATGTCCATGGTTAAGATATCATTCCCAATTAATAATTTTATAATTTTTTTTGCTCTAACTAGCAAAATATTTATGTGATTATGCAGACGTAATTTTAAATGTTATTGCCGAAAATTTTCTGGTTTAGAATTTCATGAAACTCGAAGTTTTGACGTCTACATAAATTTATAAAATTTATGTGCAACTGTTCAATTGATCATGCACAGTGGGGATACCTCTCATCGTCTTGTACCCTTTTACTGTCATCCTTTAACAATAGACTAGATTATTAATTAATAAATACATGTTGGAAGGGAGTTGTCTAAAGATTAAATAATCTTTATACTGGCATTCTCTAATAAATAAAGCTTATTGACTACTAAACATATGTTGGAAAGGAAAAAGGTAACCAGAAGAAAGAAACCCTCTCACATAGAAAATAGGAATCCAGAAGAAAGAGCTCCTCAGTACCATAAAATCACCTGCTACTATTGTGGAAAAGATGGCCACACAGCTCTAAATGCCCAAAGAAACAAGCTCACCAAAAGGAGATCGGTTATCCTAAACAAAAGGCAAGAACCGATAGATGATAACTTCAGAGGATATCCCAGAAGAGGAGCTCCAAAGGGACAACAGCTTATGATGGCAGAAACAGATTCAGAGATAGAATCTGACATGAGCTCTACATCATCCTTTGAGCAAGCCACAGATGCACAACTCATGCATATTCAAAACATGTATGAAGATCTGTGCAAATGTGGTGGACAGTGCAGCGACTGCCAAGAAGATCTTCAGACCTATGAATCATCAAGTTCTCCTAACTCAGAGGAGACCAAAGAATATTTTTGGCTTGGAATAGACAAAAGAGTGACAATAGAAAGGGAGAAGAAGGATCATGCCTTATGGCATCTACAACAGATGACTCTCAAGCATTGATGGCACAGGCAATTACCCAAATGCAAGAAGGCATGAAAAAGGATGAAATGATATAAGCTTTCAATATGATCTTCCTAGGTCAAGAAAAGCGGAAAGGAAAGGAACAAAAGAAAGGTAAACTAAGAAGAAAATACGTACAAGATACTGAAGAAGAATCACAGTTAGAAAGGTCTGATTCAGCAAGTATAAAAAGAGATTGGACAGCATAAAAACTGCCAACCTTCCAGAGAAATGTATATCCAATCCTCAATGAAAAACCAAAAGAAAAACCAAAGATGGATCTAGAGCTTCTGCATAAGGAGCACAAAAACTAGCAGAAGAAGTAAAGGTGCTCCAGAAGTGAACACGTTGGATTTGAGATGATATTTCCCTAGTCGAGGTCTCACCTTCTTACACTTGCCACCACATTTCATCATGCTATAATTTCCTATCATAACCTAAAAATTATGCACTACATGAACATAAAAATTTGTTTCCTTAGCCACTTTCCTATGAATAAAATTGTGGGTATTGCCACTCAGATCATTTGAAAAAAATCACCATTTGTTCTTGATGTAGCCAAGAGGAGTAGGAAAGTCAAATAAATCTTGGATTTCTATCAAGGGTTCTTCCTGAAGTGGCTTTAAAATGGGGTCATTTAGAGGTGGTAGTGTTGTATCCTCTATTTCCATCTCATAATAGACTTCCTCGAAAAATTCCTAAGGGTGTTTAGGTTGGGGCGCATACATTCGAAAGAATTTTTGTTCTTTGCATTATGCCCCTTCAAAAAATTCTTATCACATTTATAGAAAATTTGGAGTTGTTGGCATTCATCTATTACTTCTAGAGATAATGTATGGACCCTTAAGGGCTGAGATAAAGGGAAATTGGCACTAGATGCCATAGGACTGCGAGGGCATGGATTAAAGGAGGATCTTTTGAAAGGTGAATTGATGACCATTTTTGCTTTGTGGGTGCATTAAGAGGATTCCAACCAACTAGATGGGTGCTTCATAAGAACTTGTGTGTGAATTCTCTCTTTGAGACCACTGATGAAGCATTCTTTAAAAAGGGAATCAATCAAGTGCTTGATGTAGATAGATAATTGCTCAAAAGTTACTATAAACTATTCTACTATGTTGATTTGGAACAACTTGATCAATCTTCCCAAATATTTGTGGCCCCTTCCAAAAAGAGCATAGATGACTTTCATCATCTAGCTTCAAGAAATGCAACCCCCATAGGATTTCTTATGGCATTTCCACCATTGCTAGCATTCTGGATCGAGGTATAACACTCCCACTCTGAGTTTCATCATGTCATCATTAATTCCATGGAGGAAGAAATAGTGTCTCATATGGGTAACACACCAAATGGTATGTATCCCATCAAACTTATTCATATCTATTTTGGGGAAATGGTTCTACATAATGTTTTCATCAAAGGAGGTTCACCCTTCTACTTAGATTTCCTTGGGAGTAGTATAAATTTGAATCTATTGCTTCCCTTCCCATTGGTGGAGTTGCATGACAAACTTTTAGAGAGTGAATGATATATGTCATCCAACCTCCCAATGATCTCTCTGAAGAAAAAAAATGATTCGAATCTTGGGGGGGCATATAGTCTAAGTTCGGATGTAAAAGTCATAAAACCATATTTTTTTAGTGTAAAAGGGAGCATGATGGACATGTAATTAATGGATTTAGTTATTCAAAGTTGACATGGTCAATAAGACACCTTATAAAAATTTAGTAGGGAGAGAGTTAGAATCAAGAAGGAGAGGTCCGAAAATTGGCCTCATTGCATCTAATGGTTCATCTTAATGGAATGCTTCTTCTCCAACTATTTCTCTCTTTCTCATATTTTTGTGTTGTATTTGATTCATTTATTTTCATCAATGTTCTTGTGATTAATTTCATGGCAGATTTGTATGATTTCTTTCCTTCTCTCTCGTCATTCAATCCTTCTAGATCTCATCCCTCAAGATCTGGATCATTGGTATCAAAGAAGGTTACCACTCCATGGGAATGAGGGTTTGAAGCATAGTTCAAGGTCAAATATTTGCAAGAGTCTCCAACCTCATTTTCGCACTCTTGGAGTCTATTTGTTGGGCATTACATTATAAGCATCACAGTTGATCCTTATGCACTACTGGGTTTTTCTACCCTTGGATCTTCGTTCACCATTGCAAGAGCATCATACATGAGTTTCAATACATCCATTGATATGCAACATTTTTGTAAATCTTGCAGGGATTCTATGATGCATCTAGAGGTTCCATGATCTCTACAATAGCCCATGTTGCTCTACAAACCCTTGGAATCCTTTGTGTCCCTCTTCACTCTCACATTGAGCATTATTCTATCTTTATACGATTATGGCACAACTTAAATTTAATTTTTCATGCACATTGAAGCTTAGGCCACCTCATTCCATTCCTTTTTCAACCTATCCACAATTGTACAACCACCATAGAAGCTCAATGATGGACAAATTGGAGGCAAACCCACCTCTGCAAACTTTCGACGGATGTTGCAACCTATACAAGGTGTTTTAGAGGGTCTATCATAGCTCATTGGAAAGTTCTCTTCGTCATATCAAATGGGTATTTCATGGAATTTTATTTTGTTTTTTGGTTTGAGAGATATATTTGATTGAATATCTTGCATATTTTTGTCTCAAGACAACTGCATGCACCCTTAGTTTCAAAAACTATTTTCTCACTCAACAAGCTACTACAAAAGGAGTTCCATATCTTTTTGAAAAAAATATCTTCAAGATCTCAAATAGATCTTTGATAGAATTTGATTTTGTTTCTTGTAACCGAAGTTATGAACAAATTTACAACCAGACATCCACTACACCAAAATTCATGAATTTTTCATGACTTATTTAATTTTTGGATTTATTAAATCCCATTGTAATTTTATTTTCACCAATGTAATTTATTGGGCATGTAAGTTCCCCAATATAATTAAGTACAAAGATAAATATTGATATTGGCATTGCCATCTCGGTTAACAAACCCATGATTATGGAGGTTTTCTTTCTCCCCTCATAGATCTTGTAACTTATAAGTTGCTGGGCCAAGATTCTCCACAACTTGATAAGGGCCAAGCCACAATTGTTGGAACTTGGTGTGTTTTCCCTTCTCCTCATGAGGATGCTCCCACTTTAGAACTAGATCTCCTACTTCAAAAGATTTCTTTCCAGATTTGTGATCATCAAACCACCTTTTTACAATATCTTGGTGACGAATGAACCTATCTTTGGCCTTTTGTCGTGCTTCTTCAAGTTTTAGTAAGGTACTAATGCGTGACTGCATGATTTCACTATATGACCCTCGAGATGCCTGACCTAACTATAGGGAAGGGAGTAATATGTTTGGTGGAAGAATAGCCTCTTTCCCATAGACTAAGGTATAAGGATAAACCCTTAAAGAATTTTTTGGAGTGACCTTATCTGCCCATAAAGCGTTGGGAAGAGCTATATGCCAATTTCTTTGGTTTTCAATAATGGTTTTCTTCAATATTTGTATGAGGTTCTTGTTAGTCGATTATGCTAACCCATTTCCTTGGGGATAGTAATTAGATGAATAATGCAATTTAATTCCATTTTCAATAGCAAATGTACTCAACTTAAAAGAAGAAAAATAAGATGCATTATCAAAAACTAATGAAACTGGAACCCCAAACATGGTTATGATGTTTTCTTGTAAGAATCTGTTGGCCGCATATTCATTTACTTTGCGCAAATGAATGGCCTCAGTCCATCTTGTAAAATAATCAGTGGTGGTGAGTATATATCAGTGTTGCAACGAAGAGTTGGGATTGATTTCCCCGATGATGTTTAAACCCCATTGTTTGAATGGTTTTGAAATGATGACTAGTTGTAACGGTCCTGTTGATTTTGGTAGTCTACCGGCACTTCTCTGACGTATATCACATTTCCTTGTGTAAGCATGAGCATCCTTAAAAACAGTGGGCCAGTAATATTCGTCTCTCAATATTTTATGAGCAGTAGTATCCCCAGAATAATGTCCTCCTGCAAGACCATCATGTAACTCCTTAACCACTTTTTTTGCATCATCTCTTTCAAGACATCTGAGAAACACTCCATCATAATTCTTTCTAAAAAGTACTCCATCTATTATTTGATATGATGTTGATTTCAGTCGGAGAGCCCTTATTTGTTTAGAATTCCAGTGCTCTGGAAAATATCCATGTTGAAGATAATGAATTAAGTCCCTATGCCAAGACTTTGGAGTGCTAAAAACAGGACATACTTCAATTAAATTCATTGCGGATTCATTTTCCCATCCAGGATCTCCATCATTTGGTTGTTCAGTAAGCAACTTGCATAACCCTTAACCTTTGATGATATTAGTTGGTGTAAATTCTAGGTCATATTCTTGTAATGCAGTCACCCAATTTCCTCGTCTTTCTCCCAACACCTTTTGTATAAATAAAGATCTGACAGCCGGATGAGGTATTATAACCTTCGCTCTATTTTTTTGAATGTAAGGTCTGAACTGTTTTACCGCCTTAAATACTGCATATGCTTGTTTTTCTACAGCTGGGTAATTTAGTTCAACTCCCTGTAATCCAGTGCTCATAAAAGATATTGGATATTCATCTCCCTGTTCTCCTTTCTGTGTAAGCACAGCTGCAAGAGAATGGTCTGAAGCAAATGTATATATAATGAAATCCTTTTCAAAATATGGACTGCTTAATGAAGGCGCATGAGCAATGGAATTTTTTATATCCTTAAATGCATTCTTTTCGATCAAAAATATTTTTAAATGGAAAGCATGATCCTCTCTTTTCTTAGAAAAGACTGTCACATCATCTAAATAAATAACAACACTATGGTCGACTAATCCTCATAATGATGTCCATGGCCCTTTGTAATGTGGCTCCAACATTCATAAGGCCAAAAGGCATTCTTCTATAAGTGAATGTTCCCCATTTTGTGCGAAAGGTAGTCTTGAGTCGATTGCTCTCTACCACTAATACTTGATTGTAACCTGAAAATACATCCAATAAGGAGAACATCTCTGAGCCCGATACCATCTATACTATGTGTTCCATGGATGGGACTGGATAGTTGTCTTTATTTGACGCCCTGTTCAAATTTTGAAAATCAACACATAGTCTTATTTCCCCTGATTGTTTTCTTACATGCACCAAGTTTTCCACCCATTCGGAATGTCTGACTTTGAATATAATCTTAGCATCCAGCAACTTCTTTAATTCCTTTTGTATTAAGGGTTCAAGCGTAGGATGCTCTTCCGAAGTTGTTGCCGAAATGGTTTCGCTCCTTGCTTGATAGGTATCACATGTTGTATGATGGGTGTATCATAAGTCTTCAAATCGTCACATGTCCATGCAAAAATGTCCTTGTATTGTTGAAATATTTTAATAAATTTTCATCTCTCGCCAAGTGAACAACATTGTCCTAAATTTACATATTTAGGCTCTTGTTATGCACCTAAGTTTACTAGTTTGTTTTGCATTGAAGAGCTATTTGTTTTGACATTTGTTGGATTTCTGAATTTATGTTGTAATTCAAATAATCATTCAAGAGTTCATATTCCTTTTGGCATAAAATTTCCCTTACTGATATCCTTATCTTGTAATTCTAATTGGTGTTTGTCTTCTTCAATAATAGATTCTTTGAAGGTATCTTCATTTGTCAAAAAAATGATAATTTGTTCATATAGACTCTATTTACCCTCCATTTATAATGCATATCCTAGTATTCACACTGATAACCATAAGGTCCTCATTTCATGGCCTTGATGTGCTCTCAACAGCATTCCCATGAATAGCACGTTCCCCCATGGGTGTGCGCACCATCGCCATCCCCATCATCAATTCAAATCCATGATGTCGACCTCCCACAAGTCTGAGGCATCTGACCCAACTTGAAAAGACCCCTCTTCGAGTACCATTTTTTCATTTGGGCATTTACTCCACCAAGAAGACACTCGTTAGATCCCTCGGCACATGTTACGAGAATGATTCAAAAATCCACCTCATACCTCCATGAGCACTTTACCCTTTGTAATCCCCCTCGTATCATCACCCCCGCAAATACACCTATGGGGTCCCCCCACCCTCAAGAGCAACTAGTTCTATTCATCTATACCGCAGGCATACACGACATGGCATCATTTCATGGGGCACCTGTCTTTGCGTCTGCAAGTTAACCCTCACTTCATCATTGGAAATTGTCCCCCAATCCTCTCAAAACCGTGGGGATTTCACCCATCATCAATATGGTCCCCTGATACACCCAAAACTATGGGGACCCCACCAATATTCTTTATGTACAAACAAGTTCCTGAGCGTCACCTCACATTGAGGGAACACCATATTATTTGGGAAGCAACCCATGGTCTCCTTTGCTCAATGTATTTGAGTCTCCATATGTTCATTAGTATCTATTTTTTCAATTACCATTACCATTTGTTTTTTGTCTCCATCAAAGCCGTTTCAGTTGCAGTTTGTTTCCACCAATTTCAATATGTGTCGTCTTGAAACAAAAGTTGTCATCCCCACTCCCCATGTTTACATCGATCAAAGGAAGTCATGATCCCCATGCTTATCAACCATTCTTGTGTCAGGTCTATCCATCCACTAGTTGATTACAATATGATCTCGGTTATCAAGATAGGACCCTCATCTTATCATATACTTCAGCTCTCTTCAACGTAAAAACACTATATTATGAGAGTTGCAGTAGTTCCAATGGTACCTTGGGATCCCTTTCAATCACTATAAGGGATCACCTTGGACTTAGTAGGGAGAGTCATTAGTGCTCCCTAACTAAGTGGTTTCCCTTATGATCGACGTCAACACATCATTGCATCAAGGGGAAACGTACTTTTGAAGGTAGTAGTGTTCACATTTGGAAATCATGATAGCATTCTATTTGGTACGGTTAAGCCCTAAGGCAAATTTACATACCAATTTAGTCCCCCACCACAGTGGGTTTATCATGGTCACCAGCAATTCCACTTCTTCAATACTTCATAGTAGCTCTGGGGGAATTTACTCTAACATGGATTGAAGTTGCCTTCATCCATGTCCCAACAATATAGTAGAGTTGACACCTTTGTCCTCTCTCATTGTAATAAATTTGACAGCATTTCACGAGCATGGGTATGCCTGCCTCGTTTGTATAAAAACTATTCTTTATTACAACTCCAATGGTTGTCACCAATAATCTTCCCCCATGGGAGAACCTTATTTTTTCCACATATGCTTCGTCCTATAGAATAGGAGAGAAACAATAACAAACATGATGCATTATCGGCTCTATGGTACCCTTCGAACCTCATACATCAGGGGGCATATGTTAACGCCTAAAAGTCGCACACATGCGACATTTCGGCAATTCATCCAGTAAGGTATCATCAACATAAAGAATACATCTCACCATAAGAATCCTCAAAAAATACAAAACATAGCATGAGTCCATAAGTGCCAAAAATAGTCAAAACAAAGGGTAGTATGAGTATTACACAGTTGACCCACGCTATAGCGCAGGTTACCTGAACAACTCCCACGCTATACCCACTTGTCTTTTCCTTCGATAGTTGAGCTACTGTCAAAAAGTTGGGACCACTCACTCCCAGTGGCGCATTGAAGACTCAATCCTCCCCAAGGATCATAATTCAGCTCCTCGCACACTTGGGGACATTAATCAGCCCCCCTTGTGTACCTTGGAACTAGTTCATGAAGGAGGAGAGTTCACATTTGGATATAGTTGTTTGATGGCCACCTCTTGGCCTATAAAAGGAAGACATTGGCATGCATTTTGTAGGGAGAAATTAGGGCAAGGTTATGTTGCTAGATTTGAGTTGAATCTTCCTCATCGCCCATCATTTCCTACCATTGTGAGCATTCCCAAGCTTGCTTGCTACGTACCATCAAGGGGCAAGTGTTTATCTCCATTGTTCTTCCATCTGCTTAGCATTTATCTTGGACAAGAAAGGCCTCCCTAAGGGATATTTTTGGCTTCCCTTGAAGCCTTGACCTCCTAGGTGTTGTATAGTTATTCCATTGGGAAATACAAGAGTGGTTTGGCATATATTTGGTTGTTGTTGAAGTTTACATTCCCCCCCCATCTCTTTCATTTTATTTTTATCAATATTTTCATGTTTGAATGTGAACTACACTAACAATATCTTGCAGGATCACTTGGAGGAATACCAAACCACATCAAAAGGGGCTCCAAGGACTGAGGCCTTGCAGCAACCTACAAAGCTTAGCCCCTTACCAAGTAGAAGAGTGCACTTGTACAATTTTTTCCACAACAATGTTCATGCTTTTGAAACTAAAATATGTTGAAATATTATTACCATGTATGTGTTGTGAAAGAAAATTTAACTTCCCCTATGCCAACGAAATATTTTGATGCTAGAACCAAGCCATTGGAAACCATGACTAGTAGCTTGTCTTAGAGATCAATTTAAATGTATTTTTATTTCTTTTTAATTTCAAAGGTTAAGAGATTATGAATATGTTAGTATATGTTAGCATATATTAGTATATATTTTGTAAGATGTGATATATAAATGGTGTATAAAGTATATGTGTGTGTGTGTGTATTAATCTATGTGAATATGTGGAGTGTATTGGTAATGTGAGATATATATATATATATATATATTAATTAGAATAATATTGATAATTTATATAATATATAACGTATATGGATATGTAGTGGCACCTACAGGACACCCGAAGTTGTTTGGAGGATTCAGAATTTATATGTATGTTGAAAGATGCAAACCAGGCTACAGAAAACTTGTATGGATTTTTGCTTGAAAATGACAATGTTTTTGATAAATTTTTGAATGATTGATCTTCATGTTTTGAGACCTTATGAATCATAACCAAGAATTAGAAAATTTATATGATGGTCTTAGGGTTGATATGGGTGCATAGTTGAGCCATAGAAGGTCTTGAAGATTTCATAAGCATATCTCCTTCAAAGTTGCTTTTTTACTTGGAAATTAATACTTATTTTTGAAAGAAAAGAGTTCATTTGGAAAAAGGGAAAAAAATTTATGGTTGTATAGTGTCCATTTTTAAGAATTTGCACAAATTAGAAAGAATTTCCAATTTTGACCATTTCAACCCTTAGACTAGTATTGTCACTACTGCTTCCAAATGACTCCAAATGCTTCCAAATTGGGTCTGAAGGTATTTGAAAGGTATTAAGACATATAACTGAGGCTGATGGATGCTTAAAAAACCTTAAATCACTTCTGCAACATTCATTTACAATCTGGACAAAGTAGGGAATAATTCTAGTCAAATCGAGCTTCAAAACCCCCAAGGGTAGTGGACAAAGATAGCTCTCCAAATGACGTTAGACACTTCCAAATTTATGAACAGAGGTATAGTCCTAATAAATGGCTTTAATTAGATACCCAATGTATCATTAATTAGTTCCTATTTCCTTCTGCAACTCCCTTAAATCATATGTTTATATGCAAGTCTTCACATAGGGGGAAAGCTAGTAATTTTCACCATATGTTATGAAATTCAAAATTGATGTGCCAAGGACTTGTGCAATGATGATGAAACTTCTTCAGAACATTAATAACACTCCATAAATCAACAAAATCACAGATAATGACTGATACAACTCAAAATAATGGCTCTTCAAGCTCCAACAACAAGATATAGGGAAAATTGCATCATTTATGCATTGTTTCATATTTTTACATAGTTTCACTTGGTATTTAGACCTGGGAGTCTTACGAGAAGTAAATACAGAATATCTATATAATAATACAAATAAATGTATATTCTTTGACTCTCACAAAGAGATCACCGTCTCACCAAAGGCGCAATTCCTCCATGGGCCCAAATATGCAAGAAAATGTGAAAGAGATGCAAGAACAATTTGTAGATGAATGAACCACGAGCTTCCCTGTAGCTTCAACCTGTAACTAAAGACTCCATTTTAGCTCCAAATGAAAGGTCTGAATGGCCTCTCCAATTTCCAATTAGGATGGGAATCTTTCACCCTCGAAATTGGTGTTAATTTTTCAGAATTTACTTCAATCTGATCTAGGATCTTAACTGAGAGAACAACATGTACAGCATATCAATCATAGACACAATAATGCAAGCACACAAGAGACACAGAGTTTACTTGGGGAAAACCATAAAGGTGAAAAACCCCAATAACTTCCTCAGAGATAGATAGAGCAATGATACAACCCAAGCATAAGAGATAAACATCTCCTAGGAGCAGCTTCTCCTCCTCCACAAGTGTGCCACTCTCCCAAGAGTGTGAGAGAGAATAGAAAAATAGAGTGCCTCCCGCACTCTATTTATACTTGACTTAGCTTTCCTAATAACCTTTACTAGGTCGGCCTTAAATTAACCACATAACATAATGTTGACTGGGCCGACACCCAATAGGGTGGTCTAATAACCCTTTGACCCACATGGACGACCCCCAATAGGGTGGTCTAATTACCCTTTGACTCACATGACTTATACAGGGCCGACCCCAACAAAGTGGTCTAATAACCCATTAAGTATAAGTTACGACACTTACAATATAAATGACGACACTTTCGTATAGAGGAATAATAACATCTCTATAGGAATACAAACACTTCCGTATAGAGGAATAATACCATCTCTATAGGAGTACAATATACATATATGAAATACATTCTAAAGTTACATATACATCAACACTCCCTCTTAACTAGGAAGGTATTTCTCGACACAGGTCTTCTAGCACAAGTCTTCTTCTCTGGATCATCGTCACTGGATAATCGTCATTGAGTCATCGTCATCATCATTTCTACTGCTATCTCAATCAATCTCTGATATACTCGTCATAGGAAGTTCTACAAAGCCAGTCCTTTTTCATACTGGATGTAGGCCCACCACCTGTGGGTCTTCATCATCTGTGCGAACGGTCTGATAGAAGTGGTCTCTCAGGACTAATTTTATATGTTGATGCAATACCTGACAAGAGAATCCCAGGAACATTTATGTGCCTAAGCACGACTTGCAAGATATCCCAAGACTAATTACATGCATCCCCTTCACAATACCTTTAAAGAGCATCCCAGGAACATTTATGTGCCGCAGCACGACCGGCAAGATCTCTAAAGAGCATCCCAGGACTTATTACGAGCACACAGCTCAACCTCTCGGATCTTCAAGACTGATTACTTGTGAATAGACAATACCTTTAAAGAGCATCCTAGGAACATTTATGTGACGCAGCACGACCAGCAAGATCTCTAAAGAACATCCCAGGACTTATTACGAGCACACAGCTCAACCTATCAGATCTCGAGGACTGATTACATGTCTCCGTAGCAATACCTCATCCCAGGACTGATTACGAGCACACAGCTCAACCTATCATATTTCTGAGGACTAATTACATACTACATAGCAATACCTCATCCCAGGACTGATTACGAGCACACACCTCAACCTATCGGATTTTCGAGGACTAATTACATGCTATTTGCACAACCTGCCACATATCATCTCTGACCTCCAAGTATCAACTTGATACTCATGATCTAACTGATCAACATCGCACGAAGCATCATCCTGATGCTCATGATCATACTGATCATCATCACTGTACCGTCCTAATACATATCATCTGGAGCAACATCCTGAAGCTTGTCATCATGATCATACAATGCATCCACCTGATGCATACCGAGTATCTACCTGATACATATCACCATACATGATCCACCTGATCATACAATGTATCCACTTGATACATACATAGATACATGATCCACACAATGTATCCACCTGATATATATCAACATACATGATCTACCTGATCATACACAATATCCACCTGATACATATACAGATACATGGTCCAAGCATCCAACATGATGCATATACAAATACATATAAATGATCCAACTGATCATATCTAGCATCCAACATGATGCGTACATACATATACATATAAATGATCCAACTTATCATATACAGCATCCAACATGATGCGTGCATACATATACATATAAATGATCCAACTGATCGTATCCAGCATCGTCATGATGCATATATAGAGCAGTAACTGGAGCATCGTCCTGATGCTCATCATCCAGCGCTTACATTCACATCCATGTGAAGGATCCTCCTTCCAACATGCTTGGAATGGCTTCAGCAAATGTCTCCATCACTTCTTCCCCGAAGTGTCGTTGATCTGAAGAACACCAAGCCTCTCTCTGAAGTACTTGAACTTCACTCTGGCTAGTGGCTTCGTCAGCACATCTGCAATCTGCTCATCCGTCGCAACATACAGGAGTTTTACTGCACCTCTCTGCACCATATCCCTGATATAGGGATATTTGATCTCAATGTGTTTCGACCTGTCGTGGAACACCGGGTTCTCAGACAGCTTCACACAACTCTGGTTATCACAGAAGATACCAGTAGCATCCAACGGGAGATCAAATAACTCATACAGTAGCTTCCGAATCCATACTGCCTCACAACTAGCCGAACAGGCTGCAACATACTCTACCTCGGCTGTACTCAGTGCTACGCAGGACTAGTTCCTGCTAAACCAAGAGATCACACCTAATCCCATACTGAAGCAACACCCAGAAGTGCTCTTCCTATCTGCAGCACTACCTTCCCAAACTGAATCAACATAACCTTGTAGGTTAAACTTTTGATTCGCATCATACTTGAGCCCATAATCAACTGTACCCTTCAGGTACCTCAGGATATGCTTTACAGCAACCATGTGAACACTCGTCAGATTTGTCAGGAACTGGCTCAATCTGTTCACCGCAAAGAAAATATTTGGTCTCGTGTTCGTCAGGTACATCAAGGACCCAATCATCTGAGGATACATAGTGATATCAACCGGCTCAGATGAAGCATCACACAGAAGCTTCAGGTTTGATTCCATAGGTGTGGCCATGGCCTTGCATTCCATCATCCCGAACCTCTTCAGGATCTCTACTGCTTACTTCCCTTGTCCAAGGAAGATTCCATCTGCACTCTGCCACACCTCCATACCTGGAAAATAGTGCATCATCCACAAGTTCTTCATCTCGAACTCGGCAACAAGCTTCCGCTGCGTGTTGGCAATCAATCTATCTTCACCTGTAATAAACAGGTCATCCATATACAAAAGTAGTATCACTGGATTTCCTTCCTCATTCTTGTAGTAAAGGTTGGAATCCGCTTTACTCTTGGTAAAGCCCAAACTGGATAAAAAGTTGTCTATCCTACCATACCAAGTTCTGCACATATATGACTCCCTATCATGTGTCTCAGAACCAAGTGGTTTCTCCACATACACTTCTTCTTCAACTACACCATTCAAGAAAGCTGTCTTGAAATCCATCTGGAGTATATTCCATTTCATCACTACAGCCAAAGCAAGTACGGATCTAATGGAAATATATCTGTCTACAGGAGCAAAAGTCTCTATGCTACCACCTGCAGCATGCTTGATCTTGTATATCCTCTTGGAAGTCACTACAGACTCCCCTTCAGGTCTTGGGACTGCATCCCAAACATCTTCATGATCGACTGGTACTCCTCGATCATGGCATTCTTCCCAGATCCTGGGAACTTCAATATTTTCAATAGGTAACTTTGTTGCTGAACAAATGTTGTAGCCCTTCTTTTGTAGGTGATGGTATACGATCTTTCCTACACAACAAGTTAAATTGCATGATTAGAAAACATCTCATAGTTTTCAGAACAAATTCTTACACATAAAGAAATATGGCATACAGTCATGCAATTATCTTAGCCAATGCTTCAATACAACATTTATCCATATCCCGTAACTTTCTAGATGCCTTCCAATCTCTACCAGAACATTTTTAAGAGTGTGCACAACTCCCAACATGTCAGCAAAGAGGTTTCATTCTAGATAAGTAGCAATGGAATGTTGTACAGTGCCATAGGCCACTTACCCATGTATATTAATAGTATATTGTTCATCAATGCAACTATTCTAATATGCATAATACACAACCTAATTCTAGGAACATGAGTATATACATTATTGAACAGTATTATTTAAACAATAAAATATGCAAGGAATGATAATTCAAATACTTATCTTTGTTTGTTTGTTGGGTTGACTCCCTCTCAGTCTTTGCTTCTTTTCTACAACTCCATTCTGATGTGGATTGTGAGAAGTGGTCAACTCCCTCTGAATATTTGCATCCTTGCAGAAACTACTGAAGTGTGCTCCTTCTTGATCTTTGCTTCCTTGCAGGAACAACTGGAGTGTGCTCCCTCTTGATTTTTGCTTCCTTGCAGGAACAACTCGAGTGTGCTCCCTCTTGATCTTTGCTTCCTTCCAGGAACAATTGGAGTGTGCTCCCTCTTGATCTTTGCTTCCTAGATTACCTGTCCTTGAACTTATATCTATCACTATGCATGCTTATTAGTATCATCATTGTGTTATCCTCGAGGTCTCATACATAATCACATTCATTAGTATAATCTTAATACTATCAAAACACAATAATCTTAAACATGTATAGTCATGATCATTTCAAACACAGATAATAAACATTAGTATTCAAGGTTTCAGGGAAGTCTTCTTTTACTCATGCATATTCTTATTTGATCATAGGACTCTTCTGGTTAGTTAAATCATTAATCAAGATAAGAGACATAAAATGCATAAACCCTTGATTACTTACATTTCTAACTTTATGAATAAACATAACCAATCATACCAAGTATACTTATATAAGGGATCCTAACACAAGGTAGGATTCTAACTTGATATAGGAAAAACATACCTGGATTGGTATGTTAGCTAGTTATGTCTAACATACCCACATGATGTCTTCTTGTTCTCTTCAATGACTTGTGCTAGTAACCTGCATATCTCATAGGTTAACCATTATAGAACCAAGTTATACATACCTCGCAAATAGATCTTCTAAGTGATTCATGGCAATGGATGAATCTTTGTCTTCATGTCATCATGATCATATGTTCTTGAACTAGAACATGATTTGTCTTTCTTGGTGTACCTTTCCTGTTAGCGGACAACATAAACCTCATACAACACCATAATGCATTAGTACAATCATAAGTGTCAACACCCTAATCAATGAATATCTTCTATCATGCATTCATAATTTTATTAAGGTGTTACGACAAGTCTAAATTTAATCAAGATTGTACTAACCGTAATAACATGAAGACAAACATACCATAAACTTAATCATGAAAAAATCTCGAAACATACCTGTCGAGATTGGTTGTAATCTTCTTATGTAAGGCCTTAGCCTCATCTCCCTCTAAAATAGGAACTTCTTCACTTATGCAGGTGACCAATCCATTCTCTTCTAGGATTAACCCAATCCACTTGATTTGCAGGAACTAGATCTGGAGCTAGATTAGGGTTTGTTAGAGAAACCCTAAAAATTCAAACTTTGAATTTCAAACTTCCGAAAGGATAGAAATATGCGCCTTGATGAGCTGATCAAGCTGGTATACTCATCATTTGAAAACTGCAAAGTTTCACCCCTCAAATTTTCCTTTGAAACTTCCGGATTCACTAGACATGACCCCAAACTAGGGTTTGATAAAGCCCACCCTTCTTCCCAATCAAAAGGTTTGATCCAAATCTCTAAGATTCTATTTTTCTGAGGAGCTTCCAGCCGTGGTCACAGATTTCAAAATTTTCCATTTTTGGCAGAGGCCCTAATTTTCCACTTTTCCGAACAAAGTCCCGAACTAGGGTTTGATCAAGCCCGACCTTCTTCCCAACCAAAAATTCTGATCTTGGTCTCTAAATTTCGATTTTGATGAGTGGCATTCAGCCGTAGTCTCCAATTACAAAAATTCCAACTTTTTCCGAAACCCTAAATTCCGGAAGCCATGAATGAAGGTGCTCAAAAATAATTATGTTTTGACAGAAATATGTACCTGATTGTTTCTGGTGTAACTCCAAACTTTTCAATCCACAGGGTCTGAAAAATTTTCCTATGATATCCTGACCTGTCATATTTCCAACCCTACAGGTATGAACTCAAATGGATTCTCTGAGAGAGCGTTATGCCAAGTGTCGCAACGTGACCTGTTTATGGGATAAAACAGGAGAGCGAACTTGTACGACATGCCATGTGTCACTGGTTCAGTTTCGGCCTCTGAAAAAATTAACTAAGAAATTACATTCCGTGAACTACCTGTCACTTTTTACGAAATTTCATTTGGAGCTTCCTGGCCCAAGTTATGACCTTTTTTCCAAGGTCACATGTTTATGATTGAGATCTGGACGAGGCAGAAACCCTATATTGTACAGATCATAAATCACAAAGTACAACGAATCAGAGGTTTTCCTTTGGACACACGGTACATGGGGATCTTAGCTTCACCCTGCACAATTTTCAGACCCTGACACCTCACCGAAATGTATTTATAGCGAAAGTGCTACAATGACTGGTTTTTTCTATATCAAGCCCTAGCTTCGCAATTACAACAAGTGTCATACATGCCATACCATGCCTTCTTTCAGGCTAGCTATGATACCATGTTAATTTTTCTGAATTTACTTCAATCTGATCTAGAATCTTAACTAAGAGAACAACATGTACAGCATATCAATCATGGACACAATAATGCAAGCACACAAAAGACACAGAGTTTACTTGGGGAAAACCATAAAGGTGAAAAACCCCAATAACTTCACCAGAGATAGATAGAGAAATGATACAACCCAAGCATAAGAGATAGACATCTCCTAGAAGCAGCTTCTCCTCCTCCACAAGTGCGCCACTCTCCTGAGAGTGTGAGAGAGAATAGAATGATCAAATAGAGTGCCTCCCGCACTCTATTTATACTTGACTTGGCTTTCCTAATAACCTTTACTAGGTCGGCCTTAACTTAACCACATAACGTAATGCTAAATGGACCAACACCCAATAGGGTGGTCTAATAACCCTTTGACCCACATGGCCGACCCCTGATAGGGTGTTCTAATAACCCTTCGACCCACATGACTTATACAGGGCCGACCCCAACAAGGTGGTCTAATAACCCATCAAGTATAAGTTACGACACTTACAATATAAATGACGACACTTCCATATAGAGGATTAATAACATCTCTATAGAAATACAAACACTTTCGTATAGAGGAATAATACCATCTCTATAGGAGTACAATATACATATATGAAATACATTCCGAAGTTACATATACATCAATAATTGGTGCTAAGGCAAGTAGACTAGCTCTATACTAGCTCTCTCTCCAAATGCAAATGCAAAATGTAAAATGATAAAAAGATACTCTCCTTCTTTGTTCTTGAATTTTATAAACTTCCAAAGACCTCCTTGGGTCGAATTCCTTCGAAAAGACTCATGCCAACTCAAGTTGGGAAGATATTCCAATGTGTGCCACTTGTCCAACAATTCCTATTCTCCATCTTCCCTCATTTTGAATGGGTGTCTCTTTGGCTTCCCTAACTCCCTTGTGTGCCTTCTTGGAGGATATTTTTATCCCTGTCATGTCATATATTCCATATTTCAGCATTCAGGTCTGATTTGTGTCATAAGTGTCATAACATCTTCATCATTGTTTTCATAGAGCTAGGGAATCTAGTCCAAGTGTCCCACCAGCTCCAAAATGCCTCTTCCTCTTCCTTGGGAGTTACTCTTCCACTCCAATTCGAACTTCATTGAGTCATGCCAACTATATTTACCTTACGACTCCCCAATATCATTAGACTCCACCTTGGATTCAAATGGGTGAGAATAGAATGCCATGTGGCATGAGGAATCTAGCTTTGTGTGGGTCCCACACCACCAATGTGTCTCCATGACCAAGTGAAAACTTATTTTCCTATCATAAATATTTATTTAACCCCTTTTAATATATTTATGTCAATCTAATGTCCATTTGGGGTTTATTAGCTCCCTTATTCAAAATCCCAATATTTCCACCCCAACCTAGGAAACCAATAGATTGGTGGAATTTCCTCTTTTGAAATTTATTTGAATGGGGACATTACAATCCTCCCCACCCAAGATTGCTTGTCTTCAAGCAATTCGAACATGGATTTTGAATAACCTTCTTTCTTTCTAAAACAAAAAATTTGAAACCAATGAGACTAAAATTATTCCAGGGTCCCATTGCTTGTATTGCACTCCAACAATTAGGAGTGCTCTCCAACCCATACAATCAAGCAAGAGAATTCTTGGATCGCATTTCGTTGTATGCCTTATTCCAAACATTATAATTACAAAAGATATATAATCAAAGTACATGACAGCATAATAAAAATTCACATCAATGATGTGCCTCGTCAAAGAATCATGAAAGTGCTTATACCTCCAAGTAAGTAGACTGCCATTTTCCAGGTGCATACAAGCATCAAGTGACCAATCAAATCGGCTCCAATGACATAGTTGAGTATCCCATGTCCTATAATGCTACTCCAAAAATATGTAAGATGCATCAAAACAATCAGCCATGTATTCTTTCATCCAAGAATTGAATGAATAATCTCCACTAAAATATGAACCAAGTAGGGAGCAAAGAAAACAATGAGCCTTCAAGGGCCTCACAGAAGTACCATTTGTGCATCCATGAATATGTGTATCATCAAGAAATAACAAAGGAAGTTGCTTCCAATAAAATTTTGCTCCAATCATATATATCTTCACCCAAGTATTGGATGAACTTCCTCCAACATCAATTGAACTAAGGAAGGAACAAGGAAAATCATGAGTCTTCAAGTGACTCAAGTGAACATCATAGGTGAATCCATGAAGATATGTATCATCATAAGGTATAAAAGGATGCTTCTAAAAATGTAAATAATGAGGTCATCTAGTCATTTCATCATCAAAAGGAGAGGTAGGAGTTTCATACCCCTCATGCGGCACCATTAGAAAAAAACCTTTCACCCAATTTTCATCCCCCCATTGATGGGGCTGAAAAAGAAGTAGGGGGTGAGGAATTATGAACCAACCTTAACTCTTTTCAACTCTTACCCATCGAAATTTTTAATTCATCTTCTCCATAATTTTCTACTCCAACTATTGTGAGATCATGTGCCTCCTCCAAGGCTTTGCAACTCTCTCCATGAGGCAACTTATAATCCCTCTAAACAAAGACAAGTACTTGTCTTTCTTCTTGTTTGAGTGTAGCATATTCAAGCACCTGCATATCAACATGTACCTCATGTTCCACGATTACATGAGTTTCCTCCTTTGTGACATAAATTCTTTCATCCATTTCCTTCTTTTCCTCGAAAGGATAACCACTGCTCCCTCTTATTGCCAATTTGCTTCCAAATTGACTAGCCAACAATTCGAACCCTTGCATTAGTTGTTTCGTCATGTCTTCAAAGAATGGTTTCAGGAATTTTCTAAACTCCTCATTCTCCTCTAAGGTTCATTTCTCATCCTTACTCATGGTTACCAAAGAATGCACTTCGTCTCCTACTTCTTCCCTTTCACCAAAGTACTTTCATTTTCAGTTTCTAAGGGTGGGGGATGATTTATTTGACGTATTGTCCTAATGAATGGTAATACACATAAGTTTCAAGGACCATGATCCGATACCAATTGTAGTGTCCCTTTTTAATAATTTGCACAAATTAGGAAAAATTGCCAATTTTGACCAGTTCGACCCTTAGACTAGTATTGTCACTACTGCTTCCAAATGACTCCAAATGATTCCAAATTGGGTCTGAAGGTATTTGAAAGGTATTAATACATATAAATTAGGTTGATGGGTGCTTAAAAACCCTTAAAACATTTCTTCAACATTCATTTACAATCTGGACAAAGTAGGGAATAATTATAGTCAAATCGAGCTTTAAAACCCCCAAGGGTAGTGGACAAAGATAGCTCTCCAAATGTTGTTAAAAATTTCCAAATTTCTGAACAGAGGTATGGTACTAATAAATGGCTTTAATTATCTCCCCAATGTATCATTAATTATTTCCTATGGCCTTCTTCAACTCTCTTAAACCAGATGTTTATATGCAAGTCTTCACATAGGGGGGAAAGCTGTTGATGTATATGTAACTTCGGAATGTATTTCACATATATGTATATTGTATTCCTATAGAGATGTTATTATTCCTCTATACGGAAGTGTCGTCATTTATATTGTAAGTGTTGTAACTTATACTTAATGGGTTATTAGACCACCTTGTTGGGGTCGGCCCTGTATAAGTCATGTGGGTCAAAGGGTTATTAGACCACCCTATTGGGGGTCGGCCATGTGGGTCGAAGGGTTATTAGACCACCCTATTGGGGGTCGTCCCATTCATCATTATATTATGTGGTTAAGTTCGAGCCTACATGAGTTAGGTAAAAAGGCAAGTCAAGTCAAGTATAAATAGAGTGCGGGAGGCACTCTATTTACTCACTCACTTCTCACACATGCACTCAAGGAGGAGTGGCGCACTTATGGAGGAGGAGGATCTGCTTCTAGGTTATGTCTATCTCTCATGGTTGGTTGTATCATTGCTCTATCTATCTCTGAGGAAGTTATTGGGGTTTTTCACCTTTATGGTTTTCCCCAAGTAAATCTTTGTGTCTCTTGTGTGCTTGCATTATTGTCTCCATGATTCATATGCTGTAGATATGCTGTACATGTTGTTCTCTCAGTTAAGATCCTAGATCAAATTGAAGTAAATTCTGAAAATTAACATGGTATCAGAGCTAGCCTAAAAGAAGGCATGATATGGCATGTATGACACTTGTTGCACTTACGATGCTAGGGCTTGATATAGCAAAAACCAGTCATCGTAGCACTTTCGCTATAAATCCATTTTGGCGACGTTTTCGGATCTGAAATTGTTACAGGACGAAGATGAAATCTCCAGGTACCTTGTGTCCAAAGTAAAACCTCTAATTCGTTGTACTTTGTGATTTATGATCTGTACAATATAGGGTTTCTGCCTCTTCCAGATCTGAGTCAAAATTAGGTGACCTTGGGAAAAAGGTCATCACCTGGGCTAGGAAGCTCCAAATGAAATTTCGTAAAAAGTGACAGGTATTACACAGACTGTACTATCTCAGGAAACTTTTTCAGAGGGCAAAGTTGAACCAGTGACACGTGGCACGCCGTACAAGTTCGCTCTCCTGTATTATCCCATAAATAGGTCACGTTGCGACACTTGGCATAACTCTCTCTCAGAGAGTCCAATTGAGGTCAGACCTGTCAGGATGGAAAGATAACAGGCTGATCTATCTCAAAAAAAAATTTCAGAGGCCGAAGTTCAAACAGTGACACGTGGAAATCCGTACAAGTTCGCTCTCCTGTTTTATCCCAAAACAGGTCACGTTGCGACATTTGACATAACTCTCTCTCAGAGAATCCAATTGAGGTCAGACATGTCAGGATGGAAAGATAACAGGTCAATCTATCTCAGGAAACGTTTTCAGACCCTGTGGATCAAAAATTTCAGAGTTACACCAGAAACAATCAGGTACATATTTCTATCAAAACAGAATTATTTTTTAGTACCTTCATTCATGGCTTCCGGAATTTAGGGCTCTGGAGAAAGTTGGAATTTTTGTAATCGGAGACCACAGCTGGATGCTACTCATCAAAATAGAAATTTAGAGACCAAGATCAGAATTTTTGGTTGGGAAGAAGGTCGGGATTGATCAAACCCTAGTTTGGGACTTTGATTAGAAAAGTGGAAAATTAGGGCTTCTGTAAAAATGGGAATTTTTGAAATCTGTGACCACGGCTGGAAGCTCCTCAGAAAAATAGAAGCTTAGAGCTTTGGTTCAAACCTTTTGATTGGGAAGAAGAGTGGGCTTCATCAAACCCCAGTTTAGGGTCACGTCCAGTGAATCCGAAAGTTTCAAAGGCAAAATTGAGGAGTGAAACTTTGCAGTTTTCAAATTCTGAATATACCAGTTTGATCAGCTCATCAAGGCGCATATTTCTATCCTTTCGGAAGTTTGAAATTCAAAGTTTGAATTTTTGGGGTTTCTCTGACAAACCCATATCCATCTCCAGGTCCAGTTCTTGCAAATCAAGTGGATAGGGTTAATCCTAGAAGAAGATGGATTGGTCATCTGCATAAGTGAAGGAGTTCCTGTTTCAAAGGGAGATGAGGCTAAGGCTTTACATAAGGAGATTACAAGCGATCTCGACAGGTATGACTCATCGAGGTATGTTTTGAGATTTGTTCATGATTAAGTTTATGGTATGTTTGTCTTCATGTTATTACGATTAGTACAATCTTGATTTTAGATTTTTCGTATCACCTTAACAAAATTATGAATGCATGATAGAAGATATTCATTGGTTAGGGTGTTGACACTTATGATTGTACTAATGCATTATGGTGTTGTATGAGGTTTATGTTGTCTACTAACATGAAAGGTACACCAAGAAAGACAAATCATGTTCCAGTTCAAGAACATATGATCATGATGACATGAGGATAAAGACTCGTCCATTGTCATGGATCTCATAGAAGATCCATTTACGAGGTATGTATAACTTGGTTTTATAATGGCTAACCTATGAGATATACAAGTTACTAGCACAAGTCATTGAAGAAGAACAAGAAGACATCATGTGAGTATGTTAGACATAACTAACTAGCATGCTAATCCAGGTATGTTTTTCCTATATCAAGATAGAATCCTACCTTGTGTTAGGATCTTATACTGTTGTTGATAATGATTATTCATGAAGTCATAGGTTTGAATAATCATGTTTCTTACCATAATTGATGATATGACTAACCAGAAGAATCATGAAGGTATAGGTTTGAATAATCACAAGTTTTATGCATAATATATCTCTTATCTTGATTGATGATTCAACTAACCTGAAGAGTCATAGGTTTGAGTAATTATAGGTTTAGATATGTTATGTTTCTTATGATTTGACTAACCATAAGAATCCTACATAAACCTTGAATAATAATGCTTACTATTTCTGTTTGAAATGATCATGACTATACATGCTTGAGATTATTGTATTTTAATAGTATACTAATGAATGTATGATTTTATATTAGACCTAGAGGATAACACAATGATGATACTAACAAGCATGCATAGGGATCGAGAATGTATATAAGTTCAAGGACAGGTAATCCAGGGAGCAAAGATCAAGAGGGAGTACACTCCAGTGGTTTATGAAAGGATGCAGATATTCATAGGGAGTTGTCCATCTCTCTACATTCCACAACAGAAAGGTGTAGAAGAAGCTACTGCAGATTAGGACTCCAGCAGCTCCTGCAAGAAAGCAAAGACTCAGAGGGAGTCCACCCAACGAACAAACAAAGATAAGTATTTTAATTATCATTTCTTGCATATGTGTTTGTTTAAATAAAATTGTTCAATGATGTATATGCTCATGTTCCTAGACTTAGGATATGTATTGTGCATATTAGAATAGTTGCATTGATGAACAATATACTACTAATATACATGGGTAAGTGGCCTATGGCACTGTACAACATTCCATTGCTACTTATCTAGAATGAAACCTCTTTGCTGACATGTTGGGAGTTGTGCACACTCTTAACAATGTTCCGGTAGAGATTGGAAGGCATCTAGAAAGTTACGAGATATGGATAAATGTTGTATTGAAGCATTGGCTAAGATAATTGCATGACTATATGACATATTTCTTTATGTGTAAGAATTTGTTCTGAAAATTATGAGATGTTTCTAATCATGCAATTTAACCTGTTTTGTAGGAAAGACCGTATATCGTCACCTACAAAAGGACTACAACATTTGTTCCAGCAACAAAGATATATATTGAAGATATTGAAGTTCCCAGGATCTGGGATGAAGAAATGGAATGCCATGATCCGTTGATCATGAAGAATGATGTTTGGGATGCGATCCCAAGAGCTAAAGGGAAGTTTGTTATGACTTCCAAATAGAACTATCAGATCAATCATGTTGCAGATGGAAGCATTGAGAAATACAAAAGTGATGAAATAGAAGATGCACCAGATGGATTTCAAGACAGCATGGTGTAGTCATATATGTGTGCAGAACTTGATATGGTAGGATAGACAGCTTTCTATCCAGCTTGGGCTTTACCAAGAATAAAGCGGATTCCAACCTTTTCTACAAGGTTGAGGAAGGCAATCCAGTGATACTACTTTTGTATGCGGATAACCTGTTTGTTACAGGTGAAGATAGATTGATTGCCGACATGCAGCGGAAGCTTACTGCCGAGTTCGAGATGAAGAACTTGGGGATGATGCACTATTTGTTTTTTGCATAGAGGTGTGGCAGAGTGTAGATGGAATCTTCCTTGGACAAGGGAAGTATGCAGTAAGAGATCCTGAAGAGGTTCAGGATGATGGATTGCGAGGCCATGGCCACACCTATGGCATCGAATCTGAAGCTTATATGTGATGCTTCATCTGAGCCGATTGATGTCTCTATGTATCGTCAGATGATTGGGTCCTTGATGTACCTGAGGAACAAGAGACCAGACATTTGCTTTGCTGTGAACACATTGAGCCAGTTCCTGACGAATCCGAGGAGTGTTCACCTGGTTGCTGTAAAGCATGTTCTGAGGTACCTGAAGGGTACAGTGGATTATGGGCTCAAGTATGAGGCGAATCAAAAGTTTAACCTGTAGGGTTATGTTGATTCAGATTGGGCTGGAAGTGCTGTAGATAGGAAGAGCACATCTGGGTGTTGCTTCAGTATGGGATCAGGTGTGATCTCTTGGTTTAGCAAGAAGCAGTCCTGCGTAGCACTGAGTACAGCTGAGGCAGAGTATGTTGCAGCCTGCTCAGCTAGTTGTGAGGCAGTATGGCTACGGAAGCTACTGTCTGAGTTATTTGATCTCCCGTTGGATGCTACTGGTATCTTCTGTGATAACCAGAGTTGTGTGAAGCTTTTCGAGAACCCAGTGTTTCATGACAGGTCGAAACACATAGAGATCAAATATCACTATATCAGGGATATGGTGCAGAGAGGAGCTGTGAAGCTCCTATATGTTGCGACAGACGAGCAGATTGCAGATGTGCTGACGAAGCCACTAGCCAGGGTGAAGTTCGAGTACTTCATAGAGAGGCTTGGCGTTCTTCAGATCGAGGACACTTCGAGGAAGAAGTGATGGACACATTTGCTGAAGCCATTCCAAGCATGTTGGAAGGAGGATCCTTCACATGGCTGTGGATGTAAGCGCTGGATGATGAGCATCAGGATGATGTTCTGGTTTCTGCTTGGATATGATCAGTTGGATCATTTTTATGTATGTATGTACGCATCATGTTGGATGCTGGATATGATCAGTTGGATCATTTTTATGTATGTATGTACGCATCATGTTGATGCTGGATATGATCAGTTGGATCATGTGTATGTATTTTGTATATGCATCATGTTGGATGCTTGGACCATGTATCTGTATATGTATCAGGTGGATACATTGTATGATCAGGTGGATCATGTATGGTGATATGTATCATGTATTTGTATTTGTATGAGGTGGATACATTGATGATCAGGAGGATCATGTATGATGATATGTATCAGGTAGATACTTGGTATGCATCAGGTAGATGCATTGATGATCAGGTGGATCAAGTATGATGACATGCAGCAGGATGTTGCAGTGATGATCAGGATGATCATAGATGACGAGCTTCAGGATGTTGCTCCAGATGACATGCAGCAGGATGTTGCAGTGATGATCAGTATGATCATAGATGACGAGCTTCAGGATGTTGCTCCAGATGACATGCAGCAGGACGTTGCAGTGATGATGATCAAGATGATCATGGATGCATCAGGATGATGTATGGTGAGTATCAGGATGATACTCTATGGCCGTGGATCAGGTTGTGCAGATGAGCATGTAATCCGGTGCCCTGGGAGATTTGCAGATGGTCTTTCGAGGTTTTGCCTATGGCATGTAATATCGGTGCCCTGGGACATCTGGAAAATGCTCTTTCGAGGTTTTGCTCTGGGAGGACATGTAATTTGGTGCCCTGGGAGATCTGCAGATAGTCTTTCGAGGTTTTTCCTATGGCATGTAATAGCGCCCTGGGATATCTGGCAGATGCTCTTGCGAGGTTTTGTCCTATGGCATGTAATAGCGCCCTGGGAAATCCGATAGGTTGGGCTGTGTGCCCATAATCAGTCCTAGGATGCTCTTGCGAGGTTTTGCCATGACCACATATAATAGCGCCCTGGGAGATCCTACAGGTCGGAGTTGTGTACCCGTAACATCATGGGATGCTCTTTCGAGGTTTTGTGGTGGGGTTACATGTAATAGCGCCCTGGGAGATCCTATAGGTAGAGCTGTGTGCTCGTAACAGCCTGGGATGCTCTTTCGAGGTTTTGTGATGCACGTAATAAGTCCTGAGGATTCCACAGTATGGCCAGTGATGACGAAGACCTGCAGGTGGTGGGCCTACATCCAGTATGAAAAAGGACTAGCTCTGTAGAACTTCCTATGACGAGTAGATTCAGAGATTGATTGAGATAGCAGCAGCAGTGACGATGATGATGACTCGATGACGATTATCCAGTGACGATGATCTAGAGAAGATGACTTGTGCTAGAAGAACTGTGCTGAGAAATACCTTCCTAGTTAAGAGGGAGTGTTGATGTATATGTAACTTCGGAATGTATTTCACATATATGTATATTGTATTCCTTAGAGATGTTATTATTCCTCTATACGGAAGTGTCGTCATTTATATTGTAAGTGTTGTAACTTATACTTGATGGGTTATTAGACCACCTTGTTGGGGTCGGCCCTGTGTAATTCATGTGGGTCAAAGGGTTATTAGACCACCCTATTGGGGGTCGGCCATGTGGGTCGAAGGGTTATTAGACCACCCTATTGGGGGTCGGCCCAGTCAGCATTATATTATGTGGTTAAGTTCGAGCCTACATGAGTTAGGTAAAAAGGCAAGTCAAGTCAAGTATAAATAGAGTGCGGGAGGCACTCTATTTACTCACTCACTTCTCACACATGCACTCAAGGAGGAGTGGCGCACTTATGGAGGAGGAGGATCTGCTGCTAGGTTATGTCTATCTCTCATGGTTGGTTGTATCATTGCTCTATCTATCTCTGAGGAAGTTATTGGGGTTTTTCACCTTTATGGTTTTCCCCAAGTAAATCTTTGTGTCTCTTGTGTGCTTGCATTATTGTCTCCATGATTCATATGCTGTAGATATGCTGTACATGTTGTTCTCTCAGTTAAGATCCTAGATCAGATTGAAGTAAATTCTGAAAATTAACAAAAGCTAGTAATTTTCACCATATGTTATGAAATTCGAAATTTATGTGCCAAGGACTTGTGCAATGCTATGAAAATTCTTCAGAAAATTAATAACACTCCATACATCAAAAAAATCACATAGAATGACTGATACAACTCGAAAAAATAGCTCTTCAATCTCTAACAACAAGATATAGGGAAAATGGCATCATTTATGCATTGTTTGGTATTTTTACATAGTTTCACTTGGTATTTCTGCATTGTTTGGTATTTTTACATAGTTTCACTTGGTATTTCTGCATTGTTTTGTATTTTTACATAGTTTCACTTGGTATTTCGACTTGAGAGTATTATGAGCAGTAAATATAGAGTATATATATCAGAATACAAATAAATGGAGATTCTTGTACTCTCACAAAGAGATCAGCATCTCACCAAAGGCGCAATTCCTCTGGGGGCCCAAATATGCAAGAAAATGTGAAAGAGATGAAAGAAAAAGTTGTAGATGAATGAACCACAAGATGACCTGTAGCTTCAACTTGTAACTAAATACTCCATTGCATCTCCAAATGAAAGGTCTGAATGGCCTCTCCAATTTCCAATTAGGATGGGAATATTTCACCCTTGAAATTGGTGCTAAGGCAAGTAGACTAGCTCTCTACTAGCTCTCTCTCCAAATGCAAATGCAAAATGTAAAATGATCAAAATATACTCTCCTTCTTTGTTCTTGAATTTTATATACTTCCAAATACCTCCTTGGTTTGAATTCCTTCCAAAAGACTCATGCCAACTCAAGTTGGGAAGAGATTCCAATGTGTGCCACTTCTCCAACAATTCCTAGTCTCCATCTTCCCTCATTTCAAATTGGTGTCTCTTTGGCTGCCCTAACTCCCTTGTGCGCCTTCGTGGAGGCTATTTTTATCCCTGGTATGTCATATATCTCAGATGTCAGCATTCAGGTCTTATTTTTGTCATAGGTGTCATAGCATCTTCTTCATTGTTGTCATAGAGCTATGGAATCTAGTCCAATTGTCTCACTAGCTCCAAAATGCCTCTTCCTCTTCCATGGGAGTTACTCTTCCACTCCAATTCGACCTGCATTGATTCATGCCAAGTATATTGACCTTACAACTCCCCAATATCATTAGACTCCACCTTGGATTCGAATGGGTGAGAATAGAATGCCATGTGGCATGAGGAATCTAGCTTTGTGTGGGTCCCACACCACCAATGTGTCTCCATGACCAAGTGCCACCTCATTTTCCTATCATAAATATTTATTTAGACCCTTTTAATATATTTATGCCAATCTAATGTCCATTTGGGGTTTATTAGCTCCCTTATTCAAAATCCCAATATTTCCACCCCAACCTAGGAAACTAGTAGATTGGTGGAATTTCCTCTTTTGAAATTTATTTGAATGGAGACATTACAGGTTGATTAAAGGATATGTATATGTCATTAAGGATCTCTACTTTTAAATAAAATTTCATTCGAAGGTTTCACTTGAAAAGGAATTTTTAGAATTGAATCTTTCTACCGAAATTATAGTGTATCAGAAGTATTTTCAACTGGATTTTCGTATGGTTCCTAAATGCAATCCAGAAATGAAAAATATAGGATGGAACCAGTTCCGAACAGTTCAGTATGAAGGGATACTCAATAGTGATCAAAATCACCTTATATCCTTGTTCAATTTGCTTGGATTCTTTCAGTATGTAGTTAATGACTATCTCTATGCATAGTATCTAAAATGGAAGTAGTGTGAATGATGAATGAACATGTTAGCCCACTAACCATGGTTGGCAGTGAATGTATCCAGTGTTTGTCAGAACATGTAGTAGAAATATTGAATTACAAATTGAATCCTAATCGAAGCTCAGTAAGTGCACTGAATAAGAAGATATCAAAGATAGACATAATCTATATAGAGTTGAAGAAGGGTTGTTGGGAAAGGTCTTGGAAAAAGGAGAAGCAAGGGAAGCCTCAAACTCTTAAGTTTTGGAATGTTCAGTAAGATATGTGTGTATAGTATGTATATGTGAATAATAGATGTATGTCACTATGAGATAATATGATGATTTTAAAGTATAGTATATACATAATGGTAGTAGTAGTATATTGTGGTATAATGGTAATAAACTATATATGGATATTATATATATCATCATGTACTAATAATTATATATAATGCTATGGTACATAGTTACTATTCGATATGATTGTTATGGTTGTTGTGTGTATGATTGATGAATGATAGATGATGTTGAATGGGTGATATTGTTATTTGTATGGTTTCTATTGGTTGTTATTTGTCTTCACTAGTTTATATTGGTGATTAATGTATGATTGGTGTGCTTGTGTGATGTTATTGAAAAATTACTCAATGCTTATCAGATGTGATGTAGATGCGATTTTTATTGATTGATATATGGTATACTGGTTGATGTAACATGATCGATGGATGTATTATGATTGATGTATTTTGATTAATGTATTTGGTTGATGTATTCCGATTGATGTATCATGATTGATGTATCCTGACCGATGTATCCTTATTGATGTATTCTGATTGATATATCTTGATTGTGTATTATGTTTAATGTATTATGGTTGATGTATTCTAATTGATGCATTCTGGTTGATGTACTCTAAGTGATGTATTCTGGATTAAGTATTCTGATTCATATATTGTGATTAATGTTTGTATGGTCAGTTGATGCATGTATGGTTGATATTGGTGTATGATTTATATATGATTGATATATGACTGATATATGGTCAAGGTATTATGAATTGATGTATTATGGACCGACTCTTGAATGGATGATGTATGCATGATGGTTGATGTATGATTTATATTGGTTGATGTTACTAGTTGATACTGATTACTATTAGTTGATGTATAATTCCTTTTCACTGTTCTCTAAAGAATATTTACGCTCTTTGTTGAGACAAAAAGTAGTATGTGTAGCTTCTAGTTGTTATGGCCCTTTTGATTTCTTATTTAGATTGGAATTGTTGCATATAAGTTTGTTTTGCATGTTACATTAAAGTGCATAAAGTGTTCATCTTTGCTAGAAAATCATCTTGTGAACTGAATGTCTTTGTGATCTTTGTTGAAAGGTATCCCGGTAGCATCTTGGTGGTATTTCATATATATTTGTTGAAAAGTATTTACTAATTGTTTGATTAATTAAAGTATGATTCAGGTACCTTTGTTGAAGATGTACTTCAAGTATCCTTATATATCCAATACTAATCATGTAGAATGTGATACAAGTATTTTTGTTAGAAAACTATCTAGGTGATCTTGTTGAAAAAAGTATCCTTGTGATCTTTGTTGAAAGTCTCTTGCTAGGGTATCCTTGCAGTATATCAAATAATTTTGTTGAAAGGCATCTTTCTAAAGTATCATAGAGGTATTTTATGCATCCTTGTAGGAAAAGTATTTGGATGATAAATCATGTAAAAACATCTTCATAATGCATCTCATGTGATTAATTGATCGGAATGCATTTCATGTATCTTGTTGATAGAGCATATGCATGATGCATTTCATGTATCTACATGGAATTGATTTTCACGAAGAAAAAGTATATACTTTATGCACTTCATGAGATTAGTTAAGATACTTGATGCTCTTCATGAGTTTGGTTGGTATACTTGGTGCATTTCATGTGGTTAACTAATTGGAAAACATGTTTAATGCATTTCATGTGTCTTGTTGATAGATTCATTTCATGTCTCTCATTGAAAGAATATATATACATTATGCATTTCAATTGATTAGAATGAGTTTCAGGAAGATGCATTTCAAGTATTTTTTTGAAGAAGTATCTTAATGAATTTCATGTACCCTTCATATATTTCATGTATCATAGGTGAAGTAGAGTAAAATGGAATTTATTTCATGTTTTGATTCCATGGAATTTATTTCATGAACCTTTGATGTATTTCATGTATCATAGGTATATATTTTAGGTTCCTTTGAAGTATTTCATGTGATCAATTAAAATTTATTTCTTGAAGATAAATTTTAGGAATCTTGTTTAACAATATATATGTTTGCTTCTAACCATGTGTCTATTTGGAATGTGAAAAATCATCCTTGATGAACAAGCATATCTATTTCAAGTATATGTGTTGAAGAATATGGTTTAGTTGTTGGGATTGAGTTCCCAGATCCCCTCGTAGAGCAATCTAGTATCTATTTCCAGAGGGTAGTTTGGTTGATGTTGTCCTTACTTCCTTGAGTTCACTCTACTAGTCCAGGTTCTAGCACAGGAAATGGGATGGTGATAGGAGTCACATCCCATAGGTAGTGGAGACAGACAGGAAATTAGTAGTAGGAATCATTTTGGTTCTTGGAAGAGGTAGTTCCAAGAGTTTCTAGACTGAGTGTGCTCTACTTGTGGGAGGAACGTTGTTCCGTTGAATCCAGTTGCCCAAATTTGAGATAAGTATTCTCTCATATGCTATTCATGTTATTTTATTATGTATATGTGCAACGATGACTGATTTATGTTATCTTTATGTTCATGGTTTAGTTGTTGAATAATATCCTTATATCATGCATCATATATTTTTATACATGATGTTAATCATATGGTTTATTGAAATATGATTTTTAGGTGGATGTATCGTTGATGTTTGAAGACCCTATGCTAGGGATTGAAGATCGACTCTTGCTTCTACACTAGGGACCACTCTGCTAGTCCTAGTTCTCACACGGGGAGCTTGAGGATGGGATGGTGATATCTTGATGGACGAGTTAGGTGAAGGGAGTCACATACCATAGGTTGTGGAGACAAACTGAGGAGCATGTGGTAGTGGGAAGTATTGTGGTTTCTCAGAAAAGGAGTTCCAAGAAGGAATAGTCGAAAAACTGAAGGTTGTGATCCTTCTGAAAGTTTGTACAAGCATGTATGTATTATGCATCAAGAATGATGCATTATTTAAGGGGGAGGGGAATGTAACACCATGTATGTTAAGACCCAGACATATATAATATATTTTATTTTTTTATTATAGTGGCACTAGGTGTCAGGAAAAGGGTCTTTAAGGACTGAGAGATATTGTTGTTGTTGTACATAATTAATTAATAAAAATAATTGGCACATCGAAAGCCACAAACGAGGATGGGAGGTCATGTTTCCACAGTGTTAGGGGGAACGAGGACATTCCTAGAACTTTATAAATTGTTGGATTGAATTTGGTCTGTATTTGTGCCTTGGTAGGCTTATGTGTTGATGGTCACCCAAACATTGTACAATTGACCCTATTCTTGTTTATTTCAGACTTTGGAGTTACTATTACACCTTGTGCATGGTTTAATGGACCCCCCCTTGCATAAAATTCCCTCCTTGAGATATTTATGGACCCCACTTAATGAATGGTTCCCTATCCCTAGATTCTAGCTTACACCTCCTTGTTTTGTGCTTCTTCCTCCTTGGTTTTAGCCTCCATATCCTCAAGTGCACCCTTGATTCCTATTTGTGTGCTTACAATCTCTTTATGACTATGTGGTACCCTCTTTGTCTCTCTCATCAGTGCGCAATCCTTGGCTCCACTTATCCATTTTGTAACTCCTCACTAATTTGGGGGATGGAATATCCCTCTTTGGATCTCCTCTCTCCTAATTCGAGTTAGCCTCGTGAATTTGAATGTGTAGGACCTAACCACTCTCCTTAACCACATCTTAACTTGGATTGGCCTCCTTGGGTTGGATTTTGGTCTATAAATACTTGTTTTCTCCCCTTGAGAAGCTAATCCTCATGTAGGGAATGTGATTCATGTAGTTCATGCTAAGAGCTAGTAAGCTTGTGAGCCATGTATGTTATGTTCTATTGCATGTGTGAGACATTGTGTTTGTGTTTGATGTAATCCCGGACAACTCTGAATAGTTCCTCTGATCCACTACTTGTCTCTTTCCTAATCCTACACGTAAATCATGATGGTGAATAGCGATGTTCTAAGGGACCTGGGTGGTGAAGGGACTACCATTGCACCTAGTAGTGGGGTGGAGGGGAAAGTAGATGGTGAGGGATTGAGTTTTGGATTCTCAAACTGATATCCTTGAGTGCACCTCTACATATGGATATGTGGCCTCAGCTCGAGGGTGGCCTGCCACAGCGAGATTTGTCTTGGCAGTTCCTATGGCTGGGTGGAACTTGGTTCGGTTGATGCCAGTTGCACATTAATAAGATAAGTGGATTATTATGTTATTTTACATGTTTGTATGATTCATCTATTGTTGCTAATGCGCCCTTGGTGGTTGAACTGATCTTTATTTGTGTAAATGGTTTTTATGTTAACCAATGGATGCAAATTGAATAGCTTTCCTTATGATATCTTGTGTGCCTCTCTTATTTATCTAGATATTCTATATATATATAAATGTTATATGTTATATGTTGTTATTCGTGCTTCCATTACGCCCCTAATGGTTGAGTTAAACTCTGTTTATGAATACAGAATTTATCTTAATATTCGAATGCAGGTTTGTGTGGTTTTCTAGCTAGAATTATAATTTTCTAGATGGATGTGTTTTGTATGGTTGTAGGTGTACATCATGGAATCTAAGATTTATATGTCTATTTGTTATTTTTTAATCTGCAAATGTGCCCTCTGTGTCTAATCTGATCCATCTCTACCATCTATTCTCTTCCTTCCCTCTTGGAGTTTACATTTGTGTCTCTCACGGTGTTGAGAGAGGTGAAATCATATGTTCTGGTTTGCCCATTTATGATCATTTCTAGGTTGTGAGACCAATTCCATTGCATCTGGAGCAATTTTTTTAGTAAGGGAAACCTTTTCTTTCACTGAGAAAGCTTTTTATATGACCAATTTATGATTGTTTTGGTCCAACAATGTTTTTTGGTGCTGAGTAGAATGCGCCCTGTCTTTTGGCTGAGAGTTCCTTTGCTTGTAGATCTGATTCTATTAACATGGATCTGATTGATGTTGACCAGATTTGTGTTTTGATTGATGGTTGGAGGGTGGTAAGCAATACAATCTTGATTTTACTAGTGAAAGATGGTTGTAGGGGACAACCACAGAATCTGTTTTTGGGAGGTTGTAGTTGGCAGTATGTGTCTCTGCTTTGCTATGGTTTGTGTGGCTATAGATGGCATCCTGTGGATGCATCTTCATGTTTTTATTACTCACTACTTAACCACACAATCAACACACACCTAATAGATCTGATAAGGAATCCTTATATGAAAGATAATGAATATGCAAGCAAACGACGATAATAGCAATTCTGTATTTACCAGTTATGATTTCAATAGTATTACAATCCAATGATTACAATTAAGTACATGAGCTAATATTATGTTCATAATCAGGCTGGAGATTCCAATTGTTGTGCCTTACTCATGTACATGTTACGAATTACATTATTATCATATTCAACAGTATGCACATTGGGGAAATGTTATGATTGGTTTTCATGCATTTCATTTTATAAGGATAAAATTTTAATTTATTGGTTGCATGTATTGTTGGACTAACCTTATATCACCTCAATCTGATGTGTAATGCTTAACTTAGCCCTTTTTCCTACGTATCCCAGTGCCTATGGCCTTAGTTTGGGGTTGGGTACATTAAATGTATATTAAGGGTATGGGGATACAGTAGTTTCCTTCCCCTCCCCATTCGTATATCCTCCACTACCTTTCCTCCTCCCACCATCATTGATGCCCCCCTTTCCTTCCACCCCCAGCTTAGATCTACATATCAAATTCAAGGGAATGGTGCAAGGGCCCAATGAAAGGGATGTTGGGTCAAGGGCAAGAGGGGAGGGTGGGATGGGTGAGGTGGCAAGGATGGAGTGGGACAAGGTGGATGGGAGGTGGAGGAAGGGTGTTTATGTGGTTGGGAGTAGGGGACCGAGTGGGAAAGGGGTAAGCATGGGGAAGGGTAGGGTGAAGTGGAACGGATAATAAGAAGAGAGAGGTGTCAGTGGATCAAGAGGGGGAGGTGTTTTTTTAAGTTTATATTATGTTTTAAAAAATTAATTTGTTTTATTTTGATCTAATAATGTTTAATTTAATTTGTTTGTCTTTTCATTTTTCTGTATATTTTGATTTAACATTTTTATTTTTTATATAAATTGTGACAATATTTTTAATAATTAGTGATTTGAGAACTTTTAAAGACTCGTACTATAGTGAGATAATTTTATTAAGTCAAGATCATTGTATTTTCAAGTATGTGATTTCTTTTGCCTTTAAAGCAATCCACGTGTGGTATTAAAAATAAAAATAATCATAATCATAATAATGCATAAATATTTCTACATGGACATTAAATAAAATATGATGATGATGATGATGATTGTCATTTGAGACCAAAATAAATGACAAGTAATTAATTGGTTTGATTTAACATTGTGTTTTTATAATCGAAAATATTGGAGAGAAGCTTTCTTAAATCTCTTTGGTTTTGGTTTTGATGAGTTAACATGCTATGAAGATCAGTAATTTTACAAATATTTCGAAATTGAGTTCTAATGTGAGCATATCCATGATATTATAAGAGAAATATCTCTTCATGCTCCACTCTTTTAGTATCACAAAGATGACAAATTCATCGTGAAGTTCATTAGATTTTGTTCTAAATTGGGGTTAATCAATCTTTTTGTAGTACATTAATTTTCTCTTATACTCTATTTCTTCATTGCACCGGTATTTGTCTTTAAATTTAAAAGTGATGGTATTTTAATTGTGTCAATATTTGGCAGAGTAGCCTCCTCTTTTATTCTCCAATTCTCTAATGGCTTAGTCAAGAATTAGCATCTTTATGCCACCCTCTATTAAGCAACAAGTGGCTTTGACTTGATTTGAAACAACACTAGGAAGTCTCGTGTCCTTCATGTTAGTTATCATGTAATTGTGCATTAAGTATCTAATCATAGTTATACTCTCAATGGGAGGAAGACCAACTTTTTTTATGAGGAGTATTGGATAAGACACATTGCTTTTAATTTTAAGATCATAAATTATAACACTTTAGGATTTGCTCAACTTTCTTTCAAAATATTTGTAAAGGGACAAACTTTACATACATGTAAGATAAATAAAATAACAAATATTTCAAATAAAATTTTCATATTTTCTTAAAATAAAAATCTGATTTACAATAACTACCAGCATAGATCCATCTTAAAATCAGATCTATGATTAAGCATCAAGAGGGATCTAATTTCTTGAGGTGTAATTTTTTTTCTTAAATTTTTTACACATCAATAAAAAATTTACCCCTCAAGAAATTCGATAAGTTATGAGCCAACATGGGAATGTTACGTTATGTAACGTGACAAATGTGACAACATCTCCCTCATACTGGGTTGTAAGCACCTCACTCCTCTCGGTGCAACCAAAACCAAAATAATCTAGTCAATTCTCGCTAGCTCACTCGGTTAAGGTGTGGGTCTCATCAGTAACACAACCCAGATTCAATTCCCCTTATGGGTGAACTAGTTGGGAGGAGAAACCCAAAAATCCATCCAAGTTGACGGCTGGTGTGGTCCAGGCCGAGTGTGATCCGTAGGTGATTTTGACGGAATATATTCCCCTGAGTCATGGTTTCTCAAAACAAGGCCCACTCCTGCCAAGTAAGGGAGTTCGAGCAAAAAAAAAAAAAACTTTGACATACATATTTAAAACCCTATTACACTTGTATGTTTTCCTCAAGTGTAGTGAGGGGTGAGATGACTAGCTATTATATTTGAATCATTGATTTATACATTAGGCTATATTGAATTTCATTTTATCATTGTGGATATGTACGGCCTATTATTTTTTCAAGATCATACTGTGTGGGGAAATTATTTAGGAGTAAGCTAAAAGAGCAACGATCTGCACCCATTATCCAACGATTTTTCCAGCCAAAATCCGGTGGAAATTGCAGTTTTGGGTTGTTGGAATTACATAATCAGGGTTCTCCATGGGTAATCAAGGTCGTTGGATCCATTTCTACAATCAAAATTGCAATTCCAACAACCAAAATCATGATTTCAGCAAAAATCGTGATGTTGGATTCTGACAAAAATCGACAGAAAGGTGAAAATCGTTACTCTTTTAGCTTACTCCAATTATCAGATAGGGTGAATATTGGTAAAGGACTAAACTTTGTAAGATTACAGTTTGGGGAAATTATTAGACAAAGTGAAGATTAGTCGAGAACATACGAGCCAAATTTGGGAGACCTTAGATATACAAGTGGGAATAGGTATATTCCATTGATCTTCACCAAAAGATTAAGATATATATATATATATATATATATAACGGGATTATATTGTGGGGATATTATTAGACAAAGTGAAGATTAGCCAAGAACATACAAGCTAAAATTTGGATATATTATATATACAAATAGGAATAGGTATATTCCATTGATCTTCAGCAAAAGATTAAGATATATATATATATATATGAATTTGAACTCAAAGGAATAGAAAGAAAGTTGCAAAATAAGAACCTAACTAAAGTGGGGTGAGATCCCCCTATCTTGTGCACACATATCATCCCAAAGAGTAACATAATATTAACAAGAAAGAATGCATCTACACATAAGGATCCTTCACCAAGTCCTTAACCTAATAAAGAGCGCACAACCATGGAAGTAGCAAACATAAATATTCGAGAAATTGATAGATTTCTTACACCTTGATTAGGTTGATGCATACAAATGCCATTTGATTACAAAATCAATGAAACTGGACACTAAATACCTTACATGGATCGAGGAACAGATGTTTCCACTTAGTTATTAACAAAATTTGGGGAGAACAAAGTGTATGGAAGCAGAGCAATTAATCAGATGATCTCAAGTGAGTGCTTTCTAGTTGGAGAACTCGGTTCAACTCCCATGAGGTTGCATTAGTCTACTTCTCAGTGCCAAATTTAAGTGAGGTTGGCAGGGTCATAGTGGTGGCAATATTTAATTTAATTTAATTTATATATTAATGTCCATTGAAGGTTGAAATTGACCCATGGGACTGCAATATATACAATTTAAAGAAGATAAGTGAAGCACAAAAGCACATCTAAGTGAATACATAAAAGAATTACAATAAACCTTCAAAAAGAAGTAAAATTCATTTGTAAAGAGCCAAGATAGCGAGATGAAGAAAAATGAGGAAGCTCGTGAAGAGAAAGTTACCTCAGATGAAACATGCCGCCCTATAGATGCACCTATAACACTAAAGGCCGAAAATAAGTGTGTGATTGTCATGGGGCCGTGAGAATCATTGGTCATGCCTCAAAGGTCTACCAAGTGAGTTTGGAAGTCACCCATGGAGCGTCATCCTACTAATGTGATAGTGATGTGAGAAGGAAGTGATAAACTTGTTGCTTGCCCCACAAGGGGATTTGCCTCTAGAAATTTGATGACAAGGTCGAACATGTCATGGAGGAAGAGGACTTAGCATGTCTAGTCCTCACTCACCAATCTCAATAGGCTAATGGCATGGACAATTCAAATTCAGCATTGGCATCTCGAGTTCTTTGTCACAGCTTCCAAGCTATGGGGTTCAAGGCGATGACAAGGAAGAAGAAGACAATTCGAATAATGGAAGTTGGATGAAGGAACGAACCCCTCTCAAGCTTTCATTCTCTCTTTTATAAGCATGGTTTAGATTTCCATGTGGATTTTCCACATGTGACCACTTTTTCCCCTCTTAATCCTCCTCTTAAGCTAATTAAATATTGTTTAATCAAATCATGGCTATTAATCAAGGTTTAAGTACTTGGTTTAAATTTCTAAGGCTAGAAAGATAAGATAAGGCCCACTATCACTTCCCCACTTGTGGAATCATAGAACCCCATATATTATGCATCATTCTGCCTCTGCAGGAATTTATAGATTTTATATTAATATAAAAATGTACATATTTACATAGTCTTGTTCATCCTAACCATTTGTTTTTGGTTTCTAGTCGTTTACATCAATATTTACAAATTTACACTGTGGGGTCAAACTGGGATATTACATTCCCCTCCCCCTTAATTTATGCATCGTCCTCGGTGCATCATCTGCACTATGTACATTTACAAAACTTTCATCAAAATTTAAAATAGTTGTGGGTATTCCTCCCACATCACATCCTCGATTTCCTACGTTGCTTCTTCAAGACTATGGTGGGTCCATTGGATCTTTACCTGTCCAATGGACCTTTTCCTCAACAAAGTGACTTTCTAATCGAGGATATGCATTGGCTGTACTAGAATATCGCCTTCTGGTTCCACCTAGATCACAGCCCAATCAATTATGTGGTTAGGGTCAGACACATATTTCTTTAATAAAGATACATGAAATGCATTATGCACACACAAATAAGTAGGAAATGCTAATGCATCATCTACAGGCCCTATTCTATCCAAAATTTCAAATGGCCCACAAAATCGAGCTACAAGCTTTGGGCATATTCCCAATTTCATGGAACTCTTCTTTGGCCTGACTTTCAAATACACATGATCCCCCACTTTATTTTCTTTTGTCTCTCTTCCTTTGAATGCATGACTCTGTTGTCTGTCCTGTGCCACTTTTAAATTCTACCTTATTTTCACCATCTGCTCTTCTATTTCTATAAGTAATTATGTCCCAATTATTTCTCTGTCAACTGGATTTTCCCAACTTATTGGAGTATTGCACTTTCTTCCATACAAGGCTTCAAATGGACTCGTTTTTAGAGAAGACTGATATCCATTATTATATGCAAACTCTACCAAATATAGGTAGTCTTCTAATTTTGATGGTTCATCCATCACATACATTCTTAACATATCCTCAATAACTTAGTTGACTCTCTCAGTCTTCCCATCTATCTGTGGATTATATGTTGTGCTTAAATTCCAATTTGTTCCAAATCCCTTAAATAAGCCCTTCCAAACTTTTGAAGTAAACTTTGGATCTTTATGTGAGACTATTGCCTTAGGTATCCCATGTAACCTTGCAATCTCTTTCATATAAATATATGTTATATTAGATTCCTTATGAGTTGACTTGACTGATATAAAGTGAGCAACTTTGGTTAACTTATCCACCACCACCATGATGGAATCATTGATCCACATGCGCCCACGAAGCACAAGGCAGACAACAATACGAATGAATGAATCGGCTTTGTTATGGTGGAAGCATAATAAAGAGAATAAGCAAAGCAGGAATACACTACACAGATGAACACATACACACAGACAATATGCAGCAATGCGAACTGTTCTTCTCTATTACTGGATGTAAAATATCATGACATGTATATTACAATATTTTACATGCTTATATAGAGTGCTGAGACGCTTGGGTGCCTGCCCGTTATGTTCAGTTACAATAGAAGTTAGAACGGTTTTGGAAGTTAAAACCTTACAATCGACTGGAAGACAGAGAGACAATCTGTCGTAGTTTGACAGTCGCAAGTCGCAATTCGATGCTGCATGTCGAGGTCATGAAACTGTTGAGGTCGATGAACTTGTCGAAGTTGCTGATTTTTTCGAAGTCGTGTCGAGTTCGGAACTTGTCGAATTTGATGACTTGTCGAAGTTGATGTTATCATCCGATAACAATGCCAACTACTGGAATGGATCATAACTCCTTCCTTAAGAAATAATGGTCCCCGTTGTTTGCTCGTTCAAGTGAGGAAACTTGTTGGTCAGTTCAATAGCAGAGTACCATTTTCCTTGTGCTGGGATTTGTCCGACCTTAGCAACCTGAAACAAGGGAATTGTGTCTATCCTTGTATGGCATACTCGTCATCCCACAATGGTGTCGCAAGGAAGAGGCCCCTGAACATCTGGATGGATGTCGTCGGGTTCTATTGTTTGCAAGTCGTTATGTTCCAACAGTGGTGCATGGTATGGTCGAAGTAGATCCACATTAAAGACCGGATGAAGGCCCAGGCATGCAGGAATGTCGAGCTAGAAATCATTTTCGCCAGTTTGTTGAAGAATACTATTTGGACCATATCGCAAAGGTTTCAGTTTCTTGTATGGGCCTGTGAAGCGTTCCTTGTTGAGATGTAACCAAACCTTATCCCCAATTTGGAATGAACGAGGGATACGATGCTTATCATGTCGGGCCTTAGCTTTTGCGTTGCTGTCATGTCGGGCCTTAGCTTTCACATTTGCTCGTTGCAACATTTCCTATGCTTGTCGTTGGATGTTGAAAATCTGTTCTCGAAACTTCAAGGCTTTGTCAATTTCCTGCTATTTGTAGTCGGTGTCGTTCGACTGTGTCGAGAAGCTGATCAAGTCGATAGGCGCTAAGGGTTGAAATCTATAACATATCTCAATTGGAATCTTTCCCATAGAGCTATGTTGAGCATGATTGTAGCTGTGTTGTATGCATGGAAGACTGTCATCCCATGTTCTTCGATGCTTGTGGTTGTACATGCGAAGCAACTATACTACCAAGTGATTCACAACTTCCGTCTATTTGTTGGTCTGAGGATGGAAATTTGTCGACAATGAGAATCTTGTGTCGAGCTGCTTCCAGAGAGTCTTCCAAAATATATTGAAGAATCTGGCATCTCGGTCGAAAATAATTGTTGTCGGTAAACCAAAGTGTTTCCAAACATGTGTGAAGAAGAGCTGAGTGGTTTGCTACGCTGTCGTCATCTTCTTGAATGGAATGAGAATGGCCATCTTGGAAAATATGTCAACTACTACTAATATTGTGTCATGTTGATGTTTGGTAGTAGGATATCCTCTCAAGTAGTCCATAGAAATAGATTCCCATGGTCGATTAGGAACTGGAAAAGGTCTGTACAATCCCTGTCGTCGATTAGGCAGTTTAGCAATGGCACAAACCATGCATGATTGAATATACTTATTGACGTCGGTTTTAAGTGAAGGCCAAAAGAAATACTTTTGGAGAATAACAAGGTTCTTTGCTACTCCAAAGTGTCCTGTAGTCTTGTTGTAGTGCGCTTCCCAAATGAGCTGTTGTCGATGCTCACTTGTCAGTACACAAAGTTGTCCAAGCTTGTATAGCAAGGTGTCTTTCAAGAAATAGTTGGAGGTGGTCGACTTGTAAGTATGAATTTGTCGGTAGACTGGTGAAAATTCGATGTCTTCCTAATACAACTAAGGCCAAGTAGTGGTTTCATATCCCTGCATAGTCATCACTGTAAAAAGAAGAGTAATGGGTGGTCGTCTTAAACAATCAGCAGCAGCGTTAGCTTTACCTTTTTGATATTTAATTACCAACTAAAATTGTTGCAGGTAATTAATCCACTTGAGTTGTTGAGTTGTTAGTAATTTTGATTGGGTCGAAGAGAACTGTAGAGGCTTATGGTCAGTGAGGATGATCGTTTCCTTTCCAAGGATGTAATGCCTCCATTGCTTGAGAGCTTGCACAATGGCATACAGTTCTTTTTCATATGTCGAATATCTTCTAACAGTATCATTAAAAGTTTCGAAATGAAAAGCGACTAGGTGACCAGACTGAGTGATCACTACGCCCAAGGCATAGTCCGATGCGTCCGTCTCAATCTCAAAGGGCTGATGCAAATCAAGTAACACAAGTATTGGTGCATTACAAAGCTTGTGTTTGAGTTGTTCAAAAGCTGCTTGTTGTGTTGGTGTCCATTTGAAGACAGTTTTCCCACTTCCCTTTGTCAACTGATTCAAGGGCCAGGCTATGTGACTGAAGCCGAGTCTGAATCGTCGATAGAGATTCACCAAACCAAGAAAACTTCTTAGTTCTTGAATGCTTTGAGGAATGGTCCAATATTTGAGAATTTGTACTTTGTCTAGGTCGATGTGAATGCCTTCATAGTCAATTACAAACCCCAAATATTTGATGATGTTCATCGCAAAGGAACATTTGTCCATGTTCAAGTAGAGTCGATGTCGCTAGAGAGTGTTGAGGACTTGTTGAAGCTGTCTGACATGTTCTTCCCATGATTGACTGAAAATCAATATGTCGTCAAGATAGACAATGACCCATTTGCCGATGAAGGGTCGAAGAATGTTATCTATGTATCGCATGAAGGTCGCAGGTGCATTGGTTAAGCCGAAAGTCACGACTAACCATTGAGACAATCCCTCCTTGGTCTTGAAAGCAGATTTCCATACATCTGAGGGCTCGATTGGAATATGATCGTATCCCGACTGGAGGTCGACCCTAGTAAATAACTTGACACCTTTCATACAGTCGATGAGCTCGTCTATCCACGACAGAGGGTATCTATTCTCTACCAAAATTTTGTTGTGTCCAATAGTCGATGCACATACGCCAAGTCTCGTATTTCTTTGGAACAAGGACGACTGGACTTCCATAAAGAGAGGAGCTGGGTCGGATATGACTGTTGTAGATCAAATCTTGGATTTGTCTGTGAATCTCTTCATTTTTTAGAATGGATCTTCTGTAGACAGATGCATTAGGTAATGAAGAACTAAGATCAATTTCAATAGAGTGTTTTACCTGGAAATGTAGAGGTACTCCATCTGGAACTTGGAATATGTTCTAGTACTCGTCAAGAATATTTTCGATCTACTGCTTCTATCGGGAGTTGCACTGGTCGGTGACTCGACTGGTTGCTGCAGTCTTCCTAGAATGTTGCGGCTTTATCATAATCAATGCGAACTTCTAAGCATGATTGATGAGCTTCTTTGTCTTCTTAGTAGATATCATTGCAACCGTTGGTGTAGGTCCTCACTCTGGTATGTTGTACTGTTGATTCTGAATTCTGACAATCACCTTATGTGGTCATGACTGGTAACTTCCATGGAGATCCCATAGGTAAGGATTCCCAAATAGGGCGTCGGCTACGGAGAGTGGTGCCATGTCGCAAAGTAATTCATCTTCAAAAGGCTTTATGAAGTAGGAAATTTTTCATTGTCGGGTGATCCTTAGCTCTTGTCCATCCTTCATCCAACTAATATTGTAAGGCTGAGGATGTGGAGTGGTAACAAGAACTAGTTTCTTCACAAGTTCTTCAGAAACAAAGCTCTTCTGGCTATCGTTATCCACAATCATATACAATGGATTATTTTGAAACCATATCTGTGTATGGAATAGGTGCTCTCGTTCCTCCTCCTAGATGATAGTCTAGGCTGCTGGAGTTGTCGATGTCGATGTCAAAAGAGTCGTTGCTTTTGGGTCAGATTCTACCACAATCTTGTCGAATGCGTCGGATGTTGACACTTTTTCCAAAAAGGTCTTCTGAGCTTTGCATTCAGACATATCATGCCAAGATGAGTGGTGGTAATAGCACCATTTATTGGTAGGTTGCTTGCTACGTTCCCTTTTGTGAAAAGGCTTTTTTTCGTGATCTGTATTGGCGGAGTTGGCTGAGAATATTTTGACTTGTCGAAGTCGGATGGTTCCTTATTGTCGGGTGGTCATTCTGATGTCATTTTAGTCGCGAAGCGTGCTTTTCCTTTCTGCTTGGTTTCGAGTTTGCTAGTGTAGTGGAATGCATCCGTGAGCATATTGATAGTCAGAAACCCAATCTCATGCTAAATGTACTGGGAAAATCCACTAACGTACTTCAGAACAAGCATTTTTTATTCTTCTTGAATGTCAAGTCTAGCCATGATTTGATAGAACTCGTCGGTGTAACTCTGTACGGACTAGTCTTTCCATTGCCTTAGCTGCTGCCACTTCTTATACTGATGTTCAAGGTACTTGGGCAGGTAAAACTCCTTTCATATGTGTTCGAAAAATTTGTCCCATGTGTCTATGTGGTATTCGCTTTTCTCCATCTTTGTCGAGAGGTTCTTCCACCAGCAGTGCACAGATGTTGACATCTTTAAGGCTGCAATGGTGATCTTGTCGGATTCCTAGAGTTGATTCACATAGTAATAGGATTCCAATTGTTGTACCCAATTTTCGACGGATTCCACGTCAATCTTTCCTTCTAGATTTGGTATGTCCAGATTCATTTGCACTTTGAATGGATTGATTTTGTCGGAGTTAGATCTCGTCGAAAATTCTCCTGATGTCGAAGCAAATAGCATGAGAATCTCATTGAGCTGGTCAAACATTTCAGTTCGTTGTCGAGCCAGTGCTTGCTCTATGAGTTGTTGTGTCTCGTCAATTGCATGTCTATCGTCTATTTATCCTTCCAACTCTGGAGGTAGTGTCTTCTTGGATTGTTTCTCCTTCCATATTTGGAGGTAGTTTCTTCTTGGATTGTTGAGTTTGCGAGCGTGTTTGAACTGGCATAAGTCAGGTAACTTCGCTGGAAGTGTCTATGCACAACTTAAGCTCTTAATCAAGACAACTGCTCTGATACCAATGATCCACACGCGCCCAAGAAGCACGAGGGGGACAACAGTATGAATGAATGAGTCAGCTCTGTTATGGCAGAAGCATAAGAAAGAGAATAATCAAAGCAGGAATACACTACACATATGAACACATACACACAAACAATATGCAGGAATGCGACTTGTTCTTCTCTATTATTGGATGTAAAATATCATGACATGTATATTACAATATTTTACATGCTTATATAGAGTGCTGAGACGCTTGGGTGCCTTCCCGTTACGTTCAGATAAAATAGAAGTTAGAACGGTTTCGGAAGTTCAATCGTTACAGTCAACTAGAAGACAGAGATACAATCTGTCGTAGTTCAATAGTCGCAATTCGCAAGTCGATGCTGCATGTCGACGTCGTGAAACTATTGAGGTCGCTGAACTTGTCGAATTTGTTGAGTTTGTCATAGTCGTGTCGAGTTCAGAACTTGTCGAAGTTGATGTTAGCACCCGAAAACAATGCCAACTATTGGAATGGATCAATCATGTTCATTTCTTGTCCTAGGAAACTTAGTGATGAATTCAATGATCACCACATCCCATTTCCATTCAAGTATTGGAAATGATTGAAGTAATCTTTCCAGATGTCTATGTTCAACCTATACTCTTTAATATTCAATGCACCTTGCTATATATTCAACAATATCTCTCTTCATTCCTGGCCAAAAGTATTGACTCCTTACTACCACAATTGTCTTTTGGTATCCTGAATGCCCTGCATATGGTACATTATGCATCTCATTCATTACCAATTTCCTTATTTTCCATGTATTAGGAACATAAAATATATTTTTGTATGTAAGAATTACATCTTCTTCCAACCTATAACCTTCATATTTATGTTGTACATTTTCTTCCTGTAATTTTTGTTTTACCTAAAGGTAATGTTCATCTGATATGACAGCCTCAAGAATTCTGGTTTTTAAATCTAATTTGCATATACTAATGGTTGAAACATGCATAGCATGAAATCTTCTACTAAGTTGATCATCAACTTGATTCTCCTTGCCTTTAATATGTTTGATATCAAAATCAAACTCACATAAGAATTCCAGCCATCTTATTTGTCTTGCATTCAAATTTTGTTTCTCAAATAAATATTTCAGCCCACTATGATCTGTAATTCTCAACTCAAATTTTCTTCCCATGAAATAATGCATGCCAAATAGCAGCAAGTTCCAAGTCATGTGTAACATACTTTTTCTCGTGTTCCTTAAGTTTTCTATATTCATAGTAGATCACATGTCCATTTTTCATAAGGAATCCACCAATTCCTTCTTGGTACGCATCTGTACATACTACAAAATCATCATTTGGATGAGCAATCTTGAGAATTGGTGTACTAGTGAGCAATTTCTTTAACTATTGGAAAATTTCTTCATGATGTGGTTTCCACTGAAACTTGACTCCTTTCTTCTGCAATGATGTAATTCGATGTGCCACTTTGGATAATCCATCTATAAATCTCATGTGTTTTCCATCTAATCCCATGAATAACCTCACTTTTGATGCATTCTTAGGTGTAGGCCATCCCATAATGGCTTCTATATTTTCAGTATCCATTGTTATTCCTTCTTCAGAGATGATATGTCCCAAGTAATGAATTTTCCTCTGATAGAAATAACATTTACTCAGCTTGGCATAAAGTTGATGTTCTCTAAACACTAGTAATACCAATATCAAGTGTTCCTCGTGCTCCTCTTCTGAATTTGCATAAATAAGAATCCCATCTAGAAATACAATGACAAACTTATCTAAATACTTCATGAATATCATATTCATCAAGCGTATAAATGTAAATCATGCATTTTTCAGCCCAAATGTCACCACCACAAACTCACAATGACCATATCTGGTCCTGAAGGTTGTCTTGATAATGTCTTCATCCTTTATCCTTACCTAATGGTAACCAAATCTCAAATCTATCTTTGAGAAAATATTTCCTCTTCTAAGTTGATCAAACAAGGCATCAATTCTAGGAAGTGGATATTTATTTCTCGCAATGACCTTGTTCAACTATCTAAAGTCAATACACAACCTCAAACTGCCATCCTTTTTCTTTAAAAATATTATTGGTGCTCCCCAAGGAGACACACTTGGGCATATATACCCTTTCTTCAACAATTCTTCCAGTTGCATATGTAACTCTTTTAACTCATGTGTACTCATTCTGTAGGGAATTTTGGAATTGGGGAAGCTCCAGGCATCAAATCAATAAAGAAATAAATATCCCTTTTCAGTGGAAAACCTAGTATTTCTTCAAACACATCTACAAAATCTTGCAATATTGGAAATTTTACCTTCGACCTCACTCATGTTGGACTGATGATATGCATGTCTATTGTCCAATATTGTTGCATATATTATGATAGTGTTCCTGCCTCAACATTCCACGTTACCTGCTTCCTGTAAATTTTGCACACTTCTCATTTTGTCTCCCCATTGTGGACAATATTTATACATATGGTTTCCTTCACATCCCCAACATTTTACTCGTTGCCCGGTTCCTTTCCCAGCAAATTATGTCACCCTAGGCCCATTCTGAGTTGGATTACTTTGTTGATATGAACTCTTTTGATTCTTGAAGGAAGATGGTTTAAATCCTTTCTTCCTTTCATCATGCTTATCCTTCATCTTATCTCTCTAGTATTTTTGAAAATTTGTCTTTCCTTTTTTTTATCATACATGTGCTTGGCCTTTCGAATTGCTTCTTCAAAAGTCGTGGGTTCATCATATTGAATTTTATCCTTATAAAATGGAGGAAAACCGCTTAGAAACCTTTGTATTTTTACCTTCTCCTCCTTCATAAACCCAACATATCTTAGCAATTCTAAAAACTTATTTTCATACTCATCCATGCGCATGCTTCCCAATTTGAGTTCAAAGAACTCTTCCATCTTCTTATCATAATAATGCTCTGATAAGTACTTTTCCTAGAAATACTTCTTGAATTGCCTCCATGAAATCCTCTTTTCACTGATATGTTTTGCTTGAACCAATTGATCCCACCAAATGGAAGCCTTGCCCTGGAAGTTGTAAATGGAAATCCTAGCTTCCATGTTAGAGGAGTTATTATGCAGCTGAAGATATTTCCTTATTCCCATCCACCAAGCTTCAACATCTTATCCCTTCTTGTTCTCAACATCAAAAGTGGGAGGTTTGATTTTTTTGAGTTCCCTTTACAAGTCATCTTTCACATGCCTTCTTTTATGATGTCTAACTAGAGACATTTCTAGGTTGCTACTAGAACCCTCAGATATATATGGATTTCTTCCTACATAGTGAGGTGAATGGTGATTCTTATGACTCTTGAAACACTTTCAGAGTGTTTATATTTCTCATGTGATCTCTTCCTTCTTTCTCCTCAATTGAGTTTGAGCCCAATTTCATTTGTCTTTGTAGCATATTCATACTTTGCACCAGCTGAGTGTTCAGTTCATTTTGTTGTTCCTGGACTCTCAACATTCTTTCAGTTTCTGCCCTATAACTTTGTCCATACTCAGACTTCTCATGGTTTCTACAAATTGTTGTGGATTTATATTTTCTATATGCCCATTTGTTTTTGTTTATGCATTTCCCACACCGATATCTTGACCTTTGACATCATATTCATCGTTGTATGGAAGCTCCCTTTCTTCCATTTTACAGTTTTGTATTATTCTGAAATCATGTCCTATGGTTGTTTAATTTCAAACTATTTATGCAATGTGTTCATGATATTAGATTTGTTAGACAAAATTTAGTTCTAAAATTCAATACAAATTATATATATATATATATAAAGAGAGAGAGAGAGAGAGAGAGAGAGAGAGAGACGCACACACGTGTATCCATATATTTAAATTCTGAAAACATCATTTGGATTTTTTGTCAAATAGGATCTACAAGTCCCTTCCTGTTCATTTTCTGAAAAAGATCTATAATGATTTATTATGAAAGACTGTTTATTTTTATTCGCCTTCTGATAAGCTTTCCAATGATTGTAGCCATGTTGTGTTCCAATAGTAGAGCTAAAATTACAACTGTTTATAATCCCTAATTCTACGAAAATTTATATTGTTCATGTAGTTTCCCTCAAACTCGGGAATTAACTTTGTTGATTTATAAAAATAAAAATGGGGTTCAAGGGGGCTTTCCCCCTTGCGACCTCCTTGTGTTGCTACATGGAGGGTCGAGGGAAACGCCCTCGATTTTTTTTTTAAATCCTCTGATTTCATGCAATCTAGTGCATAGGTTCAACTATAATTTTCAATTTCTGGCACCCAAAAAATAATTCTTGATACCACTGCTATTTTTTATCATTCATGTACATCTACGGTGCTGAAATGATTTTTTTGCCATCAATAAGCAGTTTTTTCGTCATCGATTAACAATTTTCCCTTTTCTGGCCTTTTTCGTTCCCGCTAGCATTCCTTGCATGAATGGCCACAATCTCATATCATTGAAGCCCAGATTAAATCTCAGTCGTTGGTGCACCATTCCATTAGATACACCATTATCAAACTCCCTTTTTTGCGGACGACCAAGATTAGAAGTTGAAAAATGAGCAATTCGATCCTAGTCGTTGGAGGTGGCATACCTTTATCATATATTTGTGCCCTTTCCTTTTCAATCAACAGTCAAGATTGCATGATGGAATTTGTGCGATCAAATATTCACCATCCGCGTCATGGTTACCTTTATTACTTCCCATGCCTCTTGTCTTGCATGAATGGTCATATCTTTCCCGATCCAACTTGCTTGATCAATCGAGACCGTTGGATGCATGACCCTTAGATTAAACCTTGTGCACATTACTTTTGCGTGAATGGATCAGATATTTTCAATGGAACCTACTCGCTCGATCTGGGCCATTGACGAAATGTACATACTTCTACCTGTACTATGTGGATTCTACAAACACATATTATGTAATACACTCAGTTTGACCCTTGTAATGTATTTAATTGAATTATGCAAATGATGTAAATATGCTAGTACAGATTCCTAGTGCAGAACTCAAGGCTAGGCATGTATGATGTATGCATTTTATTTGGACCGTAAGGTTAGCTTGTCATGCTAACTTGAAATATATGTAAATACTATGTGCATAAATAATAAAATGGCCCAACAATGGTTGTGTAAAGAGAACCAAAGGGGTTATGATTCCACTAGAGGGGAAGAGGAAAAGGGGTCTATGGGAGACGAAATCCTTGCTACCAAGTGTCAACCTTAGAACTCACCCAAATTCTGTCATGTGCTTTGAATAAGCCAATTATCTCCTTTTTTTACTATTTTCCAATCATTAATGCATGTGTGAAGTTGGTGGGAAAAGTCACCTAATGCAGTTATTGAAGCATGGGACTGATTGCACTTTTGTGACAGTTCTATCATAACAAAAGTCAGTCTACAGATTCCAAGAGTCCTTTCTTCTACTATCAAAAGTTATCTCAGTTGTATTTTCACCATTTTCCCACATGCCTTGGAGTCAACCCTCATTCTCTCATGCTTGCATGCAAATTTAGACTATGCAAATCTCTCCATTGTTGTCTATGAACTTACCATGTTGTTTTGAACCCATAAATTTGAATTCGGAGACCATGCTGCAGAATTGGCAGTGAAAATTGATGGTTGTAGGTGAGCAGAGAGGTTGGGTAAGCTAGGAACACTTACCCATTGAGTTATGTTGCTCATAGGTGCTTGAGAAGCCATGAATTGAAGCTACAGGTGGTTCTATAGCAGCACGTATCATATTGGACTTCTTCTATGCACACACTGGAAGCACCCAACAAAATGGATCGCCTAAGAGAACTGTGGATCGGTGAAGGGGATGTTGGAATATTCTCACCATCATTTTTGTATTTTGCATGCCTGCATGCAATTCTGCATGCATCTAGTCATCTAAATGCAATTTCATGCATCCAGTCATCAGTATGGCAATCTCCCAGCACCTAGTCCTTATTTTGCAGCCCCCAGGAGCCTGTTTCTACTCAGTTGTATCCCTCCTAGCCACTGATGCATCCTTGTTTTCATCATTGGAGCATAATAGCGCCTTATTCCACCTATTTAGGAGTTACTTCAGTTAGTTGGTTGGTTGATGACTGATTTCCTTAATTCAGGGGCCGATTGATCAGTTAACTGACTGAAGCACTTAGATAGGCACCTACTGAGACTAGTTGAGCTCTACTGACTACTGACAACTCCTCATGTACCCACATTGGAGTCTCCTTCCCTACATCAGTTCCCATGCACTCAGTTAGACTCATTTGACTGACTATTTGACAGTCATGACTACTGCCACTAGTTTGGATGATGTCTCCAATGATATCCAAGCCTCACTTTGAGGAGAATTCGATTGACCTTAGAGGCATTCGAATCCATTTGATTGTATTCAATTATTATTCATTTTACAGAGTGCCAGCTTACAGCTGATGTATGATACAGCGATTTTTCTCCATTTTCTGTGTAATGAGTGATTATTGATGTAGCATTTCTTCTTCTTCTTTCTGCACTTCATGAGCGAATATTAGTGAGGTCTGCCACTGTTGAGTGATCCTATTCCTAAAATATCACTGGGAAGTGCATCACATGGATGTCAAGAGTGCCTTCCTTCATGGAGATCTAGAGGAGGAGATCTACATGAAGCAACCTGAGGGGTATGTTGAAGACTCTTCATTGGTATGCAGATTGAGGAAGTCCTGGTATGGAATCAAGCAAGCTCCCCGAGCTTGGTATGCAAAAATGGACTCCTTCCTTCTGTCACAAAACTTCTTGAGATGCAAATCTTTTTCAAATGTCTACATGAGACATGAAGGTGACTCTCTACTTTTTATTGTTTTATATGTTGATGATCTATTGATTACTGGGAGCAACACTTCATGCATCATATCTATAAAAATAGCTTTGCATAACTCCTTCTCCATGTCAGATCTTGGATTGTTGAGACAGTTTCTTGGTCTTGAAGTCACTCGGAGTGATTCAGGAATCAAGGTTGCACAGTCCAAGTATGTTTCAAATCTGCTTGACAAGTTCCATATGAGCGAATGAAAACTAGCAGCATTTCCTTTTCTCTCATGGATCAGCCTTGAGGATGGTTCTTCCACACCTCTGGTAGATAGTACATTGTATTGGAAGTTGATTGGGAGTCTATTGTTTCTTACACACACTCAACCTGATCTTTCCTATGCAGTTAGTGTTGTCTCCAGATTCATGTAGAAGCCTCATGATCTTCACTAGATGGCAGCAAACAGGATCTTGCATTACTTGCAAGGGACAAAGACCTATGGTCTTCACTATGTAGTTGGATCTCCTTTGAACCTTGTTGGCTACATTGACTCAGTTTGGGATGGAAACAGCTCAGATCGAAAGTCAACATCTGGTTTTGTTTTCATGATTGGATCTGGACCTATTTGTTGGTCGAGCAAAAAGCAGGCTGCTTTAGCTCTTTATTCAGCAAAAGGCCGAATATAGAGGTGCAGTCAATGCAGCCACACAATGCATCTGGTTTCGGGGCATCTTATCAGAGTTTGGGATTCGATTCAGTACTCCACCAGTCATCTATTGTGACAGTCAGAGTGCTATCAGGATTTCCACAGATCTGGTTCTGAGACAAAGAACCAAACATATTGAGATACACATGCATTACATCCGAGGATTAGTGCATGATCGGACCATCTCATTGCTCTACCTTTCGACGGAAGAGCAGATTGCAGACATCTTCACCAAGATCTTCACGGTGAAGAGGTTCACTTACCTTAGATCTCTTCTTGGGGTGAGTGATGACATGCTACATTAGCATCCTTCAATATATTTCGAGGAAGGGCTTTCTTCCCACTGGGTTTTCCCTCTTTCCTCTTTTATTATTTAGATTGTTGTACGGGGTGACCTTTGGTCTCAGTTACCAGGTCCCTACCATTTCAGTTATTCCTCATAGTTTGGCTTGCGGAGGGGTGTTGGAATATTCTCACCATCATATTTGTATTCTGCATGCATCCAGTCATCTACATGCACTTGCATGCATCTAGTCATTAGTATGGCAGTCTCCCAGCACCTAGTCCTTATTTTGCAGCCCCCAGGAGCCTATTTATGCTCAGTTTTATCCCTCCTAGCCACTGATGCACCCTTGTTTTCATCACTTGAGCACAAGTGCGCCTTATTCTGCCTATTTAGGAGTTACTTCGGTTAGTTGGTTGGTTGATGACTCAGTTCCTTGATTCAGGGGTTGATTGATCAGTTAACTGACTGAAGCAGTTAGATAGGCACCTACTGAGACTAGTTGAGCTCGATTGACTACTGACAGCTCCTCATGCGCCCACATTGGAGTCTCCTTCCCTACATCAGTTCCCATGCACTCAGTTAGATTCAGTTAGACTCATTTGACTGACTATCTGACATTTATGACTACTGCCACTGGTTTAGATGATGTCTCCAATGCTATCCAAGCCACACTTTGAGGAGAATTCGAATGACCTTAGAGGCATTCGAATCCATTTGATTGTATTCAGTTATTATTCATTTTACAGAGTGCCATCTTACAGCTGATGTATGATACAACAGTTTTTCTCCATTTTCTGTGTAATGAATGATTATTGGTTATGCATTTCTTCTTCTTCTTTCTGCACTTCATGAGTGAATTATTAGTGAGGTCTGCTACTGTTGAGTGATCCTATTCCTAAAATATCACAGGGGATACTTGAACTAGAAGGGTGTTTTCTGGGGTAGGTATTTTGTAAGCCAAGGCTGTGAGGGTTGAGTGAGACCCATGTAGAGCTCTGTATGAGCATTTTGCTAAGCATAGAGAGCAGAATGGGTTGTGGGATGAGAGATAGAAGCTCGTAGGTGTTTCCTTCGCCTTGGTGGCCTCATAGCCCAGCTTGGGGGTGGCCTCTTAGAAGAAAGAGTATATGCTGGACAGAGTGCCTATGGTTGGGTGGAAAATTGCTCTTACACAACCAGTTGCTTGGATTTGCATTGGATAAAGATAAGTATTCTCATGCATTTGAATTTTCAATGTTTTTATTTAATGCATGTAATGTTTATGCTTGTATTTGCATGTTAGATGTGTGTGGATATATTTTAATTCAGATGTGCATGTTTATTTACATTTTTGCACACATTGTATATGTTGAAATTCATATTATGGCTTTGGGGCGAAATTCGAGAGCCCAAATTTAGATAATGTCCCCTCTCGATGGTCATATTGGGTAAGGGGGACGCTACATATTCCCCTTCCAATGCTGCCACATGTACTCAAAATACATGTGGTTGGTCCACGTCATCCTATCCGCGTGGCCAGTGTGGTGCCCACATCAAATTTCTGGGAAATTCATATAAAAAATTTTAGTTTCTTCATAATACTTAGATTTCTATATATATATATATGGACATATGGTTTTTTAATCAAGTCACACTTGTCATATTTCCATCAACATATGTCCACCTGAAACTCACACTTGGAAAACATAAAATTACACTTGGCCAATTTATAACTATGACGGCCGTCTCCCCTTAACGGAATTTTTTATGTCAATTCATAGAGACTGTAATGTCGGCAAGAGTTTGAATTTTCTCCCAAATTTCATAGGTATATTTCGCCAACCAGTTAGCATGCAAGCTGTAATTTTTTTTCCAATTACATAGAACCATCCCAAACATTAACAATTTTACTGTGGTTGCTATGCACTTTCAGCCCATTCCATAATTCAATCATATATATGATGATGAGTGTTATGAATTAATCCATTGGTATGATTCCATACTATGTTTCTCTGAAATTTCCTTATACACCTTTATTCAAACATTTTTTGTGCAACCTCTAAAACTGCCTGTAACGTCAAATTCCGTCCCATTCAGTTCCAGTGCTGAAAACCTTGGCTCTGATACCACTACGTAATGTACCTGGTTTTCTCGTTCGGCCATTAAGTCGACGGGGCACTCAAATTCAATTTCGAATTATTCGCCAATATCCCATTTTGTTTTTCTTTAATTTAACAACGGAAAATAAATGAATATGGTGACCCAAATAATCATATGCATTCATTATAACTTTACATACAATTCAAGAATGAACATACACTCCATGCCATGCATTTTCATATATTTAAACATTCATAAAACAATAAAGAATAATTATGCAAACACAGAATTAACCAAGGCATCATAACAGTTAAAGACTTATCTTTTAAGCAATTATTTTCCAACTTGATGCATGTGAAGGACGTTCCTCCCAGCCATAGGAACTCTCAAGCCAAGTCTCACTTTGACAGGACACCCCTGAGCGAGGGGGCTAAGCTCTTCCCAATGCCACTTTGCTCAACATAGTCACTCATGCAACCCACTAGTGCAGGAAACCCCCTCCACGGTTGTCTCAATCCTCAATTATCCTTCCCCATCAACCTGCACAATGCCAGGAACAAGCTCTCTTCTCTGAGTGAATAGTCCCTTGAGCAGCCTCCAGTTCCCTCCTAGCACTCCAACATAGGATGAACAGGAAGTCTCTAAATTGGGACTCCAGGGAATAGACTGCAGACTAGGCTCCTCTCACTCACCAGTCTTCCCAAGATAATGGCATTGATAATTCAAATTCAGCATTGGCATCTCGAGTTATCTGTCAAAGGTTCCAAGCTATGCGGTTCAAGGTGATGGCAAGGAAGAAGAAGACAATTCGAATGGTGGAATTTGGATGAAGGAACAAACCCCTCTCAAGCTTGCATTCTCTCTTTTATAAGCATGGTTTAGATTTCCATGTGGCTTTTCCACATGTGACCACATTTTCCCCTCTTGATCATTTTCTTAAGCTAATTAAATAATGCTTAATCAAATCATGGTTATTAATCAGGGTTTAAGTACTTGGTTTAAATTTCTAAGGCTAGAAAGATAAGCTAAGGCCCCTTATCACTTCCCCACTTGTGGAATCATAGCCTCCCCTCTCTTCTTCGTCCTTCTTCCTCTGCAGGAATTTAGAGATTTACATATTATTGGTCATCCTGACCATTTATTTCTAAATTCTAGCCTTTTACATCAATATTTACATTGTGGGGTCAAACTGGGGCATTAAAACCACTATGGGAGTTGCCCATTCATCTGAATCTTTGTGTCACTATAGTTGCATGCAAGATTATTGAAGCCATGAGTGGCACATTGCCAAATTTTGCAAGAATGGTGGCATGTATGACTGATCCCTTGGCATGAAAATGTTTGAATGGCATTGTGATAAACACCCTCTCTAACCAATTTCGATCAACATCCTAATGTCATAGTCCCCAAACCTCACAACCATGCAAGAGAGTAGGTGCGAACAATGTGTGAAAGAGGCAAATTTTCACATAAATGTCTTGGAACTAATATTGAAAATATTTTTTTTCAAGGGTGGTATGAGTTGCATACCCCTTACTCAGTCTAGCCTTTTTTGTTGGATTCAAACAAGAGTGTGGTCTAGAGAAGAGGACCCACAAATATATATGTGAAGAAACAACCTCAATCATCTCACTTTCATAGTTCAGGACAACCTCACTTGCCTCCTTTATAGGGATGTCAAAAGCCATGACCTTTGCTCTCCCCATTTTTTGTTGAAGCTTATAAGTGTCACAAAAAGAAACTAATATGTCAAGTTGTCTTTGGAGACCTTTCACTGAGTGCAACATCGAGATATTTCTAAGTGCAACATCAAGATAATTCATCTTCAAATATGAGAACAAAAATAGAAACTTCAAAGAGTAAACATCCATCTATGGAACCCAATGTGTTTGTTATGATTTCTAGATCTCAAAATTTGTAGGGGAAGTGGACAACCTTGTTTAACCCAAATGTTGTTATGGACATCAACTATCTTACCAACTTTCATTTGTAACTCACCAACAATGGTCTCACAAAATGTCATCACAAGCACAACCTCCAACGGTGGAAGACCCAAGGCCTTAATCCTTTCAACTAGCAAATGTTGAGGCATTGTATCAAATGCCTTGTGGACGCTCACTACATAGGAATATACATATACTTTACCCTTGGTTTCCTTGGCCTCCTCAATCATGGATGTCAAAGCGATGATATGATCATTAGTACCATGGTGTTTTTGAACCCTGCTTGTCCTTTGGCCCTCAACCACTTTGTCCCCCATCTAGATATGTGGATGTCTAATGCCATGGCAAAGATTTTAGCCAAGGAATGGCCAACCATGGTAGTGCATAATTATTTGGGTCTTTATGGTCTCCAATTTTACAGTGGGATGGATGATATGGGAGGTCCAAGCCTAGTGGAGAGCCATGGGTCACCAATATATATTTATACAAATTTGAGGTGTGGATTACTAGGACTGTTGGACTATTAAAAAACTCAACTTTTAGATTCTCCACATATTGGGATTTATTGGCTTGAATTTTAAGGATGGGACAAATGATTAGGCAATGAGAGAAGAAATGGCAATGAATAGGTTTTAGGTTAACTCAGATGCTTGGTTGGTCTGGAGCATTGTAAAGGTTGGAGGCATAGTCAAACCATGTAGAGAAGTCAAATATTGCACAAGTTGATTTCTAAAGGAAGAAAACTCTCTAAAAGAATTCGGGAGTGAACTAGAAGAGGTTGAGTATAGTCATGGATTTGTCCAAGAGGTAGTTCCTCTTTTTTCTCCTAAGAATGCTCATGTAGGTTCTCCACAATTGCTTTGACTTGGAGGATCAATGCATCATGATATGTTTGGTTAGACTATGAATGTATTTTCAATCTTAATCATACCAAACATTATGAGGGCACTGACCAATCCTAGGATGGTGAAAATAAAGAATGGAATGAGGGAAGTATTAGTGCAAAAGAACAAATGGTTTGGGTGAAGTAGAGGGAGTAATCAACTGAATCATGGGTATCATATACTAAGAGAAGCCTTGTTTTTAGGAAGTTTGTGTAGTGTTCATCGAACTGGTGATCAAAATGGATGATGGTAGATTGACTATGCTAACTTAGGCTCTAATCGACAAGGGGTATATAAGTTGAAGATCAAATGGGTATCATATACTTAGAGGAACCTTGTTTTGAGGAAGTTCAAGTATTGTTCATTGAACTAGTGATCAAATAGATGATGGTAGATTAGTGACACTAACTTAGGCTAGGATCGACAAGGATTCTATAAGTGGAAGATCAAATTTTGAATGTAACAGGTGCATGAACGGCAAGGGGAGGTAGTCAATTTACACAAAGGTTGGATACTTTGCTAATCATAGATAAACTACTCATAACATTTTCCACAACACAATTTCCACCAACATAACGATAACAAGTAAAGGCACCAAAACCCCAAAAAAACATGGAAGACCACTTAGCTCTATCATGTCATCGGATTCACCAAACCTAATAAGATGTAGGGTGTGATTGTGGAACCTACAAACTATCTATAAATGGCCAATTCATCTCTTCCCATCTCATGTAATTTGAGTGGATCTAAAACTGTATCATATGACTAACATTGAATATTTATGATCAAAGCATTGAAATTACCTAAAAGAATAACACACGAGGTATTCACTCTTAGCAGTGCCTTCATTCAGGGGATATTAAAGAATACCCCTAATTTTACACGATATTGATAAATATCTACCAAGATACTTTTGTTGAGCCCCCTCTCAATACATATTTCCAATTAAAAGAACCATATTTTTACAATATATTCCCTATTTTTACTAGTTACCCCCTTTTAAACGCACCAATACCTATAAAACCCCCATACCCTACTCCCTATAGCCTCAATACCTACAATATATTGACCTTATGTTCCACAATTTAAAACCCATCTTTATGAATGAACATTGAAAACTCAAATCTCAAAAGGCAAATTGATAAATGAGGATTCACCCTAGCTTATTATAGCATGGGTAGATTAAAAAAAATAACAAATTGCAATGTACAATTTGACAATTGAGTGTCCTCTTTCTAGTTTTCAAGGTACAAGTGGAATGTTGAGATTTGCATATCAAGTTCTTATGCTTTGAAAACTAGATTTGCATACCAAGTTTTTATGCTTTGAAAACTAGATCATTGCACCCAGAGGAAAGTGTTCTATAGCCAAATATGGAGGAGATGTATGTCACCTAAGATAACTTAAAGTTACCAAAAATTTCTCCTCTGTGTACTTACCCACTTGCCTAGTTTCTTAGCTTCCACCATTTTAAACCCTCGATCTCTACTTAGTCGACACAGAGTAGAAGCCAGCTATAAAGACTTATGCTAATCCAATGAGAGTCAGGTACCAACACTGGGGCTAATGAAACCCTTCAAATTCTCGTGTCCGTACTGTGGTTGGGATTTAGAATGTTTAAAAAAAAATACCATGACTCGTCATTGCCGAATCTACTCTGTAATTAAAACAAAATTAGAATATACACCAGAGAGTCGAGTTAACGGAATAATCAATTGAATTGTTTAAGACGAATTAATTGAATAATCTACTTCTCTGACTATGACGGCGGAAAGGTTGATGCGGAGCGATGTCGGTGTCCATGTTAAGACTATGTTACAGTCGCCAGAAACTGTCGGCAGCGTGACTGTTAGGAGGATTGCCGACAATCGCGTGAGAATCGATAGACCGAGTATTGTTGCATGACCGCTGGACGACACATCGCCGGAGAAACTCCCCGCCAGCGGCTGAACTTTTTACACGAATTAACGAACTTCCAGCCAGCGGATTGATCTATTTGCAGGTATATCAATGTTGGGTGGGATGCTTTTTGCAGATTAAACAACAAATTTCAGGATTTCAGTAATTTTACGTTTGTCGGATTTTGGATATTGCACCTTAATTTTATATCGTAATTTTTTCTGAATCGTTGAAATTTGAAATTTTATATAATACTTTTTTCTAAATAGTTTGACTTGGGTAAAAATAAATAAAGCTCAGATGATTTGTATTGTAAAGTCAGGCACCAACTCTTATTCCAAGATTAAAGATCCAAACCTGTCTATCCAAGAAATTGCCAAACCCTTATTCCAAGATTAAAGATAGTCAAAATCCAAACCTGTCTGTCTAGGAAAGCCAAACTTGTATTCCAAGATGAGAGATAGTCAAAAGTCTCAATCATCGTTTCAAGAGTCGGCAGTATATAAGCGCTAATAAAAAATACTTCAATTCGCAGGAATTCGCCAGATTAAGAATAGCTGAAATCATGCCAGTGTTTTTACTACGTAAAAACTTTTTTTATATAAATTTTAAAAAAGAAAATCTCTTAAAATATGTTTATCTTGCAATTATTTTTATTACTTAAAAAGATTTTTAATATAAATTTAAAAAATATATATTTATATTGATTGAAAGATGTAATTTTTAACAACAAATAAATTTCAATACCATAATTTTTATTGTAATTTAATGTAACGGTTACTTACTATAATTTTAAAAAAATCATGAAATTTGATAAAGGGGTTTAAAATGGATCTATGTTGCTATCAATAGAGATCTCATAATGAATATCATGTGAATCACCGGTTGAGCTACACCTCTGTGGACAATATTGACTTTTGTATTAAGAATGAATATTATATTAATTGTAAAATTTATTCAAAGATTTTTTTATCAAATTATTAATTAATAATGATAATAGTTACATTATATTTCACTTATTAAGAAAGATGTAGTAATTTTTATTGATTTCACTATATATTAGCTATGGAAATCAGAGTATTTTTTAAGGATTATAAAAGTATACTTAACTATAGTATTCTAGGGGAATATTTTGGATTGAAAAAAACATATATATAGATTGGCAGCTAATATTAAATATGAAACATACATGAAAATGGTAAATTTGGCAAATATTATGATAGAACTGTAAAATGGCAAACGTAAAATAAATATCCTATAGAAAGTGTATTAATTGCAATAAGTAAAAATTTAATCAAATATAGTATTTAAGCTATTATTTATAGTTTTTAAACAAGTGAAACCACTTTTTTCATTTTTTAATTTATTTTTTAATTATTAATTTATTTCTTATTTTTTTAATTTAATATTACATTATATGTAGTTGTATTTTAATTTTTTAATCATTTGTAAAGATCATAAATAAGTTTTATAATAAATAACAAAATGTTATTTAAAATGAAGTTCAAGTTGATTAAGTTTATTGGGAGTGGAATAGCCAGTGAATAGGTGTAATGTTAAAGTACTCCTTGCATCTATTATAAACTCCATGTGAATACTAGCCTTACAAAAAAATCCAAATTGATTAAAGATATAATTATTTAAGAAAAATTGAAAATAAGGATCAAATTTGAAACCTTTATAGCCTTTCAAATCTACTAAAATTATTTAAGAAAAAATGAAAATAAGGATCAAATTCGAAACCTTTATAGCCTTTCAAAATCACTAAGTCCTTTAATATATAAATATAGAGAGAAAAAATGTTGAGTAAATATAATATTAAGTTATTGTAGGACACTAAAATACAGTAATTATAGTATTTAAATTACTATTTAATAATTACTTATACTATTTTCACTATTTAAAAAAAATGGATATTAACTCCTTACGAAATATATTTCAATATTGACTATAAAAAACATCACAATATTCATATTAAGTAAAATATTTCATTATCAACTTTATAAGTAGATATAGAGAAAGAGTAATTAAAAGGGAAAAAAATTACAGCTAAAACATTTTTGTGATGTATTTTAAGGAAGATGTGTAATTCCTTTCATGCTCAACAAAGAATTGACATATTACCAATTAATAAAAAATAAACAATAAAAAAAATTGTTGCTTGTGGAATGATATATATTACATCTTGGCATAAACAATATAAAACATTTTTGTGATATACTTTAAGGAAGATGTGTAATTCCTTTCATGCTCAACATAGAATTGACATATAACAATTAACAAAAAAATCAAATGAAATGATATATATTACATCTTGGCATAAACTATATAGAAACATAATTCTAATACAATCAAAAATCCATCTTATTTTTTAATGTGCAAATTTTATCTAAAATAAAAAATTTACAACTTTATATTTAATTCAAATTTTCAATATAACTTTTTTACCCAAACAATAACCAAATATAAAAATGTAATGAAACTACAATTATTTTTGTAATTGTAAGTAGATACAAATCTTTATTACAATGAGATTTTAAAAAGTTTGTGGCTTAATCTAGTTTTTGACCATATAATGAGCACAAATTAAAATATTTTCACTGTAAAAAGTTTGTCATTTAATTTAGTTTTTGACCATATAATGAGTACAAAGTAAAATCTTTTCACTGTATAATATAAAATAATTTTTTTAAGTAAGTTTCAAAGTATAAAATAATATTTTTTAAATTAAATTTCAAACTATTTTAGTGATTAGATTAAATTTTAAATTGTTTTATTTCATTTTTTTCATAGGAAAAAATAGTACTTTTGTTATTCCAAGGAAAATTAAAAAGTACATATCCATATTTCTGGGCAGTTTAAAAAAACTTTTCAACCAAAAACACCAAACAGATTTTCAATTCAAGTTTTATATATTTAAACTTTTACTAAAACACAACATATCTATAAACTAAAATATCTTCTACAATAGTCAAAAAAAATACCATCAAAACAAATTGACCACCAAAAAATTAAAGCAGATCTTTAAATATGGCATGAGTTTCAACATCAAGAAGAATGAGTTCCAACATCAAGAAGAAGAGTACCTTGATATTCTTCCAAGTAGAGGAGCCCTTTTTTTTACCATATAATGCCAACTTGCTCCAAAAAAAATCATTCTCTTGCATTAATCGAACAATTTTTTTTTTCAATATTAGACTATACATTCATCTTTTTTATTTATACTTACAATCCAAGATGAGACCATATAAGGTGAGTAAGAATATAATGAACAAATACCTATTATTAACCATCGAATACAATTTAAAATTATAATTACAGGTAAATAGTCATACATTTTAAATTCCATCCCTCACGGTATATATTCCCTTTAAAATTTGATAAAACTTCGACAGATTTTAGTGTGAAACATTGTGAAATTTGCCCAATTTTTTTAACACGGCTTTTCCTTTGGATTCGTGACAGGTTCTGTTTTTAAGAGACCGTGACTTTGAACTTTGAATCCCAACAGTTGTACATGTGACGGACATAACTCAACGGCAGAACCTGCTCTCGAGTATCTCGAACTCCATCGCCTGTTATTTGATCTACTGTTGGCGACCATTAAACCTGTGCAGACCTTCGCTTAATCAAATGATTCCCTTCTCCAATAGATTATGACTGCAACTCTTCTTTAAATATGAGTCCAACTCTCCCTTAGTTCATGCCTTATTCCTCTGTATAACCTGTAGAATGCGAGACTTTGTGTTGCAATTTAAGTCATTGGTTTTCAGTTGGAATTAGGCATTACCAGACATGAAAGTAGTTTTTGTTATTACCTATATTTGGGTGCTCTGCAGTATGTTAGTTTTACATAAGAACAATTGTGCAGCTGTACGTTCTTCTCTAGGTTTTCATAACGAAGGTTGTTTCCTACCCCTGTTTTACATTTTTTTCATTCTGGTTCCCCAGTTAGGGCATTTTGTTATATCATGAGCTATGTCTCAACCTCACCATTGCTCCTTTCGGGTATCTTTGTGCGGGTGTTATATCATGAGCTATGTCTCCATCTCACCATTGCTCCTTTCAGGTATCTTTGTGCGGGCGCATGATCATCTAGGTTCACACCAGGCTGCCAAAGATATAACGATCTTAACAGATAAAGTATTTTCACTTCTGGCCATTAATATATAGTTCTCTACATTTGATTTAATTATGTTTATGATAAGAAGATGGGTGCTTAATAAGCACTCACTCAGTATAAGATTATAAGATTATGAGCGTAGCAGCATTAAATGGGCTGTTGCTCATAGTTAAAGACTTAATTTCATTGAAACTTAGGGTTCATGTTTTTGAAATGTTGATGGCTGTTGCTCATAGTTAAAGACTTAATTTCATTGAAACTTAGGGTTCATGTTTTTGAAATGTTGATGTTTATGATAAGAAGATGGGTGCTTAATAAGCATTCACTCTTAGAAGCAGTGTATTTAATGTATTTAATGTTGTTGTAAGATTATAAGATTATGATCTGTAGCAGCATTAAATGGGCTGTTGCTCATAGTTAAAGCCTTAATTTCATTAAAACTTAGGGTTCATGTTTCTGAAATGTTGTTATAGAATTATAAGATTATCAGCCCATTAAATGGGCTGTAAGATTATGAGTTGTATAATCCAACTATGCAGCAACATTAAATACGCCTTGCTGAGTGCTTCATAGTTAAAGCCTTAATTTCATTGAAACTTAGGGTTCATGTTTCTGAAGAAGAGTCATTGACTTTTCAATTTATGTTGCTTGGCACTCCTTGACAGCCTGAAGTGAAACAAAGTACTAGACACAACTACAAGGTTTACTACTCCGGCTCTCACGGTGGCAAATACATGGAACTAGAGAAAAGAAAATTGATTTATCATGTTGATTATGGCGATCCAACAACTTACCCAACTACTCCATCTGATGCATCATGGCCTCCTTAATGGGTAAAACTTTCTTAACAGTATAGTGTAACATTAACTTTTCAAACGATATGTCTATTGAGCAAAATGGTAGCGTCTGTATTTTCCAATATAAAGAATGCAAGAACACACAATACTGGTAGTGGTAACTATGTTTTTTGTTTCTGGTTCTCTTTCTCCTAGCTTTGTAAATCCACTGGTATGTGACCAACTGGGATTTGTGGAAAATGAAAGGTTGTTGAGAGATGATATAAATGGCATTTTGCAAAAACATAACTTCAAAGGATCTGCTTGTAAGTATTTACGTATTTTCATGAATGGTCCCTTAATTTCAAACCTTGTGGGATGCACTCACAAGAAATGCAATCAGATCAGCGGGATAGTTCTATTAGGCTCAGAGCAGGTTTTTTCCCAATCTGTTGTTCTAGTGACTTGTTAATAAACAGTGGAGATTAACAATAGCCATTATTTTTCTTGAGAAATGTAATGCGAGAAAAGGGATAGCAGGCAAGAAAAAATGGATCTAAGCTCACACCTATAAATGTGTTAGATTGTATCACGAAAAGGAAAAATGCAAATAGTTACAAAGAGGGAAAATTCATCCTATATAGATTTGTGAACAGATGTCATACCCAGGTAAATGAAAAGGTAAAAATAAGAAGTCAATATCTTACCTTCTTTTGTGTTGAATGCATGCCTACAACAGGATTTATTCAAGATATCGATAAACAATATCTTACCTTCTTTTGTGTTGAATGCATGCCTAAAACAGGATTTATTCAAGATATCAGTAAACAATATCAGTGCTTACAAAGTAGTTTCATTGGGGACAGATTATAGTCCCCATTTTCTTCTTGATGTTATAAGCTACAGTACAAAGTGGTTTCATTGGAGACAGATTATAGTCATCATTTTATGTTGTAAGTTTCAGTTGAGTAATTTTTATATGACAATGTAGGAAAGCTACAGTACAAATGGTTTCATTGGAGACAGATTATATCGTTTTATGTTATAAGTTACAGTAGTAATTTTATATGACAATGTAGGAAAGCTACAGTACAAAGTAGCTTCATTGGAGACAGATTACAGTCATCTTGTTATGTTATAAGTTACAGTAGAGTAATTTTTATATGACAATGCAGGCAAGCTACAGTACAAAGTGGTTACATTGGAGACAGATTACAGTCATCTTGTTATGTTATTAGTTACAGTAGAGTAATTTTTATATGACAATGTAGGCAAGCTACAGTACAAAGTGGTTACATTGGAGACAGATTACAGTCATCTTGTTAGTTACAGTAGGGTAATTTTTATATGACAATGTAGGAAAGTTACATTTCAAAGTGGTTTCATTGGAGACAGATTATAGTCATTTTATGTTATAAGTTACAGTAGAGTAATTTTTAAATGACAATGTGTGAAAGCTACAGTACAAAAGTGGTTTCATTGTAGACATCGTCATTTTATGTTATAAGTTACAGTAGAGTAATTTTATATGACAATGTAGGAAAAGGACCATCTAATAAACAGGTGAAGAAATCAGAGCACCACCAATATTGTAAAGAAGTACCTCTGTACAATATGTACAATCTAGTATTTCACTTAAAAATGGAGATCGTAGGTTAATATTAAAGAGAATTACTTCAATGGAGAAATTAATGTCAATTGCAATATATACAATGGCAAGCACTCAGAAACATATCTTAAATATTGAAACATTTTTTTGACATGTTGAAATAGATCCCAGGTGGGGAAGATAACCTTCCATCCCATAACACCAACTAAATTCAATTGACTATCTCATCTTACAAAAAAATCAAAACTAATTTAATAAAAAATTAATTATTTTTCTTATTTTATCTTTTTTTATAATTCAATAATATTTTGAATGAATGAACACATTGCTCCAATTACACAAATTTGGCAACTATAATACTAAGGAAAGGCCGAATCATAATAACACATTTTTTATGCATAGTTTCAAATTACCAATAAAATATCCTCGAACTCCATGATGAAAAAGCACAAAATCATTCACCATTTATAGGGATATCAATATTATATAAAAAAAAAACAACTATATTAGGGTTTTTAAAGATTAAATTTTGGGAAAAAATTAAGAAGAAATGCGTATATCTATCATTAGTACTAGGAAACGCAAGCCTGGATGCAAAACCCCAAATCTTTGAGAACAAAATGCATTCCTAGCTCTTCACAACCTGGCTAGGATCCAACTAGAAACCCCTCGCCATAGACGACATAGAAGGAATATGGAGGATGTATCACAATTGGTGCACGAATATCAAGGGAACAAGCAAAGGTACCTCCATGATCTCATCAAATAATACTTTGGACCATGTTGCATTTTTAGCATTTTATTCCTGCAACCTATCTCTACTCCTCATGGAAACCAACACACTTAGCACATTTCCTCGATCACCTCATGATCACCTATGACCTTTGCCATGGTACTAATCTTCTCAAGCTTCACAAAAATATCCATTCTCTTAAGATTCTTTAAGTGCCTCAATTCATCCTTTCTCTCAAACTAAATGAAAGCCAATGCAAAGTGAAAAGGATGTGGTGAAGGCCAGAGGAGGTCAAAAGTCAAGATTGGCTAAAAGAAAGGATTCATGAACTTGCCTATCAAGAAAGTGCCTATGTAAGAGATGATGTTGCAAGATTCAAAGATAGATACATGATTAAGTGTTTGCATGATCTTTTATCAGTAGAATTTTGAATAAATTTGCACAAATAGTTGGAAAGGCTTATGGAGAAGCATTGACATTGGTTTCCATCATCTAGAGTTGAGTGGACCATTGAGAATTTGTTAAAGATCTAGTGGTATAACCATAAGTTGACTTGAGCAATTGATTTTTGGTACCAAGGTGCAATTGAAGGCTATACTTTGGATTTTGTGGTAGAATGTCATCAATATTTGACCAAGGTGCTTGAATTCTGTAAGAAAGGACTACATTGAAGACTCATTAAGGAATACCAATGTGGATAAAAATGTTGATGGTGGAACTGTATGTTTCCAACTCATGTTGAGATGGAACTGTCAATGTTTAGTCAATCTCAAAATGTCATCACATCTCACTTATAAGCTAAATTTTCCCTATGCAAAACATGTGTGGTGTCTTGGAGAACCACACATGACCCTCATCCCTAGAGGCAATTGTATGGCAATTATTAACCTCAAACCATGGCCTAACCCCTAAGAACCATCTAATGTGAACATTACAAATCTTGAAATGGCCAAAGATTTTGTATGTAGGGTGCATGTGATGGCTTGGGGCCTTTTGCATTGCCTATCAATGCCAAAGCTAAATGTTATGGCCTAAGACTTTGTCTTTTGACCCTTGACCATGGCTTGGATCATGAAAACCATCCATCATATGACAAACCTTGAAATGGAAACCATATGTCTCTTATATGGCAAAGATTCCCTACATAGGGCATGCAAGGTGGGCTTAAGCCCAACACATTATTTATGAGCCCTAGAGATAAATTTTATGTATCCAAACCCTATCTATTGGCCTCAATCGATGCCCTTACCATTGAAAGTTGTTCCTAATATGCTAAACCTTGAAATTCTAAACATATCCTAGTTACATACCAAATATTCCCCATGCAAGGCATGCATGCATGGTTGTGAGCTTTCTTATAGGTTAAGACCCTAGAGAGGTATCAAACCATCATCTTGTTGATAAGAACCATCCATAACGAGTGAAAACCGCTAAACATGGCTTAGGTGTGTCACTTATGTGCATTAGTAACATGCAAAAGCCACCTAAACCAATAGCATAACCAACATACCTAACCCAACACACTTAACGTATGTCAAACCCACCCCAATTGTCTATCATTTTACACAAACAAATGATAAGGTCAATGGGGGAATGCAAAACTCTCACCTTTAAAACAATGCACTTACGTAAGGCATGGGAATCTTCAAACTTGTGCATCCACCTAAAAATATTTGATGATCCAAAATGGATCAAAATATAATTTGTCACCTACTTGGAGATTTCAGGGTCGGAAGATTGGATGAATTGGCTTGTAGGGCCCATTTTAGGAGCAAGTCTCACTTTTCACATTTGGGGTCAAAACTTGTCTGAAAATTTCCGAGGCCATTTTGAAGGCTTAAATGACATTTGTTTTACTCAATCCTTACTTTCGACCAAGATGCCATATTTTACATATCAAGACCTTTCCAAGAGTCCAAAAATCGCCTCAAACGGAGTCCGTATGAAGAAGTTATGTCTCTTGCAAGTTGACCTATCCAGTTGACCATTGTGGTACCGAGTGGATTCCACATCAAGTCTTATTTCTCGCACATGTGGAGCTACTCACGTGTGGACTTTCAAGAACATTCTAGAAGATCCAAAATTCTAACCCTAATCAAGAGTTAGGGCATGCAAAAACCTCTAAAATTTACCCTAGACAACTATTGGGCCATGTTAAATACTGGGTCATCAAGAGAAGAAGGGGGTTCCATTCTTTTGATGTATTGTATTGTTCCATAGTTGAGCAACAACATAGGATTGGATGTTAGAGTGTAATAGAGGAGATACGAGATCCTGTAATAGCCATTATGGCCGCAGAGTCATAGGTAACTCCATAGTGAGTACCATTTCCTTTGTATTTTCAATTTGACATAAAGAGCAAGGAAAAGTCCTCATTTATGGTTGGGTTTTTCCCCATAGTGGGTTTTCCCAGGGTATATCGTATGTTATTGTGTGGATTGTGAACTTATTTTCTCTAGTTTTTCTTGTTTCAATTCCAGTTATTTGGCATTCACTAAAAACAAGCTAATAAAATAAGAACTAAGTTGTAAGATCCATTGTGACGAACTGTTCTAGTGGAATATCCATGGTAGTTTATGAATCAATTGAAGTGGGCTTGACATCACAAATAGTTATCAATGAGCATCAAAAGAGGTGATTGAAATCTTTTATTTTCTCTATTAAAGGACACCACCATAATATAGGCATCAATGCTCATTCAATAGGGTAAATAATGAGGAATCTAAGGATTCAAGATAAATGTATTAAGGTAATTGAGCTCATCAAGAATGAGTGATAAAGTAGACAAGATTGAGTATTCGAACAGATATATAAAGATAAAAATAGGGGAATGTACCAATATGTGAACATGGGAAATTGTTGCATGTGATGTTAGCGCCAAAGTGATAAGGCATGATGTTATCACAGGTACCATTGTATAACAATTTAGTTCATATAATAATAATAAGTACCCATGCCCTGTCACCCATTGAGTTGGGACAAATTGAAATGAGGTGATCCAAGTCTAAACCAGCCTAGACCCAAATCTTAGGCTCTATCAAGCACCGAGAGGGATCAAATCTCTCGAGGTGCAAACCTCTCCTCGAAAATCTCCTTGAGTGCAATAACTGAGAAGAGGTTTGCATCTCAGGAGATTTGATCCCTCTCGGCGCTTGATAGAGCCCAGGATTTGGATCTGGGCTAGTTTCAGTCGTGGACAGTGACACAAAACTAGAGTTTGATCAGCATTGTAAGGAACATGTTAAGTTGAAAACACAGATACATTTACGAGGATTATCATAATGTAAGTAATAAGTATTAAGGATTGAGTAAATTGTTAAACTGGAAAATAGAAACAAATCACCTAACTTTTTTTTTATTCTCTTTTTGTTGATCTGCGTTTTGTTTTGTTTGTTCTTCTCCTTCTTCTGCCGTCATTTCGTACATTTTGATTTATTTGTTGTTCTGCAAACTGATTTTTTTGTTCTTCCAATTGCTTCAACTTTCTCTCTCGATACGTTCTTTGTCGATCAACGTTTCATTTTCTTTGTTCTTCTCGTTCTTCTGCTGTCAATTCACCTAACTTTTTTTTTTATTTCTTTTTGTTGATCTGCATTTTGTTTTGTTCGTTCTTCTCCTTCTTCTGCCGACATTTCACCATTTCGTACATTTTGATTTATTTGTTGTTCTGCAACTTGATTTCTTTGTTCTTCCAACTGCTTCAACTTCTCTCTCGATACACTCTTTGTCGATCAACATTTCGTTTTCTTTGTTCCTCTCGTTGTTTTGCTGTCAATTCGTCTAACTTTCTTTTTCGATATTCTTTTTGTTGATCTGTGTTTCGTTTTCTTCGTACTTTTAGTTCTTGTACTATCATTTCCTCCAACTTCCTTTTTCGAAATTCTTTTTGTTCTTCTGCTTTTCGTTTCAAGCCTTTTTCTCGTTCTTTTGTTGTCACTGAAATCAATGCGTCCATACACTGAAATCAATCCGTCCATACACTGAAATCTATGTGTCCATACACTGAAATCAATGCATCCACAAAATAACATCTACACTGAAAAATATGCAATAAAAAACCCCATACACTGAAATCTATGTGTCCATTCACTGAAATCAATGCGTCCATACACTGAAATCTATGCATCCATTCACTTAAATCAATGCGTCCATTCATTAAAATCAATGCATCCATACACTGAAATCTATGCGTCCATTCACTGAAATCTATGCGTCCACGGAATAACATCTACACTGAATGCAATAAAAAATTTCAACATTGTAAGGAACAGGTTAAGTTGAAAACACAGAAAGAATTAGGAGGATTATAATAATGTAAGTAATAAGTATGAGTAAATTGTTATCACATTCCATGTATCCAAGTATGTCATATTCATTGGTAGTTATATTGATTCCTATATAACCTTGAAATTATCTCCCATTCATGCTTTTGAGAATCCCTTTGCACAAATAACACTTCTTCACGATCTCTTTAGTTCACGGTCGTGTTTTCTTTGTTCTTCTGTATGTTTTGATGCTTATTTTTCTATTATGGATTCGAAACGTTGACTAAAGAACATGGATACTATGGATTCTCCAAAACCTCATGAAATCAACAACCACATAAATCTTGCTACAAAGATTATTTTTATCTTTATATTCTATACATTTGTCGTACTTTTCTTCTTTGATAATCAATATCTTCATTATTTGCAATATTATCATGAGGATCCACGATATACCTTAAAATAGAGAACACTAAAATCTAATTTGTTGAAATCATTGCAGAGTAGTTTTTCTATTAAATTGATAAATTCAATGTATAGATGTAAATAACAAAAAACAATGCATTGCTGAAATTAATGAAAGATTTTTTTATTTATTAAATTGATAAATTCAATGGATACATGTAAAAAACAAAAAAAAAATGCATTGTTGAAATCAATGCAACGAATGAAATAAATATGCATCTTTTGTTGTTTAACAACATTTTTGTGTGCTCTATTGGTCGGAATTAAGATGATTGGACTTGTGTTAACCTAGAGACCAAGGTTCAAAACCCTTTTTGCTTGGAGTTATAGTTAGTTATCAAATCTAACTATTATTATGGCATTTTTTTTAACACCATTTCTGTGTGATCTATTGGTAAGTAGTGAGGTGATTGGACTTGTCTTAACCTAGAGACCAAGATTCAAATCTCTTTTTGCATAGAGTTATATTTAGTTATCAAATGTAATTATTAGTTAGCAAATCTAATTATTATTATGGTTGTTTTTCTTTTCTATTCTTATGTCGGCTATAATATTCTTTTTACTTCTTTGGTTTCTACTTCTTATGTCCACTATAAAATGTTTTTTTTACTTCTTTATTTCTTAACTTTTTATGTTTTTATTTTTTAGGTTAGCTATAATATTTTTTTTACTTCTTATGTTTCATTACATGTAACATTAAAAGATCTCATTCATACTATAATTTTTTACTTTATATTAAATTTTATTAATAGCCGACAAAGATTACAAACCTTACATGTTACATCCATTACAAGATCTCCCTCATACTATTAATTTTTACATTTTATTTTTTCGAAAACATTATTTTATCATTTTTTATGTTGTTTTTTGTTTATATAGGCATTGATGTCAACCGTGTTTTATACACGTTCATTTTAATGGCCCACTAAATATTAATTAGTTTTTATGTTTTATTAGATCTCCCTAATATTATAAGTTTTTACGTTTTATTAGATGTAACGCTACATTTTTACGATTTATTAGATGTAACGGTACATCCACGTTAGAAGATCTCCCTCATACTGGGTTGTAGAGCGCCTCTCGGCGCAACAAGTCAATAAGTTTTAGCTTAAAGAATGAAATTATAAAATATTACTTTAGGCTCAAAACCCATAATTATGTTGATATACATTTAAGGCCTTTAGGGGTGGTTGCATTAGAGTAAATTTGAGTCGGAATTCAAGATCCAATAGAATTTCAAGAAAATGAGTCAACGATAATCGTTGAGTTAGCATATTTGTCATAAAAAATCATTATTTTTTAATTTGTATATTCAACTTATCTCCTTGTGGTTTTACTCAAATTTCGAGTGGGAGCACTTGTTGGATGTGGAATTCAATTCTGCATCCAACGAGTAGCTACATTGCATACTTTTGATGGCCCCCACCCCATGAAAAACGAGAAATACATTAAAAAAAAACATATTACTTGAAAGTATTACTTTTGATGGATCCCATCCCACGAAAAAACGAGAAGTACATAAAAAAACGTATTACTTGAAAGTAATATGGTTTTTTATGTATTTTTTGTTTTCGTGCAGTGGGGTCCATCAAAAGTATGCAGTGCGGGTACTCGTTGGATGCAGAATTGAATTCTACATTCAACGAGTGTTCCCGCTTGAAATTTGAGTAAAACTACAAAGAGATAAGTTGAGAATATGAAGAAAAAATAGTTTTTTTTCTCTTTTCCTCCAAAATTCATAACTCTTATCTTATTATTTTAACTATTATTTTATTATTTTCCTTAGGAGGCCCATTTTAGGCCTTCAAATGACTCTAATGATTTTCATCACCAAAAGTACTAACCCATGATCCCTAATGGCTAACGCATCAACCCACATAACTTACTAACAACTTTGACCCCTACCATAGTAACACTTAACCCCTTATCACTAACCACCATTCAATTTATACCTAACCCCTAACCCACATAATGCCTAACCTACTAACCGCTAATGCCTAACTCATCATGAACCCATAGTATGACTAATGTACAACTAACCTTTTACTTCAGAGGTGAATGGTCATGGACAAGCCGCAAAAAGTTACCAAGAGCTTTCATTCTCAACCTTTGACTTAAATGTGAATGGTAAACAAAGAGATAGCCCTATGACTCCTCTATTTTGTAAGAATTTTAATTGCCATACTTATTTTGATCACCTTCGTTATAGGTCTATGTATGTATAAATTTATATAATTGTGTAAGTACTAAGTTAAAAGGCATCTTATGAATTTTTGTTTGGATGTTAAGTCAAGGATATCTTATGTTTAAAATATTGTGTATTTGTAATAAATTATGTGAACATATAAATTCCAAGCAATCCCTTGATCGCACTTTCCACCCTTGGATTGCCTTTGGAGGCTACGTCAAAAAGATGAGTTTTTTTTCTACATGGTTGTCCATTTCTAAACACATGAGGCATCTAACTCGATATTCCAGGGCTGACCTAGTTGTGGCTTCCTAAATAGATATTTGAACTAAAGGTTGCCTCCATCAAGAATATATATTAACCAAACCTTCTCCTATAGTTCCATTGTTGTAGTTCCTACATCAAGATCTTACTTTTTGAAAGAAATGATTCATCCAACAAACCCCTTGCTTGAGTGATAACTTGCATACGGGAGGTTTGTTCTGAGCGAAAGATACTTTTGTTTTTGGCAAGCCAAATTTCCTGGCACATGTATTTCAGTAACACCATCCATACACTTGTAAGCACAAGATTTATAATTAAAGATCCTAGATAATAATACTCCCATCAACAAACATGTCTTTCTTGTTTTGTGGATGCATTACTAATGTTCCCATCCCTACTAGAGAAATACACCAAATCTATTTAGTGAAATTGAAATCTAAGAATAAATGAGAAGATGATTCCTCTATTGAGATACAAAGGTAACATCTTGATAGCCCTATGACTCCTCTCTTTTGTAATTTTTTTGTTGTTGACAATTTCCCGTGAACAAGAGTCCAACAAAAATGTTGATTTTTGGTAATCCATCTAAGTGCCAAATACATTTCCATATCGATTCTCTAGGTGGTTGATGGAGACTTCTAAGTTGAATTTGATATACTTTTTTTTACTAAATAATGGATGTCATTTGCCCCCACCCTTTGTTATCCTTAATCGCTAAGTTGATCATCATTACTCCGTTTAAGGAGGAGAGCAACTTATGCACTTTGGTTGTTATATGAGCAGGCGGAGCCAACTGTTTCTAACCTTGCCACGTTCCAATAATATCCATTTTGACATATCATCAAGGGTGTTTATTCCATAATTGGTTAGCCATTATTTTACATTGGATAAAGTAGGCAGAGAGGATGATGAAGCTCTCCCATAGTTCTATCCTCCCAGATAATGATGCATCACCCATTTCTTGGCACCCAAGATAAAGGATCCTAAATTAGAAATGTTGTTGCATAGATTCCAAATTGAAGGCCCCTTACTCACCAGGTTTAGGAAATCTAGATATCATTCCCTGACTGCTCCAAGTTTTTTTTGTGTATAAATGTTTTCCACCACTCTTTACCTTTAGTAATTAGTCTCCGGGGAATTTTGGGTCCTGGAGGGAGATTCATCAATTTAGGATCTTTGGTTCCCAAACCACTGTTTTCTTGGAATGATCTCACAATTTCCCATTTTACCGAATGGTATTTCTTACTGTTGGATTTCCCCCTTGCCATAAAAAAATAAAAAAATCCCTTCTAATATGATTCATGATGCTAGTAAGTGCTAGCATGGAAGAGCCTTGATAGGTTGGAAAATTTTATAGCATGGATTCGATTAAGATCACTTGGCCAACCAAGTTAAGTCATTGAGACCCCCAATGTTTCATCTTGTTTTGTTTTTTGCAAAATATGGAGATAATCACGAGATTTAGGATATCTCGGGGAGATGGGCATACCCATAGAGGATGTCCAATTATTTAAGCATGAGAATTTTGAAATTCTGGTTATTTTCATGTGCATCAAAAGTGGGGAAGTTTTACATCCAAAGATGTGACTCTTACCTTTATGGATTTTCCTTCTAGAGGCATTCATAAAGTGGTTGAGGATCCGCTTGAATATTTCAACTATTATAGCAGAGGCCCCCCACATAAGCAAAGTATCAGCAACAAACTTGGAATGGTTGATTACTTTGACCCCCTCTAGCAATGATGATTCCTCCCAGTTTTATTTTCAATCTTCTACTAAGAGAATCTGTCATTAGAATGTATAATAATAATTAGAGTAAATTTGGGTCCAAAGAGCCTCATAAAAAAAAGAGCCATTGATGAGTTGGAATTCAAGAACCAATAGAATTTCAAGAAAAGTTGTCAACAATAACCCGGTTGACTTGGCATATTTGTCATAAAAAAAACTATTTTTTTAATTCGTAAATTCAACTTATACCCATGTGATTTTACTCAAATTTTGAGTGGGAGCACTCATTGGATGTGGGATTGAATTATGTACATCCAAGGAATGATCTTGCTTGTAATTTGAGTAAAACCACAAGGAGATAAGTTGAAAAAAAAAAGTTTTTTTTCTCTTTTCCTTCAAAATTCATAACTCTTATTTCATTATTTTCCTTAGGAGGCTCATTTTAGACCCCAAATTTACTCTAATAGGTGAGAGAGGACACCCTTGATAGTATCCAATGTTACTTTGAAAGAATCTTGTAGGCCTGCAATTGACAAGAGTGGCAATCCAAGGGTTGCCAACACATGCTCTTATCCAACCTATTATATGTTTAGCAAATATGAATCTGGACAAAATAGAAAACAAGAAAGCCTAGTGGATTCTCTTAAAAGCGTTAGCCAAATCCATTTTTATAAGCATACATCTTTTGCCTCTTCTCGAACTATAATGCATCGCTTCTTGGGCAAGGAGATTATTGTAAGTAATTTGCTTTTTTTTCATGAACCCACCTTGAATCTCTAGCATGAGTCCGGGTAGTATCGTTTTTATCATCTTGACCAAAATCTTCGTCAGAATTTTGTATGTGGAATTACAAAGGGATATAGGCCTAAATCAAGAGGATGTTTGTCTGGATTATTTGTGGATCAAAACTATGAAAGACAAGTTTGTAGCGCCTCATATTTTTGGTTTGTTACCGGTCCAATTCAGCATGCGACATAAGTCATATTTAATAATATACCAGAATGCTCGAAGAAAGTAGATAGAGAATCCATAAGGGCATGGCACTTTGTTTGGTTCTAAACCATGAATAGATTAAATAACCTCTTCTTTTGATATCTATTTTCCTAGGTCATAGTTATCTTCCTTATTTATCAAACATGGAAAATCATGAAGGATCTCTTCTATAGTGATTGGATAGCATCATCCCCATTTGCATATAGGTCCTTAAAGTGAAGGAAGGCCTCCTCTTTGATGGAATCAAATCTTTTCAACCTCTCCCCATCAGTGTTGATTATTTCCCTGACATTATGGCATTATTTTTTAGATGCTTTCCTTTAGCTAGTTAATGGGAAAAGGTAGTGTTTATATCACTAGTATAGAGCCATGGGCTTCTTGAATTCAAGTACCAAAAAAATCCTCTTTTTTGAGTTCAATATCTTCAATGGACATCTACGATCTTCCCAATTGCTCATGATTTTCTAATTTTTCCTTGGTGGGGAGCGATGTGAGGCTTTTTCCCAATCTTTTAACTCGATGTTAACTAATATGATCCTATATTCCCATATGAAGGAAAGAGACCCTTGAATTATTGTTCTCAGTGTTCCTTGAATGTTTTAAAAAATGATTCCTCCTAAAGCCAAAAAGGGTAGAAACAAAAGGGGATGGACCTAAGGTTTTCAAGAGATTGAAATGAGGAATATGGGTCTATGATCAGACACTCTTGATGAGATAATGTGTGAGGATATGAAGGAATCAAGAAGGAAGTCGTTAAAAACTAGGAGGCAATCCAACCAAGAACCTGTGTGCTCTAGGCCTAACTTGCAATTGGAAAATGTATATTTTCTCCTTTTGGGAACAATATCTACAAGATCACATTATGTGATCAAATCTTTCATTCGTTCCCTGATTGATCTCTCAAAATGGAGAAACCCTCTTCTCCTTTTGCAAGATTAAGACATTGAAGTCACCTGGAACAATATTATTTTGATCCATTCTCTACTCTTTTATCTCTATTAAGGATTTCCGTAAATCCATTTTCTCCCTATACTACATGACCGTGGCATTTGTATTAAAAAAATTGAACTATCTTGCAGTCTCTTTACTAACCAAAAGCCAATGTTGGGTGGAATGATGGTTCATTACCTCAAAAACGTTTAGATCCCATAAAGTTCTCAAGCCTCTAGATGCTCCCCAAGCACTAACATCGATACCATCACTTTTCTTCCAACATTTTAAGCATATTTATTTCATTTCTTTCTCCTTCATTTTGGTCTCTTGGATGAGGAGGATAGAAGGATTTTCCATTTTGATAAGATCTTTCATAGCTTCTACTTTACTTCTAATACCTAATCCACTACAATTCTAGGAAACAACTATCATTGTTTACTTATTAGGGGTTGAGAACCACTGCCAGATAGCTCGGGCCTATTTTCCTTCATTGCAATTTCTTCCATTTTGTCCTTCAATGGTTTTCTTTCAAGTTTTTTGGGAGTAACCTTTTGTCCTCTAATTCCTAAGCTTCATCTCCATGTTGCTTAACCTTTTTTTCCAATGACCATTCCACTAGGTGTGGAGACCGTATTTACTTGAATTGGAAGTGTTTTTATTACAAGCATTGGTAGCATCAATGTAGGATCCATAGAACCATAACTAGGGTTGATTTCTTCAAGAACAAGTTGAAAAAACATATGATTAGAGTTAGGGTGAAGATCATATTGGTGATGAGTTTGGGATTTAAAGGTTGGATCAAGATTAACATGAGAAGATTACGGTCCTTGCCCTAAGATAAATTTGGTACCTTCTAATAGATGAAACAGAGAGTCGTTGCCAACTCATTGCAATTTACTTTTAGAATTGGTGCGGAGTCTTACATCCGCCTAGAAAAAAATCTCGGAAATTTGTTAACCTTTCGAGCTGACTTTACCTCGTGAAACACAAATTATTTATAAATCGAAAACCCGTTTTTCTGTACGCGCAAGCAATGTGGGATATAATATCATATTGTTACAAGAAATACAGAGCGCGCATATTCCCTGCTTGCTGTTTTATACAAATGAAGTTACCATTCAAGTTTAGATTAGTTTTGAATGGCTTCTGTTTTAGTGAAAATTTAATGCGATGAAAAGGAGGTTCAAGGCTTCATGTGGAATGGTTAGCTGACATGGATGTTTGTAGAAATTGCATACCCATGAGACAAAGGCGACTACTATAAAAATCAAATCAAGAAACACATAAATCATTTCATGGGCAGAAGTGCTCACACACAACAGTTGTGTGTTGTTTAATCTTGGTCAAATAGAGTTACTTGTACCCAAGTTTGGTAAACATAACAATGCTGGTCTTCAATGGCGTGTGATAATTGGCACTCAAATCGCCCCCTGCCGGTGACGAAAAATTTTCCGGCGAGGCATACTTCCACCCCTTCTCGTTATTTTTTTTGAATTTCAACGATCTGGGTCATCTTAAAATGGGCTAAATACCCTAGGGGCACAGTTCCATGGCATAGTTCCGCAGTAAATGGGGTAGAACTACGATTCCGCCGATTTTTATAACCGGATCTAGGGGACAAATCGCCGGAAAAGCAGGGCGATTTGAGTGCCAATTATCCCACGCCGTCTTCAATGTATAAATGTTATTGATAGTGTCACATCAAAAACCCAAGACCATAAATGAATGGAGTGGCAAATTAAAATAGAAAAGCTGAGGCACTGGTTATATCCATCATTTAGATTGTCAAATTTTAGGAATGAAGCCAAGAAGGTGGAACGATAATAAAGATATCAGCATAGTAATGTCGCTATTGCGCCAAGGGGCGCTCTACAACCCAGTATGAGAGAGATCTTGTAACATGTGAGTGTTTGTCGAGTTTGCCGAGTAACAAAATAATACAAAGTAAACAAAAAATAATAATACAAAGTAAAAAGTAATAAATATTATGTCGGCCATAAACAAAAAAGAATAATACAAAGTAAAAAGTAAATATGGGACTTAAACTAGAGACTTTAGAACTTAGGATTAGATGGTAAATATTATGTCGGCCATAAACAAAAAAGAATAATACAAAGTAAAAAGTAAATATGAGACTTAAACTAGAGACTTTAGAGCTTAGGATTAGGTGGTAAATATTATGTCAGCGATAGACAAAAAAGAATAATACAAAGTAAAAAGTAAATATGAGACTTAATCTAGAGACTTTACTTTTTACTTTTAATACAAAGTAAAAAGTAAATATAAAACTTTAGAGTGTTTGTCAAGTTTGTCGAGTGTTTGTCGAGTAACAAAATAATACAAAGTAAACAAAAAAGAATAATACAAAGTAAAAAGTAATAAATATTTAGTCGGCCATAAACAAAAAATAATAATACAAAGTAAAAAGTAAATATGAGACTTAAACTAAAGACTTTAGAGCTTAGGATTAGGTGGCTCGGATATTGCACTCAAGGAGTTATTCAAGGAGATGTTTGCACCTCGGGAAATTTGATCCCTCTTGGCGCTTAATAGAGCCTAGGATTTGGATTTAGGCTGGTTTATGGATGTCAATTAAATGTAGATCGGATGGTTGGGAGGAACGTTGTTATACTCCCCATCTAGGTTCAAATATCAGTATGTGACATGTTATGTAACACATATGTAATTAAGGATTCCTTGATTCTTCTTGAATAGCAAAAATCTTTATTTCTCAAGTGAAAAAAATGTCGTTATTCATGGTACCAACCCAAAAGTTGGTGTAGCCGACTCCTTTCTTTGAAAGGGACAAAGATGTTGATTAATGAAATGTAATTTGTTAGGGGAGTTCAATGGTCAAATGTGAATTCAACTTTCTAATGAAACCGGTCCAAAAGTGAAAGACCAGTACAGAAAAGGTTATTGTCGTTGGAGTATTTTATAGTGAAATCTAGATTTTTTTATTTTTTTTAAGCATGGGAAAATTGGGTAAAATGTCTTTATTGAAAAACCTATGAAAATTGGTATGTTCAACAAGTTATATATTTTACTTTAAAACTTTTCAAGTGTTAATAAGCATTTTATTGGAAGACATTTGAGCAAGCTTTCACTTTTACTAGATGAATTCAGTACATGCACCTAATAGTTGAAGCTAAATCGAGTTCTAGTCAACTAACTAGAAACAATTTTATTGATTCAAGTTATGTGTACAATGTTTGAATGCTCCAAGTGTGCTACACTACACCTTGTTGCAGTGTAACCTCGTGCCAAGAAGGTAGTACAAGGTGGATTGTTTTTCTTTTGTAAATTAGTTGTACTATATATTATTAATATACAAAAAGTGTTACAAGGAATCCATATTGTACCCTACTTCCTATGAAGTCAAAGCTATTGTGAATCAAAAAATGAAACAAAGTCAAGCTCTTAGATATGTCTTCTCCCATATTAACCCAATTCTTAGGAACCCAAAATAAAATAACATAGGTAACTAGCTTAAGTAGGGGACTAGCTATAGGATTTCCCAACAAGACTAGCATATTAAAAGAACACGATCCAACAATGAACTTGAGATAGCCTAGTGTAATCATAAGCGTTGGGCTTGAAGCAGTGTTGACGAAGGTAGGTGGGGTATACCTCCTTAATTGTCTCAAATAGCTTCATCAACTTGGGCTACCTCTTTTTCTACTCTACCATGCTCCTCTTCCTTGGCCATAGTAGATCTTGCCTCCTCTAGATTCTCACTATCTACCTCAAAACCCCAATAGCATTAATCAAGTTCTTATATTTATGGTCCAATTGTTCTAATTTGTCAAGGATTTCTTTATGTTATGAACCCCTCATTTCTATAGTCATGGTTATAAATGTCTGCATATGCCAATCCATGTTAACCTACTTCAACTATTTTAGGTGTTTGTTGCACAAAAAGATTTGTCTTGAACATAGGGCATCAACTCATCATCCACTGTGTCATTGGATATCCTACCTAGCTTCTCTCTTATCCTTTTCTATATCTCCTCCATTTATTGTTTAACCTCTTAGAACCTATTGTTGTATTATATAATTGTTATTGTCAACACCGAGGCCATAGCTTGATTCCTTGAAAACCTTGAGCCCGAGTTGGATTCAGCCTTACAAGACTTCGACTTTCCTCTAAATTGACCTTGACTAGAATCCCTATGCCCCTCTCTTTATGTGCCCTCCATCCTAAAATGCTTCCCACCTTAACAAGACTTCCACCATTCCCAAGCCTTAGTAGACTAAGCCTAAGCCTGGTTGGGTGGAAATGTTGAACCCCAACTCAAAGTACTAGGGCTAAACCTATCCACTCGTAAGACAAGACCAAAAATTCATATGACAACAAAGCCTTGCAATCACTCTCTCTACCCAGCAAAAATGGCCAGCAACCCTCCCAATAGAGTCATATAATCTTCTCCCGCCACCTATAGATAGAATTGTTCACCTATGATACCCATGTGTATGGGTTTCCCTTGACAAGGTTGGCTATAAACAACAATCAAATATAGGGGTTGAGTCATAATGGCTTGAAGCTTCTTCTAGATCCTTTCCCATCTCCACCACAAGTGCCACCCTACTCTCATTGCCCTCCACTTACCCTCCTTTTGACACACATCTCTTCCCTTCTCTCTCCTCCCTACCACCTTATTTGGGGAAGTACAAATTGGATAGTTTTTATTTTCCTTTTTAAAAAGAAACAATTAAGATTTGTATTAAAAATTTGTTGTGACAACGCCATACAACATAGTAATACAAACATAAAAAGGCATTCTAAAAGCTAGTAAATGTCCAAAATTCAAAATGGCTACCTAAAGATTGAATTTTTCTATATGTTTCAAAAGCATTACAAAGAGGCCTACAAGTATAAATCCTATAAAACTAGCCTAGTTGAATCAAAAATAATTTTCAATACAAAATTACCTCTTTGGGAAAGATCTCCCCTCTTAAGCAAGAATTCTAGGGTTAACTCATGACCCAAGAAAATATTTGATTTTGCATCTATTTCTTTATGTCCCCAACTTGATTTCTTTCCACTTGTGATGGTTGGAGAGGCATGAAATCCTTTCCTGAGGGCATCAACAAAAGATAGTGATTCAAAAGTCTCAAATGAGTGTGTGTTGCATTGAGGGCTTAGCGGGAGGGTGTTGTTCCTCTACTTCCTCCTCACTTCCTCCTCTTCCATCTATGCATCCTCCACATCCTCCTCTAATTCATCTATTGATTCCTCGTCTTCCTTCTCTTCCTCCTCTACTTCTCCTCTTCTAACCTTAATGGATCCAAAGGAGTTGGTTTTAAATGAGTTTCCTTACTTGTTTATGTTGGAGTCCCTTTGTGTTCCTCAAATATTTCTTGCACAAGATCCACTCATGTGGCCTTTGTTGTATTTGTTGATTCCACTGGGACCTTAGGTGCTACCACTCCATCTTTAGTCTGTGATGATATTTTAGATGGTTCTACCTCTATCTTGTTTGTTTCATCTATAACTTTAAGGACCTCAAATATGTTGTTGTTCATAATGAATGGATTTTTCTATTTTTTCTTTGATTGTTGCATCCTCTTGGGGTACTTCTTTTTTCACTTATTCAAGACTGTCTTGAAAGGATTTTGCTCCTAATTACTGGTGGTATTCATATTTTTCTTTAGGGAAGACTTGCTTTCCTAAGTCTTTGAACAATTATTGTCAAAGTATCCATACTCATGACAAGAATTTCATTTGAACAGAATATGTTAATAATATAGGGCTTGTAGATGGCTCCATCTAATCATTAATTTGTATTACCTCTAGGAGGACCTTCTCCAAGTCCACTTCCACAAAAATTCTAGCACACAAGTACAAATTGTCTTTTGGTTCTACTCGATCAATAAAATGGCCCAACTTGTTCCCTATTTCTCTAAGAGTATTAATATCATCCAAGAACATAAGTAGAACATGAGGCAATATACCCCACATAGTGGTCATTGTGATCTCTTCTTCTAGGTTGAAATCAAGAGATCAGTAGGTTAAAAGCAAACCCCTGGAACCCATAAAGTAGGGTACTAAGCATTAGATCAAGTCTCGATCTTCCTTGGTGTGAAATAAAAAAAATGAAACAGCCCTATTCCTAAGGAAAATGAAAATACATGTCCTTGGAGCTTGGGAACCCACTGTTCTACTAACCAATATTCTATGGATCTTAGATTGGACCATAGACCTATGAAAATTCCCACTAGGGTACACTCATAAGGATGAGGGCCTTTTTCCTTAGAGTTGGAACCGATAGGTCTAATCAAGGGATGTCACCCATACTTTTAACAAATTTATTTGTCATTGAGTAAGCTACTTTGGTTGGGTTTAGATCATTGGCCAATTTTTTAAAGGACTCAATCTATGCAAGTATATTGTCTACCATTGCCATAGCTCAACCACAACAAGAAAGGAATCCTTAGATTGGGATTGAACTCTTGAATCGGATGAGACTGGGCAATTCTATTAGAACAAGTCATTGTTCTACGAGAATAGGGCACAGTTTTCTCTATAATGACCATCCCTATCAACTTGAGCTTCTTATGCAAGTCCTATAGCCAAGGAGAATGAGAGGGGGCGATGGCTAAGGTAAACCCTAGTTACGAGAGAGATTACTTTGCTTCCTCATGTCATCATTGACAAGTTGGCTTTTTATGAGAGTGAGTAAAGTGTAATTTTAATTTCTCTTTGGTTTGTAACATAAAAATCAAATTAAAAATAATATATTTTAATGAACTCAATTATATTTCTCTTATTTCTCTTACCTCTACTAGAAATGTACGAGATGTAAACATTTTCTAAATATTTTATTGCTTTTAAAATATTGTAATCATCATCTTCAACATTAAATGTTAGTAATAATAAATAATTTGCTCTCAAAGTATCAAATTAACCTTACCTCTCTCTTTAATATATGTGTATTATTATGTTATATATATAGATAATCCTAGTACGTGTAAAATGTGTATTCTTTTGTGTTCTATTTTATAATCCCAATACGTGTAAAATGTGTATTCTTTTGTGTTCTATTTTATAATCGTAATACGTGTAAAATGTGTATTCTTGTGTGTTCTATTTTATGAGTATTCTTTTGTGTTCTACTTTATAATCCTAATACGTATAAAATGTGTATTTTTGTGTGTTTTATTTTATGAGTAGGATAAACATTTTAGATTTTTTTTTTTCTTGTTTGGGTTTTTTTATCTCTTACCATAGATCCATCTTAAGCCCGTATCTATTAAGCATCGAGAGGGATCCAATTTCTTGAGGTGTATTTCTTTTTTAAAATTTAAACTCAAGAAATTTGATCTCTCTTGATTTATAGATCCGGGTTTAAGTTTTAAGTTTTTATTTTATAAACGAACATTTATTTTTTAATTACTTTTCATAATATTTTATTGTATGAACCAACATGGATTTTCTTTATATACTTTCCATAATTTTTTATTTTATTAGCCGACATGAATTTTTCTAATTATTTTTTAATTAAAAAAAATACTTTTTACGTTTTATTAGATGCAACGCTACATACACGTTACAACATCTCCCCCGTACTGGAGTGTAGAGCACCTTGTTTCACTCGGTACAATTAACATTTTCTCAAATAATTTCAATAATTTAATTTATTTTAATGAAATTATAAATTTCAAAATATTGAATGAGTCTCATTATTTTTCCATTAGACTCAATTGTGGATCCGGCACAAATATGAAAGCGGAATTAATGGCTCTCTGGTGTGTTCTCAAAATTGCCAACATCTTTGGTTTGGTTAACATCAAGGTATATGGTGACTCCAGGGTCACAATTAAATGGGCCGCAGGTGAGTTCAATCTCAATGTATTGAATTTGAGACATTGGGCACAACGGACTCTTTTTGAAATTTCCAAGCAGCGGGGTATCATTTTCGAGCATATTTACAGAGACCATAATTCCCTGGCTGATAAGCTCTCCAAACATGCTTTATCATATATGGAAGGACAGCTGTACTGGGAAGAGTGGCAAGACAACCTTCTTCAGGATTGGGGTTCTACATACTTTTTTGACTGATTTTGACATCAACTGATCATTTGGGTTCTTCCCCTAAGTGTTTTGTTTATATGTAATGCGCTTATGTAGTGATGCTAGTAGCTACAGAGCTTTTAAGGGAGATTTATGTTACAGATCATGTACATTCTGTTTTGATGCTTTTCAAGCTACTTGACTTGGCTGCAGAATACTGAACTTCATTGTACTATTTGATTCAATTATGAATATCAATAGTAGTTTTTTTTCGCTGGAAAAATAATAAGTTTGTATAATTTGAATATTGATGTTTTTAAATTAAATAAAATTAACATTTTTAAATATATTGAATTGAATGTGATCATCCTATTTCACTAACATGTAAAAAAATCTTTAACTAATTAAAACAATATTTTAATGAAATCATAAATTTCAAATATTGAAATTACATAATTTGAATATAATACTTCTAAATCAATTTTTACAAGCAAAATTAACGATTTCAAACCATTTTAAATGTATCGGGTTGAATTTGAACCATCTAGTCCACCAACATGTAAAAATATCCTTAACTAGTTATCACTCTTGAAATATAAATATATATTATATTTTTTGTTTCCCTGAAAAAAAAACTCATAATTTTTATTTATGTAGTAAGCAAAAGTTACATTTTGTATGATCAAAATCTCATATAGATAGATTTTAATAAACCATATCAACATAGAGCTGAGTCTAAAACATAAAAACTATCCTTTAACATCCAAAAGAAGTTAAAACACTATAACCTCGATACAAACTAACCAGCATGTATCCTTGAAAACCAGAATACATCTTGTTTCCAATGCCTTGATGGACTGTCTAAAGCTGAGCCAATTGAGTAATAAAGTTGAACTTTTAGAAGCCAAAAAAGATTATTGTTATAAACCTGATAACAAAACAGCAAGTAGTTGTTCTTTGAAAGCCAGAACTTTTGTGTTCCCATATGCCTCTGCAAATTAGTGAGGATCCCACAAGCGTAATTGAAAGTCCTCGGCAATTGAGCCTTGTTTCAATTTTTGAATATTCCATTGTCCATTGTTGAGAGTCAATCCGAGCTTGGATTGAGTGTCAGCTTCGTTATTCCTCTCCCTATAGATATGGGATAAGGAAACCTCTTCCATATCCTGCTTCAAGACCAGTATCTCTTCAAGGATAGGGATTAAATCAAGATTAAGAAAAGGCTTTTTTCCATTTGTCCAGTCAATTATCAGCTGAGAGTCACCAAAAACCTGTAGAACCTTTAACTCTGCCCTTTTTTCCAACTTTAGGAGTAAATTTAAAGCAACAAGTTATGCATAATTGTTTGATCCCGCTCCAAGACCTGCCTGAAATCTGTATGAAAACTATCCTTCCACAAATAATAAGCCTCCTGCACCAGCTTTGCTAGAAATATTGTTTGAGGCACCATCAAAATAAGCGCAAGGCTTCATTTTATTAATGGATTCTAAAATTGGAATCCTGATACCTTTAAGTCTTTCCTCCTGTGGATAGCTAGAAAGGATGGCTATTACATTCCTGGCAAGGGTCAGAGGTCCCAAGTTGTTGTCTTCAAAAATGGAGTAATTTCGCGCTTTCCAGACTTACCAAATTATAATAAGTGGCAAGCTTTTAAAGGCTCTGTTTGAGGGTTCAGATAACCACAATTTTAAACTTTCCTGCAGCGAAGGTTACTGACCATACCAATCTTTTTTTTAACAATATCTCCGATTCTTTCCAGACTTGTCTCATAAACGGGTAGAAAGTTGATAAATGGTTATTGGATTCTTCAGCGTTTCTGCACAGGGTGCATCTGCTCGGACCTTCCCATCCACGTCTCTGGAGGTGATCCCACGTCAAGGCTTTATCCCTAAGAAAAACCCACGAGATTAGTTTTGTTTTTGGAGGACACTTTAAGCCCCATAAAGGACGCCACCACCACAAAGAATCTACCATCTCTGAATCCAGCAAGCTCTTATATCCATGTTTTGGGCTATAAATACCATGTGGGTCGTAACTCCGGACCATCGAGTCTTCCTCTTCTTTTAAGAGGATATGTTTGAAAACAAGTTGATTAATATAACCTTTCCAGAGCTCAACCTCTTCTCCTCTGAACCCAATGCAATCAGTCAAGTTCCACCTTGCACGAAAGGTGTGGTAGACCTAGGATTTGCAACTTGATGCAATGTGAACAGACCTTTACGTATTAACTGAAGGATCATGGTCGTGGGCAGCGTGTTATCTTTATTAAAATATAAATATATATTATATATGTGTTATCACTCTTGAAATATAAATATATATTGTATATGTGATATCACTCTTGAAATATTAATATATATTATATATGTGTTTTTGTAAAAGATAATGTTGTAGCTCATCATTTTTACAACATTACAAAGAATATGTTTGTTATTAAACATATTCGGAAAGGCAACCTAAACCTAAAACATAGAAAATGGGCATTGTTAACCATCACTGTCCATAAGTTGCAAGTAGTGATGGGTGCACAAGTTTGCCATTTTATCACACCCTATCCAAATATGTAAGTTTATTAACAGTTTTCATATGAATAACTATGGATGTAAGCTTGAATTTCAATTTTTATATTTAATATCAATGGGATTTTATTATTATTATTTTGTAAAAAAATTATCAAGGTAGAATTTAATGCCTTAGTGAGGAATGATACATGGACTTGATTAGTCTACGTGAAGGGAAAGATGTGATTGGTACTAAATGGGTGTATAAGGCTAAGTATAAATTTGATGGTACAACCGATAATTATAAAGCTCATTTAGTTGCAAAGGGTTATGCACAAGAAGAAGGAATTGATTATACATCAACATTTGCTCCAATGGTGAAGATGGATACAATCAGGTTGGTGCTTGTAGTAGTTGCTCGGTATAGATGGACTATTTTCAAATGTATGTTAAATCGGATTTCTTGATTGGTTATGTGGAAGAAGAAATTTATGTGGAGCAGCCTGAAGGTTTTGAAGTTCCAGGCAAAGAAGATTGTGTTTATAGATTGAAGAAGGCCTTATATGGTCTCAAACATGCAACAAGGGCATGGTATTCAAGAATTAATAAGTATTTCCAAGAGCATGGTCTAGTTAAGAGTTCATATGAACCCAATCTCTATAATTTTCAATCAAGACAAGATATTCTCATAATTGCCTTGTGTGTTGATGACTTGATTTATACAAGGAACATATTTGAATGTTTCAGAAGTTCAAGTCACACATGATTGTTGAATTTGAGATGACAGATCTTGGTGAGTTGCATTATTTCTTGGGTATTGAAGTATGGTAGAAAGAAGATAGTATTTTCATGTCACAAACCAAGTATACTTTGGATATTATGAATAAGTTCAACATGAAGAGTTGCAAACCAGCCGCAACTCCTCTATAAATTGGGTTGCAGTTTTACAAAAATGATGACTCCAATCCAGTTGATAATACTCTATACTGTCAATTGGTTGGAAGTTTGATCTACCTAACTATAACTCGACCAGATATAGATTTTGTAGTCAGCATAGTTTTAAGGTTTATGGCATATCCCCAGAAGTTACATTGGAAAGAAGCCAAGAGGATTTTGAGGTATCTATAAGATAGAGTTGTTTATGGTTTGGTATACAAGTCTACAAAAGATTTCAGGTTAATTAGTTACACATATTCAAATTGAGCAAGATGCATGGATGACAAAAATTCTACTTCATGTTACACATTCACCATGGGTTCAGCAATAGTTGCATGGAGTACTAAAAAACAACCTACAGTTTCTCTCTCTACAGCAAAAGTAGAGTATAAAGTAGAAGCTACAGCAACATGTGAAGCAATTTGGTTAAGAAGAATTTTGCAGGATCTACATGAGGAGCAGGAACAACCAACACAATTGATTTGTGATAATCAAAGTGTTATTCAGATGGATAAGAATCTAGTGTTCCAGAACAAGACAAAGCACATTGATATATAGTACCATTTTGTTCAAGATGATGTGCTTCAGATTGAGTATTGCAGAACATAAGAGCAAGTTGCAAATATTTTCACCAAAGCACTCTCAAAGGACAAGTTATACAAATTCAGAGATGATCTTGGAATCTCCCCAGATGATCATTATGGGGGAGAAATATTGGGTTAATGAATAATTTGGTGATATCCATAGTTTAATTTAGGAACATTGTTTATGTTGTTATTGTGACCATATCCCGTAGAACTAATTTGGGATTGAGATTAGATTTGCTGAGTGATTTTAGGGACAATTATTGAGATATTGTAGGAACGGATTTGATTCATGGGAGGCTTCTCTTAATGTATAAATATGTGCTTAATTAATGAAATACTTTGAGCTAGTGTGTGTGCATTATTGTCCAATTTATCTTGCTCCATTGTTGTCAAATTTTCTTCATTAAAAAGAGTTGTACTCCAAGTTGGGCAGTGAGTTAATACAAAATTTAGAGCGCACATATAGGGAAAAATGTGTTCCACTATTATGCTTGCAAAAAAAACTAAAAACTAGAAACCATATTGGTTGTACATACTATAATAGGATTTTTGGCGGAATACATCCTATAAAAGACTCCCAGAATATAGTAGCATCAAAAATACATAAGATTAACTACAAGACTAAGGAAAGTAACATTTATTGATAGCATCATCCTGGGCTTCATTGGAGAGAAGAGTTCCTTGATTTCCTTTGTCCCTTGCTTCTCAAAGTTAGTGAATTGTTTCTTATTCAATGAATTCTAAAGGGTGGGATCCCATTGAGGCATTCATGTTTAAGGGTGTTGAGGTTGATCCTTTAATAAGTGTTGAAATTGTGGCTTCCAGTTTCTCGCATTTTTCCTCTAAATCTTGAATTTCTTGTTTCTGTTGCAATAATAGATTCATGAATATAGCATTTTTAAATGCTTTTCGGTGTTCAAGTTCAAGAACCTTGGTGATGACTGAAAAAATTGAGGTATGATTCCCATTGATAATATCCTCTTGTTTGTCGAGAAAGCAATGAATTTCATGGATATCTCGTTGGTTAGATGAGTGGGAGTTGTCCATGACTATTATAAAAGCAATGCTAAGCATCACTGGCCCAAACTTTCGACTAAGAATTGGTCCATAGAAGGACTCTATTCATAGTAATAAGAGTTGGCAGGAATATAATAAAGAGAGGGTGAATTCGAGACCCCATGGGATATATCAAAGAAGATTTATCATGGTAAAGATAACCCAAATTGAGATGCTCAACATAAGCCAAATTGAGATGTAGAGAGAGAAAAGATGGATACTTCTGTCTATGTGAGGAAAAGTCTATAACCAATAGACCGAAGAGATCATATGCATTATATAAGAGACATAGAGGTAAGGCAACTAACCCCTAAGGAGAAGCCTATGCAGAGACACAGGTTGCTTGACATGCCTAAATTAAGCCCAATCCAAAAAAACCACAAGGGCAAACAATAGTAAATCTCCACAAGAAACAAACCTAGAAATTGCAAAGAGAACTATGAGGTTGAGACCTGGAAGCAATCCTTCGATGTTGTTGAATTCTACCCATGAAAATCAACAGAAACCAAAATATATGGAAGTCCCATATCCTAAATGCATATATATGTGGAAGATCCATGACTTCATGTAAAGGATGGAGGGAACATTGTGTTATGTATGATGGCAAGACGCCTATCAAAGTGTCATCCCATCTACCATTATGTGGAATTAATATTGATTGATGTGTCTTAACCATTGTGAATTATGTCATGCAAAGAGACCACTTCAATCTAGGGGATGGGATGAGTAATGTTAACCTCATTTTTTATTAGTTTCCCCTCCATTAAACTTGATGCTTGATTAGATAACCCATCTGTTGAATGGTTTAGCGATCAAAGTATATGGAAGAACTAAATTTCATTGAGAGGTTGACTTACTTTTTTAATCTTGGTTATGATTATAGCAATGACAGTGTCTTTGAGATTGGAGTGGTTGTTCATATGTTGAATAATGAGAGAGGTGTCCAAAAAAACCAAAAGACTCATGGTGCCTTTTGATGTAGTTTATATCACCCCTTGGAGGAGAGAATAGGCCTCTACTTGATTATTCATTTAAAATTACTTATTTGAATTCCTTTGATATCCACAATGATCTCCTTGTACCTACCACTCCTTAATACCTTATTTCCGCACTTTTATTATATTAATAAATAAAAAAATTATAATTGAAAATTTTAGCCTCTTCTCTAGGTGTAATGGGTGTCAAGGGGGAAGCCTTTCCGTTGTTTTTCACCATGTCTGACAAGTGACACAAAGGGAAAGAAATCATGGATGGTAGCCACTCAAATAGGCCTATCAAAAGGGGTCTGCCCAAACAATGCAAGAACCGAACAAGCTTACCAAGGCATAAAAAGAAGTTAGAGAGGCTATCATGAGGTGCTATAAGAGGTTCCATGTCAACATTAAAGTAGAGGTTGAGGAAATGGAACAAAAGGTTAGGGAAAGAAGGGGAAACATCTCACCTAAACACATAGATGTAGAAATCATTACCTGGATCCCAAACAGTAGGTTTGCTCATGGTCGAGATGCCAAATATTTCAAGCAAATTGATTTTTATTTGTAAACAAAATCTATAAGTTGGTGGAGGAGTAGAGTTCCAGGCACATCAAAGCCATTACCAAGCAACTGGTGAAAGAAATGGGAGCCCAACAAAAAACAACCCTAGCCATATTGGAATTCCTAGACAAGAAATGTGAAGCCCTCGTCAAACTCCTATAGAATATAGAGACTCTTGAGCAAGCTTAGCAATAAGGAAACAACTCTTTAGATACATAGAAGCCAATAGACTCCACCTTTGTAATTGTCTTGTCATTTTAGACTTTAAAGATAAAGTCTAGTTCCTCTTTTGTATGTTCATAATTTTCATTTTACTTTTCCTTAATCATAAATAGTTATATTAACTTCCATAAGCATAACATATGTAATGTCCCTATCATAATTATATTCATCAATATTAGGTTAGGTTTTATTCATGTTTTGGTTGAAATAAAAGAGAATAATAATAATTGAAAAAGAGTTTAAAAAGATTTACCACAAATAAAATAACATTTTCATTGATATGGTTAGTAAAATATATGAAGAGAGGATTATTACATTGATATGGTTACTTAAATATATGAAAAGAGGATTATTAAGGTAAAATAATATCACTCAGTTTAACATTTGGCTTGGATGCGGAGTCTTTCATCCGCTTATAAAAAATCTCCGGAAATTTGTTTAACCTTCGAGCTGGTTACTATTTCTGAAATGCGTGAATCTAATAGAACCCAGAATCTATTCCGCTTCGTGCCGGACCAATGTGGGATATTATTATGAGCACAATACCTGCCGGACCAATGTGGGATATTATTATGCGCACAATAGCTGTCGTTATATACAAATGAAATCACTATTTATTACTTATTATTAATTATATTATTATTACTTATGCAAACAACCATTCGAAGTTTTAGTTTCCTCTCTTGACTTGAATGGCGTTTTCATTTTTGTAGTGTGTAAAGGGACGTAGTATTTGGTTTATCAAAAAATGGTATGAAGGTTTTATGTCTCATGTTTTTCTTGGATTTTTCAAGACTATGGGTAGTTTAAGATATCCTCAAAATCCTTTGGAATATGCAGAAATTGTATTGTAATTGCTATGACATTGAATCCGTTTTTATAATCAAAAATGGATTTTGAATAATAAAAAATTAAGATGAAATCAAAGATTAGATGTCAATAATAATCATTAATCATTTTGTAGACAACTTCAATATTTTCCTTTAAAGCATAAAGAAATAGATTTTAGAAAGTTTAAAAGAAAGGTACCATGCTCAATCCTTATTGATTAATTTGCCTATATAAGGAGTCATTTCATATAGATAAGTTATATGTGAATGTGGGTTTGTTTGAGACAAATACACTATATTGTTTGGTTTTTATAAAAAGATATCGAGAAAGAAGCATTTGATGCGGTAGATAAATGGAGACAAGAACCCTAGGTCTACCAAGTCATTGTCTATATTAACCACACAAGTACTAGGCATTACATTTAGGATGAGCTTTGATGGTTTTTTCATCATCCATGTTTAAAGACCATTTTTTATTGGAGCATAATTGATCTTTGTTATTTTTGTTGTGGGAGATGGGTAGAGAGATTCCCACTACGATGGCTAGACATTCATAACATGTCCCTTGAGGAGATATACTTAGCCATATAGTAACATCATATTATTGATTTGTGAGTATTCAACTTTTTTTATAGGTCACAATTTTCTCTATAATGACTAGCCCTATCAAATTAGGTTTCCACTGCGATGATTAGACATTCATAACATGTCCCTTGAGGAGATATACTTAGCCATATAGTAACATCATTTTATTGACTTTGAGTATTCAACTTTTTTTATTGGTCACAATTTTCTCTATAATGACTAGCCTATCAAATTAGGTTTTTACAATATCCATCCAAAAAGAATGAGAAGTGGAGGTGGCTAAGATAAACCCTAGTTGTGAGAGATGACTTTGCTTCCACATCTCATCATTACAAATTGGATTGTGAATTACAAATTGGATTGTGAACTAACAAAGTGTAATTGTAATTTTAATGTGACTTTCATCTTTAATATAAAAATAAAACTATAAAATAATATATTGTAATGAATTAATTTAAACTTCTCATATCATTACATTTATTCGATATTAGAAATATCAAATATATGAAATGCAAACATTATCTAAAGAATTTATTACATCATCTTCAACATTAAGTGTTAGATTTTCACATTTATGTAATATTAAAAATATCAAGTATATAAGATGTAAACATTATCTAAAGATGTTAGATCTTCACATTTATCTAATATTAAAAATATCAAATATATAAGATGTAAATATTATCTAAAGATTTTATTATTTTTAAAGTTACATTAATCTTCATCTTCAAGATTAAATGTTAGTGATAAATAAATAGATTGTTTTTAGAAGAAAAAAAAAAATATATATATATATATATATATATTTGAATAAAAAATAGATGTAGAAAAAAGATTTATGGTGGTGATGGGGTCTGCAACTAGGGTTCTGCAGGGTTCTTTGGCACTAGTTCGGGCCAAGAAGAAGGTTCGGTGAGGGGTTTTTTGAGCTTCAACCACTTGGAGTCAAGCTGGTTCAATATGAGCTAGCCTAGTACCAGCCAAGTTAAAAAAAAGTGGGAAATTGTTTGTTTTTGTTATGTTGAAGCTCTCGAAACCTTCTTTTCCATGTGCCTTTTTGTTGGTATAGAACTGGGGCCAGGTTTAAGCTGTGGAAGAACTATAGGGGGTGCCAGGTTTTAGTTGTGGAAGAACTATAGGGGGGAGCCTTTCTTTTTTTATTTTATTTGGCCTAGGTTTTCTATGGTTTTGTTGTAGGGGCCCATTATTGATTGATTTCTTCGAGGGTTCTATGGTGCGGGATAGCTGTCACATTTGACATGTGGTTTGTTGTGAGGGAGACAAATTTGTTGGGTACACTGTGCTGTGTCAGGGGGGGTATGACCGGTCCGGCAGATTTTTTGGAGCGATGTCTTCACTCAATGCGCGCCCTGATGAATCATTTTCTCAGACCCCCGGTGGTGCTCGACCCGTCGGCTCGACTGAATACCCAAGCTCTAGTTTTGTGGCTGTTAGAAACCCTAATTTTCATTTTGTTAAGGCTAAGAGCAGGAGATGGTCAAAAACCCTAAAATCTAGGGAGAAGGTCGATAGATTTTTCATTCGTGTTGGTTCTAATCTTGAAAGGGTCGAAATGTTGGTCGGTCGTGCGTTGGTGGGAAGGCTTGAATTTGCCTCCGGGTCGAAGGATGAAATTTTGGAGTGGGTTAATCGGTACTGGTTACCTATTATTGGTAACACCCGTGAATTAATTTGTTAGTAAATCAGTGGATCCTCTTCATATTTCCCAGTCCGGAGGCATCAGCAAAGATTTTAGCAGGCACCTGGTTGTTTAAGGAGGGGTCATTGAATCTCAAACGCTGGCACGTTTCCTTTGACCCCATTAGAGAACGTTTGGGTATTCGGCATCTCTGGATGATCATCCCTGGCCTCCCCATTGAACTTTGGATGGAAGACATTCTGATGGGGCTTGCCAACTCTGTGGGGAAATTTGTCAAAGTGGATAAGAACTCCATCTTCGGCATTGACAGACGTTATGCAAAGGTTATGGTGGAGATTGATTTGAGTCTGGGACTCCCTGCTGCTATTGAAATTGAGTGGGGTGAACGCATTTGGGTTCAACAATTGGATTTCTTTAGAACCCCATTTAGATGTTTCCACTGTCAGGATATTGGGCATATCAAAGCAAAATTCCCTGCATTACAGTCAAATTGGGTGTCCTCTGGCCTCGGGAAGGATTTCAACCCTCCAAATCTTGGTCTCATCACTCCGGAAATTGGTAAGTCTAAAATCCCTCCGGAATCTGCTTACTCCGAATTATCCAAAGCAAAGTTAGAATTTGTTTCTGATAAGGAATTGGATTTAAATAGGCGCATTTTAAGTGGTGAAGTCCATTTGAGACATGTTATAACTATTCCTCAATGTGTCAAGCCGTCTTTTATTAATCCTGTGTCGGGACCCTCTACGGTTGTTAGATGTCTTGATAAAGAACTTGAAGTTGTTGATTGGTATGTTTTCCCTCCCAACGTGAGTCCTGAGAAAAATTATGTTTATGCATTAAGTGTTGGGGTTTCTATCGTTTCTGAGTCTATTTTATCCCCTGCTCCTATTACTGTTGAGAGTTCCCCTCCTATTAATGTTGAGAGTTCCCGGGATGGGGACAATGCCTTGGATTTGCATGGAAGGGAGGCTGTTGTTTCTGTCGGTTTGGGTGAGCTTGAGCCTCATGAATCTAATGGGTTTTATCCCCTCCCCATTTATTCAAAAAATCCCTCTTTGGATTCAGCGGTTTTGCCTATTCACTTCCCTAAATTTCAAAATGTGACTATCTGTAAGGGGAAAAAAAAGAAAATTGCTCCAGACCCGGGTTCACAGGTGGATGGGGTTTCAGCTGTTGGTGAGTTGGTGAGGGTTGAAGATTTTGTGTCGGGCCTTAGAGAGAAGATGCCCGTGGTTGATATTTCTTAATGTCTCTGCTTTCCCTAAATGTGCGTGGGTTGGGTGGGGTTTCTCAGGCAAGGGCCCTCACCAACCTTTTCCAGTCTACTTTCCCGGGTATTATTCTTTTTCAAGAGACCATGTGCTCTTGTTCTGATGCTATTTCAAAAATTGGGGGTTTGTTTCCGAATTGGGAGGTTTCGGCCACAAATTCTTCGAGGCTATCTAGTGGTCTGGTGGTGGCCTGGAACCCTCAGTTGTTCTCTTTCAAAACATTTAGAACTGATTGGGGGATCTTATTGGAAGGTTTTTGTATTGGCCTTAATTTTAAATTATCTGTTTTTAACTACTATGCCCCCTATTCAAACAGACAAACTTTTTGGGATTCTCTAGCTAGTTCTGGGATATTAAATGCAGAAAATCTTATATTTGCAGGTGACTTAAATTTCACAAAGTCACCTTCAGAATTATGGGGGCAAAAAGCTAGATTGGATCCACTGTCTGATTATTTCTCTAAGCTCCTGATGGACAATGAGCTGGTTGATGTTTCTCCCACTAAAATGCTACCAACCTGGACAAATGGTAGACGAGGGGGGGAAGGAATCCATAAAAGACTGGACAGGTTTTTAGTGAAAGTGACATTATTGGAATTTTTCCGGAGATACAAATCTTGGGTGCATGAGTCAAAGTTCTCTAATCACTGGCCTATTGTTTTTCAATTCGATGATTATGGTTTAAAGAAGAATGTCCCTTTTAAGTTTAATTCTTCTTGGTTGTTGCAAGAGGATTTCTGCAAATTGGTTAAAGAATTCTGGCAAGGTGTGAATGTTGTGGATGATAATCCCTTAGACTTGTTTTGTATTAAAATGAGATTAATTAAGAAAGAGGTTGTGGGATGGATCAAGGCTTGAAAAGAGAATGAAAAGAAGGAATTGGCTCACCTGGAGGCTAAAATTTAGAAGTACCATTCTGTCAATATTAATGGTGATTTGAATGAGGATAATTTCGAAGTGGTTAAGCAATTTGAGAAGAAAAAAGAGGAGATCCTTATTCAGGATGAAATGGAATGGTGTTTGAAGAGTAGGGCTTTGTGGATTAATCATGGAGATCGAAATACAAAATTTTTCCATTCCTTTGCTTCTGCTCACCGAAACACGAATTCTATTTGGGAATTGGAAAATTTGGATGGTAATATTATCTCTGTGGGTGATGCTTTAAAAGTTGAAGCTGTTTCTCATTTTGGAAAAATTTATAAGGAAGAAGGCAATAGAGAACTTCTGGATCAGATTAGGGTGGCTGAACTTTTCCCTCAGTTTTTTAATGACCATGAGGCTGCTGATTTGGGGAATGAGGTCACTCTTGATGAGGTAGAGAAAACGCTGAAACTCTTTGCCAGTGAGAAAAGTCCTGGTCCAGACAGTTGGCCTATTGAAATTTACACTCATTTTTTTTATATAATGGGTATGGACATTCTGAGAATGGTGGAACATACAAGGTTATATGGTTTTACTTCTGGGGCTCTGAATTCTTCTTTTATTACTCTGATTCCAAAAAAGGGTAAACCTGCAAATTTTGGTGACTACAGACCGATTGCATTATGCAATTTAGCCTACAAATTGGTGTCCAAAATTATTGCTCAAAGGATCAAATATGCTCTATCTGAGCATATCACCAAGGAACAGTTTGGGTTTTTGCATAATCGACAAATTCATGATGCCATTGGTACTTCTCAGGAATTGCTTCATACTATCAAAACTGGGAAACAAAGTGCTATGCTGCTAAAAATGGACTTGGAAAAGGCTTATGATCGAGTTAATTGGACTTTCTTAAGACTCATTTTGATACAGATTGGTATTCCTCCTCTAGTTCTCAATTGGATTATGAGTTGTGTCTGTACGACCAGCATAGCTGTATTGATCAATGGATCACCTTCTGATTTCTTCAAATGTTCCAGGGGGCTCCGACAGGGATGCCCATTGTCCCCATTGTTGTTCTTGTAATAATTGATGGGCTCAGCGGGATGTTGAACTATGCAAAGAATGAAGGCATGTTAAAAGGTATTGAGATGGGTATTGGCTGTGTTTTAACACATCTTATCTTTGTTGATGATGTTTTATTGGCGGGTTTGGCTAATGTATCTGAATGGAGGGTATTTAGGAATATTATCAATACTTTCTGCAATGTATCTGGAATGAAGGTAAGCAACTCTAAATCTAGTTTCCATTATTTGAATGTGGAATTAGATAGTAGACGAGAAATCTCTCGCATTTTTCCTTATAGCTACTTCCCAATTGATGATGGTCTTAAATATTTGGGGTTGTTTTTGAGACCTAATAATTACCAGATCAAAGACTGGTGGTGGCTTATTCAAAAAGTCGAATCTCGCATTGCTCATTGGACGTACAGGTTGCTATCTGTTGGTGGCAAGCTAACACTGATTAAAGCTGTCTTAATGGGGATACCTGTCTATTGGATGTCATTGCTTGAAGTCCCAGCCTTCATTATAAATGTTATCAGACGATTAATCTTCAATTTTCTGTGGTCCAAAGGAAAATACCGATCCAATTTGGTAATGACGGGGTGGGAGACTCTATCCCGGCCTGAAAAATTTGGGGGTTGGGGGATAAAAGACCTCGGTTCTTTTAGCATGGCACTTAGGATCAAAATTCTATGGAGGTGTCTATTCAAGAACACTCTTTGGTCCAGAGTTATTAATGCAAAATATATTAAGATGGATGTGATCTCTTGGATCAGGAACTCGATGCCTCTTGGGGGAAGTCTATCTCCTATGTGGCGTGGTCTAAAGAAAGTGTTGAATTGGATTGTTGGTGAGCTGAAATGGTAAGTAGGAAACGGTGAGATCATCAGGATTGGCCGAGACAATATTCTGGGTATAGAGGATTCTTGTGGTCTACCAAACAGAATTCGGGATTATTTGAAGATATATGGGATGATAAATCTAAAAGATATCAGAAATAGTAATGGTGATTCATATTGGTATAAATCCAAAGATTTGGGGTTGGTTGGTAATGATGCTTCTGTTTGGGATAATTATGTTCATACCCTTAACACTGCTGGTTGTGCATTGTCTACTCAAATTGATAAATTGGTTTGGTGTGGGAATGGGAAATCTGGTATAGTCACTGCAAAATCAGCCTACGACAGAATTATGCAAGAGAGATACATATTTCCACAAAACTGGTGGTATAAGAAGATTTGGAAGTGGGATTTCCCATTAAAAATCAAATGCTTTCTTTGGCATGCCTTGCAGGGTACATTGAAAATGTGGGATAATCTTCTGAAGCGGGGATGGTGTGGCCCAAATTGGTGTATTCTATGCAAGGAAAATTCTAAAAATATATGTCATTTGTTTGTTTTATGCTCTTTTGGAAAGAAGGTATGGAATTTTTGTTGTACAGAAATGAAAGTCAATAATGGATGGGATGCGGGTAACTTTGGTCAATCTCTTCTTAACTAGTACAGATTTTCAAAGGACTCTTTATTTCTGCCCATTTTTGTGTCCTGGGCAATTTGGTATGCCAGGAATAGTGCTACTTTTCAAGGTCAATGGTTGGATATAAAGGCATGTGGGATGATAGCCATTAAACTTGCCCAACAATTCAAATCGGTGAAGGACCCAATTGGGGTTAGAAGTATTGGTCAGTTTTCCTTGAAATTTGACCAACCTATTCTCCTGTTTGATGGGGCTGCACATAATGGTTACTGTGTAGCTGGTGGTGTCATATATTTAAACAAGGATCATCACTTCTCACTAAGGCTGAACTGTGGTAATGGAAGTAATATGAAGGAAGAACTGTTAGCTTTGTGGAGTGTCCTGAAATGTGCAAATATCTTTGGGCTGGTAAATTTAAAGGTTTTTGGTGACTCTCAAGTCACTATAAAATGGGAAATTGGAGAGTATGAACTTAACATTTTGGATCTTAATCAATGGTGCATGCGCATAAAGGAGGAAATTGCTAAGGTCGAGAACATATCTTTCACTCATATTTATAGGGAGCACAATGATATGGCTGATAATTTATCCAAGCAAACTCTACTGGATTTAGAAGGTCATTTGTTTTGGGAAGAATGGATGGACTCCATTCTGCTGGACAAGGGTGATGTTGTCTTCTTTGACTAGGTGATGACAGTTGTTAGTCTGATTTTTGAAGTTTGTAAATCTGGAACTTGGGTCCGATATGTTGATTTTGTATGTATTTATGATATGATAGAAGATTCTGGACTTTCTGTTAAGAAGCCATGAACATGACGCAAAAACCTTGTTGTATAAGGTTGACTATCTTTGTACTATTTGATTCCATGAATAGCAATAGTACGTTTTTTTTTCGGTTGAAAAAAATATATATATATATATTTCTTTTATCCATTTTATATGAATAAGATAAACATTTTAAATTTTGTTTTATTTAATGTTTTTATATGACCATTTTTAAAGAATTTTAATATTATATTCAACAAAATCGTAAATTTTAAATATTGATATTGAGTAATTTAAATATTTGATATTTTCAAATCAATTTATAGAATCAAAATTAACAATTTTTAAATTTTTATTTTTTTTTATTTTTTGCACCGAGTGAAATGAGGTGCTCTACAGCCCAGTATTGGGGAGATCTTCTAACGTGTGTGATGTAGCGTTACATCTAATAAAACGTAAAAATGTAGCGTTACATCTAATAAAACGTACAAAGTGATTGCGCGTAAAAAGAAGTAAAGTAAAGTAAAGTAAAGTAAAGTAAAAAGAAGTAAGTAAAGTAAAGTAATGTAAAAAGAAGTAAAGTAAAGTAAAGTAAGTATGGGGGAGATGTTGTAAGGTTTGTGATGTAATGTTTGTTACTAACAAAATAATTTAAAAAAATCATATCCGCTCATAAAAAAAAATTATGGAAAGTATTTTAAAAATATCCATGTTGATTCATAAAATAAAATATTATGAAAAGTAATTAAAAAATAGATGTTCGTTTATAAAATAAAAACTTAAAACTTAAACCCGGATCTATCAATCAAGAGAGGTCAAATTTCTTGAGTTTAAATTTAAAAAAAGAAATACAACTCAAGAAATTGGATCCCTCTTGGTGCTTAATAGATACGGGTTTAAGATGGATCTATGCTGGTTATTTTTTTGTTTTATCACTATTGGTTTCCAGAAAGTTGTAAATGTAGCCTCACAAAAAAGGGGGTGATACTGATATCCCCACTTTTCGTTTTTGGGTTGTTTTTTGGTGTTTTGGTGCAAAAATATGAAAGAGATTTAATAAATACAATTTAAATTATGATACAATGATATAATAATGCCATTTTTTGAAAAAGTGTGCTACTAGTAGCATTAGTTTTCAGTTCGGGGCTTGATTTGAAGGTTTTTGTAAACAACAATAAGGATTGTTTTGGTCCATATCTATATTTTTAACCAAAAAAAAGATTGGTGCTACTCGTAGCACCATTTTTTTATTTAGGGTTATTCTTTAGTGTTTTTTATGCAAAAATATGAGTTTTTATGACTAGAGTTCTCGTTTTGAGTATAAAGTTCTCGTCAAGTTGTATAACTTGTTTTATTAAGGCATTGTTCCATCTGCCATTATGTGGAATTAATGTTGATTGGCGTGTCTTGACCATTGTGCATTGTGTCATGCAAAGATACCACTAAGATCTAGGGGGTGGGATGAGTAATGCTAACCCCATTTGTTATTAGCTTCCCCTCCATTAAACTTAATGCTTGTTTAGCTAGCCCATCTAACCAATGGCATAGTGATCAAAGTTTATAGAAGAACTGAATTTCATCAAGAGTTTGACTTCGTTTATGAATCCCCGTTATGATTATCGGAAGGATAGTTCCTTTGGGATTAGAGTGATTGTTCATATGTTGAATAATGAGAGAAAGTCCCCAAAAAATAGAAGACTCGTGATGGATTTTTATGTGGCTTTCATCACCTCTTGAAGGAGAGCATAGACCTTTGCTTGATTATTCATCATCGTTCCCAAGCCCCAAGCGAAACTACTTATTTAAATTCTTCTAGGATTTATAATGATATCCTACACCTGCAACTCCTCATTTTTATATTTTTATTATATAAAAAAAGAAAAATATTTTATAATTGAAAATGTATAATGTAGGCATATTTAATTTAACATTAAGGTAATTTAATATAACTAATAATAATGTTAATTGGATGTAACTTGGGTGGTTGGGAGGAATGATTGTTACCCTCCCAACCTAGGATCAATTCACACAAGTGAGATGATGAGCTCTTAAATGAGCATATTGTTATATTAGCCTTGAGCCCTTAAAAATTTTATTTAGCATGAGTACTATCCTTGAAATGAAGGGAAATCCCTCGCGAGTTTCCTCATGATATATATTCCGAGAAAACAAATATATAACAAATAACAATTCAATATAAAGAAAATATATAACATCCATACTTTAAAAAATATATACATATACACATACATCAAACAACTAATAAATCTAAATCCAAATTTAAGATGAACACTATATGAATTTAAATATGCATAAATTTGTTATTTTAATGTCATATTAACAATTAATAAATCTAAATCCAAATTTACGATTAACACTATATAATTTTAAATATGTATAAATTTCTTATTTTAATATCATATTAGATCATGTACTAATAATCTTAAGATATCTTATCTTTTGAAAAATATTTTATTTGCATTGTAAAAATATTGACGAAAATTTGAAAATTGAAACACAAAAATAATTAAAAATACAAACTTAAATATAAGTTTTTTTTTATATTTAACATGGAAATGTGTAGTGTTGATGTATATGTAACTTCGGAATGTATTTCACCCATGTATTTCATATATGTATTTTGTACTTCTATAGAGATGGTATTATTACTCTATACGAAAGTGTTTGTATTCCTATAGAGATGTTATTATTCCTCTATACGGAAGTGTCGTCATTTATATTGTAAGTGTCGTAACTTATACTTGATGGGTTATTAGACCACCTTGTTGGGGTCGGCCCTGTATAAGTCATGTGGGTCAAAGGGTTATTAGACCACGCTATTGGGGGTCGTCCATGTGGGTCAAAGGGTTATTAGACCACCCTAGTGGGGGTCGACCCAGTCAGCATTATGTTAAGTGGTTAAGTTGAGGCCGACCTAGTTGAGTAAATGTCAAGTCAAGTTAGTGTATAAATAGAGAGTGTGTCTCTCTCATTTTACACATTCTATTCTCTCACTCACACTTGGGAGAGTGGCACACTTGTGGAGGAGGAGGATCTGCTGCTAAGAGAAGACTATCTCTTGTATTCTGGTTGTATCATTGCTCTATCTATCTCTGAGGAAGTTATTGGGGTTTTTCACCTTTATGGTTTTCCCCAAGTAAACTCTGTGTCTCTTGTGTGCTTGCATTATTGTGTCCATGATTGATATGTTGTAGATTTGTTGTACATGTTGTTCTCTTAGTTAAGATCCTAGATCAGATTGAAGTAAATTCTGAAAATTTAACATGGTATCAGAGCTAGCCTGAAAGAAGGCATGATATGGCATGTATGACACTTGTTGCACTTACGATGCTAGGGCTTGATATAGCAAAAACTAGTCATCGTAGCACTTTCGCTATAAATCCATTTTGGTGAATTTTTTGGATCTGAAACTTTTACAGGTCGAATATTAGATCCCCATGTACCATGTGTCCAAAGGACAACCTCTAATTCATTGTTCTTTGTGATTTATGATCTATACAATATAGGGTTTCTTCCTCTTCCAGATCTGAGTCAAAATCAGGTGACCTTGGGAAAAAGGTCATAACTTGGGCTAGGAAGCTCCAAATGAAATTTTGTAAAATGTGACTGGTAGTAAACAGACTGTACCATCTCAGAAAAAAATTTCAGAGGCCGAAGTTGAACCAGTGAGACCTGGCACGCCGTACAAGTTCACTCTCCTATATTATCCCATAAACAAGTCACGTTGTCACACTTGGCATAAATCTCTCTCAAAGAATCCAATTGAGGTCAGACCTATTGAGATGGAAAGATAACAGGTCAAGCTATCTCAGTAAAAAATTTCAGAGGCCGAATTTGAACCAGTGACACGTGGTACGCCGTACAAGTTCTCTCTCCTGTATTATCCCATAAACAGGTCACGTTGCGACACTTGGCATAACTCTTTCTCAGAGAATCCAATTGAGGTTAGACCTGTCGGGATGGAAAGATAACAGGTCGGGCTATCTCGGGAAAAAATTTCAAAACTTGTGGATTGAAAAGTTTGGAGTTACACCAGAAACAATCAGGTACATATTTCTGTCAAAACAGAATTATTTTTTAGCACCTTCATTCATGGCTTCCGGAATTTAGGGCTTCGGAGAAAGTTGGAATTTTTGTAATCGGAGACCACGGTTGGATGCTACTCATAAAAATCGAAATTTAGAGACCAAGATCATATTTTTTGGTTGGGCAGAAGGCCGGGCTTGATCAAACCCCAGTTCGGGACTTTGATCGGAAAGATGGAAAATTAGGGCTTCTGCAAAAATTGGAATTTTGGAAATCTGTGACCACGGCTGGAAGCTCCTCAGAAAAATCAAAGCTTAGAGCTTTGAATCAAATCTTTTGGTTGAGTGAAGCTCCGAGAAACTCAAACCCTAATTCAGGGTCCTCCCTAATGAATCCGAAAATCTAAAAGGCAATTTCGAGGGGTGAAACTTTTCAGTTTTCAAATTCTGAATATACCAACTTGATCAGCTCATCAAGGCGCATATTTCTATCCTTTCGGAAGTTTGAATTTTTGTGGTTTCTTTGACAAACCCTAATCCAACTCCAGGTCCAGTTCTTGCAAATCAAGTGGATTGGGTTAATCCTAGAAGAAAATGGATTGGTCACCTGCATAAGTGAAGAAGTTCATGTCTCAGAGGAAGATGAGGCTAAGGCCTTCCATAAGAAGATTACAAGCAATCTTGACAAGTATGGCTTACAGGTATGTTTCATGGTTAAGTTTATCATATGTTTGTCTTCATATCATTACAGTACAATCTTGATTAATTACTAGACTTGTCGTATCACCTTAATAGAAGATATTCATTGATTAAGGTTTTGACACTTATGATTGTACTAATGCATTGTGATGTTGTATGAGGTTTATGTTGTTCACTAACATAAAAGGTACACCAAGAAAGACAAATCATGTTCTACTTCAAGAACATATGATCATGGTGGCATGAAGACAAAGATTCATCCATTGTCATGGATCACATAGAAGATCTACTTTCGAGGTATGTATAACTTAGTCCTACAATGGTTAACCTATGAGACATGCAGGTTACTAGCACAAGTCACTGAAGAGAACCAGAAGACATTATGCAGGTATGTTAGACATAACTAGCTAGCATGTTAATCCAAGTATGTTTTTCCTATATCAAGCTAGAATCCTACCTTGTGTTGGGATATTATACTGTTGTGTTGCTGATAACGATTATTCATGAAGTCATAGGTTTGAATAGTCATGGCTGTATGCATATTATGTTTCTTACCATAATTGATGATATGACTAACCAGAAGAATCATGAAGATATAGGTTTGAGTAATCACGGGTTTATGCATTGATGATTTAACTAATTAGAAGAGTCCTAGGATCAAATAAGAATATGCATGAGTAAAAGAAGACTTCCCTGAAACCTTGAATACTAATGTTTATTATTTGTGAATGATCATGACTATACATGTTTAAGATTATTGTGTTTTGATAGTATTAAGATTATACTAATAAATGTGTGATTATGTATGAGACCTCAAGGATAACACAATGATGATACTAATAAGCATGCATAGTGATTAAGGATGGATGTAAGTTCAAGAATAGGTAATCCAGGAAGCAAAGATCAAGAGGGAGCACACTCCAGTAGTTTCTGCAAGGATGCAGATATTCAGAGGGAGTTGACCACTTCTCACAATCCACATCAGAATGGAGTTGCAGAAAAAGAAGCAAAGACTGAGAGGGAGTCAACCCAACAATCAAACAAAGATAAGTATTTTTATTATCATTTCTTGCATATTTGTTTGTTTAAATAAAATTGTTCAATGATGTATATGCTCATGTTCCTAGACTTAGGATATGTATTGTGCATATTAGAATGATTGCATTAATGAACAGTATACTACTAATATGCATGTGATGGGTAAGTGGCCTATGGCACTGTACAACATTCCAATCCTACTTATCTAGAATGAAACCTCTTTGCTGACATGTTGGGAGTAGTGCAAACTCTTAACAATGTTCTGGTAGAGACTGGAAGGCATCTAGAAAGTTGTGGAACATGGATGAATGTTGTATTGAAGCATTGGCTAAGATAATTGCATGACTGTATGACATATTTCTTTATGTGTAAGAATTTGTCTGAAAATTATGAGATGTTTCTAATCATGCAATTTAAATTGTTTTGTAGGAAAGACCGTATACCTTCACCTACAAAAGAAGGACTACAACATTTTTTCAAGCAACAAAATTATCTATTGAAAATATTGAAGTTCCCATGATATGGGAAGAATGCCATGATCCGTCGATCATGAAGAACGATGTTTGGGATGCGGTCCCAAGAGCTGAAGGGAAGTCTGTTGTGACTTCCAAATGGAACTATCAGATCAAGCATGCTGCAGATGGCAGCATAGAGAAATATAAAAGTGATGAAATAGAAGATACACCAGATGGATTTCAAGACAACTTTCTTGAATGGTGTAGTCATATATGTGTGCAGAACTTGGGGATGATGCACTATTTGTTTTTGGCATGAAGGTGTGGCAGAGTGCAGATGGAATCTTCCTTGGACAAGGGAAGTATGCAGTAGAGATCCTGAAGAGGTTCGGGATGATGGACTGCAAGGCTATGGCCACACCTATGGAATCGAACCTGAAGCTTCTGTGTGATGCTCCATCTAATCCGGTTGATTATGGGATCAAGTATGATGCGAATTAAAAGTTTAACCTGCAGGGTTATGTTGATTCAGATTGGGCATGCAGTGCTACAGATAGGAAGAGCACTTCTGGGTGCTGCTTCAATATGGGATCGGGTGTGATCTCTTGGTTTAGCAGGAAGCAGTCCCGCGTAGCACTGAGTACAGTCGAAGCAGAGTATGTTGCGACAGATGAGCAGGTTGCAGATGTATTGACCAAGCCGTTGGCCAGAGTGCAGTTTGAGTACTTCAAAGAGAGGCTTGGTGCACTTCAGATCAAGGTTCCTTCCAAAGGGAAGTGATGAGTCCGGAAGATGTATATGCACATGAGCTTTTCTGACATGGTTGATATGTTCTCCCTTAGTCGTGATGTAATTGCTGAGCCATTTTTCACATGGTGGTAGATGTGTTCTCCCATGGTGAAAAAGTAAGGGTTGGAGCCTTCCCCGAATGGTGGTAGATGTGTTCTCCCATGTCGGTGGTGTAAGTGTTGGATGATGTGCATCTAGGCTGTGCTTCGTGGACGATGAGATGATCTGAAGAGGACGATGCTATGATGATCAGGAGGATCATGGATGATGAGCATTAGGACGATGCTGCAGTTACTACTCTGTATATGTATATATGCATCATTTTGGATGCTTGTTATGATCAGTTGGAACATTTATATATATATGCATCATGTTGGATGCTGGATATGATCAGTTGGATCATTTATATATATATGCATCATGTTGGATGTTGGGTATGATCAGTTGAATCATTTATGTATGTATGCATCATGTTGGATGCTGGATATGATCAGTTGGATCATTTGTATGTATTTTGTATATGCATCATGTTGGATGCTTGGACCATGTATCTGTATATGTATCAGGTGGATACTGAGATCATGTATGATGATATGTATCAGGTAGATACTTGGTATGCATCAGGTGGATGCATTGTATGATCAGGATGATCGTGGATGACGAGCTTCTCCAGATGACATGCAGCAGGATGTTGCAGTGATGATGATCAGGATGATCATGTGTACATCAGGATGATGTATGGTGAGTATCAGGATGATACTTTGTGGCTGTGGATCAAGTTGTGCAGATGAGCATGTCTGGGAGATCCTATAGGTCGGAGTTGTGTACCCGTAACAGCCTGGGATGCTCTTTCGAGACATTGCTCTGGGAGGACATGTAATTTGTGCCCTGGGAGATCTTTAGGTCGAAGTTGTGTACCCGTAACATCTTGAGATGCTCTTGCGAGGTTTTGTCCTATGGCATGTAATTTGCTCCTGGGAGATCTGGACAGGATGAAAAAGGCCTCAGATGCTTCAGCCAGGTTTTGCCATGACCACATATAATTTGCTCCTAGGAGATATGGACAGGATGAAAAAGGCCTCAGATGCTTCAGCCAGGTTTTGTGGTGGACTACATGTAATGTGCTCCTGGGAGATCCAACAGGTAGAGTTGTGTGCTCGTAACATCCTGGGATGCTTCATCCAGGTTTTGTGGTGAGATCACATGTAATGTGCTCCTGGGAGATCCGACAGGTAGAGTTGTGCTCGTAACAGCCTGGGATGCTTCAGCCAGGTTTTGTGATGGGTCACATGTAATGTGTTCCTGGGAGATCCGACAAGTAGAGCTGTGTGCTCGTAATAGCCTGGGATGCTGCAGCCAGGTTTTGTGACGCATGTAATAAGTCCTGAGCATTCCACAGTATGGCTAGTGAAGACGAAGACCTGCAGGTGGTGGGCCTACATCCAGTATGAAAAAGGATTGGCTCTGTAGAACTTCCTCTGACGAGTAGATTCAGAGATTGATTGAGATAGCAGCAGCAATGACGATGATGATTACTCGATGACGATTATCCAGTGACGATGATCCAGAGAAGATGACTTGTGCTAGAAGACCTATGTCGAGAAATACCTTCCTAGTTAAGAGGGAGTGTTGATGTATATGTAACTTCGGAATGTATTTCACCCATGTATTTCATATATGTATTTTGTACTCCTATAGAGATGGTATTATTCCTCTATACAAAAGTGTTTGTATTCCTATAGAGATGTTATTATTCCTCTATACAGAAGTGTTGTCATTTATATTGTAAGTGTCGTAACTTATACTTGATGGGTTATTAGAGCACCTTGTTGGGGTCGGCCCTGTATAAGTCATGTGGGTCAAAGGGTTATTAGACCACCCTATTGGGGGTCGGCCATGTGGGTCAAAGGGTTATTAGACCACCCTAGTGGGGGTCGGCCCAGTCAGCATTATGTTAAGTGGTTAAGTTGAGGCCGACCTAGTTGAGTAAATGTCAAGTCAAGTTAGTGTATAAATAGAGAGTGTGTCTCTCTCATTTTACACATTCTATTCTCTCACTCACACTTGGGAGAGTGGCGCACTTGTGGAGGAGGAGGCTCTGCTGCTAGGAGAAGACTATCTCTTGTATTCTGGTTGTATCATTGCTCTATCTATCTCTGAGGAAGTTATTGGGGTTTTTCACCTTTATGGTTTTCCCCAAGTAAACTCTGTGTCTCTTGTGTGCTTGCATTATTGTGTCCATGATTGATATGCTGTAGATTTGATGTACATGTTGTTCTCTCAGTTAAGATCCTAGATCAGATTGAAGTAAATTCTGAAAATTTAACATGTAGGTATAATATAAGTATTATAACATAATTATATAAATTTTCCTTGGATGAGGTGACAAGGGAAGTGATCCATTGATGAAGCTACCTACAAAGGGTACATAAGTCAATCTCTCCACTAGACAGATGGTTAACATGCAACAACCAAACATTAATATGATGAGAGAGAGGCAAATTAGGTTATGTTGTGAAGTGATAGGGGTTCATTCATCTAGCAAGAAGAAAAGTAGGTTGCATGAGTCAAGCATCAAACTTGGTATGCCTGAAGAGTAATTATTATTATGATTTTCACTAGAGATTTTATGGCATTAAGGCAATTGCTCATTGCTTCCAGTGGGCAGGCAAGTGGTGTCAAATTTTAGTATTTCCTTGCCTAAGTGTATAGGTATGCTACAAAGAGATTTGTTTTGTGTTTCTTGGAGGTTACAGAGGCATCAAGGGCTCTCTCAAGTGGCCTTAGGAACCTCTCTATTACCCGTGTTGGGGCTTTAACATCAGTCTTCTCCTACAACCCATTTTGTCTATGCAAACCATGGTTCACATTCATGCAGACCGTGGTTCTCATATCTAATAGACGTGGGGTTTATGATAAAAGAGCCACGGTGCCCCTTTTGAAGCAAATTCATTCTCAACCCATAGATATATACCATGTTTGTGTTGGGAGTGTTGTGTTGAAAATTTCACCCTCTTCTTTGTATGTAGTAGGTGTCAAGGGTAAAGCCTTCCATTTTTTTTTCACCATGTCTGATATGCGACACAAAGGGAAAGCAATCACGGATGGTGGCAACTCAAATAGGCCTATTAGAAGGGGTCGGCCCAAACAATGTAGGAAAGAACCCAATAAGCTTACCTAGGCAAAAAAAGAAGCTAGAGAGGTGGCCATGAGGTACTATAAGAGGTTCCATGTCAACATTAAATTAGAGGTTGGGGAAATGGAACAAAAGGTCAACAAAAGAAGGGGAAACAACTCACCTAAAGATAAAAGTAGAAATCATGATTGGGATCCTAGACACTAAGTTTTCTCATGGTCGAGATATCAAATATTTCAAGCAAATTGATTTTTATTTGCAAACATGATCTATAAGTTGGTGGAGGAACACATTTCTAGGCACATCAAATCCATTGCCAAGCGATTAGTGAAACAAATGGGAGCCCAATAAAAAATACTCCTAGACAAGTTGGAATTCTTGGACAAGAAATGTGAAGCCCTCATCAAACTCCTATGGAACATGCAGACTCTTGGGCAAGCTTAGCAGCAGGAAACAACTCTCTATATACATCACAGCCAACAAACTCCACCTCTATAATTATCCATCTCATTTCATATTTTGAAGATAAGGACCGATTCCTCTATTGTATGTTCATAATTCTCATTTTACTTTTCTTTAATCGGATGGATAACTATAGTAACCTATCTAAAGTCCACGCTGGAGCGTAGGGTCTCAGGGTTCGTGTGGCTTTCTTTCGCCCTGGGGATTTCATTTGATGAGGAGTTCCATTGAAAGAAAGGGGCGATGCAATCTTGATTCGTGTTCATCTTCTTGCTGCTGAGATATCTGTCTGCAATGGCGGTGCGGAAGATTGATCTCGATGGAGGGGAAATCTCGCCCATTACAGTGACAAGATCCAGCATCTCCTGGAGCATGGCCACCCCTGGTCCGGTCGCATCGAGTTCCACAAGATAATTATCAAGCACGACTCCAGGCTCGAGGCACAATCTCGCTGCCATTTGCACTCCTGCGGACTACAACTCGCGACCTCTTGACACTATATACAGCAATTTCATAGATGCTCTTCCTGTGGCTCGTTACTGCTCAGAGCGTTTGATTTTTGGCTTCTGCGGGCGAGTGGCGGCGCTGATGGACTTCATCTCGCCATGCATCTGCACTCCCCGGCGTGGGATGGAAGGGCCCTCTCGTTCCACTAGTGCGGTCGGCGTGTATTTTCGGTGGGATCTAAGCTCTGCGCAGAGCTGTGCTACCAGAACAGCTCGTTAAGAGTCGATCCATGGACTAGTTTGTCCGTGCTGCAATGCTTTTGTTGCAGGCTGTGGATGATCCCTGGAGGCGCGGCATTTGGTTTCTTGGCCGGTGGGGGGTGGTGCCCTTGGCGGGGCTCTATCTTTTGCCTCATTTCTTGATTGCAGCCAACGGATAAGCTACAGATCCGACTCCAAGAATTAAGAAGGCCCGAATAATCGCCTCAGCACCACAGTCATGGCGGGGGAGCTCTTGGCCTGCGAATCGACGCATCATGGACAGAGCCAAGATGCAGAGTTATAAAGAAGACCGCACTGTATTCAAGATCTGAAATTATGGCCGACAGAACTCAGATGGAGAGAACAGACGATGAGGCGGAGATCAAGATGGGGCGCAGGTTCTGGAGTGTAGGGTGTCTGGCCGTTTTTCTTCATCAGTAGTTGCTGGCTGAGTTCGTCGGTTTGGGAGATCCAGAGTTTGTTGCTTGTCCACAAACTTGGATCTGCTTTTTCTACTGCTGAGGGTTTCCGGTTGAAGACGTCTTGCATGGTGGTTTCACCTGCTGCTCAAGATCTTTTTCTTGTGGCAACGTCTCTTTGCTGTTCAAGATTCATCTTCTTGTGGCGAAGTTTTATTGGGTTTATTTTTTTTTTGGTTCAGCTCTTTATAAGCTGTTGTATCTGCTTATATGGGACAGAAATATGTGAAAATGTAGGGATTCTTGTGATTCTACTACATCTGCAGAATGTAATTTTAATCATCTTTTTGAAATAAAATTACGGACTTTTTCCCAGGGAAACTCTCAGGAAAAAAAAAACCTATCTAAAGTCCATATCATAATTCTAAGTATATAAATATATTCATCAAAATTAAAATTAAAGTATGATACACTGATCTATATACTTAAAAACTCAAAATTAGGTAATGATACTACTCTATATACTTAAAACAACATGGTTAGACAAAAAAATATTAAGTTGAATTATTTGTATAATTTTTATATAATATTAAAAAAATCAAAAAAATAATTTACCCGAACCAAAAATACATGGACAAATATACTAATATATAACATAGGTAGTATAAGATATGTGTACTTGTATAAATTACATAACCATTCACAACCTTTATCAAAACTTGATTGACCTTTATCAAATAAGTGAACCTCGCTTTCAAATAATGTTTTGGTATTTGATTTTAAATGGTAAAGTGATTTTTAATTCATGCTTTGGTATTTGATATATAAAAGACAAATATTTACTACAATAATAACTTTTCTATAAAATTTAAAGAATAAAGTTTATAACTTTTTGCTGTTAAAAAAGAAAAGTTTATAACTTTTTTAAAAGTTAAGTATAAAATTAATATTTTTTTTTAAATTTAAAATATAAAATTATTAATATAGTTTATAACTTGTAAAACGTAAAATTACTAATATAGTTTATAAATGAAATCATCGAAACTATAAAATAATAAAAATATAAAATTTATTTTAAATAATATGCTCTTTATTATGATAAAATACGATTTATATAACTCTTTTGTTTTAGGATAATAAGATGAATACATATAATTATATCAAAAGAGCTTGAAATCATTCCAACTTTAATATTAGGTTTGGGTGCGGAGTCTTTCATCCGCTTATAAAAAATCCTCGGAAATTTGTTTAACCCTTTGAGATGTTTTGAAAAGGGAAGTGCGTGAGATTTATAAAGCCCAGAATCCATTCTGTCTCCACGCGGAACCAATGTGGGATATTATTATGTGCATATTACTTGCCTTTTTATATTTATAGAGCCCAGAATCTATTCTGTCTCCACGCGGAACCAATGTGGGATATTATTATGTGCACATTACTTGCCTTTTTATACAAATGAAATCGCTATGCTTTATTCTTGCAAACCACCATTCGAAGTTCGCTTTCCTCCCTCGACTTCAATGGCTTTTTATTCTTTGTGAAAATTCTTTATTGTGTAAAAGGGTACATTATATGGTTTATCTATTTGTTGTTGTAATCTTTCTTATTTGGGTTCAAATCTCGTTTTGTGACACTTGCTCCTTGGGAGTTGACTTTGATTATGTAATGATTATAATTTTGGCCATACCTTGATCCTCTTGGGTGTTGGCATTTCTCTGGATAAATGTAGTCCTCTAACAAACAGTGAACCACAATTTTGAAAAAAATATGGTTTATCCATTCGAATATGAGTAGGATACACAGAGGACTTGAAACTTTCGTTATGCAAACATATGCCATGATATAAACAAAAGGGTGACTTTAGAAACATATATTTTTGTTCTTGAGAATAGAAGTTGAACAATGGTGGAAATGATAACAAGTGTGAAGTGTAAGCAAGCTCTACTCGTTGTTGGGCAGATCATTCTTCTAGCCAATACTAAGGCTAGGCCCGACACCTGATTTTCACCTCAATCATTAGATAAAACAGTTGCCCAAGTGTAGTAGTCGTCAATAGCTGGGATTTCCAGGGTTGTAAAAAAACCTAAAAGGGAACACTTTTGCAATGAACTTGGGTATACTAGGTAATTGTCTGTTTTATGTGGATATTTTCCTTTAAAGCATAAAGAAGTAGTTTGTAAGGAGTTTAATAAAAAGGTATCATGCTCATTTTTTAATGATTGAATTGTGTATATAAGGAGATAAGTTACCCACATTCGAGACAAATGCACCATATTGTTTGGTTTAAAAAAATGAGCCATATTTGGTTGGCAAGTTATGTTAAGTTTATAGAGTTTGGAGCGATAGTTGGGAATTCATCAACGAATTTTTCACGAGTGAGAAGTACATGATGTGGCAGCTAATTGGAGACAAGAACCTTAGCTTTGTTAGGTTGTCTATGTCAACTATATAAGCACCAAACATTATGGATGGGTTGAGCTTCAATGGTTTTTTCATCATCCACACTTAAAGACCATTTGAATTGGAGCATAATTAACCTTTGTTGTTTTTGTGGGAGATGGGTAAATAACTTCCCACTGTGATGACTAGACATTCACAACATGTCTGTTGAGGATATATACTTGGCCATATGCCAACATTGCATTACTCATTTGTGTGTATTCAACTTTCTCCTTGACACTAATCACCCTTTCTCTAAATAGTTAATGGGCACTGTCCTCCCCCAATGGAGGGGATTGCTTATTGCAATAAATAATGTGAAAATGTGGTGGATTGATGAAAGGAGATGGAGACTAAAGAAACCCTAGTAGGGTTTGAGGGGGACATTTACCTTGTGAACTATAGTGAGGGCCGTATTGACTGACTCAATATCTTCAATTCTTGAGATCCTTGTCATCATGATGCTGGAGGTGAGGAGCTTACAAGACACAGGAACAATGGGTACAAGGAGGGGTAAAAGTGGGTAGATCCAATGTGTTGGATATGTTGTCAAATGTTCACGTGAGGCCTGACAATGAAAGTATCTGCATCGGTTTGGAGACGAGGAGATATGTGGACAAAAACAAAAGCTTGGGGATCCAAGCAGATGCAATTAATGATCCCATCAATGACAAGTATCTTGTGGAGCGTTCTTTTCACATATGCTTAGAGCTTCATCCTTTATCACAAAGGGAACCTAAGTTTTGTTGCAGTTCTAACGCTTGGGGTGTTGAGAATGCTTTTGGAGAAGAGAATATTGTTAAATGTCTAGGCTTTGTGGGGCATAACTTGGATTTGGGTTGTCTAGCTGGAGTAACAAGGAATCTATCGAGCATTTCTCTAGTGGTGGGTGTTGGTAGTCATAGGAAGGACTCGAAGATTATCAAGAGAAAGGAACCCAGGGTTAAAATGGTAGTTGGAGAAGATATTAGGGTTGATCAAATTATGTAACTGATGTGCAAAACCCTGATTGGGAAATTCTTTAGAAGACATATTTCGATGAAGACCTTGAATGGATGGTTGCATAAATTTTGGATGTTGGTTATTGGATACAGTCATACATTTCACACTTTAACCAAAGGGTGGATTAGCTTCACATTTTGCTTTGAGAAAGATGTTGATGCCATACTTGTTGGTAGTTGGTTTTGGGGTACAGCGTACCCATCTCTGAAACCGTGGCACCCCATTTTTCAATCCACATTAGAGATGGTCTCCAAAATTCCAATTTGGGTTAAAGTGCCCAGTCTTCTTGTTGAATTTTGGGCAAATGAGTTCTTATTAGACTTGTGGAATGTTCTAGGGTGGACTATCAAAGTTGATTCTTCTTACAAGAGCAATATAAAAGAGTTAGTGGAAAGAGTGCTTGTTAACATTGATATCAAGGAGGGTCTCATTGAAAGCTTGGACATCAAGGTTGGAGGTTCGAATCACACTCAATTGTTGGATTACTCAAATGTATAGTTTTGATATGTGATATGTCACCTATATGGACATCTTGTTTTATAATGTCCACGTCCCTTTGTTCGCCAAGTATGTAGAAGGAAAACTTATCCTCCCTGTCAAGAGAAGGTACAAGAAAACATTCAAAAAAATTATGTAAACTTTGGTTCCACCCAAAAAGAGTCTGTATTTCCCTCGGAGGCAAATGAAGCAGTTAAGGGAAGGTCTCGGGTTAATGAAAAGATTGAAGAGATGATCGAAGGTGGCAATGCCCTAGTGGAAGGTAATGTCCCTAAACCTTCAAGGGTTTTTGTCTTGGACCATATGAAGCAACCTAAAATTCCCTCTATTTGTAGTCCTCCAATAATTTTGAGGTTGTTAGTGGAGCACACATTAAATGTAGTCCAATCAAGTGAAGATCAGCCTAGCGATTTTAGTAAGCCTCAATCTCCTTTTGCTATTAATTGAATCATAGAGGAATGAATCCTTACCAAGTTGTGGTCCATACCTACCGAGGTGAATTTGAATATTAAGAAATCAAATAAGGGCAAGAAAGATGGGAAAAGGGTAAAAGATACCTCACTTGTTACAGTCCCTGGAGAAGGGAAACTAGTCCCAAAAAACTCTAGCTTTGATTCTAGTATGTAAATTGATAATCTGGAGGGGGTGGAAACAAACACCTTGGAGGAACTATTTGAAAACCTAGAAGATAGGGGAGAGGGTAGATACCCACTTTGGTGAAAGAATTTTAATATTTCATATAATGGATCACTCTCATATGGTTTGGGATTGGACAATGTAAAAGATTCTAATTCCAATTATTTGGGTAAGAAATAATTCCTACAACATGCAAAAGAGAAGGTAGTTATTGAAATTCAGCAAGGTAAATAACACTTGATTAAAAGGGCACTTAGAGCAAATTGGGCCCTTAAGGGGGGTTTAAGATGATTATAATGTCACTCAACATAAGGGGATTGGGAAATCATAACAAGAGGCTAGCCATGTCAAGGTTAATTAAGATAGAGAATCCATAGATTATTTGTTATAGAAGGCAATTGATAATGGAGATTCATTAATTAGTAGCATTGGGAAAAAATTTAAAGTATTGGGAATACACTGGAATGGATTGTGTTGGATTATCAAGTGGCTTAATAATTGGGTGGTGTTTAAGTTTTTGTCTAATGTTTTGTTGTGTACTCGGGTTTATGCATGGAATTCATAAGCAAAGGATTGGGGTTTCTTATTACTGTGATGAATGTGTATGGCCCTTATGAAGGGAAGTAAAGTTTTTGGGATAGTTTATTTTCTTTCCAGCCCATAAGAGAAGGAAGATTGATCTTAGGTGGAGACCTCAACTTCATAATGAACAAAATGAAAGTATGGCAGAAATCTACCAAGGTTTATAGGTTGGTTTACTACTTCATTCATAATATTGAGGCAGTTATATGGGTATATGTGAAGTCCATTTCACATAGGACCGTGTGGAGGAACAACAAGGTTGGACAAGAGGGTGTTTCAAAGCGTCTTGACAATTATTTGGTTCCTAATCAAATCTTACAAATAGTGGGTCAGTTTCGTTCATGGATGGGGGTGAGTGGCATCTCATAACACAACACCATATTACTTCAACCGAATTACGAGATAACCATCTAGCCCCTTAAAGTTCAATCCAGGATGACTTGATGAAGAAGAGTTTCAAGTACTAGTTAAAAACTTCTACAAAGATTTGTGATAGCAACATGGGGACTTCTACCAATGAACAATTTATTGCTTCATTAGAAATTGTTAAAGAAAAGATGAAGTCTTGGACTAGGGAGAGACAAAAGAAAACAAATAGACTCTTACTGTAGGTTGACGAAACATAAACGCTCTCCATGATGGAAATGGATCAGGTATTTTAGTGAAGGAAAACTAGTTAGATTAAAGGGGCTTGAAAGCTAGAAAAAAAACTTGTTGCTAGATAGGAACACTGAATGGAAATTGAAGAGTTGAGCTACTTGGCTAGAACTGGGTGATGAGAATACTATTTTTTTTCATCAATATGTAAACTATAAGAAAAGTATAAATACCATATGTGACATGAAGAATGAGGAAGGAGAAACAATCATAGGGTTTTAGGGTCTACTGGATTAAAGTGTTAAGCATTTTGATTCTATAAGGATCTTGTCGGTGCAAACATGGATAAGGAAAAGCAAAGTATAAGATGAGAATGGATAATATAGTACCTTCCTCATGGAGGTTCCTCCATGAAACAAAAACCCCAACCTCAATAAGGATGAAACCCTAAGACATGTAACCTCGAGGAAGAAAGAACAAGGGAAGAGAAGAGAAGATAGAAAGAGAGGATATGAGAAAAGAATGAGAGAGTAGGGTTTGATGGGTTTTTGTGAGGTAAAAAAAGATATTTTAATTAAAATAAAATAAATATCCTAGCATTCATAAGGATTTAGACAAGTGACTTAGTTTTAGCCTTTGATCTTTCTTTTAAAAAAATTGAAAACTTTCACAAGCTTTTATTTAGTTATTCAAGAAATTCAATGCTAAAGCTAACATTAAACTCGATTAAATCCAACACTAATCTTGGTATTAAAGTTGATATTAAAATATGTGCAAGCAATGTCAATATCAATGTCGACTCATGAACTAATGTTGAATTTAGTGTATATTGGAAGAAGTTGTCATTAATGACAAACAGGGTGTCATTGATGTCAAAAGGGTGAAGAGATATGTGGTGTTGCCACTAGTGTCAAGGTGATCATGATGATGTGGTTGTATTAGAGATAGATTGTTTGGAAATATTTGATGAAGCCTTGAAGCCCCTAGAGAAGACCCTAATGATCCTAAGGAAGCCCTTGAAGAAGAAGCCTTGTCAAAAGTGTACATAACTCCAAAGTAGTCCCCTTATGGTGTAGCGATTGCACATGGCCCTCATGGGAAGACACTTTGAGTTGTATGCAAGTGGTACAAAGCCCCTAGAGAAGCTCCTAATGACAATGATGATGTGGAGTGTAAAGGAGTCCCTAAAGTGTCCCAAAGAAGTGTGAATAATTTCCTAAAGAAATGATGTTGGGTCACATGACCATTATGGTGTGTCACATGACCATGATGATAAGAAGTGTAAGGAAGTCCCTAAAGGTTTCCCTAAGCAATGTCAGTAAGAAATGTGAAGAAATTCCTAAAATAATGGTGTTTGGTCCACTTTCTCGTGAGTTTGGGGTTACATGACCCATGGTGGAGAAGGCTCTAAAGAGTCCCCAAAGTTGGTCTGAAGCAAGTTGGTGTGAAGCATGAAGTATCCCCAAAATAATGATGTTTGGTCCACATGACCTCGAAGGTTGTGGTACTTTGTCCCATTGGACCACATTAAGTGGTAAGGATCCCCGCAAGAAATAATGATATGTCCATCAAGTATGATGATGTGGACAAGCACTAAGGCCCCTTTGAGAATATATGGAGTGACATTAATGTTTTGGCATGAAGTGTCATGATGGATCCTTGAAGTGGGGTACTAACCCTTGAGACCCCCTTAAAATATGGAGATCCACAAATTAAGGATGAGTTTAAGGAGACCCTAAAAGAAGCTACAAGGCATGAGGAAGTGCATAAATATAAGATCAAACATTTCATTTGATCTATCCATCAAGTCTCTCTTTGGTATTGCGCACCTCTTGGAAAAAAGTGTGAAACTTTGTAGAGGAGAAATTTTTGGGTTGAGGAGATTCACTAAAATTGGCATAACTTTCTCATATGATATCGAAATTATGAAATTCTTGGCTCGTTGGAAAGCTTATTGGAAGGGATATGTGATGACAAAATCTAGAGCTTCTTTTGGTGAAGGTTTTATTTATTGTTTAATCATATTGGAAAAGGTATGGTTCTTGTACATGGGTCTCTCTTGTGATGGTCATGCCTCTCATGGATTAGGTTCCATCTTGTTGTCTTGAAAAAAAGGTATAAATTTTGTACATCTTCTAGTGCTTATCTCTTGGAATACTATATGGTGATATTGGCATAGATCTTGGTATTTACCTTGGCATAGTTTATGATCATCTTGGCATAGATCTTGGTGATTATCATGGTTATTTGTTGGTATAGATCATTGTGATTCTCTGGGCATAGTGTATGATGATCTTGAAATAGATCTTGATGATTATATTGGAATATTGTATGATGGTATTGGCATAAATCATAGTTGGTATAGTCCATGGTTATGTTTTGGCATATGGCTCATCTCTTGGATTGTTCAATGTTTTGAAAATGTCCATGGTGTAAAAGTTGAGGATACAAATGAAATCGATGGATGATTGTTTCTGGGTATTGATTTGAGGCATGTACATGTTGATATAGTGTGATAGACATTGACACAATGTGATAGTGATTGTGGCATTGTGTCAAATTCAATGATTGTGACATTGATACAGAGATACAATGATTGTGAAAGGGACAATGATACAGGTACAGAGTCAGAGATATAGGTACATGTTGATAGAGACATAGATACAGGTTGCAGAGACAGTGATTGGGGCATTGTGACAAGTTGACAATGGTAGCGATACGAGTTGACAAAAATAGTGATATAGGTACAAATTGACAGAGACAATGATACAGGTGCAAGTTGTGATAGAAAAAGTGACATTGATAGATTGATTCTCTTATTCATATCAAGGTGGACGGACGGGGCAAGGACAAGTTGGAGCATGTGACTCAGGGGGTTGGATCCTCTTTCCATTTGGTGTTGGTAAATAAGGGAGTTGGAGCTTCCTTAAGGTTGGAGCTTGCAAATCAAGAGGTTGGAGCCTCCTTCCGATCGGTGCTAGTAAATAAAGGAGTTGGAGCTTCCTTCATATTGGTGCTATAAATCAGGGGGTTGGTGCCTCCTTCCAGTCGGTGCTGGAGAATCTTGGAAGTTGGTGCTTCCTATGAATGTAATCTTGTTATTATATAAAAAAAGCATTATGCGGTTTTCTATCGTTTGGGTTCGCACGTTAAATATCTTGTGCACTATGTATGGTTTATGTGATGATGAATGGTTAATGGTTAATGTTTACATGATATAATTAATGTTTGAAACGGTAAAAAGTGCTCAATACTAATTCACCCCATTCTCGATATTTCCAACAGTGTTGTCTTTGAAATAGTGTCTAATTGTTATAAAAATGATCCAAAATGGATCAATATATAATTTGTCGTTTATTTTGGTGCTTTCGAGGTCAAAAAATTGGATGAATTGGCTTGTAGGGCCTATTCTAGGGGCAAGTCCCACTTTGCAGACTTGGGGTCCATAATTTTCTAGGGCATGTTTGAGGCTCTAAATGATTTTTGTTGGGATCAAAAATTCCATCACTTTGCCATGGCCCTTCAAATGATTCTACACCCCGAAACCTTTCCAACGGCCCATTAAACACCTCAAAGGAAGTCTGTATAAAGAAGTTATGCCTTCTGGAAGTTGACTGTAACATACCCATAATTCCAAGTTAGTATTTAAGGAAAAAGGGGTATAAAATTATTCCTTGATTGACCAATAAACAAATTACATTATTCTTCTCACTAAACATACTTATTATTATAAACAACTTCCTTTCTCTTAGGTCTCATGATGTGATGATGAGTCTTCTAAAAATTGATCTTAACTCTTATTCTAACATGACACATGCCTTAAGACTATAAAGGTTATGCCTTCCTACTACAAGAGTATGATAATTCTAATTCCAAACATAGTAATTTTGCATGAAATTCAATTATTGATAAAGCATTCACATTGTTCATTTCTCACTAAGGATGTTCACTAATTCATCCATACACTGCTCTCACATGAAGTCCCTTTATTGATATTCAATCATGCTATTCATTTCTTATTAAGGATCTACACAATACTTCCACATGAAGTTCATTCACTGATATTCATTCATACTATCCTTTTTTCACTAAGAATCTACAGTAATTCAACATGGTAATCACTGCCCAATATACTTATTTTTCTTCACCATACATAGTTAATATAATGAGGATTAACATCATAAAAACCCATTAACAGTTAATATAATGAGGATTAACATCATAAAAATCCATTAACCTTAAACCTGCGCTAAATCAGAAGAAGAAACCCAAGGATCATTATCAAGCCACATTTACCGAACTACAGAAACCTAAAGAAAATTCATGGTTAAAAGAGAATTACAAGTTCAACAATCTGGCTTCCGCAACTTAAATGGTTCTGCAATCTCAAAGCCTCCGCAGTTTAAATGGTTCTGCAATCTCAAGCTTCCACAACCCTGACTTTCGCATTGCGGGTTACAGGTTGCAGGAACCTATAGTTACAACTTGGGTTTTTAATGCTTCCGCAATCCCGACTTCCGCTTTGCGAAATGCGGGTTGCAGGTCCATCCTCCACAAAAGGAATAATTTTATCACTTCCGCAATCCGACTTCCGCATTGTGGAATTGCGAATTACGGATCCATCCTCTACAAAAGGAATATTTTAGGTGCTTCTGCAATCCGAATTCCGCATTGCAGAATTGCGTATTGTGGATCCATCCTTTCCAAAATGCGCACATTAGCACTTCCACAATTTGACTTTTGCAGTGCGGATTGCGGATTGCAGGTCTAAGACCTTCCGATTGCGGAAAGGCATATCTAGGTATTTATGTTTGTAGAAAAGGCGGATCTAGTCTTTCCGATTGCAGAAAGGTGGATCTGGAAGTTGTTCGACTGTTTAAAGGTTCAAGCAATTTTTCTTGTTTAGATTTCAGTTTTAATGCCAGGAAAAACTATGTGTGTGCAAGCAACTAAAAGCTTTGGGATCACTATTAAAAATAAAGGTTATAAGTAGAGGCCGCAAGGGTAAACCCTGCCCAAAAACAAACTCAAGAAAAAACAAGAATTCAAATCTTTAACATACGGTGCACAATGAACAAGTGTAACTTCATATTGTACTCCAATACAAAGAAAAATCGTATCTCTTCGATGCCATAAACAGATCTAAGGGAATGAGCAGAGATTCTAGCTTAAAAATGCATTCAAATGCAAAGGAATTACGCCATCTACCATATTGTAAGCAGATCTAAACTAATGAGCAGAATATACTTATAAAAAGCATTATGAAACCTATACACAATGTACATTCAAATTTCATAACACATAGACCCATCTGTGACTTTAAATAAATTTCCATGAATCCTATGAAATATAAATTAACCATGGAACCTGGTAATAAATTGGAAGTCGAATGAGGTAGGAACAACCACACTCCTCCCAACAGTAGATCTAGATCTGTCACCTGACACACTCCAATCACCCTCAAGCCAAATCGTGCATCCCAAGAGTGGGAACCAATTAACCTCTATCAAGTTCAGTTCACTTTTGCCTAACACAAGGTGCTCACACAGCAAATCACTTTGCCTAACACCATTGAGCTCACACAGCAAATCATTTTTCCTAACACCAGGTGCTCACACAGCAAATCCTTTTTCCTAACACAAGGTGCTCACACAGCAAATCATTTCAGCTCCGGACATACTAAGCAGCGTCCTGCCTCACGCATATGTCCTTTTATTGTTTATTGCCTAGGCCTTTTGCAAACAGTTGATTCCTCTAGAATCTTGTGACTGTTGTGATCCCTATACTTAAGGGAGTGCGTCTAGTGCCATTAAAGCACTCTTGACACCTGTTGGAGGTTAACTCTTCTTGTACCCCCCTCTTGAGATGCTTGATTCCCTCTTTTAGCGTGGCTAGCATCACCAAAAGTATTTCTTTTATTAATTCAGAAACATTTTTCTTACATTTGTCCATATGTGGACTCTTGGCAGTTTTCAAAACTGACCAAATCATTCATTAACCAAATAACTATTGACTAATAACTTAATCAAATAATCATATCAGCAAAATCAAATTGTTTCATTTGGGGATATTACATTGACTTATCCAGTTGACCACCATGGTACTGAGTTGATTCCATGTCGGCTCTCATTTCTCATACATGCATAGTTAGTCACGTGTAGACTTTCAAGAACATTTTAAAAGGTCCGAAACCCTAACCCTAATCAAGAGTTAGGGCATGCAAAACCCCTAAAATTAATCCTAAAGGACTATCAAGCTATGTTAAATATATGGGCGTTAGGAGAAGAAGGGATTCCATTCTTTTGATGTTAATGTATTGTTCCATAGTTTAGAATCATTTTGGGAGTTGATATAAAAGAAAAATAGAGGAGGTAGGATATCCTACAATAGCTATTTTGGACACGGAGTCATAGTTAACTCCATAAAGAGTACCATTTCCTTTGTATTTACATTCTATATTAAACAGCAAGGCATAATCCTCATTTTTGGCTGGGTTTCCCCCATAGTGGGTTTTCCCAAGGTATATCTTGTGTTATTGTATGGAATTTGTATTTTTTTGCTCTAGTATTTTCCTTTCAGTTCCATCTTACTTAGCATTCAGTGGAAACAAGCTAATAAAAAAGAACCAAGTTGTAAGATCTATTGTGATGAATTGTTCCAGTGGAATATCCACAACAGTTTATGGAAAAAAAAAATACAATAAAAAAAGTTCACTAAAGAGGTAAATGGAAGTTATAAAGGAAGCCAATTATAGAGTTTTTTTGTAGTAGGTGAATGTGGATAGCTTCTTATCATGTAAAGATTTAACCCAAATCACATGAATCCCCAATATTTTATTGCATGCGCGGGAGTAGTTTTTTAAGTGCATGAGGACAATTTTATCATACAATCCTTGAGCAAGAAATGGGATGGTCTAGGGGGGAAATGAAATTTTGGTAGTTACTTAAAAAAATACAAATTATATTCTTACAAATAAAGGAGAGGGAATATCATATGAAGGAAGTGCATAACCTACATAAAGCTTAGAAAACAAAGGATGAAACTAAACATTGATCCAAAGGTCATCAATGAGAAATCTTGATTGTACTAAAAAATGCTATAATAGGGAAATTTCATTGTAGGGAAATTGTAGAGAAAACCCTAAGGCAGTGGATGAGTAGGGTTTGGATGAAAATTCTAAGGTATCTTCCAACCTTCTACCTACTAGCTAGAGGATACATCACTTTTCTCTTCAAGAGTAAGGATGACAGAGATATGATATATGCATTTTGTGGCATTGGCATAAATATGATATCTCATTGAATCATTGAACTCCATGTTTTGATCCATTGAGGGAGAAGTACAACAAAATTCCTTTGTGGGTGAAATTACCCAACTCTCAATCCCTTTGAGTAGATGTCCCCTCTCTCTAATAAAAGATGGGAATAACATAGGAAGGTATCTCCAACTTCAAATTGGGAAGGAGATAGTGTATATGAGTAGCTTAAAAAAAAATTGGAAAGATTTATGAATGTTCATATCCTAAGAAAGCTAGAAGTCTTATCATTTTGGAGAACAATAGAGGATTAAGGGAAAGCTCAAGCTTGGATATTGGGAACACCCAATAGGAGGTGGGGAAAGGGAAAGAGAAATTAGAAGAAATTTACTGCTAGTCAATCAATCCACTACAACTTGAGCTCTCCAAAAGGAGTTAGAAGTTTGATCTGATGATGGAAGAAGCAAATATATGTTGGGAGGAGGATTTTATATAACCTATTACTATAAATTGCAACAACTATAATATAGAAGAGGGAGGGGGGCAAGGTTTCATGTAGAATCTTCAACATGAGGCTTAACTATAAAAAAAAGTGTAGGGTTGTACATTTATTAGAAGACTCGAGAGATAACTTATCTTCATATGAATTGATAAAGGGAAACAAGTCCAATCAACATGCATGCCATGGAAGATAGAGCTAATATTAGGAAAAATAAGGTAGAAGGAAATAGAGAAGTTTCTATTGGAAGGAGGAGGACTGTAAATAAACCCAATTATAAGATTGGTGAAGCCTAACTAAGGAAGGGAATTGAAAATTGAATTAATAAAAGAGCAAGCTAATAAATAAGTTCACATGGGAAGATGGAGATACATTAAGGAGGCCCTTAGAGTAGGGTTAAAGTCTCAAAATAAGAAGAAATGATATGTCTATTTGTCAAATTAAGATGAGCACCTTGAAAGAGACGCTCCATTAAGAGGTTAGTGCAAAATTATAAATTGAATGTTCTATTTATTAATGAAACCATGATGTGGGAGGAGGATGTGATGGGAGCCATGAAAATATTTTTTTTTAAGTGTAACTTCGTACTTTAGTGATGGAGGGATCCAAGAGACCTAGCAATGGAATGGAACTTTTTTCAATGAAATGTACAACAAAGGAAACCCTCCCAACACTTCCCCTCATTTTGAGGATGGTACCCAGGGTAAATTGTTCGATTGCAATTTTGGAAACCTAACCCAAAGGGGATATTAAGTGAGGCCCATATTATTTACAGAGGCATCCAACTCAGGGACTTGACCCCATGACCTCTTGCTTGCAACACACAACACTCAATCACTTGAGCTAATCCACCATGCTCGTAGTGGAATGGAACTATATGTGCAGACTTTGAAATCATGTGATATTGTCTTTTACTATTATCCGCTATTTTCAAATATAACACCTAAATAAGAAAGTAAATTATGTCCATTGTCATGGCCCTTTCCATAACTGAAGAGAGCACTGGTTAAAGTTGTCAATGAAGGAACCTTAGCATCACAAAAATTGGTGGGTGGGGGGATTTGAAAAATGTTAATCCTAAACAACTATGAAATACGGGCATACAGAGGGGAAAACAATGTGTTGGTGAGGATCTTGTCTCACCTCTTTAAAGAAGAAGGGTTGGTAGATGTGTAATCCATTGAAGTGAATCCCACATGAAAGAATAAAAGACCAAGAGAAGCAACACTGGATAAAAGGCTACATATGTGCCTTGCATTTGATGACATGTTGATGAATATAGGTATATTCAATTATAGGGTAGGTGTAGAAGGAAATTTAAACCATTCTCCTATTATTATCCATATGCAATATGATGTGTATAAATCCTTGACTCCTTTGAAATTTAATGCATTCTAGTTGGAGAACAAGGATTATAGAGAAATAGTACAAAAATAATGGAAGGACTATGATTATAATTCATGAGGTTATGCAATGGAAACCTTATAGTCAATTTTGATAAATATTAAAAAAGTTGAAAAGGATTGGGATTACAAACAAAATAAGCAAGCTAAAGTCAAATTGGAAGACACAAAGGCCCATACCTAGAAGTAATAATTGATCGAATGACGTAGCGAAGGTTAATTAAAAATCCATAAAATGAGATGAAAAACATAGAAGGAAAGAGAACCAGACTATTAACATGGGGGAAGCAATATGGAGACAAAAAAGTAGGTCTATTTGGCTAAGAGAGGGTGATGAAAAATACTAAAAAATTTCACCAATATTCCCAAGCAATTAGAAAGGATTAGAATATGATAAAGGGGATAAAATATGTGAAGGTTGTTGAACAATAAGGATTTGAATAAATAGCAAAGGTTTCCTCCACACATTTTAGTGAGATGTATGCATATTAGAAAAGGAAAATATCATAAACATAATGGGCATCCTTTCCAATTTTAACGGGTTAGTGGTCCAAGAACATAACAAAAGTATAATGGCTCATTTAGATGAAGAGGAGTTGAAGGCATTTTTATCTTCCTTTCAGTAGGATAAGGTGCTAGGCCCAAGCTGTTAGCCAATTGAATTGTTCAAGAGTTTTTTTGAGTTTGTTAGGGAAGGACCTTCTTAGGGTTGTTAAGGAGTCTCGGAGAAAAGGGATACTATTGTCCCCATTCAACTTGACCTTTATCGCAAACATCTTGAAGGTATATGATTGTGAAAATGTTGATTTCTTCAGGCCAATATCATTATGCAATAACATGTACAAGATTGTAGCCAAGGTTGTAAGTCGTAGATTAAAATAATTTTTTCAAATGATATAGACAAATAATAGTTTGGGTTGTTGAAAGGTTGATTGATCTCTGATGTTGTAAGTGGCATATAAAACCTTTCATACTAGAAAAAATAAGTGTTTTCCACTTTTATTATAAAAATGGATTGAGTTAGTTGGATCTGTTTGAGATCAACAATGTTGTGTATTGCCTTTAGCGTACCCATGGTAAATTGGATCAAGGAGTATTATTCTACAATATCCTATGTAGTTTTCATAATGGCACGCCCTCAAATTTATTCAAACCCTATAGACGCTCAAGGTAGAAATGCCCTCTTTATCCTTTTCTATTTTTGTTGGTGGTAGAATGTTTAAGTAGAATTCTTAAAATTTTAAAGGTAGAAGGTAATATAAAGGAGGTTAAATTTTCAAGAGACCAATAATGCACTTGTTGATCATAAATGATATATTACTCTTTGGGAATGGCTCTTGATGTGAAGCTATGGCCCTATACAAGGCATTCTAGTCTTTTTGCTTGATTATAAGCATGCAAATAAACTTTCAGAAATCTACGTGAAATCTACCCTTGTTTGCGATAGACTAGAAAAGCCACAAGTTCAAAACATTAAGTCAACCAATCTTTTCCAATTAAAAATGTTTAGTGAGTGCATGCAATACTTAGGGTTTAAGTTAAAATATAATGATGTGAATTTATGAAAGAGTGGAGAAGATGATTTGTGCTTCAATTAATATGTGGTTAACCAAGGGGAAGGTTAACAAATATAAACTTTGTTATTGAAGCAACTCTTGTGTGCTAGATGGAAATGGATTTTGTCCCAATTGTATATTGAAGAGAAACAGGGAAAAGTACCTTAGGGAGCTATGGTAGGGAAATAAGGACAAACATGCATACCATTGGTAAGGTGGCAAAATTCGTCTAAACCTAAACATGTAATGGGTTGGTAGCAAAAGAACTCGATTCTTTTCTCACAAGATATGGTGGCCAAAGGAGTATGATGAATGTTGGCAACGGATGCACTATGGAGGGACTTGATGAAAGAAAAATCCATATACCAATTGAGCATAAAAGAGTGAATTAGTGCACCTAGATAATAAAGCTTGTGGTGCCTCTATTTGTTGGAAAGCAATGATAGACCCTACAATACCATTGGGGAGAATTTGCTTGGTTTATAAGAGATGGACAAAGGTTAATGCTTGATTCATACATTGGATAGGGGGTCACAGTGCCCCAAAATTATCACAAGTTTAATCAACCATTTGCATAGTAGGGGTATACCATTTATATACGATGCATATGATAGGAATGTTCAAGGATTATGGCATTCAGGATAAAGGACAACAAAGCAATTCGATTATGTGGTGCTTGGGGAGAAGAATGGACCAATTATAGGTCTACAACAAATGAAGCGACAATAAGATTTAGGAATAATCGAGTGTCATGGTATGGTCCATAATAAAGATGGAGGAACATATAATGTAAACATTGGATGCAAGGTTTCCATCTTACAAAATGTAGAAATACTTGAGGGTTGGGATTGACATATCTCATGGAAGCTCAAAGAACCCCTAAAACAGTGATTTTTCCTTGGTTGTGCCTAGATAACAAAATAGTCACTTGAGAAACTTGCAAAAGAGATCATGGAAGGTACTGTGAAGGTGTATTTTATGTAGGGAACATGAGGACTTTGTCTCTCGTATATTTGTAAGTTTCCACTTCACAGAAGAGGTTTGGTATACAGTGAAAATGTTATTGGAGGTTAGGCTAAATGGTATGAATAATTCTTGGAAGGGGCACTAACAATCTAGATGGAGGACAAAGAAACTAGAAAACACCATTAATCACTTTTTGTCTTTGTAATTGGGTAATACGGTTAGTCTAGAATGCCTCTTTTTTTAGGGAAAGGTATTCTCTCTCTCTCTCTCTCTCTCTCTCTCTCTCTCTCTCTCTCTCTCTCTCTCTCTCTCTCTCTCTCTCTCTCTCTGGTCATCATTGTTGCATATATGGAGATAAGGTGCACCGTAAACATACACCTCCATAAACCGTACACAGTACAATGTATACCACCATATGACCACCATACAACCGGTGCATATATAAATATAAGGTGCACCATATATTGTACACCACCATAAACCAACACCCAATGTGTTGTAAGACACACCTAAAGTAGTGAGCATTGTATGGCACACCTTTATCAATGCACCACTATAAACTACACACACCAAACAAAAATTTATATTGGAAATGGTGGAAATCACCAGTGTGTTATTGTGCACACCATACAAAAATTGTAGGCGTACCTTTGCTGGTGCGTAGGGATATCAAATGAACCAGCTATAAATTTGCAATTAAAAGAATGTGAATTTCTGTCTGGTGCATTGTGTTGTGCACCATACATAGTGCATTCCCAAATGCATTGTTATTGGTGCGTTCATCTAGATGTGGAGCATCACTAACACACAAACATAATAAAATAACGATATAGCCACCAATGCATTTTGTTTGAACATTGTGGCGGTGCTAGGTTAAAGGTGCTCTCTGTTAAACTCTGAAGCATCGATAATGGTGCTTTAATAAAAATAGAGAGCACTAGGAGCATTGCACCTTATTTAAAATGTACTCACCAATTATGAAAAAAATTTAAAAAATTATAATAAATATTTCATGTACCTATTTTGTATAGATTTTTTATTTTATTACTATAATTAATGATGAAATTTGTATGTAAATCAAATACATTCACCACATCCACCTCAGTTCGATTCTTATGACATCATTTGGGTATGGTAGGGGAGAGAGAGGGAGAGGGATTTAGTTCCTCGTCCTATTTCTAATGCCACTTATCATATATTATTTTAGGCTGGCCTCCTCAAGTTTTATGAGAAGGCTAATTCACTAAGGGGGCAAATTGAGCTATTGACAAAGTTTATTCATCGATGGGATCATGACATGCATGCCTTTAGGGTTGATCCTGATATTTAGTACTAGCTCATAGAGGAGGATTTGTACTTTATTATAGGTTTATCTAGGAGGGGGGAGGAATTTCCCATTTTCTCAATCTACCACCTGGTATTGCAGTTGACACTCAGTTGAGGTAAGTTCAGTGATTGGTTAGTGATGATAATACTCGGCCCAATGAGTTCTAAGTGAGTGAGATCCAATTGACGTTACATGCATTTTAGTGAAAGGAGACCAGGTTCTTAAGCCTTTTTCTTACCATAATAACCCACCATTTCACTGATGGGATGCACATTAGTTTCATTATGTTGTATTATGTAGAGATTTTATTATAGATTCCTAATCTGATTAGATGGGTGACTATTTTTTGACGATATTTTCTCATAGCTTTAGACCATTTTTGTAGCCAGTTGCAGGGGAGACAGTTTTTCCCCTTTGCTTCAAAGTTATTCACTCTATTTTTTGAGAGGTTTCCAGTGACTCAGCTCACATTCAGGCCTACATATGATCGCATGTCAGTTAGACCTATGATTGATGTGTGCATGTGCATCTAGGGGCAGGGGTTTCCCAAGAGAGGACATCTTGAGATCATTTGTAGGGCACCTGATATAGAGGCCCTTTTGGCGATGTTGCACAGTGAGGACCGACAGTCATAAGCAAGGATCAACTGGTGAGGATGTGCGAACATTCAATTTTACACATGACAAGCCATTAGATATGCAAGGCAATATATATGATCATTATATTTTGATTACTGTAGTTGCATAAATTTTATCTTATTTAATGCACATGTAATTGATTATAATATTTTGTTTAAATTGCCTTATTATTGTTGTTCACTATTTTATCTATTGGCACATTTACCGAGTATAAGTCACCACAGTATGATGTGGACATGGATGAGGTTGATGAGACAATTCCTGACTATAGACTTGCCATGGAGGAACACAGGCCAGGTCCTAGATTCCATCACCGTGTGGTGGATCGTCTTAGTCATTTGATGGCTTAGCATGGAGTGGAACCTATACGACATCGATATATCATGCAGGACCCTGAGCTCTCTCCCATATGGTCCACCCTTCCCTGCAATATGAAATTATTGATACATCATATTGTTAGTGCCCTCAGGCTCATTGATGACTTGAGGGCACATATTCTAGATACATCTTCCGAGGATGATAATCCTCCACATCCTCCAACACCTCCTCCATTCCTCAATCCAACAGCTGATGGATCATTTACTGCCACACATGCATCTACCTCTTATACACCACTATCATCCCTCCATGTAGCAGGTTCACCACCACCGCTATCCCCTCCGCTAACATCCCCACCACCATCCATTGATCCATTAGTCCCACCATCCACTGATGCTCCATCCATCGATCCATTAGTCCCACCACCACCATCTCCTCCTCCAACATCCCCACTACCATACACAAACTCCCTATCTATTGATCCATTAGTCCCACCACCGCCATCCCATCCCACCACCACCACCCCTTCGACACTAGCTATAACATACACTAGTGCACCAAGTGCAACATCCATTGATGCACCAAGATATTTATAGGATTTGATGTCATCGGTTGGTATACCTCTGTATGGAGATGTACATCAGTTTCTATTCGTTGTGTTGTCACATGACATGGGTAATGGTGTACCCTCTACCTTTTATGATGTACATGGAGCTGATGAGTCTAGCTCCGGTAGTGGACCTATAGTGTATTTAATTGTTGAGACATGAGTTAACAATTATATTGATTTTTTATATGTATATTTCACTTATGTATTTCACTCCAGATGTATATATTATTCATTTTCATATCATCTTTATGTTCATGTTGTTTGATTTGTAAATTATGCCCAAGCGTCTTTATATTGTGCATTTTCATATCATGTTCATGTTGATGAATTATTGGGCAATTCTCTTAATCTCGATGAATATTGTTACATAAATTCATTTGTTTAATATTAGTATTGAAACAATTGGAAAATTGGTATGGTTGGCATTATTACATAGCATTGAGAGATATGTGAATGTGGAATCATAATACCAAGTAATATTGTGAAGTGTAAAAACTTCTTATCCGTATCTGGATATTATAAAAGAAGCTCATATCCAGTTCAAGGAGAAAGATGTTCCATCTTCGAATAATATAAATATATATAGATAAAAATATGAATGGATAGATGATTTACATTTACAATGGCCGGACTTATATAAGTCCATTCGTGACTTTCCAACGTAAAGTCGTGACTCTTTGATAATTATTAATTATCTATTAATATTATTATTATTATTATTATTATTAATATTAATGTAAAGATATATTATTAATATGTTTATATATATATATTTTTATATAACATAAAGATATATTATTAATATGTTTATATATATATTTTTATATAACATAAAGATATATTATTAATATGTTTATATATATATATATTTATATAACATTGCCTCTCTCTTAGAAAAGCTTTGTCCACAAAGCCTTATAATGTTTTCGCATTGTTCCTTGTGATGTTGTAGCTAACGAAACATGTCGATATGAACTTCTAAGTTTAGAGCATAACTTCCTATATGTTGACGAATCAATCCATCCCAAATTGATTTGTTGTTGATTGTTGGGATTCCCTACCGATCTGTCATCGGGAGCTTTGATCACATTAGTACCATTACCTTTCGACAATTCCCACTTTTTAGGATACCAGTTTATATGGATGGGGTGTCGATAGGGAATTTTTATTGTTTGCTTTTCTGTTGAATTGTCTTTTTTTTTAACTGTGATGAGGACTGAATTTGTTTTCGTTCCTTCTTCATCAACTTGAATGTGTTTTTCGGGGAGTCTAGATGCTTTCTTTTGGATTTGCGCTACTTTGTTCTCTAGTAGATTGTTATTACTCTGAATCTTCTTGAACCTTTCGTCTTACGACTTTTTGTCCTCTTTGAACTTCTCGATTTGTTCTTCTAGTTCTCGATTAAGATTTCTTAGGTGCTCGTTTTCTTCCTCTTTATCCAGTAGTTTTCCTTCGATAATTGTGTTTAATTGTTCTGTCTTTTTGGTACCTTTCAACTTCTTAATTTTTCCAATTAATGTTTTGCTATGAATTCTTAGTCGAAATAGTTCTTCAGTATTGCTTGCTAATTCATCATTGATTTTCTTAATTTCTAGCTTATGTGTTTTCTTAATGTCGTCATACTGTTGCTGGATTTTTTCCTTCTGTTGTTGATGTCAACATCTCTCTAAATCTTGATTTTCTAGTTTTCTTTGGGTTTGCATTAATTCAGTATCTTTATCCATGATGAGCTTGTTTAAACGCTTTATGTCTTCTTCGAAGTCATTATTATTTCTATAAGGTGATTCTTTGATATCTTTTGAGTTTTTTTATTTTGTCTTCAAGGTTTTGATTATGAACTTTGAAACGTGAGATTTCTTTATCCTTATCGAATAACCTTTTCTGGAGCTCTCATTTTTTATCTTCTAAACTACGATTCTCTTGTTCTGCTAAACGATTTCGCAATTCTTGCTTCATAATCTTGAATTGAAGATCTTCATTGGCCACTTTATAGTTCTCTAACTCGTCCAATGATGCTCGTAACTGTGACTTCATTTTTTATTTTGAATTCGCCATAATTCTTGACTTCTTCGATGATAGTTGATTTCCTTCCACTTTATTTCTTTGATGATAACCGATCTTCAACTTCTCCGACAATAATTTCTCTTCCCTAATAATAATTATTATTATTAAAATGTAATAATAATATTACTAATAATATTATATATTCCCAAAATAATTGTGATATTTTACAATTATGGAATAATATTAATTATAATATTATATTAATATGATTAGCATACACACTGCCACCTTCGTCTCTAACTAGACACACTAGTATTTTCCTTTCTTTGCATACAATGCAGGATCACATAGAGAAAGTTGTGCTCAAAAGGCACTTGGATCTCCACATTGGTTAACCTTTTTCTTTAGATTAACTTCTTTGTGGATTGTGTGTAGATTAGGTGGTTGGGAAGAATGATTGTTACCCTCCCCACCCAAGTTCAATTCTCACTTGACTTTTAGCTCTTATGTTATTTAATAAGGAGAATTAAAGACTAAACTCAACCTAATTAAGGTATGAGTTATTATTTAATATCCAATAATGTGAGTTGGTTTCTTTAAAAACCAAGGGTTGGGCTAGTTTTATAAAACCACGGGCATGAGTGGTTTTATAAAACCAAGGGTGGTTAAATAAAACCTATGTTTTGTTTCCCCTTTTTTATGGGGTCTTCTTTCTTCTTGTCTTTTTTTTACTTCCTTTTTCTTTTCTTTTTTACTTCTTCCTTTTTTTTAAAGTTTTTTATGTGTTTGGGCCAAGGGCCTTATTTTGCACGCAGCTCTGATACCAAATGAAGTGTAAAAACTTCTTTCAGTATCCGGATATTATAAAAGAAGCCCATATCTAGGTCATGGAGGAAGATGTTCCATCTTCGAATAATATAAATATATATTGATAAAAATATGAATGGATAGATGATTTACATTTACAATGGTCGGACTTATAAGTCCATTCGTGACTTTCCAACGTAAAGTCATGACTCTTTGATAATTATTAATTATCTATTAATATTAATATTAATGTAAAGATATATTATGAATATTTATATATATATTTTTTATATAACAGATACCAAATGAAGTGTAAACATTTCTTATCCGAATATTATAAAAGAAGCCCGTATCCAAGTCGTGGAGGAAGATGTTCCATCTTCGAATAATATAAATATATATAGATAAAAATATGAATGGATAGATGATTTACATTTACAATGGACGGACTTATATAAGACCATTCGTGACTTTCCAAGGTAAAGTCATGACTCTTTGATAATTATTAATTATCTATTAATATTAATATTAATATTAATGTAAAGATATATTATTAATATGTTTATATATTTTTTTTATATAACATATTGCTTACAATGGGTTTTTGTCTTTTGAATTTATAAGAGTTCTCTTTTTGTTAAAATATCGAAATGATTAACTAATAATCTATGCACATTTATTTGAGTTCTCTTGCTTATAATTCAGTGTATTTCAAAGGAATTGTGAGCCTTCATTAGTCACTAGATGAGGTTACTACACTAGACATGGATGATTGTAATATGTTTTGTAAAACTTCATTTGTGCAAGTGGGTAAACCATACGATAAATTTCAATTGAATTTGAAATATGTAATTGATTTGTTATCCAACCACATGGCATCTTCATTAAATGTTAATTTAAATATATATTGTTTTTAATAGTGCTATAATAAGTGTCAACCTTATCACTTAGCTGGAATTTATAACAATAAATGGAGAAATAAATTAAAACATGTTTATTAAAATTATAATAAACAATAATAATGAAGAATTAAGTTGTACCACTAATGATGATGTGGATTCTAAATAGTAAATATTTTTACAATTTGAAATTGTAAAACTCTAAATAATGAGCAACCATTTAAAAAAAAATGTGCAATAGTGTTGTTAAAATTAAAGTCATAAACCATATTCCTTAACCCTTGATAATATATTAATTGTAACCCTTAACCCTAGCCTCAACGATAAACAGTTATACCAAAACCCAATTAAATTTACCAGCAATAACTAACCATTAACCATTATCACAGTATAATAATAACATACCATATCATGGTATAATATTATTATATTATATTTCTATTATAAGATAGTAATAATATAATAATAATAACAATAATAATATAATAATGTCAAAACCCCTAGAGTAGGTGTCTTGTCCTCACCTTCAAACACTCAAAGAGTATCAAAAGTGTAGTCAATTTTTTGAATAGTTAAGGTAAAAAATTTATATGTTCAACAAAAATATAGGCTTTAATTTCAAGATAGGGAACTTCATCAATGTTGTTCTATCATCTCTAGCTAAACCCCACTTTCACCCCTATAACCCTAGTAACTTCCCACCTACTTCTTCTTATCAATCCCCAACCTTTTTCTCATTCACCTTCCCCATGAATTAGTGGAATCCTTATACGGATATGAATTATTTCAAAAATAAGTTCTCTTGTCATCACCTTTTTCCTCCACCTTATACTCAATTGTAGTTATCGAGCCCAATTCTAAGGCTTTTGATGGTGTAAAATTGATGGCTTTTCTTAGCACCCATTCTACATTAGGTTCTCTCTAGCAACTTCATTCGACTTTAAATTCAATGAAGATGTTTTGGATCCCAAGGGAAGGGCAACCTCAACTTGAAGTTTCACCAATTATAGTCTATACCTCCAATCCCCTTCTATTTGACAATAAACGAAGTGTTGTCAACAAAATCTACATTTTCTATGACCTCCAAGTGAGAAATATTTGTATTCTTAAAATAAATAGATAAATATTTGTTCTTAACATGAATACTTTTAAGAGCATTACTTCGAGGGAACTTCCAAGTATGCTTTTGAGTTTTTGTTACAACTTATTTCTTCACATTAAATTTATTGAAGATTTGAGTTTTTTAGCAGAAAATTCAATATAACATTCAAGTATGCTTTTAAGTTTTTGTTACAACTTATTTCTTCACATTAAATTTATTGAAGATTTGATTTTTTTTAGCAAAAAATTATATATATTTATAGATAATGTATAGTTTTGTTTCACCTTTCTGTTATACCAATTAGAAGAGAGTTGCTCTAAAAACTAATTAATGAATGAACAAATTGTAGATTACATGAATACTGGAGTATTACCTAATTAAAAGGTTGAAAAGGATATGAAGCATCTCTTTCAATTGATCCTATAATTTGTATTCAATTACCCTACCCACAACAACCATTAACCACAAATCATATATATGAATTAATCCTTGTATGTAGCCATGAACAAGCTAGGGTTAATGCGATTTTGAAATTTTCAATGTTTATATGGATGGTTTCCTTGTATGTAACCATGAATGGACTAGGGTTGATGCCTTAGTTTGTATTCAATGGCTCACATGAGAATTGGTGTTTAGATGCATAACCTTGGTTATCCTTGTTTACATGGTTGTTCCATGTTTCCCTCCACATCTCATTTCATGTACATGGCAAGAAAATGCTTCAAAATCCATGTTCCGCATATGCCTATGAAATGTTAAATCATCCATAAGATAAATGTAGTTATGAGTTATAACTATCAAGCATTGGAATTGTGTATTTTCTTAGTTTGGTGAAACATGGTTTCTTCAAAATCATAATCACAAAGGTTATGCCAAACTCTGAGGCTATGCTTACATCATACTCTCAAAATATGCAAAGCTCGCTTAAATTACTATCATAATCATAGTTTTTTTTCTCATTTGAGTGAGTGCGAAGGTATTAAATGTTTGTAATAGTATGCGGCTTTAGTTTCTTAAATTGTAACTTTGAGAGTGTTATTAAACCATGGTCCATGTTATGATTATAAGGTTTGGCCATTGGTGTTAACGTATATGTTATGTAAACCACCTTTTGTCACCCTTATTCTATAGAGTAAGCTAAATTATTTTGGAAATTTAAGATATGACATATAGATTATAGAATTTAGTATAGTCAACTAGATAAATATAAATGGTGTATATTAATGATGGATGATTTGGCATATAATAGTGAAATAGGATTTATAAGAAGTTTGAGTATTAGATTTGGCATATGATAATATATTTGCAAAACTTGAAAGTAAAGTTGAGTGATGGATGAATGTATGAAACCAATCTAGAGTGGGATGGTAAATAAGATATGATGACTTAGTATACTTTTCACCTCTTTAGTTTGGCGATGTTCATATAATATTTAACTTTAGTTATATGAAACACTTTCATTTGGATTGTAATTGTAATAACTTATAAATATCGTTTTATGTCATTATATACATTATGTTGATATGTTATATCGATTAAACATGTTTACAAACTTGATTATTAATTGACCTTCAAGGCAATAGTTGTTAATAGTAATCTTACAAAAAGAGAGAACATGCATGCACATCTCACAAATACAAATTATTCACATAAAAAATAATTACAAAAGAGATTGAAGTTACATAAAAAATCAATTTATCTTCGACATCGTGGTTGTAAATGGTTGTTAAGTTTTCATATCCAACATCATAATAATTTTATAAAAACATATAACACGACGATGATACAATTTGAAAGGTTTCATTATTCATTACAGACCTTGAAGTTCCACATTCTTTCAATTCTTATTCAACATGATGGTTGTAAATGGTAATTTTTAATATCCAGCATCGGCATAATATGAAGAAAAGAAAAAATTCATCAATTATAGATACCCATAATAAAATGCTACAACCATCACATAAATGTCCAAATAAAACATGTGTTAATGTTAGCACTTTAATTCAATGTTATCTAGGATCTTTAACTGAAAGAACAACAAGCACAACAAAACACAATAGACACAATAGTTTTCCTCGGGGAAACCATAAAGGAGAAAACCCCTCAACTTCCTCAAAGATAGATTTGTCACTAATACAATATCAAGCAAAATGGAAAACCCAAAATATGTCTTCTGCGGCTTCTCTCTTTCTCCTCCAACGAACTTGTCTTCTCTCTCTTGCTATGCGAACTTGTGTGAGTGAGTAGTGTGTACAAATGAGAGAGCAAGGCTCTCTATTTATACTTTACTTTTGACTTGACCTTTTACCTAACTAGGTCTACCTCACTAAAACTGACTGGGCCGACTTCTCTAGGGAGACTCAATAATACCTTTTACATTTGAGTCAAGGGGATCCAATGCCCCCACTTACAATAGAGGTTTTACCTCATTGACTTTGCATGACCAAACATAATAATGGCATCCCTAGTCGAAGGAAAAACATCTACATCGGAGGTACAAATAAAATAAAATAATATAAAGTACAAATGAATATCTTCCGAAGTTACATTTACAAAAACACACCCTCTTAACTAGGAAGGTATTCCCTCATCATAGCCATCATCATCCTAGGCACAATTCTGGACAACATCATCATCGTTGGATCATCTTCAATGCTGGAACATCATCATCAACACTGGATCGTCATCATCGTTGCTACATCAATCCTCATTTTGTTGATCATTTATTAGTGACATCTATCGAATCTATCCGTCATTAGAAGTTCTACAGAGCTATCCCTTTTTCATGCTAGATGTAGGCCTATCTCTCATGTAGGTCTTCATCATCTCTACGAGCAAGCCATCAAGTAGGTACAACCCAGGACCACACATTACATTGCCACTGCAATCACCTGCATCTCCTACTATCATCTCATCGTATCCAGATCATCTCATCATCACACGGAGCACAGCCCAGATGCACATCTCATGTCCAACAGACCACCTACGTCTCCCACCTAATGGGTATAGCCCAGGATCACCCTAGGTGCATTACGTCTCTCAACGATCATCCCGCGTCTACTGGCATGGGAGCACAGTCAGGAGCACCCCACATGCATTACATCCCAAGGACCACCTACATCTTCCACCATGCGAGATCATGCCTAGGCGCACACAAAGTGTCTTATGACTGGTGGACTTCTCAGCGTCTCCAGTATGGGAGGACAATCAGGAGAATCCCAGATGCATTACATCCCAAGGACCACCTACGCCTACCACCATACGAGAACCATCCCTGCGTCTACCAGCATGGGAGAACAGTTAGGATCACCCCAAGTTCATTACGTCCCAAGGACCACCTACGTCTACCACCATGCGAGAATGGGCTCTAGTGCATCTGCGTCTTTCGATCTCATCACTCCCTCTTCGGAGGAACCTCAATCTCGATAACACCAAGTCTCTCTCTGAAGTACTCAAACTTCACTCTGGCTAACGGCTTGGTCAACACATCAGCTATCTGCTCGTATGTCACCACATACTGGAGCTTCATTGCTCCTCTCTGCAGCATATCCAAGATATAGTGGTACTTGATCTCAATGTGCTTCGACTTGTCATGGAACATCGGGTTCTCGTACAACTTCACGCAACTCTAGTTGTCACAGATAATACAAGTTTCCTCTAACTGGAGATCAAACAAATCTGACAGTGGCTTCCTAAGCCATACTGCCTCACAACTAGCCGAACAAGTTGCAACATACTCTGCTTCGGCTGTACTCAGTGCCATGCATGACTGCTTCCTGCTAAACCAGGGGATCATACCGGATCCCATACTAAAGCAGCATCATAGTGCTCTTCCTATCTGTGGCACTGCCGACCCAATCCGAATCAACATAACCATGCAGGTTAATCTTATGATTCACCTCATACTTGAGCCCATAGTCAATTGTACCCTTCAGGTACCTCAATATATGCTTTTCAACAATCAGGTGAACATGTCTCAGATCCGTCAGGAACTGGCACAGGGTGTTCACAGCAAAGCATATTTCTGGCCTCGTGTTCGTCAAATACATCAACAAGCCAATCATCTAACGGTGTACATCATGGCATCAAGTGTCTCTGATGAAGCATCACTCAGTAGCTTCAAGTTTGATGCCATTGGTGTGGCCATTTCCTTGCAGCCCATCTTTCCGAACCTCTTCAAAATCTCCACTGCCTACTTTACTTGTCCAAGGAAGATTCCATCCACACTCTGCCACACCTCCATGCCTAAGAAATAATGCATCATCCATAGGTCCTTCATCTTGAACTCTGTGGCAAGACTCCTCTTCACATCTGCAATGAGCTCATCCTCACCTAGTAGAAACAAGTCATCTACATATAGAAGAAGTATCACTAGACTTATGCCTTCAATCTTGAAGTAAAGTTTGGAATTTGCTTTACTCTTAGTAAATCCCAAGCTCATCAGGAAGCTACCCATCCTGACATACCACGTCTTGGGTGCCTGTTTCAATCTGTACAAGGCTTTCTTCAATTTGCACACATGAGTCTACATGTCATGTGTCTCAAATCCCAGTGGCTGCTCCACGTACACTTCCTCTTCAACTACACCATTCAAGAATGATGTCTTGACGTCCATCTAGTGTACCTTCCATTTCATTACTGCAGCCAATGCCAGTATATATCTTATGGAAGTGTATCTTGCTACAGGTGCAAATGTCTCCTCGTAGTCTATGCCTTCTTTCTGGGAGAAGCCACGTGCCACAAATCTTGCCATGTGTTTCTCAATGCTACCATCTGCAGCATGCTTGATCTTGTAAATCCACTTCGAAGTCACAATAGACTTCCCTCCTGGTCTTGGAACTATCTCTTAGACATCATTCTTCATAATCTCCTGGTACTCCTCGATCATGGCATCCTTCCATTCTTTCTTCTATGTTGCTTCCTCATAGTTGGAAGGTTCTTTATCAATGATGTCACACAGCAGGGCCACATAGCTGGAGTATGGTCTTGGTCTTCTTACTTTCTCTATGCATCCCATCAGGAGCGCCATACTTCTCTGCATCTTGTATTGCCTCTCGTGCCCATGTTGGTCTTCTATTGTGGGATTTCTTCTCACGAGGTGGATCTATAGGTTCTTGTGGTTCTGTTATGTCGCGGTCTTCATGATCTTCTTGGATTGTCTCCTAAACCTTCGTCACTTGTTCTGCGAAACAAGTCTTGTCATTATTCTCTTGTAGGTGATGGTGCACGATCTTTCCTACAAGTCAAATTTAGTTGTATGATTAAAAACATTTCATAATTTTCAGAACAAATTCTTACATAGTCATGAAACTATCTTAGCCAAGGTTTCAACACAACATTCATCCATATCCCGCATTTATACGGTAACTTTCTAGATGCCTTCCAACTATACTAGAACATTGTTAAGAGCGTGCACTACTCCCAACATGTCAGTTAAGAGGTTTCATTCTAGATAAGTAGCAATGAACTATTGTACAGTACCATAGGCCACTTATCCATCACATACATATTAGTAGTGTATTGTTCATTTATGCAAACATTCTAATATGCATAATACACATCCTAAATCTAGGAACATAAGTATGTACACCACATTATATATACAAGGAATGACAATTCAAATACTTATCTTTGTTTGTTTGTTGGGTGGACTCCCTCTTTATCTTTGCTTCCTTGCTGGAACTACTGGAGTCTCTGACAAAGTGTTCTTCTTCATTGTCTTGTTTGGATTTGTGGAAGTCCTTAAACATGTGCAAGCCTTCTGTGCCATAGTTCACATGGTTCCATGGAGTCATAAATCAATGCTTGTTCAGGTTGTCCCTTCAACTTGTACAAGCCTCCCTCTTTCCCTCCAATCACTGTTGCATCATCTATTGTCTTTCCTTTTGGCCACATTAGTACTTGGCCATAGACGAATGCAAACCTCATTCCTTTAGCATCTAGTGTTGATACGGAGAGAAGGTTCTTCTTTAGTCCCGGAACATATAGAACATCTTTCATCTTCAGATATTTTCCAGAGTCTAGCTTGTAGGAAGCTTTTCCACTTCCTTTTATGTGGTATTGGTAATCATCCCCAAGTTTCACCTTATGAGGTGACTCATGCTCAGATAGATTGACGAATGATTCTTTGTATCCCATCATGTGCTTAGAAGCTCCACTATCTACAAGCCAATCATTGCTCCCATGTGTGATAGTTCCCTTGAGTGCTGAGATCAGGACATATTCTTCATCACTTGAAGAATCATCTCTTTCTTCTTCTTTGGTTCTTTTCCTTGCTGGTTCATCATCTTCAGCGGTGTAAGCATGATGTCTCTTCTTATTTGTCTTCTTAGAGGAAGCTTTGTTTCTGGGACAATCTCTGGAGTAGTGTCCTTTCTCATCACATGATAATATTGGATAGATCTCTTATGGGTCTCCTTTGTCTTTTGTGATGGTGGTTCTCCCTCTCGTTGTGATGGTGGTTCTCCCTCTTGTTGTGATGGTGGTTCTCTCTCTTGTTGTGATTTATTCTAGCGTGAACTGTGAGAGCTTGATAATCATTCTCTCCCATCTTCTCTTCTCGTGCCACAAGTCAAGCTTCTTCTTGTGTACATTCTTACCATAGTCTGTTGAATGTGATCAACTTCTTCCTGGCACATATCCCTTAAATGAATGATTCCCATGATCTTGGGAGGCCATTCACGGTGGTCATAATGATCTCTCCTTCTTCTACCTTTTCTTCAACTGCTTCGAGTTTCTCCTTGATTTGTGAGACCCTTGTGAAATAGGATTGCATGGTCTCAGAGTTTAGGATCTTCACGATCTTGAGTTGGTTCCTTAATTTCATCTTCTGATTGATGTTCTTCCCTTCGAATAGCTTTGTCAACGCATCGAACATCTCCTTGGGTGTATTCAAGGATGACACATGTGGGATGAGATGATCTTTAAAGGAGTCTGCAATAATTGTCTTGGCCTTGACCAAGTTCTTCTTGTGGATAGCCTTAGCCTCATCTCCCTCTTGTGTTGGAACATCTTCATTAACATATTTGTCCAAATCACTTTCTTCAAGGACAAGAGCAATCCTATACTTCCATGCTCGGAAGTTATCAGCTCCCTCAAGCCTCTCCTCGAGCTTGGTGTGGTGAGACATTTTGAATGAGAACCTCAAATGGAAATAGAAAAGATTTAGATCTTACCAATTTGAGATTCCCAACCTGGTTCTGGAGCTGGTTGGCCTAGGGTTTGTCAGAGAAACCCTAATTTTCCAAAGTTGGAATCTTGAACTTCTGATTGGACAGGAAGATGCGCCTCCTCAAGGAAATTTGTCCAATGTACTCCTTTTTCCAAATCCGTGGATAGAATCACAAAATAATTGATGCCCTAGTTTTCTTCCTGCAGTAGTGACGGGGCCAAAAATGAAAACTCTCGGATTTTAATTCTGCCTCCACAGGAAAATGCGCCCTCCTAGGGCAAGTTAGAATATCCTCCTTTTTAAGTTGATGTGTGGAGGGAAGTGCCTTGAACAGGAAGCCCTAGTTTCTCCGGGCCCTAGTGATAGGGTCAAAAATCAGACTTCTGGGAGCTGAGTTCTACTTCCTTCAAAAGATGCGCCCTCCTAGGGCGAGTTAGCCTAGCCCTCTTTTTCTGGTGATTTGTGGAGAGAAGACCTCAAACTAGGAATCCCTAGTTTCCCGCTGCTGCACAATGTCTTCTTTTCAGGTTAGCTCTGATACCATGTTAATGTTAGCACTTTAATTCAATGTTATCTATGATCTTTAACCGAAAGAACAACAAGCACAACAAAACACAATAGTTTTTTTCGGAGAAACCATAAAGGAGAAAACCCTACAACTACCTCAAAGATAGATTTGTCACTAATACAATATCAAGCAAAATGGAAAACCCAAAATATGTCTTCTGCAGCTTCTCTCTTTCTCCTCCAGTGAACTTGTCTTCTCTCTCTTTCTATTCTAACTTGTGAGTGAGTAGTGTGTACAAATGAGAGAGCAAGGCTCTTTATTTATACTTTACTTTTGACTTGACATTTTACCTAACTAGGTCGGCCTCACTAAAACTGATCGGGCCGACTTCTTTAGGGAGACTCAATAATACCTTTTACATTTGACTCAAGGGGATCTAATTCCCCGACTTACAATAGAGGTTTTACCTCAATGTCTTTGCTTGACCAAACATAATAATGACATCCCCGACTGGAAGAAAAACATCTTCGTTGGAGGTACAAATAAAATACAATAATATAAAGTACAAATGAATATCTTTCGAAGTTACATTTACAACAACAACATGTACATATCACTATTCATTGCCATCACCATGGTTATCTTCCTTGACACTTGGCATGATTACATTGTTGTTATCAAAAAGATGTTTTGATCTCGGATCGTGTCTTAGTATGAACCACCAATCTCTATCCAACACATCCAGGTAAAAGAACAGTTGGTTGTAGTGTTTTGGGTAAACATAAGGCTCCTTCTTTTCATCCCACGTCTTAAATTTTATAGATGATACATATCAACCCACTATCACGATCTTCCTTTACATTATTCCAGTCGAAAGTATCCCACCACTTGCACCTAAAAATAACACATTGGAAAGATGAGAAGTCCACATGCATGATCTCTTGTATCTTTTTGACATAACCTAGCTTCCCCTCTATTATGTTCTGATCGCGATGGCTAGCACGACTAGATTGGTTGAACTTAACCTCCACTCCAAAATCAAATGTGACACATCCATCATCAGTATCCTCAGTGCAAAAATGATGTCCATATGCCCACATAGATGGGAACAAATGCACCTAAAAAAACATGAAGAATGGATGTTGTCATATGTTTAGTGCCAAGCAGTAATAAAAACATAACATGTTATAATTCAAACGTGCATTATAAAATACATGGAGAGATTAAATTACCGAGTTGTTGCACCCAATCCCTATGTTTAGTGCACCCTCTTCACAATGCGGGTAACAACCGAATGCCTCATATTTCTCTATGATTTGGTTAGCAACCCAACTATTGGGATAGATCATTGGCATATTTTCTTTTAAATTATCCAGACAAGGCATGCTTCTACCATTCAACCATCTGAATTATTTCCTATCACTGTCCCATTTCCTTCTCTTCTCTTTATACAATGCGACCCATGGTTTCATTGCCTCCGCATTGTAAAGCACAAATCTATTGACGCCATCAATTTTTGCAATCGTTAATGTATTCATGAAATGAAAACGATTCGCATGAAATCAAATATATATTATCAAGTTTAGTGTAAACAATTACTTTGTAGAAATTTTACAAATGACAAGTGACTTACTCTTTATCATGCGCCTTTTTTTGTTTGTTTGGAGTAGCTCCCCTTCCCTTTTGTCCTCATCACATTGGGCTTCCCAAACCACTTCACTTTGTGTGTCATCGATTTGCTTGATGTATTCACCGATGTAATAAAACAACTCGTATACTATGTACTTCTCCACCATAGACCCCTCAGGTTTTTCCCTTTGTCAAACAAACCCCTTCAACTTTTTCTTGTACCTCTCCAAGAAGAACATCCAATGACATGAGACCACCCTAGCTAATTCAACCTGACCATCTAAATGAATTAGAAGATGGACTTGTAAGTCCATGAAACTAGTGGGCAATTCCTTCTCAAACATACAAACAATCTCAACGATCGCTCGACGCCACCGTGGAATGCTAACTGTGTGAATCTCCTTTGATGTAATCCAACGTACAAATGCATATAATGTAGATATGGATCATCATAGTTCATGGAGGAAGTCATGGTTCACAGAACCATAAATGAGAAAAAGGATAATGACACTACAAAATAACATGTACAAAATTAATTGGCATAAAACTATGAATGTGTAGCATATTATAACATGCACTGCAGAAAATGAAGCATGTAATTGACATACACACCCTTAGAGGGTTCAAATGGTCATGCAATTTCAACCCTACCAATTCTTCTTCTACTGTGAAGCAACGTCGTAGAGCCTACCCATATAATGAAGGTGTCTTCACACTCAATATAACATTGTTTTCCAAAGAAAGATCATCTTTCTTCAAAATCCATGGGACATCGCCTTCTTTAAAAGACCAAGGGGTTCTGACCTCTCCTCTACTTTTTTGTTTGGCCAATGTTTCTTTTTGGTATTCTAAGAAATAAGATCTCTCTTGACAACTAAAGTGTCAGTTTTTTTATGATATGTGCCTCCATAAAGACTATGAAACATTTTTTAATATATACATGGGATCTAGTAACTGGGCAATCTTAAGATGCTCCCAATATGGAAGCTCATAAAACACATATTTCATTTTCATCCCAATCGAAATTTTCTCAACATAGGCATTAAAAAATTCAGGATCATCGAACATAGGTTCACCAATTGAATCAAGCAATTATGCAATTTCCTTCTCCTTCTCTGTGTTGTATTCCCTAAACCAATGTGTCAGTGTCATTATTTAAGGTCTCTAGGTCCTCTCTAGTTTACCATTGAAAGAAGATGTTTCTCTTCTATAAGGGTGGCCTTTTGGGAGGAACAACCTCAAGCAATCGTACACCAGCTTTCGTAGGTGGTTGGACCACCTAGCCTTTATTGAAGGTCCACAACATTTACATCCATGATAACCTTTTGTTACAAGACCTACAAAGCTATTGTATACATGACACTTTAGCACCAAAGAAGGTGGTTGCACCAAATTAAGTTTGTCAAATAACATTATGGATATAAGCAAATCAATCGACATGCTTACTAGAGAAAACTCCTAGTCTCAGATAATCATGCGTGGTGTAAGCACATATGCCATATAACATAAAAGACCTCTCCATCGAAATGTGTCTCGATACGTCATATACATGTATGATCCCTTTCCATAATTGCTTGAATTCATCAATCAATGGTTGGAGGTAGAGATCCATATCCTTCACTTGTCTTCTACTAGGAACTATAAGAGCCAACATAAGATGTTCATTCTTCATGGACAACCATGGAAGGATAATATTATTGATCACTACCATTGGCCAAACAAAAAAATTGGTGTTTTGGAGGGAATATGGGTTAACTCCATCCATGACTATGCTTGATCAAAAGGATTTGTACTTCATCCTTGAATTTAAAAGGCCATGTATCTTTTATATGCTTCATGGTTATTGAATCTGCAAGAATATGCATAACTCCTGGTTGACTTATGTGCAAGGCATGCCACCCCTGCAACATGGTTAATTCTTTGCAGCAAAAAAGCCTTTGAATCCTTGGTATTATAGGCATGTGCCTCAATATTTTACGAGGAGGGCCATGTGCCTTACCCTTTTTTTTATATATGGCAACTATCATGTCCACATTTAAGACATATATCTTTGTTTGTGTATTTTCCTCCATATAAAATACAATCATTCGGACAAGCATGATATGATATGTAAACACCCAACTTTTTTAGCAGTTGCTTTGTCTCTTCACAGTTGTCCGAGAGGACATTATCACTTGGAAGCACCTTTCTTTGAGTAACCTGCAATTAGTGGGAAATCTAAATGTATAATGTTATTAGGCATGCAACAAATCTATTTTCATCACTTATTTAATGGGGACTTGATGGTTTGTTACCTTAGTAGTGTTGAGAAGCACGTGTCTGACATACCATACATTGCTTTCAAGTTGTACAACAACATTGTTGTCCCCACTTGTGTAGACCTTGATCCATGCTCAAAGAAAGGGGTGGTGGAAGAAAATTTTAGGCTTTCGAAGAAGGCATCGACAATATTAGCATCGTTTCTGAGCTCATCTTGTTGGAATGCATTTGTCAACATTCCCTTCATGGCAAGGGTATCCCATAAGAAATCATCCATACCAACCTCTATATCATTGTTTTCCTCCCCAACCCATGAAGAACTAGTGTTATTATAGATGTTTTGAATTGGTGACTTGGTACATAGTGGGAATTGACTAGGTGGTTGGTTCAACCATGCTTTGTATTCTTCCTCTCCAAGCTCTACACATTTAGCGGCCTTCTCTCAAGTTGACATTGTACTGGGGTGCAACGGTAGATGGTAGATAGGTTGATCGTCATCGGAATCCTGGCTGCAGAAATATTGTACATTAAATCGCTGATATTAGTAAACATAATGCATTTAGTATGTTGAAACATTATACCAAACATTTATTAGAAGCATGGATTTTTTTCTTCCAAAAGTACACATGTGATCAACCACTTTATAAAACAAATGTGGAATTAAGCAATACATTAACATTAATTCCATTGAAAATAAAAAAAAATACAATTACTCAACGATCTTTTTCTTACACCTCAAGTAGACGTCTAAAGGTAGCCCCAATGCAAGTCATTTTTTATGAGCATTCGGTGGTCTATGAAAGTTATAGTTTATTAACAACTTGTCAATAGGAGACAAACTATGTATTGCATGCACAAATCTGGATGCCTTCTTTTTCATAAAGAGCTCTTAATTGTCATTGGAGTGTTCCTCAAATGAACAATTTGTACTAAACAATGAGCACCTACAACTATTTATGAACCTTGCAATGTTCACATGAGTGCATGGATGACCACCGATATATAACAGGTTCTTCATGTTAAAGTTTCCCGAAGCATAACCATTCATGCACATACTATACATGGAGATGCTATGTTTGGATTTAACAAAATTTAAGTAATAAGATCGAATATAGAGATGACCACAATATGGCATAAGTGATACTGAATGTTTGGTAGTGTTTGTGCTCAAATATGCACTCCGACTGCGGAGAGAGTATGGCTAGCACATCTTAATGCTCAAGGCAAAATGATTGCTTGAATTTGAATGGGCATGTGGTTGTGCAATGGAGTTAAGAGAATATTACAGACATAGAAGGCATAAGCTAATTGAAAACATCATGATCTGTGAAAGCCATTGCGTAACTAGACTAAAGCAAGAGTTATATTAGTGATGAGTCTAGTTCAAACTGGTTGTTAATATATGGAACAAAAAGTTCATCTAATTTCAACATAGAGAACTATACTTAGAAAGACATTCCAAACATGGAATCTGAAATACTAAATCTGAGCATGGGAAATCACAACAGAAACATTGTTGCTCAGGAATCCATAACTAAAACCAGTTAAAACATAACTGCACAGTATTCAGATTTAAAGACAGTTTAAAACAAGCTCATAACGAATAGAATCCCATCTTAGGTTACAGTTATTCAACAGAAATTACAGAGCAAAAGTCTCAGACCTGGTATATGGCTCATTGGCTCTCCATCCTTCCTACTGCACTCTCAACCTCTTGGCTGGCCCCTCTCCCATTTACATTACAAATGACAGAATTTATAGAAGATTACATCAACAGACTGTTACTAGACTTTTGGAACAAAAGTCTCACCAAATGATCTTGAATTAATTGTAAAAGATCCCATAAAAGATCTGAAGTTGTTCTCTTGAGTTTTGATCTCATATTTAGGTATACTCTGCCACCTCATACTTAAGATATTCAAAATATGGAGTTTGTTGTCCAAGTGCTCTTCCATTTATGTATAAGCTTCCCTCATAATTCGTAATGCTGGAACTATTTGCTAAGAGTGTGGATCTAGGAAATTAGATCAAGTCATCTGAAAATAAATGAAAACCATGATTTATCATAAGAAATCTGGAAATGCTGGAGTCAAACCCCTATGAAATGCTCTGCTCTAAGATCCACACTTTGAGGAAGACCTCAACTCAAGTAAATCTTTACTTAGTAACTGCTTTGAGAAAATTGCACCTCGAATTTGGTTCTTCAGAGATTTGCTAAAATTCTTTGATCCTAGACACTTGTAGCTATCAAGGCTTCCGATGAGGCTAGTGGACAGATACTTTGACATTTTTCAGGCATTCTTCATCATCATTGTGGGCTTGACATTTTGAACTTTCGAACGTTGTTGTGGCACTTGGCATATGAGAGTGGGCATTCACGTCGTGCCTTTCTTTTCTCCATAATATGACCGGTGCTTATTTCTTTTAGCAAAGCTTATTATTGAAAACAATAATGCCAAAGCGATTTAAAATTAATGCCATAAGCAATTTATTTCAATTCTCATTGGAACCATTCCAAACAGAACCGAGGTTAGTTTCATAGGCAAGCTTATTGTCTTTCACATACTGAAAAATATCTCTAATGCCAAGCTATAACATTCCTTTTCTCGACACCTGAATGTTATCATTTGACAATTGGATCACTATTCTTTCATGCAACTCTGAAGGAAATCCGACTAGTGAAGCAACATAATGGAATTATATTCCTGCGATCGTTGATGCCACGATCAATCTCAATAAAGGAACTATGAATACCTTAACCTGTATGACACCGGTACAAACAAAAGAAAAACTTGGAACTATCTCAGCTGAGATTATTCTAACATCTGGATGCCTCAATGTATAACATTTAACACTTGTGCATTCAAAAAAAATGACATCTATGATTATGCTATTGTCCAAGTCTATTGTTGAATTGTCCTCTCAATACATCTGACATGTTTTAGGCAATCTCTCCACCATCCACGCTTTGGACAGAACACTGAAATTCACCAGGTGCACTTTTTAAAACTTTGTCTTTGATAGAGATTATCCCATATGCATAAGAATAAGAATATCTCAATAGTTTTTAAACACAGATGTAATATATCATTTCCAATGCGTAGTGCAAAACAAGTAAACCCGTGAGTTGTTCCTTGAGCGCTTGGCAAGAGTGCTTTTTTAGAATTTTAGTCTTGGACGTTTGTAGTATGACTACACATAAGGTTGGCTTGGCATGACTTAACGTGGAAAAGTAATAAAGATCCAATATTTTATAACTAGCATTCACCCCTTGAGGTGCAAAAATGAACGCCGGTAGGGAAGGAGGAACAAAACAAGGCAACTTACTTGAACCCCAACCAGATAGTGTTCCGACCACTTAGTCGAACCCCGACCACTTTACAATATCAACCATAAAATTAATATATAAGGGACCGAATAAATAATTATCGAACACTCTTTTAGGTCGACCATATTATTCATCGACTCATAACAAGATCGACCATGTGGTCGATACATCCATAGTCGATAGCCAACTTCACTGGTCGATATGCTTATCGACTAACACTTTATGACTATTACATGGCTTTTTGTATGCAAATTAATCTCGATGGTGCTTTTAGCAGATGAAGGTTGCTGGTCAATAAAGGTCGAGGACTTGCTCTTCACTGGTCCGATGCGACCTGTCGACTTACATTGGAAACAATTGGTTCTTTCAACATCTCCCTCTTATCAATAAAGGTCGTATGCTCTTCACTGGCTCGTTCCGACCTGTCGAATTACATTGGAAACAGTTGGCTCTTTCAACATCTCCCTCTTATAAAAATCTTTCTTCATCGCGAAGAAAGGAGGAGATGTGCAAAATTACTGAACAAAACTTGTCTATAGACTGGAACTGGAATTGGTCGCTGCTTGTTGTTGTACACAGACGTTGACAATTGCTTCAGCTGAAATGGACATGTGGTGCTGGAAGGTATTCCAATGGTGTAGAGTGCTTTGGATGTCGATAGTAAGTGTTGTAAGGCTCGACAAGTTAGCTATGTGTTCTTGAGTAGTCATGCCCTGTAGGTGAATTAGGTCGGCACCCAAAAGCTCTATTTTCTTGTTGGCAACTGAAAGCAGTGTTTTAAAATGTGGTCGGAGTTGTTGTACTTTGTGAAGGTTATGAAGGGCGTGGCTCAACCACTGTTGTTCACTTTTTTCTAGTTTCTCCAACTTTCTGTTTTTGATTATCAGTTGTTCCTCAGTAATTGGGGCCATGGTTTTATCAGCTACTCGGTGTTGTTGATGAAGAGTGTTAATTAAGTCCCGGGTCTCCTGCATATGTCTAAAGATGTTGCCATAATGTTTGTAGCAATTGCGGAGAACGTTGTTTGCTATCTCTGCTTGATGATGATACTGGATGAGCTGATCGTGTGCTGAGTTGAATGCTTCAAACTGTTTCCACATCAGTGACGCTATTACTGTTGGTTGTTCTTGTCAGTCTCTGGTGAGCTCTTTAGATAATGCCGACACTACATATTGGAACAACTGAAATGCTTTATCAAGTGTGTTAGTATTGTCGAAGCTAACTGGAATTGGTATGACCTATTGCGCTAAGTCTTGACACTTTGTCAAAAATACAGTTTGGTCTTTTTTCAGCTGGTGAACGTGGTCTTCTACTGCTAGTCGTTTATGTCATTGTTCTCAGTTGATTGCATCAGTCAGTAAATCGAGCTCTACTTGTGGTGCTTTTGTGGATGGTATGTCGAGATCGGCCCAAATTGGTTGAGATGTATAGATAAGCGACCCAATTGAGATATGTGGTCCAGATGCTACTGCTGTTGCTGAAGATATTTCTGATGGCGTCGCTTGTCCTTAGCTTGCTTTTTCTTGAATTTTCCTTGCCATTTTGGGACCGCTAATTGTTGTTCTGAGTGTTTTCGTGTCTCGATTATTGCTGATGGTTTTTTTGTCTCTTCTTATGCTCTACTTGAGATGACTACTATGTTTGTCAAGTGTACTTTTTCAGTTGTTGCTTGTTTTGCTTGTTCTACTGGCTCGACTGGTGCTTTAGTTGTTTGTGTTGTTAGGTCAAGAAGTTGCATTACTTTTGATGTTGTCGTGGTCCTGTTGGCAGGGGTGGGGATTGGTACACTAGTAGCGACTTGACGAGTCGGCGACAGATGTGTTTCGTCGATTGGGGAAAGAGTGTTAGGAATGGAACTGCTAGACGATTTCCGAATGATTAAAGGGGACAAGATTTCTGGTATGAGTGGTAAGGTATCTGATGGATTCAAAAGTTCGGCTGGGGTGACACCAGGAGGCACAAAATGCGAAGTAGATGGCTTCATCAAAGAATGATTTGACAAGGTATTTAATTCGGTGTGATAGGCTTTATGCGTGTCGTCGCGCGGATGTCGGTTTTGTTCAACTATTGGTCGGAGATCCCGACTGCTTTTTGTTGGTAGATATGTGTCGGGAGGTTGTGTTTTCTTTGTCTGAACTTGTCGATTGTGGCTAGTCGGGCAGGATTCAAGAATTCGACCATATGCATGTTGAACCTTATCTTGCGCCTCTTCAGCTTCTCTCTTACAACGGGCTTATTCAGCTTCATTGTGTAGAATTTGTGTTTTTTCTGTATGTTTTTTTTCCATTTGTTGTATTTGATGCTGTTTTTTTTTTTTTTGCTTCGTTTTGTTGTTGTTCCAGTGCTTCTTCCTGCTGCAGTCATAGTTGTTCTTGTAGTATTTTTGCCTCTTCACTTTGTTTATGTATTTCTGCTTGCTTTTCTTTGGTTATAGTTTGGGTAGAAGTAGATGCACTCTTCAGATTTAGTTTGTTGTGCAGCACTGTCATATTGTTTACCCTTTTATATATTTCCTCTTCTTTGAGAAAGCGATTCGAGTACTGAAAAGTGATGTTACAAGAAGCACAATGTTTAGCCACCTTGCCTTTCTTGTCTTTTCTTACAAAAAGTTTAGTTCCAAAGTGAAAAGGTTGCAAGTCTGAAATGAAGGCTTCGACTGCCTTTATCTTAGGAAATTTGTATCCACCAATGTTGAATGGTACAAGTGGGTAAGAAGCTTTTTTTTTGTCACGCAGATAATGACCAATTCCATTGATGAACACTTGTCTTATCGCTTCTTTATGCACTATGTAATCTGTAACATATTTCGGCAATAGAGAAGGAGGTTGGGTGCCTCCATACATTCTAATGTATGTGCCTTCTGATGAGAAGTAATAGTCTCCATATTCAACTATTACATCCAAGGCATTGTCTGACATACAATTTGCTTCTTTATTGAAGACCAGTGAATAAAGGGGCATGATTAGTTCTTTGCATAGTAATTTGTAGTAGCCTGCATATCGGTGTGCCCAAGTTATCTGATATGCTACATGAATGGGAGTCTCATTCAGATTCCAAGTACATCCCAAATTAGGAAAAGGGTGGTTGACTAATATATAATCAATGAGGTAGCCAGACATGAAGAATTGTGACTTCCCTTTTGAAAGGCCGGTTTGAGCTGCAGAAATGGTTGACGCCATACTGTCTGAAATAATATGTGACCAATTGAAGATTGTACCATGTGTGGCAACATGGTATATCAATGGAACCCAACTGAGTTTATAGATGTTGGCGTTTGGTTGACCGAAGAGTCTGCTCAACAATATAACTATGATTTCATAGGGCATCGTTAATTTTTCGGTGTCATATTGCCCGTTAGATTTGGGTCTAAGTTGTTTGTCTAGTAGGAGCATTTTCCTTGCACATTCAACATTATCTATATTGGCACGTCTTACCCAATCATCAGTAAGAAATACTTTGGATGTAGGCAGCCTGTATGCGGCTACAAGGTAGACTGGCTGGAAGGATGCAAGCCCTCCTCCATTGGCATTTGAAATGATCTTTGTAGTAGTATCTGCATGGGGCAAAATCCAAGCAATGACCTCTAAGCAGGGAAACAATTTTGGCCATGTAACTGCCTTGTGAAGGCCGGACCTTTTGATGTTTTGATAAATTATGCCTTCTTCGACAGTCGAATTAGGTATGTTATCGTCTCTGATGGCTATGTACAGTTGGCCCCATTTGAACTCAGGGGTGCTTCCTATTATGGGTTTTGTGTCTTCAAATAGTGTTTCGATTTGTATTTTTGGAGTTGTTTCTTCTTGAAGCTCAATTTGCTTGGCCTTTCTTTTTTCAGTTTCTTTAGACATACCTGATTTGAAAACATACAGTGTCAATAATGAGGAATTTTCACTAAAATGTTTACAAGGTACGTAGTATTCAAGGTATGAAATTGATATGATACTTTATTATACTAATGAATCTTTAGGTATAAATTAATATGATTATATCTAAGTATTATATTACAGTATAGTTAAAGTTACTTTGAAGTGGACTCGACCAAACTTGTTTCAACCAGACTTGAGGATCGACCAAATTCATCGACCACATACATCAGTTATATTTGACCAAATTTGAAAAGTATCATCAAACATATACTATGGAGACGACCATCATAAGACGAGACTCAAGTTTAACATATACTATTTCACATGTATCAACCAAAACTCTCTTTTGGTCGCATAACTGGACTGACAATGGTCTGCAACAAAACCGACTTGATTTACAAAGACTTTTACATACTTCGACCCATCGAACAAAATATCGACCAGTAGGGTATCGACCATATCGATCACATCAACTAATTTTTACTGAGCTGGTGTTGAAGACCGACCAAAATAAGGATGTCGACCAAGCAAATATATCGAGTACATTAAAGCAGTCAATCTTCGACTAGTTTTCAAAGATTCGACTCTTTTACAAAAAATGTCCACTTTAAAAAGAAAATTCTCATAGGAAATCTAAAGACAAGGTTTTCAAAAGAACTTATTACAAATATTGTGGAGCCAAGCAAAACGAAATGTCCATCAATTCGACCACATAATTAATACTGCTTGACAGAATAATCGCAAATACAAAGAAAATGATCAATGATTTATCCTTTGTCTGCAAAATACATTAATATCCACGATGGTGAGCACTCCTTGTGTAAACCACCGGGGTTTAGCATTCGAGCAGATAGTTGTTGCTATAATTGAAGAATAGTCGACAAGAAATTTTTGCCACCATTGAATTCCGTGGAGCGTCCATTGAGCAGTGACCAATGATTAAGCGTGGACCAGAATGATATTCTTGCTTATGTCAAATATGCAAGGTGACCAGCGTTAGAATTGACTAAGAGTGCTTCGGTTGAGATAAAAAGACCGACGACCAAAAAAGCCGACGATTAAATGTATATAACTTTATTGAAACTGTCGACCACCGACAACGAAGACAAGTAGTCGGTTGTCGACTTGGATACAGTAATCATGTGTATTTAAGAGTTTCCTGAAGATATACAAAAACGACCGACCATGCATCCCGACCGTTTGGCGCTTTTTGGTTGATGCCATCATTGGTGCATATTAGGTAAGGGGACATAACATATTTTTCAAGGCATTTCAATAAAGCATTAGAGGATAACTTTTGCACGCAATAAAAGTTATATATTCAAACAATGCATTGTAGCATAGTGAAGTATATATATTGGGACAGTTTATATTTACTGCAAAAAAGACTAACATGGAATGAAATGTTGTGATGTGGTTGGTTTGAAAAAATTTATGAGAACACATTGAAGTAGATAAGATAGAGTAGTACAAGAAAAATGTTGATATGAGGATTAAATCTATTGTTTTCTTTATACAATAGTATTCTCTTCTCTTCTATAGCCAAATATTCAATGATGGTAGCAATAAGAATACAAGATATGAAAAAAATAGACAACTCATTTTGCAATAAGAAGAAGGTAGTAAAGTAATAGGTATGGAAAGTACAGATTCAAAGGACCAGGAATGTAACTTTATGGAGCAGGTGGCTGCAAAGACTTTGAAGCAACCAACTTCTCTTCTTCTATTCTGCGTTGCACATAGGGACTATCTTTCATTCGAGAATACCTAGATAAGGAAAAAGGTGGAGATATGCGAAGGCCTGATAAAGACTTAACTCTTGATATTGCAGTGAATGTAAGGCCTTCTCGGTCAATGTTTCCAATATCTATTGTTTCATTTTGGAGGGTCATCCCTTGTGCTTTATGGATTGTTAAACCCCATGCCATTCGAAGTGGTACTTGCCTTTGTGAACCCCTTGTTATAGGAGGGATGGGGACATAATTTGGATTGGAAGAATCCCATGGGGGCCCTTTGTAGTCGAGAAAGTCGATTACAACATAACATGGCAATGTAGGTGGTTGATCATTGGAGTTGTAGACAATTGCAATAACTTTTCCAAGTGAGTCGTTTACAAGGCCTCCTGAGACACACAAGTTGGATGTCAACATGACTTGTTGACCAATTGCTAGTAGAACCTTGAATGGAAGTTGTTCATCATCTATTGAGGTATGCACATGTTCTTTCTTTTGCTCTGCAAAGCAATGTGCAATTGGCATGTTAAGGAGTTTGAGCATTTGTTTGTTATGCAATGCAACAGAGGTATTAGTTGCGTACAAATGAGTGCATTGGTCAAATGTATGATTCTCTTCATGTAAAGGGACGAGGGTGTCCTTAACATGAGGAGGTTCCAATCTTCAAGAGTTGGTGTTGCATTTCGAAGATTCAGCAGGAGTTGACGAAAGGAAAATTGAGAAGGAGTGTTGCCTTGTTGTCGAAATATGGTTGAAAGAGTGACAAAAGTGTCAAAAGTACGCCATAGAGCATTTCCTCGTGATGCTCCAACATACATGGGGATGTCCTTTATAGGGGGCAGTTGTCCAAAGTCACCAAGGAAGATGATAGAGCAACCACCAAAGGGGGTTGTCCGTTGGGAAGGGAAGGCTTGCCGTAAGCGGTCATCCATACGAGTTAACATTTTTGGGCCAACGAAACTCATTTCATCAATGATGATGTATCGGATATGGCAGAATTGTTCTTGGAAGCTTGAAAGGGATTGGCCTTCAAGAGGGTGTATATCAGTAATGGGTATGTGAAGCGCAGAGTGTATTGTAAGCGCATGTATGTTAAAGGCAGCAATACCTATGGGAGCAAGGAGGTGCAATGGTGAAGGTTTGTCAGCAGACGCATGTTGGAGTGCAGATCTAAGGCAAGAAATCAAGAAAGACTTTCCTGTTCCTGCAGTGCCTTGAATGACCATTTTTATTGGAGGAGGGCTTGTAGCATTTGTGGAGTGTGTGATGATAAGATCGAAGGCCATTTGTTGTATGAGAGACAAGGAGGAAGGAGAACATGAAGATGAAGAGGTGTCTGGTTGTACATGGGTGGACAATCGATTGAGGTCAGTGAATGACATGGCTGTTGCATGCAAGTGTGAAGGAATATGGTTTTCGGTCCAATTGTGTTCTTTGTCAAAGTCACGATGGCCAAGCATGTCAAGGTCATCGACATAGAGGTTGTTTCCAGGGTGGAGTTGAGAAAGGAGTTCCCATTCATCCATGGCAAGGGCTGAGGGAAAGTGGTTGAAAGTGGGAGTAGAGTCATCGGAGGGAGGTGTACTGGGGATTCTGGAAAACGATTAACATGCCATGCAGTGTATGTGTATTTAATGCGAATCCAATTAGAATTTATGTCCAATGATGTGGATCCAATGTCATCGTGGAGACTGTGAAAAGGTTTGTATAGGAGGAGCTCACTCCAACAAAAGGCAACAAAGGAATTTGCAGTAATTGGTGGAATGGTAGTGAAGTGAGGAAAGACATGAACAATTTTGTGAGGGTAAATTGGTTTCCATTGGGAGTGCTTTCTACGAGTTGAGTATGACCAGGAGCGAGCAGCTTCAAGAAGGGTAATTTGTTCGAGTGCAGGGGGTCGTTGCATGTAATTAGAAATGAAGGTGGGTGTTGGTGGGGTGTCAAGAGATTCATTGGAAATACAATGGAAAATACTTTGTCTACCATTCAAGGATAGAAAGGAACGGCTGCAAAGACAAAGAGGGAGTTTTTGGAGCATGTGGCAGGTCTCTTGTGCGCCAATAAATCGATCTGCAACAGTCTCTAACAAGAAACGTCTTATTGGTGAAGTATGGGGGCATCAGTTGGAGTTTCATGTGCAAGACGAGAAAGGAGTGCATGGTAGCTTTCTGATTTGGGCTCTGCCTTTGTTGCATATTTTGAAATATATTTGAGGACAGCATGTCTAGAGAGAACAGGTTGGCAATCAACATTAGCTCGCCAAATAGAGAGCATGGCACGGTTGTGAATATTTAGGAGGGCATTGTTCCTTGCAGGCTTGTAGGTTTTCCGGCCATTTGCATCAATGAATAAGGAAGAGGCAGGTTGTAGATCAAAGGGGAAGCCGTAACAGCATTGAAGAGGGGATCATTTTTTGCGGAGGCAAGAATATTTTGAGCATTTCATGTGCCTTTGGACACAATTAACAAGTTCTTCATAGTCATCTAAGTAATTTGTTGCAAGTATTGAATTTGTTCCAATGGTGCATGGATCAGTTATAGTAGAGGCTTGGAAGCATGGGGTTTGCAAATGGTTGACTCGAGGATTCCATGCTGTAACAAACTTGTCAAAGTACAATTTTGCATCTTCAACCTTGGTAGCAGCTGCCCAGTCTAATGTGTCCATATTGGGTGCATCGTCCAGCCATAAGAAACCATGTATATGCGTAGATCCCCTGTGTTGCCATTCATACCTATATGGAAAATTATAAATATTAGGAATGAACATTTGAGGTTTTGAATACATTGAACTTTAATGGGAATATGATTTGTTACCAACCTGCACCAGTAGTCTTTTGTAGAAAGGCCTTTTTGAAGAACCTCTTCCAGGAATATTTTGAATCTATTGTCCATATATTGAGATGCAATGTGTGGATTGCTTATAAGTTTTCGAATTCTCCATTGGTGTTGTTGATTTGAAGTGAGTGGACCTTGTCCAGGCATCAAAGAATGAAAATCAGGCTACTTTGTGTCAGTTGCGCTGAGAGTGAAGAAGAATGTTTGTGTCCCTTGTTGAGTGATCATGTCAGTTAGTTCACACCTGCTTTTGTTCCAGTAGGAGCGCGTCCCGCGAAGGGTTGAGACAAAGCGCATGACTTGCTCTGCAATTTTGGCATCCAGCAATTCTTGTAATTGTTGTACAAGTTCTGTGATTTTTGGAGGCAATGTATCTTCAATGTTGCGATTTACAAACACAGAAGCAGTAGAATGGCTACGGTGGCGCATACTGAGGTTATATATGTAATAACGGAAACGAGGATGTTTGTCGAATCTATTGTCATGGTATCGAAGAAGGTGCAGTGCATAATTGTCCATACCAACCTCTTGAATGTGTGGTTGTTTAAGCATTACGAATCCAGTGGGAAACAAGGTTGGGAAGGCCATTGAGAGGAGGCCTATTGTGTTGTAATCATTGATAGGGGAAATGTCTATTGGGGGCCAATCAATGGATGGTAGATTTTGTGCAACGCTTGTGCCTAAGAAGCATTTGATTTCATCAACCTCAGTTCTATAATTTGTTTGTGTAGATATAAAGGAGGAGGATTGTTCTTCATGTGGTTCAAGGAAGCTGGGTGATTGAACAAGTGGGGTTTCATTGGGGGTGGCATGACGAAGGAGGGACGAAATGTCGGTTGGTTCAATAGGCAAAGATGATAATGCAGTTGAGTTAACTTGAACATCTTTGTAGTAGGGATCATTTGAAAGCTTGTATTCGAGAGCAGCAAGAACACGTGTTCGACTAACAAAGAGGTCATAAGGCTTCTTCGTAGGACTGCATTTACGAACAATAAGGATGTCAATGTCTGAGAGTAATTGAGGGAGCAGAGTGGCGACACTAGTAATGTTTTGCGGAAAGCTAAGAGTATGACCATAATATGTATATTATCCCCCACGAGCATGAGTGACTTGTAAAATTGGGTTAACACGAGCAATGAGCATTTCTTCAACTTGAGTAAGGATGGCTAGCACTGGTGGTTGTATCCCAGGATCCATGTTGTTTGCAAAGGAATATCGGTGGCCATTTTTTTCTGCAATGCAACGAGCACATGCATATGCACCAGAAGATTGTTTTGTTTTAATTCGAGGATAAGACTCCATGCATATAGAGCATACATTCATGGGAGAGAGTTTGTCCAATCTTGTACGGAACCATTGTTGTGCACCATGTAGGTCACTATTTGTTGGATGTGTTGGTATGGATGCGGATGGTGCAGAAGGTGTCGGGGGAGGTTGAACAGCGTGCAACGGAGAAGGGATATGAACAAGTTGACGAGCAGCTCTATATAGAAGGCGTTGACGCTTGTTGTTATCCTTTTTCTTTTAAGCATAGAGAACTCTTCTGCGTGCATTGATTTGATCATTGTCATTATTGGTTGACATGCCTACAAAAAAAATGTTTGGTGGTTATGAACTTTATAGTGTCTTTTCTGCGAGAGAAACATACTATATATTTAATCATTTGAAGAGTGTTTATGGATAATTTATGGGAAGTCGTTGATAGAAAGGAATACATATCCTCCTGAACAATGTTTATAAAGACAAGACGCATAAACTTGACAAAGCTATGTTAATTCTAAGTACAAATTTGAAAGTGCCAAGATAGAGTAAAATAAATATGTAATTTAACACAATGTTACAATAAAACTAATTAATATAATATTCAAAACTGGTCATTGCTGGTTACAAGTACCACTCAGGTAGTGGTGTGTATACAAAAATTTGTAGTTGCTAAGTATGATGCAGAAAGTATAGAGAGTCGGAATTGAAAAGGTTTTTTAAAGATAGAGTTCAAAGCTTTCGAGCAACTGGCGATTTATTAGTCACAATGTCTTCGCTTTCATCAAGTGGGTCAATAGGTGCTGATGATGCTGGAGCGTTCTCTGACATGAAAAGAATCACCTTCAAGCGAGCATTTGAATTAAAAGTCTCTGTCTTTACTGATAAGGTCAGCAGGTACTCTCGAGCACAAACACGTTGAACAATTTCTAGGAGAGATGTTGGATCATTTGATAGAAGGCACAGATCTTTTGCAGAGACCTCCATGAGTTATTTCGCAACATCATCAAAAGCTATGATACTGTGTAATTGTCCAGTAGCATCCATGAGGTCAAGTTTGAGTATGTATCGATAAGCACACTCTGTAAACTCCCCATCACATTTTGCACACTGCCAAATATGACCAACTTTGTGGGAAAACAATTTCATGCATTGTATTCCATCGACAAATAGAGGCATGCAAGGAAATGAAAGTCATTGATGCTAATATGGGTGATTGTAGCAGTAATCGAATACCAAGTTGCTTTCTCAGAGGGTTCAAGAGATTGTAGCACAGAGATGGATATGCGTTTGCAGGAGCTAGGAGAAGACGAGTTGGATTTTCTGCTCAAAGATGGGGAGGCTGAACGGAATCCATTGTCAGCAAACCATGATTGAAGAAGTTGAGCTTCCTGGATATCTGGGTTTATAACGAGGTTGGTGTTAGAGATTGTTCCAATGGTTTTTCCATTTGTTAAGATCCTGGTGGGCGGCCTTCACTAACATCTCGAGGTTTTGGTGTAACGGTTCGTATCATCTGGTATCAGAGCCTCCACCCAGGTTCAAGTCACAGAGCGGGTGGCAACGCCGGCATTGCAGTGTTCGCCCGGGGCTCGTACGACGCAAAGGGGACACCACCGTATAGGTGCACATCTAGCCTAGAGTCTGGACTGCGGAGCGTGGTGGGATGTTAAGATCCTGGTGGGCGGCCTTCACTAACATCTCGAGGTTTTGGTGTAACGGTTCGTATCACCATTCAACTCTGTAACACTTCCACCTTTTATTGCAAGGATAGGGGGAGTAGCGAAACCTCGAAGGTTTCCAAGGTGGGCACCCTTAATTGTGCAGTGGTCCCCCCAAAGTGTTATGTTTATGCTATACCCGGACATGTCCCTCATTCCAACTGTTCGACGAATAGTTTCAGAGCCATCCCTTTTGCGTATAGTTGATGCAGGGGAAACATAAATGATAATTCCAATAAGGTCAACCATGGAATTGAGGGGTGTAGTTTTGTTGTCATGGATAGATTTAAAGTGGAAGCAATGAAAAGGGATCAGTGGGAACTCTTCCAAACATCGTTGAATTTTTGAGGAGCTGTTAAGGAAAATCTCGAAAGCAGTTTTCAAATGGTTGTATGTTGGGTTGACTGGTTTGATTGTGCCATTTGAGACCGTGTATACTATGCCAACTTGTATTTGGTCATAGAATGAGGTGGCTAGTTCATTGAAAGCAGAGATATGAATCTCATCTCTGGTAGCACTAACAAGGTCAAACCCAAAGAGTTGACCAGGGCCTTTTTGGTTGGTGAAGGCGTTGATACTTGTCTTTGCAGTAACTCGTCCTTGAATGGTCCAAGTTTTGTTGGAAGGCTTGAGCGATGTGAATTGAAGAATAGGTGCAACAAGGTTTGGGGTTGGATTTTGCGAGGATGGTATGCCAAGTGAAGGGTTTTCGGGATCAAGGGCGTTGTTTTCTAAAATAGATGAACTGCTGTGAGAGGTAAAGGTAGGGGTGAAGTTGAAAGGGGATGGGTTTCCAACAATTATTGTTTCCAATGTGACAATTTCAAATGTGCCCAATGCGATAGTCCTGGAAAGAAGAAGTAAGGTAAGTAAGTATAAGTAAAAAATATGTTACAATTATTGGGAGTGCAAAAAAAAAAAGGCAAACTTAAAATGCGGAAACCAAAGCATACGTTGTATCGTGTATATTGTTGCATGTACAGTTGATGACTTTGATGATCGAACCTGCTTGGAGTTGGTGGTTCTCCACAGCGCTATTGTAGCTACTTGGAAGCAATGTATCGTGCTTATGAATTCCATCAGAGATAGAGATTCGGAAGCGGCTAGTTGCTGAGTTAACAGAGCTTACTTGATTGAGAGCAACAACTTGTACAAGTGGGCATAGCTCAACAACACCATTCATCAGAAGTGAAATAGCATTTTCGGTCAACAGAGTGTCCATACCGTGGTAGTGAGAATAGTCGGACTACAAAAGTAAGCTAGAAAAAGGGGCGATATTGATATTAAGTATAAAGATAATAGGAGAACATGGCAAAATATCATTTGATATCTCAAGCAATACATAGCAATATTTGTGGAAAGAATAGACAAATGAATGGTTTGAAATTTGGTTTCCTTTTACCAATGAACCTGCCTATTAAAGTAATAAGTAAGCATGTAGAAACAACATCATAGTTTCGTTATTTTGTTTTGAAACATATATTGTATATTATCGGAAGAGTTAAGATGTGATAGTAGGTTAAAAGAGTACTCGAGATGTTAATCAAGCAGAAAGTTGTCAGGTTCTAGTTAACTGTTTAAGAGCATAGGAAAAGGAGCACAATATATAGAAATATGACTTGGTTATTAGAAAGGAGGTATTATTCTGGATATAAAGCATGTTGATGAGCATGTGAGGTGCTTCTCTTTTTTTTTAATCTCATTTTTTTTGTTGAATGCAATCGACAGGTGGTCGACCAAAGATAAGGAAGGTCGTCCATGGGTGTCGAGGAAAATAGGTCGACACGTGGCGACTTGAAAACCCCCATCTTGAAAGCCTTAGTCAGGTCGACGCATAGGCTTTCTTTAAAATTTGGTCGCGCTCCGACGAGTTACAGATTGGGTCGATGACTAATTTCCCTTGATATTATTTATATGGTCGATGTGTGTTGTGTCACTATGCTTTTCTATATTTGTGGGCCAAGTGTGTTTTTAAAAGAGTAGTCGATGATGTAATTGGTTGATTCACTAAAAGTAGTGAATACTAATTTTGGAAAAAAATAAAAGTTGTGGTCGGGGTTCGACAAGTGAAATTTTCTCGGGATTGGACAATATATGGTGAGTAAAAGTGGTCATTTTGTTGTAAAAGAAGCCGTGTCTTTAAAATTAGTCGAAGTTGTAAAATTTTGATGGTCATTTCACGTTGATGGTGTTTAATCATTGGTTTTATTATTCTCCGGCTTCAACGGAACTAAAATGAGGTCGACCAAATGTGTAACTCGTCGCAGGTCGACCAAGTGTGTAACTCGTCGGAGGGTGACCAAATTGTAAAGCAATCCTATGCGTCGACTTGACCAAGGATTTCAAGATGCGGGTTTCCAAGTTGCCACGCGTCGACCTATTTTGCTCAACACGCGTAGAAACTTTTGAATCCTATATAATCTTTAGTTGTATTGCGTTCAAAAGTTATCTCTTTACCTAATATGCACCATATGCTGATAAAGACTGTCGAGGATTTGCCGAGAAAATGTCTTGATATTCTGGCGACGGTCGACGATTAATTTTCTAGTTGATGAAGTAATCTGATTGAAATGGTCGATAGTTCAGGCGAAAAAATAATGATTGACATATCCATACTTTCACCAATGATGGCATTGGCCAAAAAGCTTCAAACGATCAACTCGTAGATCTCAACATCATTAGACTGCATGGTAGTCGGATCTCTGTTTGACCAAGACTGTGGGTCGATATTGTCTATCTTCAGGAAACTCTTATATACACATCATTATTGTATCCAAGTTGACAGCCGACTACTTATCTTCCTTATCGGTGGTCGACAGTTCAAATAAAGTTATATGCATTTAAACGTCCTAGTTGTTTTGGTCATCGATCTTTTTATCTCAAAGGAACAACTCTTAGTCAATTCTAATGCTGGTCGACTTACATAGTTGACATAAGCAACAATATCAATTCTAATGCTGGTTGACTTGCATAGTTGACTCGTCGGAGGGCAACCAAATTGTAAAGCAATCCTATGCGTCGCCCTAACCAAGGCTTTCAAGATGGGGGTTTCCAAGTTGCCCCACGTCGACCTATTTTGCTCGACACACGTAGAACCTTTTGAATCCTATATAATCTTTAGTTTTATTGCGTTCAAAAGATATCCCTTTACCTAATATGCACCATATGCTGATAAAGACTGTCGAGGATCTGCCGAGAAAATGTCTTGATATTCTGGCGACGGTCGACGATTAATTTTTTGGTTGATGAAGTAATTTGATTGAAATGGTCTATAGTTCAGGCGAAAAAATAATGATTGACATATCCATACTTTCACCAATGATGGCATTGGCCAAAAAGCTTCAAACAGTCAACTCGTAGATCTCAACGTCATTAGACTACATGGTAGTTGGATCTCTGTTTGACCAAGACTGTGTGTCAATATTGTCTATCTTCAGGAAACTATTATATACACATCATTACTATATCCAAGCCGACAACCAACTACTTATATTCCTTGTCGGTGGTCGACAATTCAAATAAAGTTATATGCATTTAAATGTCTAGTTGTTTTGGTCGTCGGTCTTTTTATCTCAAAGGAACCACTCTTAGTCAATTCTAATGCTAGTCGACTTGCATAGTTGACATAAGAAAGAATATCATCCTGGTCGCCGTTGAATCATTGGTCACTGGTCAATGGACGCTCCATGGAATTCAATGGTGACAAAACTTTCTTGTCGACTATTTTTCAATTATCACATCAACTATCTACTCGAATGGTAAACATTGATGGATTACCCAAGGACTACTCACCATCGTGCATATTGATGTCAATTTTGCAGACAAAGGATAAATTATTCATCATTTTCTTTGTATTTGGCATTATTCTGTTAAGCTGTATTCCCGGGAAATTAATCACTTGAATATTAACTATGTGGTCGAATTGATGGACATTTCGGTTTACTCGGCTCCGTCAATATTTGTAATAAGTTGTTTTGAGAACCTTATTTTTAAATTTCCTATGAGAACCTTGCTTTTAAATATTAAACAGGAACATGGAGAACAAGATAGGATTGTTCATATACCAGATGCCTAAATTAAAGATTATTTTTCTGGAAGACCTAACTTTTCTAGGAGACAAAAACTGTTGCGGTGCAAATTATTTGACCAAGTTAGTAGAAAACATATATTGATAAACACAATGAAATCAATATATATGAGTCAAGGACCCTTTCGTCTCAAACCACTAAATAAATCACATACATGATCAAATGCTAACTTTAAAGATTGAACATACAAGTAAGACGAGTAAATAAATGACAGTGCACTGACAGAAACAAACTCTAATTTCCAACAAAAACACCCAAAAATACAGCAGAACCTTGTTTGTAAATATTAAATAGGAATAGGGTAATTATAACAAGAAATATGAGTTTCGTTTTAGAGGAGAACCTTGTTTTTTAGTAGAAAACAAGAGTTTTTGGCTCCTCAAGAGGGTTGTTGCTCCGTGAAACAGGAACAAATTGATGGCGATTCGAATGCTGAGAAAAAAAACTGAGATGATGTCACAATAACATTACTAAACAACAAAACAATCATAGAGACTTTACTCATCGAATTTTATAAACGATTAAGAGTAAAGGCAGTGCACCAGTGTCTGAGCACATTTAACCATTGTTGCATTGAAATACGTTCTCCTATCCCACAAGAAAGAATGTCTAGGAGGTCCAATCCGTCAAATCCACATATACGTCGATAGAAAGAGATCGGTACTATTCAACCAAAGTTCATAACTTCGTGATGGATTAAACCCAAAGAAATCAATGTTCACGTGGGTAACCTTATGCAAGGTTGTTCAATGTCCAATCCGTTATTGAATGCTCAAGTTTCTAATTAAAAATGTACATCTCATAAGATTTTCCCATGCAGAGCTGCACCACTTGTTTACAGTGCATCAACCCAAATGCTGGCGAGTTTGGTTGTATTCATGCGTCGATAGGTATTGGCTTTTGCCATGCAGAGCTGCACCCCCTGTTTACACTACATCAACCCAAATTCCTCCGAGTTTTGTTGTATTTGTGCGCCGAGAGGTATCAGTAGCAATTGTTTCCCTGTGACTCTAACACTTGCAGCGAAATGATCGGCGACATTTAACCATTGTTGCATTAAAATCCAGGAGGTCCAATCCATCAAATCCATATATACGTCGATACGCAGAGATTGGTACCACTGAACCAAAGTTCATAACTTCGTGATGGATTAAACCCAAAGAAATAAATCTTGACGTGGATAACGTTATGGAAGGTTGTTCAATGTCCAATCCGTCATTGAATTCTCAAGTTTCTAATAAAAAATGTAGATCTCATAAGTTTTTTCCATGTAGAGCTCGACCGCCTGCTTACACTGTATCAACCCAAATGTTGTTCAGTTTGGTTGTATTTGTGCGCTTACAGGTATTGGTAGCCACCTTTTCGCTGTGACTATTAACACTTTGCAGTGAACGGGTCGAAGGTAGTCGACCATTTTGAACCATTCGTCAAACACCACCGACGCAAAATGACCATCAAAATTACTTGTTGACTTGCTATTCCGCGACTTATCGACTGGTTCTTTGATAGTTAGTCCGTCGATCTGAACAGTTACTCCAAATAAAGGGATAGGTGGTCGACTACTTTGGTCAACCGTCAAGTTTGGTCGAAGCAAGTTTGGTCGAGCCCACTACAAAGTGACTTTATCTATATTGTATTTGGTCGACCACTCCGAGTCAATACTTATTTTTGGTCGAATTGTAAAATATGATCAATGGCTATGAAGGGCATGTAATAAAGATGACTAATTCAGTCGCATCTGATGCTTATCTTACACATTAATTGGTCGAGTATGTAAAAATAGTCTAGTAATTATTTAAAAATATGGTCGATGTAACATTGTCACGACATGTAGTTTGAGTCTATACATCATATGGTCGATAAAAAAATGATATGCCATTTGGTCAAGTGATAAATCATTTTATTTGAGAATATCCAACCAAAAGATAGTTTTCGTTGATACATGTGGCATAGTATATGTTAGAGTTCAGTCTGGTCGAATTTGAAAAATGGTCGCCAGATAAAGTTAATATACTATAGAATTCATCATTCGACCAGACTGAACTTTAACATATACTATTTCACAAGTATCGATGAAAACTCTATTTTTGGTCACATATTCTCAAATAAAATGACTTATCACTTGACCAAATAGCATATAATTTTGTTTATCGACCATATGGCTGAACTTTGCCCATTTTTGCCGACGCCAACTCGAAGGTAGTTGACCATTTGGAACCATTCGTCAAACACCACCCACGCACCATATAAAGAGAGTTCAGTCTGGTCTAATTTGAAAAAATGGTCGCCAGATAAAGTTAATATAGATAAAGTCACTTCCTGTAGAATTCATCATTCGACCAGACTGAACTTTAACATACACTATTTCACAAGTATCGACGGAAACTCTCTTTTGGTCGCATATTCTCAAATAAAATGACTTATCACTTGACCAAATAACATATAATTTTGTTTATCGACCATATAGCCGAACTTTGCCCATTTCTGTGGACTCCAACTCGAAGGTAGTCGACCATTTGGAACCATTCGTCAAACACCACCGACGCACCAGATAAATAGAGTTCAGTTTGGGCAAACTTTGCCCATTTCTGGCGACCCAACCAAAGCGGTCGGCGTGAACTCATGAAAAGCAACAACTCTAGTCGGCAGGTAGACATAAAGCAATATTTTAATGAGTCAATGGTCTTTTGATTGAGCACACTCGTTTCCTTGGTTGGAAGCAATATAATTTAATGGAAACATAGATTTCCTGAAGTAACGTTACCTGCAAATAGTCTGAAAATGCTTCATTACCATGACAGAATTCATTTTCGCCTTTGTTTGAGAATGGATGCACAATCCCTGCAAACTAGTTGGTTGCATAGGTCGATTGAGTTAATTTCGGAATATGCCACCGCGTCAGGGTGCTTTGTTTCGGACGGCCTGAACGTCAACAAAGACGGCTGAAGATAAAATATGAATTCTCCTGCAGAGAAAGCAGTAAGAGTCAGAAATATCTGGGGCCAAAGCGGAAAACACGTGGTAGGATTCCATTCGCTCCATAAGCAAGGAATCTAGCAGACGTGGATGGTCATGCTTCTCATTGGTGAAATGCCTTCGGCGTAATTATAAAACAAACTTTAATCCTTTTGAATTCTCGTAATCATGGAAAGGAATTATGAAAAGGGCTTATGGGTAAAAGGTGGATGTAAAAAAAAAATTATTTTTTATTTTTTATAAAAATTATCAAATACGACTTTTATTTCTCAATAAAGCTATTATTTAATCATTTTAATTTTTTTTAAATAGAAACTATTATTTTAGGAAAAATGAGTGAATAGGTAAACAAATAATATACTCATGGGATCAAATTTGATAACAGAAAACTTGACAACTTGACGGGATTTTGGAAGATGAGGCAAATTTGATGCACAATAGTAAAAAGAGTGAAGACTCTAGGGGAATCATTTTAGCGAAAATACTAGTGGACTTTTTGGCAGTGAAAATTTGTGGGGCAGATTCTGGTACCAACAAGTAGGAACAAACACATGTGAAACATAAACAACCCAAGATTTGCAACATCTATTTTAGACTTTGCAAACATGTAATTGTTACCACAATAGGAGAATTTAGTCCCAACATTAGGAACATGTAGGGAAGATGGCCAAGCGCCATACAAAGTGTGATTGTAATTGGTTTGGTATTTACTTTGCAGATGGATGGGAAGAGAGAAGTCATCACTACCCTCTAATAATTGAATAGACCTTTGTCTGTGGTTGGAAATTTTTGCTCTTAGCTCATACAACTTTTTGGATCTCCTCGTAGAGATGTTTTGGGTAGTATTGATATCATATGTTGGCTCACTAGAACTCTTGGTTGATTCAACAAAAGGAGATGGGTTGGTCAATTTAGGATGAAACATGGTTGATTTGGCTTCCAACTTTTGAAATAATGAACATATGGAAGTGTTCCTAAGTGTCTTTTATATTTCACCTATTCGATCATTGACTGTAGTGGGGGCTATTAGACTGTTAACTTTGGGTAGTTGGTCATTAATACAATGAGACAACGTGACACGCCTAGGGTTCACCTTCAACCCTTTATATTTTGAACAACTGCATATTACTAGGGTGTCATAAAAGGGATACAATTCACGCTGAAGTACCGTTGGTCTAGGATGGTTACTAGATAATGGCATGTTACAGTTGGTGGGGTAAAGTGGCCTTCCATTTTCATCTACCATATGTGTATGGTATGTTGCTCCAGATAAGACCTTGTGACATTTTGGAAGTGGTGGAATATCATGTGCATCTGAACTTGAACCAAAATCATGATCCTGCAAAAGTCAATGTACAATTATTCAAATGCACATGTGAAGACAACATACATTCAATTATATAATAATAATAAAAAAATACAAACTTACTGCTGACAACAACGAAGAACTTGAACTTGGAATGATCTGGAATGGGCTAGATTTTGAAGAATCAACCATTTGATTTAGGGCTCTTCGCCCCACTACATTTGAGTGAAAAAACACAACTAATACATATATGCATTCTTAAAATAAACATGGTAAGCGCATTGATGCACGCATATGTAGATGCACACCGGTTGAAACCTCCTCAACCACCTCTGTAAAGGAAAAACCTCCACAAAGTATTAATTACAAAAGTTTTTCACTTCCATTTTTTATCTTGCTTTATAATTGGTGCACTTGTATCAGTATAAGGCACTTCATGTGCGCTATTATCTCACTAGAGCACCAGTATAACCAAAAATTTAAGAAAATGTATATTTTATTTTGTCTTGATGTTTATCCGGTGCACTTATATCAAGTAAAGCACTGGTGTGCTATTATCAGATTAGTACACTGGAATCTCGATCTAGAATTTTGAAAATTTATATTTTTAATTTATCTTATTGTTTATACGGCGTGCTTGTGTCAATAAAGGGCACCGGTGCGCTCATTTCTTACTGGAGCACTGTAATCCCGATTTAAAGAAAAAAGGCTGCACATGTTTATTATCAATGGACCAAAATATCAAATGAAGAAAAATATTAAGAATTTAATTTTAAGGCAATGAGCTTATAAATAAAAGAAAACCCCAATCCCTAAATCTTTTTTCCCCAAAAGTTTGAGGAGAGACTTATGCAAGAGAGATTTACCACATAATAGTTTGGTGAGGGAGATTTCTTTAAAGATAAATTTTGTAAGGGATCACTGTGGACACAAACAACTCTGCAAAGAAGACATTTTGGGTAAGTTTTCTCTCAATGGACTTTAAAAATGGCATAAATTTTATATTTTTTTAAGAAAATAGAACATACAATAGTTACCTTCAACGCTACAATCCCTTGTGTTCTTCTTCCTTTAGAGTTAACTTCACTGTTTCCAACCCTAGGGTTATCCTTGTTTTCCCTTTGTTTTTTATTTCTCTTTCCTTTTCACAATAAGATTTAATTGTTGGATATATACATTTCTTGGATATATATTAGTATATGGCGATTTGGATCGCCCTTGGCTTAAGATCATGATGCGATTTGAAGCCAACTTATCGAGACTGTCGATATCATAATTTTTTCAAAATGGTTTTGTGGTCCACTGTGCATTGTACACAAAATAGACGCATGGATGTGTTTATTTGTGTCGGGCGCGCCGTTGATGCATGCTAAAAAATACTGCAAGTTAACTAGTGAGCATCTTATGGGATATACAAATTAGTGCTTTAATCTATGAAATGTGCACCATTTAGATTCAATTTTTAAAATATTGATATATCGAGTGCCGCAAAATAAAATATGCGCATCGATGCGCTATTGCATAAAAAGTGCACCATTGTTGAGTTGTTGTACTGTGCACACTGATTAACCTAAATACTTTTTAAAGTGAAATTCTGTACTTAGTGTGTAAAAAATTATATCATAATTTGCATGTTTCATATGCAGGGTGTTTATTAATAAAAGATGGTCGATAAAATATCATGGAATAAAAATCACTACGAATGGAGCGAGGGAAACACATCCATAACAAAGAACATGGCAAGTTTTATGTAATTTTAATATAAATGTAATATATTTGAATTATATATATATATTATGTGTATTGGTATATACGTGTCATGTAGAGCAAAAACTTAAGGAAACTCTATAAGATTGTTTGTAATCCGAGTGAGGAAGAGAAAAAAAGTTTTAAGAAATTATTGGAAATAGAGAAATTATGTGGATCAAAAGGTGATAAACATGAGGTTTTTGTTTGACTTCTTACTGACAATGCTTCCCAACAATAATTGCTAACATGTTTCAAACTTTAGATTTTGGATTTGTTGAATGTTGTGCAAGGATAGACAAAAGGAAATATGACTCCCTAAGAAGATAAAAATTAAGAAGAATGTAAATGATTATGAATTGGTCATCAACTCAACTAGAGTGTTGTTGGAAGTTAATGAAATGGAAAAACAATTTTATAACACTTTGAGGGATATAGTGTAAAGAACGTATAGATGTTTTCTTTCATTTACAATACAAAAATCAATCCAATGACTCTAAGAATCAGGTTATAAGTAAACTATAGGAAGGGTTTCTGGAAAAATGGGCACTAAGACCAGTAAGACTTGCAATGGAAAAAACATACAATAACAAAAGTGAATCATTTAAAAAGTATTGTCGCTAAAAATGTTTTTCTATGATATGTATATACTAGTCCAAGAATTGACTTAGTATTTTTGCTATGCTTATTTTCATATAAATATTAATGATTTTTCATTATGCTTTTCATTTCTTGAAAAGATTGCTAAAATTCCAAAGGAAAAATGACATAATATATGAAAGATGCCGATAAGGATATCTAAAAAGATGTCCCATGAGATGGTCAAATAAATGAACATAACCACATCGCAAGGGGAGCCATCCCAACAACAACGTGTATCAAAGGTACTATGTAATCATTGCTTTATTTTTAATGTGTGCAGAGTTTAATCATTGCATAGAATACTAATTTTCAATTGTTTTGTTGTTGCAGAAAAATAAAAGAAAATGGCACCCATTCAACGCATAAGACTAGACGACAAGGCAAAAAAGGGTAGATTGCAAAGTTTTTGAGTATTTGTGTTTTGCTTCAAATTTCATTTTTTCGTGATGTTTATATCTTAATTAATTTAAAATCATACATGGATGTTTTCTAATAGGTGCTAACATATGGTGAAGAGCCATCCTGATCATTTGATTGACATTGGATTAAGTAAGAGTTGTGAGTATATGTTGGGGTATCAAGGGTTAATTGAACAATTTGTAAGTAACTATGTTGTTTTACGTCCGTTATTTCATAATTAATGGAACAATAATAAAACTTTAATTATATGTATGATTTGTTATGGCTTATGAAACTCACGGGAAACAAAGTATGGAGTGGAGCCAACAGAGGATTTATTGACACATGCATGAGGAATGGTTTCGAAAATATGTGTGAAGTTTATGATTCACTCGTTAACTGGTACACTTTTTCATCTATGTAGTTATGCATATTATATTATCCATAAATGTAGATATAGTCATCACATTTTATTTTTATGCTTGTAGATGGAACATGAAAAATGGAATGAAGTGAAGTCACTCAATAAAACATTTCAAATCACTTAGGTACAATATCCTCTAAAGATGATGAATATATGAGGAATGGAAGTAGCTCGAGCAACTACAACAATTCGAGTGATGAAATATGATCAATACATTTGAATGTTGTTATTGCAAGCTGCAATTTTGGAAATTTTATATGTGGAAACAAACATTTTGTTCGATGTGGACACATCATCCCAATTGGATGAGGATAAGTTATCAATAATTGTAACAATGTCAAAATGGCATTTTGATTATCGGGGACCTTTGTGTTGTCCCATGTTTTGAATTCTTATTTGTATATAATAAAATGGGTTTTGTATTCTACAACATTCTCAAATGTTGCAAAATGTTTTATTGATTGAATATATGAATTATTTAACATGGTTACAATGAACAAATGTGGATTCAACATGTATATCCAAACATAATAAATAAAATATAAAAATAAATATTATTATAAAAAATATTTCATTATAGAATGATTAATTGAAATTTTGTAAAAATAAAAAAGAATAAACTATACTTGCAAATCCACGGCATGAAAAAATTCACCATTGAACCATACCAAATTTTACCTGTTGGTGCTATTTTACATAACATAAAATGAGTGCTCTTCATATAACTGAAGCATTGATGCTTTTTTTCCAAACATAAGCATCGATGTTTTTTTTCAAACACAAGCATTTGTGCTTTTAAAAAAATATGCATCGGTGCGTTTTACAAAAAAGCACCAGTGCCTCTTTACCAACAAATAAGCACTGTTGCTTATAAACAAACATTCAACGCTGATGCTTTTAAAGAAAATTTACGCACCAATGCTTTTTGGGGATGATATATGCATCAGGTTTTTACAATACAAAACATGTAGTAGTGCAGATATATTACAACATCATTACTGGTGCATTTATACAATTAAAATGCACGTGTGCTTTTATATAATACATGATGCACTAGTGCTGATGTAAATGTCAGACACACCAGTGCTTATTAAAAAGGTATACACCCAAGTGCGTTACAATGCATATACACACCTGTGCATATTATTTATAATAGATGCACCAACGCGCATAATAAATTTAAGAACACAAAAAGAAACCGTCGGCCACCCACAATTTTTTAGTTTAACTAAATATCCATTATAACATCCTCCAAAACCTCCACTACCAAAAACAAAAGTTATAGTGGAGGTTTTGTTGACAATTTCTATTAATCTTGTAACACTAAAAACCTCTGCTATAACCTCCGCTACGGGGTGTTTTCTTTATTCGAAACTATGTCAAACAAAGGATCAAAGCAACACATTTTGGTTATTTATAACTATGTGAAACAAAGGATCTGAAAAAACAAATTTTGGTTACTCCAACACTTGTAAGTTCTTCCCCACCACTTGTAAGTTCTTCCCCGCCACGTATCAGAAATTAAATGATCGTTACTACCATTTTCTCAATTCTACCATTACTAACAACTTTGGGAAATTTCTTAATCAAAATGTTAACAAATCCTTATCTCGAAACCATTTATGTCACTTCCTTTAGCTCCTCCACTACTACATAAAAGAAACAAAAATAATCATTATATCATACATCGTTCTTGATTCTTTATCATTGATCTACCTTCACATGGATTCCGCACATTACTTTCAACATGTAACCATTTAAGAGCTTCACACTGAATAAACATACTTTATTTGTTTAAAACTATATGAAATATAAGATCCAAAGCAACGATGTTGTTGCTTGATCCAACTCCTCTCCTCCATTGTAGATAAGAAATGAAGTGACCATCACCATCATTTGTTCTTCTCTATCTTAATCTACCTTAACAAAGATCCTTCCCATGTTTCTATTTACATGAAACTAATTTTAACAAGGAGTAAAATTTTTTACACACAACTAATTTAAACAAGGAGCAAACTAACTGATTTTGTTTAAAACTACGACAAACAGAGGGTCTGAATAATGATGCTATCCATCTCTTCACAATTCACTAAAAAATAGAAGCATAACTTCTCAATTCACTCTACCAAGCAACACTTTAATATATTTTATGGCCACTTCTGGTTGAATAGAAAGATTGAAGGTTTAAAATAAAACAAAGTTTAAGAGTCAAATTAAGGTATTCCATCAGCATGGGTTGTCATCATAACTATGCTAAGGGTAGTTTCAAAACAAAGACCTTTAATCAACCTTTTTTCCATTGTCACTTAAACCTCAAAATATATAAAAATATCTAACTATAAACTTCCATTTGGTCATGTTTATGTTCCTATGAGCAAAGAAATGAATTAATTCCCAAAATTTGAATGGAGAACAATGCAAACGAAAAACATACCATAGAAAGTCCTAGATCGCATCCTGTCATTGTCTGGTTCATTTCTAGAAAATTCGCAATCCAAATCTCAAGGGTCCTTTCAAAAGGCCTCACTAATGAAGGTTGGAAAATCAACATAATCAATAGAAATGCCTCACCGATGAAGGTTGGAAAATCAATAGAAAGATTGAAGAATTTTTATGAAACTTGATTATCCAAACGACACAATGCCTATATTTAAAGTCAGGAGATTTTGTTGTGTGGTTTCTTGCATGGGCCTAATAGATTGATAGAAATATTGATAGGCCACCAAGCTCCCTCAAAGCTTATCAACACCAAAATGATTCCCAAAAAACGATCTCCCCTTTCCAACGAAACTGCCAATGCAAACATATTGTAATCAAAGCGAACATAAATTTTAAATATACCGATCCTGATGAGCTGCATACATTGCATATGTCATTTTATTTATTATTATTCTAAAGTATTTTTAAAAATATTTTGGAGTAAACTTGACAGTGGTGGCAACCCGCATTGGGTTAAACCCCAACTATATTAAGTGGCAACAACAATCAAATACTTGAGTCCACCCATTCCATTATCCTCAAACCTAGTGATGCACGAAACAATTGTGACACCTACCAACATGCATGTAATCACTCATTTGTACTAGTGGTCAAGCTTATTGCCACTTGCAAATGCATACAACACTTCTCTCGTTTGTCATCGAGCTTCTAAGTAGTTCTAACCTATTGTAAAACAAGACTTTGTTGATAATGCTTGCTACTATGCAACTCTCTCTTTTTTTATACAAAATTACAAGATCAAAACTATGAATATTTCTTCCTCTCATCCTTCTTTTGTGCGTATCATTGTCACCTTTGCACCCTTTGAGCATTGAAGTCCTAAGTAGTTCGATTTGATGGCGAATCCTCCAAAGCCATGGACGATCGAGTACGCTAAGTCTTCAATATTGACTTGCAAGACATGTAGAAAAGATGATTGACAAAGATGTGCTCATAGTCGCCAAGATGGTCACTGCTACACAGTTTGATGGCTTCATGCTTGTAATTTATTTTCATCCCCTTCTATTTAACAGTTAATTGGGTTCCTTGTAATCACATTCATTGTTCTTGTACTGTCACTTAACATAGATGACTATTTCTCGATACTTTGTCTTTTGAATTTCTGAAAATAAAGGCGGCCTTGGGGTAACATAGAGTTAGTTGTATGCTATTGCCAGGTTGGCGAGGTTAGCTTAATATCATTTGGTCAATGAATGTTTTATTTAGCAATCGATCAGGGCATTTTTAGATAATGGGAATTTTAACTGATGTCTTTGTAGTTTTGTGTTGAATGATCTAACCATGCTCAACTTGGAGCACTTATGCACTTCACTCAAAGCATTTTAGATTTTTTTTGGGTGCCTTGATGATGGAAGACCCATTCAGGATGCAATTGGTAGAACGAGCTAACAACTTTTGCATTGCTTGGTTGTCCCTGTTAGATGGACCAATATCGTTGCCTTAAGTATCCACTTACCTATTTGTCAGAGGTAAATTGAGAATCTATGCTTAATGGATATGTTGAAATGATATCATGAATGAGGATAACTATAACCATAGTTGTTTGGTTGGCTATAATAATACTTCTTCCATTGTGGATAATCATGCAGAGAAACTTAGCATAAGGATTATTACTACTTTTTGAATGTGTAGATATATTCTTAATTGAAGAGTTGGATCAATTAGATCGAGATGTGGCAATATTGCAACCATAATTGATGCAAAAATACAAGTTCTTATAGCAACCTTTGCTATCTTTTGAGAATAGTTATGGTGAATAAATGTGTAATATACCCCACCCAAATTAGAACCTAGGTGAAATATAGGCAATTAATCCTAAAGAAATTATTGTAAATGGTTTGTTCTTTATGAAGAGTCATGACTCTAATACTACGTGTATAAATAATAGAGTTGTGTAGTATTGTAAAGCACCACTTATTAATACATAATAGATTTGTTTTAATTTTGGCATTGTTCCATTGCACATAAATAACTAGTTCATAACCAAGAACATATTTCTTTTTCGCGGTTGTTGGAGAATGCCTTGTTCATGACTCTTTTTTTTTCACACGGTTAAAATCGCTATACTTTAATATTAAGTATATGATGGAAAATACATAGACGAGCTCCATTGTCAAAAATACATACAAACAACCTACCATCGACTAAAAACCCACGCCTCCCACAATGACAAAGCTAACGCCAAAATACAGAAAAAGAAGACATACATGGCTACCCCCGCCAAAAGAAACCCTTGTTCATGAGTATGCGAGTGTGAAGTTTCATTTTAGCCCTATGAGATGCATCCGGTCGGTTTGTGGTGTGGGTACAATCACATGCTTGTTACTCTAGCGCAGACGTTAAGTTTTCAATGAGCTACGTGAAGTCTAGATTCATGGTGTGGGTGCAATCACATGCTTGTTACTCTAGCGCAAATGTTAAGTTTTCAATGAGATACATGAAGTCTAGATTCATGGTGTGGCTACCAGCATTTGTACCATGGCAACTATTTCAATCACAACATAATTACTTATAGGTGAAGTACTTTGGATTCTGGTGGCTGCCGCACCCATTGTTAGTTCAATTTTTTATTATTTTAATTACTAATGACAAAATCTTGTGCAATAAAAGACATCAATAATATTGATTTATGAAGACATAATTTTTAGTAATGTTTAAGGCTGCTATAAAATGCGGTGTAAAGAAGATCTAGAGGTTAAAATAAAATTACGATATTATAAAGAGATCATTAACCCCAATCTTGAGGATCAAAATTATATTTCTCATTTAACGAGCTCAAAGAAAAAAATTAATATTGCCAGGATTAAAACTAACTCTCATGAGCTTCATAGTGAAACTAGGCACTGGACTACCCCTAAAACGCCATGGGCAGAAATCATTTGCCACCTTTGCGAGTCTATGAGTATCGAAGATGAAAATCACTTTCTCTTAGAGTGCCTCGGCTACACCCACATTAGATCTCAGTCCTGCTATTCCAAAGGAATCAAGGAAAGCTAACACGCATGGGAAATCCCAACAAACTTCCCCACATATTGTGGATGGTAGGTCGAACAAACCATCAGCCGAACATCTAAGCCAGAAAAATATCTCAACAGAATTGAACCTGGATGGATGGTGTTGTCCACCGAGATGCACACCAGCAGCATAAATCTTTTGAAAGTTGTTCCTTCACTACAAGTGGGGAAAGTGTGGCCTTGGGGGCAAGCAATGAACCAGGTACTATCACCTGAATCCCAGCTCCTCCGTTTAGGCTAACTCCTAACGAAGCCAAGGGGGGTAGTCCCAATAAAGAGTTTACTATGGCTCTTTTAAAAATGTTTTTGGGTGTTGAGTGATGCAGATGGGTGCTGTTTAGGAGTTTTAAACGAGAGAGATCACAACTTAAGATAAAGACACAAGATAATAAGCAATCCACGTTGCGATATACCAACAGTTATAAATAAAGACTTGCGAAAAAATAAAAGCATCCACTGGTAAATCACTTAAACGAAGGACAAATGGCCCCAATTAATAAATGAAAGTACAAATAAACCAATGCCTTATGGAGTTAAACAAGTGTATAGTGCTTGGGGACGCAGAAGATACAAGTCTTAGTAACTGTTCGTGAGATCGTTTTGCAAATTATCTTGGTAAATTAAAAGTTTTAGTGATCTGGATTATTAGGCTAAGAACAACAAGGTAAGCAATCGACCGGAAAGGTATACTTTCAGTGGATTCCCCTCCGATGGTATGACGGACCGCCCATATGTCAAGGAGTAGGTGTCTTAAGACTTAACCACTCTGATGTCTAAGACAGCAGTAACTTCCGGCCCCACCAGGTTTAGGAACTTTGCCCACTACCTGAGTATGTCTCGAATAAGCAATGCCGGTTCGTTGGTTGTGGGATAAAATTTTATTAATGTTATCACTTTCAAGATTAACAAGTCCAACACTTTTCTGAGTACTAGCTCAACCTTTTTAGGTTGGCAGAGCATACGGGTGTTGGATAGCAACAAAGAGATAAATTATTAAAAGGGGAAGTGAGTTGGAATGTTTTAAGATTTATTAGAGCACACAGTTCAATTCTCTGACAAAGAGTGATCTTGACTTTGTCTTATGACAAGGTTCAAGAGACTTAGCTATTCTATATTCCTAGTGCAAGGAAAATGCAATACTATTATGCTCTCCGACATAGAGTGCTCTTGACTTGGGTTATTGCAAGTTCAAGAGACTTTGGTTCTTTGTTAAGATAGAAACAGATTTGTATGCAAAGAACAAACGTGATAGTTCAATAAGAATAAAGATGGACACTGATATATTAAAAGAAACAAACTACTTGCAAGAAAGAAAACTAGTGTTCTACCACAACAGGAACTAATCTAAAAGTGAGGTCAAAGTGACTTCTGCACACCGCTCATGAAACTTCCAGCTTAGTCGGTCCTACGCAGTACATGGTGGGGAAAGAGAAGCAGCACGCAGTGTTAATGTGGCACTTGGGATCAAATCCCAAGAGGCTTCTCAAGTCAAAACTTGAAATAAATTTTACTCTAAGTACAGAAATGAAAATTAATCTATAAAATTTGAAGCAAAACTAAACTAAGCATGCACAAGGCACTCTTCCCCAAATGGGGGAGAAGAACCAAAATGTGGGAGGCCTTATCCCACCTAGCCTTTTTATTAATGAGTTACAAGCGCCTTGGGAATTTAACCCTTGAAAGGTCTTTTGAAAGGGAAAATGAAACTGAAATGAAAAATCAAACTTAGAAACCCTTAAGGGCTTTTACAAAGGAGAGTGTGTATAATTTATCTTCTTGGTTCAAGTCTTCTCTTTGGGTTCTAGTCTTGATCTTCCTTGAGTCTTGTTCTTCAAGTCTTTTTTCTCCTTCAAAACACCTACACAAGCTCAAATCAACTCAACAAGGCACCCATTAGATGTTAAAAAATAAAAGCTTGAAACTAAGTGCAAGCTAAAATATAATCTACATGCCACATCTTTATTCAATGCAATATTTAAAACTTTTAAATGAGATCTAAACTAAATGCAACTAACAACCTAGATGCAAACTTGATCCTACTAAAACAAATGCAAAGTATGAGATCTAGAAATGCCTAAGTGTTTAACTTTTCAAAAAGCATGAAACTATTAATAAGGTGCAAGAATATGGATCTAACTACTAACTAGACTAACCACTAACAAGTTTAATGTTTGCTATTTTGAAGTGTTTAGGGCAAAAAAGAAGGTGGGCGAGAGGAGACTTGGGGCAAACCCAAGGGGAAACGAAAGCTAGCAATGGAGTTTTGGGAGAAGGAGGGACGAGAAGGCAACCAAAGAAATGGTAAGTGGTTGCTAACAGGAAAGGAGGACAGCTGGTAGGAGAGCAAGAAGGCTTGGAACAAAGAGAGGGCAGCCAACTAAGTGGTTGCACAAGACAAAGGACAGTCAATTAAATGATTGTAAAAGGAAATTAAATGACTATAAAAGGAACGGGACAGTCAATTAAATAACTGTAAAAAGGAATGGGACAATCAACTAAGGCTGCAAAAAGGACAAAGAAATTCTAGGAAATAGAAATCTAGAAGGAGGAAATGAAAAGGAAGGGTTTGGAAACTAGCAAAGTAGGGAAATGAAGCCAGGGAAGAGGAGAAGCTAGGAAGGCAAATGGCTAGAAGAGAAAAGACTAGCAAGTCAAGCAGACAAGGGATCAAAGAGAAAAATAGAGGGCTAGAGGAAGTAAGCCTTTAGATCCAGTAACCAGTTTGAAGAAAAAGTGTTTTGTAGGATGGAACACCAGCAAGAGTTACTCCTGGCTTTCCTTTTGTAATAAAAGATGACAACTTTATAAGTCCTGCAATCACAAAGTGTTAAAATCAATGAATGATTGTTGAAGCTTGGGATAGAAGCAACCGAGCTCACGCCCTTCTTCAATTGGTGAAACTTGACGAAGCACAACACACTCAATACAATAGTGAGATCAAAATCAACTAGTATGCTAAGCAGATCAAAGCTTTATCAATATTAGTACAACCGAATACGTCCTATTCATATAACTTTGATAAACATTGCACAATAAGTAAAGTTGACAACTGCAAATGACAGATCTTACGTTCTGAGATATTAGACTTCTAAAGCTAGCATTTGATCACAACATATATGAGTATTGAAAGAGAAATGCTTGGAAAGAGATCACCTCAACCATGAAGAATTCACCACAATGAACAAGAGCCCATAGACCTCCAAATTCGAAAAACTTTATTCACAAATTCAAAGCAAAAGCTTGATACAATTTTCTCAGAGTAACTCTACAACAAAGAATCCACGAGGAATGAGGAGACAATGCCCTCATTATATAACAAAACAAGAAGCTAAGAGAGCTAATTCGAATTGGCTTAGGAGAGAGCCAATGCTACCAAACACCAAGTTGAATTCCATGTCAATCCAATCAAATCCATGTCAAATATCCAATCTGTCCAAGCTTGGAGTGCTAACTCCCACCAAATAATTCGAGTTGCATTGAAGAAGATGGAGAGGTGGCCTCCACCTTGGCAAGGCGCCCTCCATCTCAACCTTGGAAGCTCCACCATACCATATAATACACATCAAGCGAATGGTAGCCATCCACCAACATGTGAGGAAAGAGGATATACGTGAGGATTTGAGGGAGATCTCACTTGAATCATAGTAATGGTAATAGAGTTTAGAAAGGAGCCAAACATGGTGAGGTGGCCTCCATTTGAGGGAGGCGCCTACCATACAATTAATACCATATCACCAATCCATTAAAACACTGCCACATCAACCAAATTGTAATCCCCATGCATTGAGCTCCCATGTGAAGGGGAAATCCATACGATTCAAATTAATTAAAAATTTGACTTTTGTGGCATGGTTTAACTTTGTAATGTATTCGTACCTCTCCCAAAAATATTCCATGCCTTTTCCATAGTTTAAAAAATCATATTTTTTGATTTTTTGATTTTTTTGTTCTTTGTGCTTTTGTCATTTTATGGCCACTAAATGTCAAAATAATGAAAAACTGCTCCCAGAGGCGATGTAATCGCCCAAAACCTTAGAAAAGTTGGCACCAGGGTAAAGAGGATGCTCTGAGCATCAAAACGAACCTCCCCACGCTCAATTCCGCCTCCGGATGAGGTTTTTTATCACTTTTTGAAATTTTTTAATTAAACCATTAAAAATGGTCTAATTTATGGAAAAAATTATTTTTCTCGGAATCAAACGAAACTCCTAGGGGACCTAGTGCATGTTCATACGACTCAATCGAGATGGCTAACACGTAAAAAATCTTAGACACAAGACTCTAATAACCACCTTAGGTTTTGACCACCATGGGAAATACTCCAGCTTTGGAGGTTTGAGTGAAAAACTTAGGGATTATACGCCACTGACAAGTAGTGCATAATTCCTAAGGAAAAAACACTATAGAGTATCCCCAAATGGCTAAACCTACGGATAGCCGAGTCTTTTATAAAAAGACCTCGTTTAGACCGACTTTTTACATTTTCCCCATGGAGGTATGAACATGCAATTATTACAAATGGGGCAAAAAGTGCCATGAAAATGACTTCTGAACTTCTGAACACTGATGATGAACATGGATGATGTTCAATAAACTGGCGGGTCACAAAATATTCAACTATTGTACAAAATAGGTGATAACAAAATCCATCAATCCCACCAAGAAACCACCGTATAGTTGAGTCTCAATGTTACTATCCACACAAGCGAGCGTCTTGAACATTTAACATAATTTAATATTCCAAGGCGTATAAATGTTTTCGACTTCGTTTAGTCACTATTAATCCTACCGCGGTATTTTTATCCATCGAATAAATTCTTGAATTTGGTAAACCCGTGGCCAAGTGAAGCCATAGCCGCGAGAAACCTGCACATTTAAAACGCAACACAAAATACAAGACCGCAAGTTAGAGGGTGCAACCGAATTGTTTTAGCTACCGGCTATGGGCTTCATTATAAATTCCTAACATTGCTTCAAGGTTGGTTGGTCTTACACCGGTGGCAATTTACTACAGCTGCTCCAGGTCCGATTCTCGGTGCAAATGCATCGCTGTATGGCGTTTACCTGCGAACCCAAAAGTCTACGAGTCCCAGGAATTTCGATCTTTCTCCCATCAAAAAGACATTGTCTCACCTATGAAATAACCGTTAAAGGTGGAGGGAAGCACTAAGCACATCTGGAGCTGTTTCCTCCAGTTGGGTGTAGCAAATGCAATGTTGGTTGACAGGAAAAACAAGAGGAGGAGCAATCAAGGTTCAAAAATATATTGCAGGCCATGGAAAAAAGGAGGTTATGGCAGTTTTTCTGCTTCACATGTGGTGGCACAGATATTGGCGGCTTCTTCCCGGATAAACACAGATTTGGGTCGGTCTATTATTATTGGGTTGCAGGATTCTATCCTCACTTATCTGCAAAAGTCGTCCAGGGATTCATCCACTGTTGAAGAGCTCTTGTCAGAGGGGTTGTTTGCTGTATTGCCTGTTCTTCTTGCCTCTAGGTATGCCTTCATCACATGAATTCGGAGCCCTGTAAATTTCTTATTCTTTTGTCAGAACAATTGTAATGTAATGTATGAATGAGAAACTACTATAATTTACATGAATTTATAGTCCTGTAAATTTGATAGTGTTTTACATTGGTTTGGTTGGAGGATGGTATTCATTGTAAATATCTCAAAAGGTTACATTGCTGTCACCAATATATGCAACTTGTTAGAGGATACTTAATGTTGAGTGCGAGTAGTATTATGCTGGAAAAAGGTTGGAAAGCACGGGATATTTTGATTATGCTGCTAGTGTCTGGTGACTGTACTGGGGTTAGAGTGCTTTTAGGTTTGCAATAATATTGAGCTTTTCGTCGTGGATTATATTGGATATCTGAAAATGCATGATTATTTGAGCAATCAATGCTTTTCACTGAATGTTGGAAACCATCACATATCCATCTTAACCCAGATCTGTTATGTGCCTAGATGTATAAGGTTCCCGGAGGTAGCAATCTCAGTATTGTGGGTACAAAAACATTGAAATTGCTACCCCAAGACGCATTGCATATCTGGGTTAACATGGATTTGTGATAGTGTTTATTATTAACAACTCCATATGAGTGTGAGGCGGACATCAGCCCAAGCATCACAGTCACACACAAACATAGAGTGTCGATGGATTCCCCTAACTGGGCTGTGGTTGATGGATCTCCTATACCAAGGCTGTAAAAACTAAAATGTGCCTCTCCGCCCAATTATAATTTTCAACAATGGTTAAACACAATTTAGGAGAAAAAGAACAGAGTGTTATCTAGTGGCTACTTGTGGTTATCTAGTGGTTCTTGCTAGTTAGCAGATAATTTCATCCCATTCAGTTACAGCATACACCATGTGCACACATAACATGGATCCTATGCGAATTTTAATTGTTAATGGCTTTAGCTTGCCACAGGTATTACTACAGAGTGTGGAAATAATTGGAGGAGCAGCCCTCTGGTCATATGAAGTGAATATGAAGGTTGCCAACGATAAAGAAATTGTCACTGCTCTGGTGGCCATGATGTCAAATCAAAACAAGGATATCACAAGAGGTGCTTGTAATGCTGTTGTGGATCTGGCAATAACATCTGTTGGAAGAGAAAAGTTACGAGAATGCAGAGCCATTGACCAACTGTTGTGAGTATAAGTCCTTACTTTGGATAACTTATATTGATTAAGGTTCTTGTAGTTTTAGAAGACAAATTTTAGCTTCCCAACCGATTGTTCTATTATGAATGTTTCCTTAACAGAAGTGAAATATTTAAATTTGTTCAGAAGTCATTTAAACTGTCTTATGATAAATGCACATAATTGGAGGTAAGAATAGGAAAAAACGTTTTATGATATAGCTACAATAATTCAAAATTTAACCGAAGGTTCAGAATCTGTGCAACTTAAATAAGGTTATACCAGAATTTGTGCAATAAGGTAATTAAATTATGAAATATATATGTTTGGAGATGAAATAGTTTCTTTGAAGTTTGAACCCATATCAAAGTCAATCTGTGAGATCATAATCTGGGAACACTACGACAAAATGAAGATAAATCTGCAGTTGTTGAAAATCAAACAGAACATACACTATTTCCATTCTTAGAGTAAAATTGATGCATAGGAGAACTTGTGCTCATTGATTTCCCAGATTGTGAAGTCAAAGATGAAAAAGCCTTATATTTCAAGAAGACAAAAGGCTATGTCGCCTGTTGCTTGGCGCATCTGCTTATGCTAACAGAGTTTAGGGCATATGCTATTTGTGTAAGAGATATGACCATAGAGAAACAAACTCACAGTTAGTGATTGACATTTTCCTTCTGGAATTTTGGCTTGATTGATTCGATATAATATCTATATATTGCTGTGTTACCGGATCCACGGATCCGATACGTATCCGGATCGGATCCATCATGGAAACGTATCCCCTACAGAAGGAAACGTATCTTGGTCCTATGACACGGATCCTGTGAAAAATCAAACATTTCCTGAAATTTTCAAACGGATCCTGAAACTTCCAGTGCTTCTATGACCCATTGATCCCCCCAAAAGAATGTTTTTTAATGAAAAACTTAAAAAACCCTACAACTAATGGCTAAAAGTGTAAAACCCATTCCTGCTCAAGGTCTGATCTATCCTTATGTCAAGATCTGCTCCTGAACTCTGATATATCAATATCAAGTTCTACTCTCAATGTTTTTATTTGATTTATCTTTATGGTCAAGGTCTGTCGTCAAGGGATGATCTATCTTTACGTGCTATGTTGTTTCTCACTTCACCTACATTGTTTTGTAGTCTTGCCATAGTCTTCAAGAAAACCACTTTCTTCCCTGCTGATAGGGACATGTGGATGTGGCTCACAAAAACAATATTATGACCTGCTTCAAGTTCATGCTGAAATGGTTTTTAAAATTATCAATATCAATCATGGTTACAACTCATCAAATTATCAGTTATGGTACATGAACTCTCTTTTTTGGCAATAACTTATAGTTCTACTCTTGAGTTTCATGAATAGTTTGATTCTTCACTCTATATTTTTATTTATTATATAAATATTTTTATATTTTTGTGTACTTGTCGTTTCCCTGCCGTATCCGGATCCTGGGTTTTAAAAAATCTGGCGAATCCGTATCCGGATCCGGATCCGTATCCGAATCCGTATCTGTATCCTGGTAACTTAGATATTTTGTGGCCACGGCATGTCTCTCTCCTGTTTCATACTCTCCTTTCTTTGACAAGCCATTTGATTTTCAGAAATTCTTTATGTAGTCTAAGCATTAGACATTTTCTTCACTTGCACTTTCGTATCAAAACACTGTTGGATCTTGATGTTTGCTCCTCCAACCAAATCCATTACAAGCTAAAATAGATCAACCCATGGATGGCAAGACTAGCATCAGGATAAGCAAGATTGCCCCAAAGATTACAACATTGATCAGTTTCATTTCTGAGGTATGGGATCACCAAAAAATCATCTAGATTTCTCTGCAAATCCTCTGCAACTTCTGTTTGACTGATTTCTTTAAGCTTTTCTGCATTTGTTTTCCTTTTACCCTTTTGTTGTTGTTATCCATAGTCTCTTTCAAGTTTCTGTGCCTTGTCTGGATCAGATTGCTGGTAGGATGGCACTTTCATGTTGCTATTTTCCCATGTAGCCTTGATGAAGCATGACCCCCCCTGCCATTTTGTATCTTAGGTTCTACTTTGCAAGAGGGCACTTACTTCCACCCTAGGCTAGGGTAGTTATCTCTTGCAATCTCTTCTGGAGGCCGCGTAGAGGGACTATCTGTGAGTTGGTTATATCTCTCTATTTATGTAAGGTCCAAAAACAAAATCCTTTACAACAACCAAGAGGGTGCTAAGTATGTAAAGGGAAGATTAGATTTTGGCATTCTATATGGGAACAACAAAGAGCCTCAGTTGAGTGGCTATGCAAACTCAGATTGGGCAGAATTTGTGGATGACAGGAAGTCTACAATAGGTTATGTGTTCAGTCGTGGCATAGGGCAGTTTCCTGTATAGAAGTAGAATATAGAGCTACAGTTAAAGGGTGCGTGAAGTTGTTTGGCTTCATAGAATGCTTGCAGATTTGCAAGTTCATTAAGATGAGTCCACGATACTTTTTTGTGATAACCAGGTAGCTCTTAAGCTAGCAAAGAACCCCATCTTCCATGAGCAGACCAAACATATTGATGTGCATTGTCTTTTCATCTGACAACTTATAGAGGACGGAGAAGTTGAATTGAAATATTACCCAACTCAGGATAGACTGCAGATATTTTACCAAGTCTCTTGGCCCTGATAAATTTGTAAAATTCAGAGACAAACTTGGTGTAGTCTGAAGAATGACCATTAAGGTAGGATGTTAGAGTTATCTAGCTAATGATGGTCATGTAGACTATAGACTTACACATATTAGAAAGCCACTTATTGACTTAATCTAAATCGTGCTTGAGTTCTATGAGTGGACCAAACACATTGTGTGCATTGTTATTTCGTGTGACAACTTGTAGAAGATGGAGAAGTGGAGTTGAAATATTGCCCAACTCAGGACCAGACTGCAGGTATTTCCACGAAATCTCTTGGCTGAGATACATTTGTAAGCACTAAACTTGCTTGATAAAACTTTTAGAACTTAAAAAAAAGGAAAATCTTCTATCTTGCTTCTTTAGATCTACTTTAAAACTTGCAAAATAAAGAGATAGCAACCTAGATCTAGATGATCAATTAAAACTTTAAGTATTAGATTGCAATTTATTTAGATCTACTTATCAGAATAACTTTTAAAACAAGATCTAAATTTGAAAAGAGAATGGTAACCGATGTAGATGAGAAAAATTGGATCAAGAAGTTATGAACCCATGGGGGTTGAGCATTGAAGAGGGGCTATGGAGTCTGCTTCCTGATGCACCGGCGGGATCGATCTCTTTGTTTAGATTTACTGAATGAAAAGAAGAGCTAACATGCTCATCCACTCCTCCAGCTTAAGCAACCTGCAAGATCAATACAACACTAGCAAAGGGGATTAAGAGCATTTTTGTGAATGATTAAAAGAAAACATGAGACATAATAGATTCAAACAAGAGTTCTTTCTACCTCTAGCATTCTAATATCATTGACAATAGCAAATAATCTATAAAGCACTACTTACTATTCTTTATGAAAATACTTTCCCTTCAAAGACAAATGAATCCCAACAATTACTAGCATGCAACAATGATACATATTACCTCATATTAGCAAAGCATGGAACAATCCAACACCGTAGACAACACCATAGTAGCTTCCAAAGCCTTTTATTAACTCAATGAAAAATATTACAATAGCAAGCAGAGGTTCGACCTTCTGATGCAAAACATGGACCAAAAGCTCTCATTAAATAGATAAATACATGCATAGGGGGCGCAATTCCCAAGAGAGGGGCACATCTACCAAGAGGGAGTTAACTGATCCTGACTGGATCTTGATTGAACCCTGATTGAAAGCCATTTTAAGGAGGTTGCGCCACCTCTGGATGAGGTAGGTGTCCTCAACCTCGTAGTTATCACACCCAATCCTCATCCTCCATCTCAAGAAGTCGCCCATGCATGGAGAGGGCACATTTCCCATGGCTCAGATGACTGGAAATAGCTTGGTGTGTTTGGATTTGTCTAATTCGAAGCTTAGATCACCTTCAGTTGACTGTATAATGGCTTTAGTTCATCCTCAGTTCAACTCCGGACACTTTCCATTGTTTTAGGAATTTGTCTTTTTATTTAATATGTTTTTATTTGACATTGATTTTGTCTTTTTGGGGTTTTTAGAGCAAATATTATTTTCTGAGATAAATAATTGCTTGAAACTTAGGAAAAGTGGGTTTATGGGTTAAACGGGTGCTCTGGATTAGAAAACGAGCACCCCATTGTCAGATTTCACCCACAAACCACTTAATTATTACATTTTGAAATTTTTTAATTAAACCATTAAAAAATGGCCCAATTACCGAAAAAATATATTTTTTTCAAAACTTAAAAAAAACACCTAGGGACCTAGTCCATGACCATATGAATTTATTTAAGTGTCTAGCATGTTTATATAAGTTGACACATGAAATTTAATAACCCCCCAAGGCCTAACCACCAACTTAGGCATTCCAGCTTTGGAGGTGTAGGAGAAAAACTCGTTAATTATACTCGGCTAAAGGCAAAGCATAATTGACAAGGGAAAAAACTCCTTGGAATACCCTCATTAGTTGCCAAATCCTAGGGAACCAAGTTACTCAAAAGACCACCATGCTAGTACACTTTATTACAAATCCCGTGGGGCATGGACATGCATTAAAAATATAAAAAAAGGGGCCTTGAAAAGGCCTGATTTGAACTTCTGAACACTGAAATGCACAAGTATTTGTGCAAACTTTGGTGGCTCTCTGGAAGTCCAACTGATGTGCAACTCAGTTGGTAACATGACCAAGTGTCATCATGTGTCCTCAAAGTCTAACCAAAACTACGGCTAAATCAACATATACAAGTGTGCACAAGTGGAGCACTCTATCCAAGTCATAAGCAAAAATATCAAGAGTGTCACCATAACATTGAGATATATAACATATAATGTAAGGTGCTCCAAGATCAACCCAAGGTACATCAATAATCATCCTTTGAAATTCTTGATATGCTTTGGGAGCAACAATCAAATGATGTGCAATGACAACTTTTCTCTAGGCATTGCACACCCATTGATGGTGATGGTGATCAAAGGCATTTCTTTTATTCTCATCCAGCTCTAGCAATTGATCTAGGGTGCTCATGTAATAGGACCAAGTGTCATCATGTGTCCCCAAATTCTAACCAAAACTACGGCTAGCTCAACATATACACATGTGCACAAGTGGAGCACTCTATCCAAGTGATAAGCAAAAACATCAAGAGTGTCACCATAACACTGAGATATATAACATATAATATAAGGTGCTCCAAGATCAACCCAAGGTACATCAATAATCATCCTTTGAAATTCTTGATATGCTTTGAGAGCAACAATCAAATGAACTTGCAATGACAACTTTCCTCTAGGCACTGCACACCCATTGATGGTGATGGTTGACAATGTCATAAGGGAGGTGCCGGGGAAAAATGAGCACCAATAACAATGTCCTTGTTTCCATTGTGAGCTCTTGCAAGTCTTTGACATGTGTGATGAAAATCACAGGTGCAAATGGATTTTGATGAAAATCACGAGTGTGGAACCTCATATAGTATGAGAGGTAACACCTGGCATGATATGGGTATATGTGCTCTTGAAGAAGGGCATATGAAGACTTCAAAACCTCTACACCTGCTAGAGCTTGACATGGAAAGATGAGATCGTGTGGTGGGAGAGATATCATATTCTCATCTCGAAACCCCATAGAAGAGATAAATCAAAACCATGTCTCTCCAATATCTAGTACATCAAAATTTTAAAGCAATGCATGAACTAAATGCTAGAAACAACAAGTAAATCCTATCCTACTGTCCTAAAGGACTTAGTCACCTATTCTATTGCTCTCAAGAGCCCATTCATTCTATAAGCTAAACATAGCACTAAATGCCATTAGAAAGTACATCTTAAGATATTTCCCATTCATGGGCAAAGGCAACTTTTCTCTGTCCAGGTCACTGAGGTAGAAGGAATTTGAACTAACAACATCCTTGATCTTGAAGGGGTCGAGCCATAGTTTGTCGAAATTTTCATGCTTTCCTGGCTTATTGTCTTTGATCCCACATGAGGACCATGCCATCTTTCTGCAATATCCTTGAATGAGCTCTTTTGTTGAAATACCCTTTAACCTTCTCTTGATTTTCTGCTAAGTGATCAAAGGCATTTCCTTTGTTCTCATCCAGCTCTACCAACTAATCTATCCTTGCCTGAACCTCTTTTTGATTTGATGTGAAATGATGCAACAACTGATACAGTGGAATCTTGAGATATTTCGTATACCAACTTGATTAAGCTCTTACCAGTTGCTTCTTTCTTTGTAATCCTATCAGCCTACAATCCATATTTCAATTTACCGTCTCAAGTTCCAACTCTTTTTGTTTTCACCCACAATTTTCTTTATAATTGTCATAAAGTTCTTATTACTGGATTCAACCAATCCATTTCCTTGTGGGTAATAATTTGGTGAGTGCAACAAGACAATGCCATGGTCAAAAAAAATATGTCTGCAACTCTTCAGAATTGGAAACCTTCATTGCCAATTTTTGCTTGTTAGCAAAGAGCTGACATGGTTGACATGTCCTTACAAAACACTACACATCTGTAAAGATACTAGGCCAATAGTACTCTACTCACAGAATCTGCTGTACAATTTTTCCATGAGTGTCTTTGCCTCAACCTCGTCAACACATCTGAGGAGCAATCCCTCAGGATTCCTGTAGCCTAAGCCATCATGGATTAAACAAATCTTGGCAACCCTCAATCTCATGGATCCTTTCGTATGATCAGTAAGATCATTTAGACAAGACAAACTCTTTAGATAGAAAACAATATCCCTGTGCCAATCATGAGTTTGAAGATCATCAATAAATAATTGCTAAGCCATCTCCTTGTCTTGTTCACCTTCAATGTCCAAATCTTTTTCATTCCCTTCCGTTAACATCTTTTCCAGGCCTTGACCCTTTACCGACTTGGTTGGTTTTATTTCCAAGTCATATTCTTGTATTCTGGAGATCCATTTTCCTCTTCTTCCCAAACAATCTTGTTGCACTAAGATATCCTTTTTTGCTGCTTGAGGAACATAGCCAATCACTTGAGAATATTCTACATATCCTTAGAAATGCTTTAACACCTGAACCAAAGCATAAGCCTATTTCTCCATTTTTGTGTAATTCAATTCTGTGTCTCTCAAGCTTCTGCTTATGACCTTCTTCATTCTTCTATAATAAGACACCAACATTTGTATCCTATGAAGCAAACAAACAAATCTGAAACTCCTTTGAATAATTTGGACTTACCAGCATGGGAGTTGATGCAATAACTTATTTGATTTGATGGAATGTCCTCTTTCTTTCATTATTCCATTGAAAATCACTATCCTTTTTTATCATCTTTGAGGTTTGTTTAATGATCTCTGCAAAGTTTGGGACACGCCTTCTAATTAAAATTTATTCTACCGAAAAATGACTGCACGGCTTGTTTACTTGCAGGCAAAGCAGCTTGTTGAATACCATGAATCCTTTTGGGTCTATCTTGATATTGTCTTTTGAAATTCTATGGCTCAGAAGCTTTCCTTCATCCACCCCAAATACTGATTTCTTGGGATTCCATGATATACCATACTTTCTGCACCTTTCAAATACCTTCCTGAGATGATGGACATGTGCATTTCTCTCCTTGAGGAAACTATTAAATCATCTTGATAAAGTTTAGTGATCTTGCCCATAATATCTTTAAAAGCAATGTCCATTTCCCTGTAAACTGTTGATCTTGCATTTAATAAACTGACAGGCATCCCGAGATACTCAAATGTTCCCCAGGGCATAGTAAAAGTTGTTTTATAATGATCCTCCATTTTAATGTTTATTTGATTGTACCCTGAAAATCCATCCAGCATTGACATCATCCCCGGTCCTGTAATCCTCTATAGTAGATGTTCCATGTTGGGCAACCTATAATTATTGACAACTGATTCAAATTTATGAAATTGACACATTCTAAATTCACCATTCTTCTTTCATATTGGAACCCGGTTTGCCATTCAGGTTGAATGCCTTGTAGGAGCATTCAACCTTTTGTAATTTGTATTATTGGTGCTAATTTCAGATTCATATGCCTCTGTTTCTGTCTAAAAGGATTCACATCTTTCTTTAATGGGATGTTATGCTGAATAATGGCTCCCTTGTACGCTTTTGAGTCATCATACGACCAAGCAAAAACATCCTTATACTCGTTGGTTCCTTGTATAATGTAACAAAAATATTTGCACATGTTGGGATGGTAGCATAAGATACATCCCATTTGAAGGCTACCTCCCAAACTTGCAATATATTTCCTTAATAACAACATTCCCCATGCGTCCGGAACATCAATAACCACAATATCGAGTAACATTGAGATGTCTAAATATGTTGTCAATGCAACTTTAAGGTCTTTAATTAGGCCACATACTTTATCTCCCCGGAGTCCATTGCACACACATTTCTGTATGGGCGAGTAGTCTTGGGACCCAATTGATTCATCAGCTTGAGGGACATAACATTCGTTGAAGCTCCAGAATCTGTCATGCAATTATTTAGCAACATATCATTTTTCATTAGCGTGATAAAGAAAAGGATTGTGACTGCCATTCTTCCTTCCTTGGTTCATAGCCTGAAGAACCATAGGGCAATCTTCATTGACTTCTTTTACTTCTTCACCTTCATCTGGGACAATTTACTTGTCTCATCAATATTTAAATCCACATCTACATCCACATGCATCATTTCATATGAAGAAACCTTGTTGGTTCCAATTACAAAATTGGTATTTGCTCAAGCCTGGGCCTTTTGGAAAACACGTGGGTTTATTCCATTATTTTGCCTCCATAGCGCTCTGTGTTCATACACTTGCCATCCATTGTTTAAAATCTCCTTTTTGGTTGGTTTCGGGCCAATCGTCTTGGTTATCTTATCAACCTCAATTCTATTGTGCTTAATTTGTTGAATATCTTCACTTGATACATTAAATGCCTTTCCTTCAGTCATACAAATGAATATGTTGGATCATCTACAAATTACAGTCATTTGGTTCATTCTGACTTTCCAGTGTCAAGGTGAGACCTTGTTCAGAACTTCTTAGGCATTCAGGACAAATGCTCTCATCATGACACTCTTGACAACATCTACACCATGGATAATCCTCTTGATTTACCATGTTAGTTGGATTCAGTGGAATAGGATCCCTTGGCTCATTTAGACCTTTGTTTCTTTCAAAATTTCTCCTGGGATGAAACTGAGCTTGTTATATTCTTTCCATTCTAACCATTCTGTTCTGCATCCCTGATATAGAAGCTTGGATATTAGAAATGAGGCCTGCAACTCTTTCATATCCTCAGTTATTACTGTCATTGGATCTGGGGCAGGATCAATTGTATTCATCATCGTTGCTCTCAGCTTTGCCCTAGATATAGTTGCTCTTGAAAAATCAGGCAAGTTAGACTTACCCGAAGCTGTCATGTTTTTCTCAATTTCTACCGCAGCTTCTTGGGCTACTTCAAGGTTTTGAGGGTCCTTTTCCCATACTTGGAAACCAATTTCTCTATCAAATGCCTCAATATAAGAGATCAAAATGGTTGCCTCTAGGGGTTTCACTGGTACAATCTTAACGACATCATAAGTTTCTCTCCACAAATCACTAGCTCTCATTGAATGGAGAAGCTTCTCAAGAAAGGTGAACTAGGAGTTGTTGCTCAACTATTATTATGGAGATTCCACAAGAACAACAATACATTTCTCTAGAGCTTCAAGATGTTTGGATAAGAATCCCACAATATTCCAAGAGAAATTAATAGGACTTTCACTTGTGAGCGATCATGATTATGCCATCCAATTAGTTCAAATATGTTAGCCTCTTAACATTCAACCTTTTCACCACCCCTATAAATAAAAGAATGATATTGAACAGATCAAATGAGAGATGTTGGAATCTTGGATATAGGAATTATTTGACTTGTATGCAACCTTGGCACTATTTGATTAAACCTTTTGTTATGATCTTCTAGAGTTTCATTTTCATTTCTTTTTGCACTACTTAGGGAAGCCAACAAAAGTCTACTTTCCCTATGTTCCCCATTTTTCTTTGAAAGCATCTTCCAATTGAGCTTTTGTACTAATACTATTGTCAATCAAGCTTGTGAACCAATCTACAACATCCTCTTCTAGTGACAAGACAAACAACTTCATAAGAACATCTAAGTGCCCAATATTGTACCTCTTAATCATAGTCATGAACGTGTTCCAATGATCCTTAGCAGATACGACATTATTTCCTTGGACCGTTGATAACTGTCTAAGGCTTTTTCTAGCACATCATGAGGATACCCGATGATATTTGTAAAATTGAGGTTTATAATTCTTATCCAACCAAGGTGCATCCATAGTTTCTTGAGGACTAGGTTATCATGAGTTACTTGAAAAGATTTGCCTTGTGTCTTCACTAAACTGAAAATTTTGTGGTTCACGGGGGTGCTTGTTCTCTCTTCTTCTATGATATCTTTTTGGATTAGGTGAACAAGGCCTTGTGAAGAGCTCCTTGTAGAATATTTCTTTGTAACAACTTCTTTATGTGGAGTCTCCATATGAGCTTGTATATTAAACCCTAAAGCTTATACTCATCCATTTGTTGTGAAGCTTAGCTTCAAAATCTGGGAAATGGAATTTCTCCTTGTCAATGGTGCCAAAATGTTACCAATCCAACCTGCACTTGAGATCCAAAGTCTTAAGATCGGTGCAAGCTAAAAAGGTAACTCAAGATGTTGCCATTGTCACCACAAAACCCTCTTCTCGTTTTAGATCTCTCCTCTGGTACAAGGTGTTAAAAATTCAAAACTGATAGCAGTAGCAGACTGTAAATTTCAAAAAATGCAGAGATAGCTAACTGTAGATAAAAATTAGAACAACATGCAACCACAAGAACACAGCTGTTTACCCTGGGGAAAACCTTTTAAGGTATAAAAACCCCAGCAAAAATATCTTCCTTAAATATGAGATGTCTGAGTTTTACAACAGCAGGCTAAACAAGCCTTTCCAACAATTAGAATTGTTTTATTTACAAAGAAGAACCCTGTTGAAACTGTAGCTGAAGCAGTTTCAACCTTGTTTGACCAATCCTGCACCTGTCACTGTTCACTGATGTCTGATGTAGTCTTTTCAGGGCTGTAGTGACTTGTACATTATGTTGTAATGGCTGCCAAAAGGTTAGGGACAGACCCTCAGCTGTATTGAACCAAGAACCAGCAATAGAACCCAGTAGTAACAGTAATATGGTATAAACCAGCAGTAAACTCAGCAGTAGAATACACCAGCAGTAAACCCAGCAGTAGAAGACACCAGCAGTAAGAAATCACCCTTGACAGGGGCCGAATATGCACAGCAGTAAGTATATTTAACCCAACATTCAATGAAGAGAACCCAGACATCAAATGACACCACTGTACTGTCTTCTTAACACCACTGAACTGTCTTATTGGTACCACCGAACTGTTCTCAGAGCTGTCTTTTAAAGCATACGAAATTTTCTTGTTTGAATGATGAGTTTTCACCTTTTATTTATAGTGGAATAAATTCCACTTTTATTGGGGCCGACCTGTCCTCTTATTTCAGCCATTAAAAATTAATTTAATCATTGAGCCGACTTGCATTATTTAGCCATTAAATCATGAGGCCGACTTGCATTAATTTGCCATTAAATTTTTATTTTAATCAATGAGGCCGACCTTCCAATAAATATATATATAACATATATATTTTAATTTTTTCACATCATTCATCATTTTAATTTTGTCTTTCCTCCAATAATGAGTTGACCCAAAATACATAAATAAATACATATTTATTTCTTTCTTCTTCTTCTAACTGGTGGGTTCATGGACCAAGCCAAGTGGTGCTTGGGTTCTATGGTTCTTCACTAGATCATCCAGGTGTCCTTCAAGGTCTTCATGTCCACTCCAAGTACATCATCATAGGAAGATATTTAATTTCTTTACTTCACCCACCTGTGGTCACCAAGTCCAAGTGGAGGAGTACACCACTTGCCCAGACCTGGTCTGGGGCTTACAGTGAAATCCTGGTAACTGACCAGGTACCTCCATTCTCCCAGAGAATGGCTCTCAGCCCCAGGCTGAGCTTTCAGTCCCAGACTGGATCAATATCCTGGTAACTGACCAGGTGCCTCCATTCTCCTAGAGAATGGCACTCAGCCCCAGGCTGAGTTGCCAGTCCCAGACTGGGTCAATATCCTGGTAACTGACCAGGTGCCTCCATTCTCCCAGAGAATGGCTCTCAGCCCCAGGTTGAGCTCCCAGTCCCAGACTGGGTCAATATCCTAGTAACTGACCAGGTGCCTCCATTCTCCCAGAGAATGGCACTCGATGCTGCTCAGGAAAAATCAACACTCCCTCTCAGCGAGAGGGTCATTCTCTGCAATACCAAGCTTGTCTCGAAAGTGCACAAGCTTTGTCAATGACAGGGGCTTGGTCAATATGTCAGCAATCTGCTCATCTGTACGAATGTACTGGAGCTTCATGGCACCTCGCTGTACCATATCTCTGATGAAGTGGTACTTCATCTCAATGTGTTTTGACCTGTCGTGAAATACAGGGTTCTCTGAAAGCTTAAAGCAACTCTGATTATCGCAATGGATAACAGTTGGTTCAAGCTTTCCACCAAACAAGTTAGAGAGAAGCTTTCTAAGCCAACTGCTTCTCTGCAGGCATCACTGGCAGCAATATACTCAGCTTCAGCTGTGCTCTGAGCTATGGAACCCTGTTTTCTGCTGGACCATGAGATCATGGCTGATCCCAAACTGAAACAGTACCCTGATGTGCTTTTCCGGTCCACTGCACTGCCAGCCCAATCGGAATCAGCATATCCAAGTAGCATTACCCCACTGTTGGAGGTATATCTGAGCCCATATGTTATAGTACCTCGCAAATATCTGAGCACATGTTTGGCAGCTATCCAGTGTATGTGCTTTGGCTCGGACATGAACTGACTCAATGCATTCACTGTATAACAGATATCTGGTCTCGTATGCACTAGATACATCAAAGATCCAATAAGTTGTCGATACTGAGTAGGATCCACTGCCTGTGAAGAAGTAGCTGAGTCACGTAACTTCTTCAGATTTGATGTCATAGGTACACTCATGGGTTTGCAGTCATGCATCCCAAACCTATGCAAGATATCAACTGTATACTTTCCTTGAGACAGAAAGATCTCATCTGGCTTTTGCCAGACCTCTAAACCAAGGAAATAGTGCATGAGTCCCAGATCCTTCATTTCAAATTCTGAAGTAAGATCCCTCTTGCACTGAGCTATCAATTGCTCCTCTCCAGTGAGGAACATATCATCCACATATAGGACTAGGATCAAGACATGGTTCTGAACAACCTTAAAGTAGAGGTTGGGATCAGCAGTGCTCTTGGAGAATCCCAAACTGTGAAGGTAACCATCAATCCTGGCATACCAGACCCTTGGGGCCTGTTTGAGTCCATACAAAGCTTTCTTTAGTTTGCACACATGAGACTGCATTTCATGTGTCACAAAACCTTCAGGTTGCTCAATGTAGACCTCTTCTTCAACTTCTCCATTAAGAAAAGCTGTCTTTACATCCATTTGATGGAGTTTCCATCCAAAGACAGCAGCGAGGGAGATAATAGTTCTGATGGTGGTATACCTGGCAACAGGGGCAAATGTTTCATCATAGTCTATGCCTTCCTTTTGTGAGAAACCTCGTGCCACAAATCTTGCTTTATATTTCTCAATGCTGCCATCAGCAGCATGCTTAATTTTATAGAGCCATTTGGAAGTTACCACAGACTTCCCTTTTGGTCGAGGAACAATTTCCCACACATCATTTTTCATAATGGAATTATATTCTTCTGTCATGGCATCAATCCATACCTGATGAGACTCTGCTTCTTTGAATGTAGAAGGTTCTGCATCAATGAGCTTACTCATAAGACTTGAGTATTTCTGGGGCTTCTTGCTTTCTCTGAATGTCCCAGATGGAGCTTTATGCTTCTCTGCTTCTTGCAATATTTCTCTTGCCCAAGTAGGTCTTCTCTTGGAAGGAGGAGCTTCAAGTAGTTCTTCAGTTGGTCTTTCTGGTTCTGAGTAAGCATGAGGTTCATCTTCTTCCTCCCTCTGATTCTCTGAATGAGGAGAGTCTGGAATGTCAGAAAGAGATCCTTCTGGATCTTTTGGAAGCTCTTTGGAGTGGCGGAAAACAGCTTCCTCATGAAATATCACATCTCTGCTGATTTCAATGTACCTTTGACCAGGAACATAGATACGGTAGGCTTTTGAATTTTCACTGTACCCAACAAATGTGCCTTTCTTTCCGGAAGGCTCCAGCTTTAATCTCTTTTCTTTTGGCACATGGATGTAGACAGGAGTGCCAAAGATCCTCATGTGGTCAACTGCAGGTTTCTTTCCTGTAAAGACTTCTTCTGGAGTCTTTTCTCCCAAAATGGCATGAGGACTTCTGTTTTGAATATAGACAGCTGTACTAGTAGCCTCAGCCCATAGAGACAAAGGAAGATCTAGATCACACAACATGGCTTTAGCAGCCTCACAAACTGTTCTGTTCTTCCTTTCTGCAACCCCGTTCTGTTGGGGGTTGTAAGGTACAGTTAACTCCCTCTTGATCCCTGCTTTTTGGCAAAAATCATCAAAATCATTTGATTCAAACTCACCTCCATTGTCTGACCTCAAGATGCGAATGTGTCTTCCTGTCTGATTTTCAATCAGCGCCTTGAACTCCTTGAACTTATCAAAAGTTTCACTCTTAGCCTTTAGAAAGTAAATCCAAGATTTACGAGAGTAATCATCAATGAACAGCACATAGTATAAGCAACCACTTAAGGAAGGTGAAGACATGGGTCCACAAATGTCAGAGTGAATCAAATCCAAAATACCTTTTGATCTGCTGTGACTTTTGGAAAAAGACTTCTTGGTATTTTTACCAAGGGCACAACCTTTGCAAATACCACTATGTTCATTAGAAAACTCAGGCATACCTGTAACCATCTCTTGGAGACCAGGGAGAGCTGCATAATGAAGGTGCCCAAACCTACGATGCCATAGCTCACAAGGGTTGATAGTGTTGTGAACCAATGCTTGAGTAGAATGCCCAGAGGCCTTGTAAAGGCCTCCCTCTCGAACCCCAATCAATTCTGCTGCACTTAACCTTTCATTCTTTGACCAAAGCAAAACCTTTTTGTCCATGAATATAACTCTGTAGCCTTTGTCTTCTAAGCCAGCAACAGAAAGAAGATTTTTCTTCAAACCTGGAACATATAGTATGTCTTCAATGTGCAACATGGTCCCTGAATCAAGTTGAAATGAGACTGAACCCACTCCCTCTATTTTGTAGGTGGAGTCATCTCCAAGTTCTACTTGAGTGTCAAACTTCTTCTTTCTGTAGCTTGTAAGAGCTTCACGGGAACCTGTCATATGTTTTGAGGCTCCACTGTCCACCAACCAAGAATTTGAGCTGTTGGTGATGGACCCTGCTAGGGCAGAAATCAAATAGTATTCTTTCCTTGAATCTTCTTGCTAGGAAGACCTTGCATTTTTCTTCTTCTTTGGTTCTTCTTCTTCAACTGTAGATGCTTCAAATTTTCTTTTGGGCCTTCTCTTTGGCAACCTACAGTCCCTAGCATAATGTCCCATTTTAAAACAATTAAAACATTTAACTTGTGACATATCAAATTGCCTACCTTGTGGCTTGTTCTCTTTCTTCTTGGGATGGAAAGGCTTCTTGAATTGCTTCTTAGTTTTAGCTGCTAGTGCAAGGTTCTCTTCTTCAGGACCCTTAGTTCTGCTTTGTACTCTACCTTCTTCTTCTAAACAGTCATGCCAAAGTCTCTCAAAATCTGGCTGAGTCTCACGCCCACTAACAGAAGCTAAGAAGGTTTCCCAAGAACTTGGAAGACCATCAAAAACTGTTTGTACAAGATCATCATCATCTACTGTAACCCCAATAGCAGAAAGTTGGTCTCTTACCTGAGCAATCTTTGTGAAGAAGGAGGCCACTCCTTCATCTTTTTCCATCTTCAATGTACGAAGTCTATTTTTCAAGACTCTCTTTTGACTGGGTGCTTTCTTCTCGTACAAATTTGTCAAGGTGTCAAAACACTCCTTGGCTGTCTTCAGTGGTGTTATGGCAGGCATTATATTTTCCTTGACTGAGTCATAGATAATTCTCCTAGCCTTGGCTTGCTTCTTTTTGAATGCTGCCCTTCCTGTGTTTGACGTGGGTTCTTCTATAACATTGATGACCAATTCATCAAGGTCATTTTCTTCCAAGGTGGCCATAATTCTTGCCTTCCATGAGTTAAAGTTTGCTGAGCCCTCAAGTCTGTCCTCTGGTCTGAAAGAGGTAGAAGAAGCCATCTCTAGTTTGTCTGTGTTGTCCCAAGGTCTATGTAAGACACAGTCACCTGCTTAAACACTGTGTGCTTTACAAGCAGAGCTCTGATACCATGTTAAAAATTCAAAACTGATAGCAGTAGCAGACTGTAAATTTCAAAAAATGCAGAGATAGCTAACTGTAGATAAAAATTAGAACAACATGCAACCACAAGAACACAGCTGTTTACCCTGGGGAAAACCTTTTAAGGTATAAAAACCCCAGCAAAAATATCTTCCTTAAATATGAGATGTCTGAGTTTTACAACAGCAGGCTAAACAAGCCTTTCCAACAATTAGAATTGTTTTATTTACAAAGAAGAACCCTGTTGAAACTGTAGCTGAAGCAGTTTCAACCTTGTTTGACCAATCCTGCACCTGTCACTGTTCACTGATGTCTGATGTAGTCTTTTCAGGGCTGTAGTGACTTGTAGATTATGTTGTAATGGCTGCCAAAAGGTTAGGGACAGACCCTCAGCTGTATTGAACCAAGAACCAACAATAGAATCCAGTAGTAACAGTAATATGGTGATAAACCAGCAGTAAACTCAGCAGTAGAATACACCAGCAGTAGAATACACCAGCAGTAAACCCAGCAGTAGAAGACACCAGCAGTAAGAAATCACCCTTGACAGGGGCCGAATATGCACAGCAGTAAGTATATTTAACCCAACATTCAATGAAGAGAACCCAGACATCAAATGACACCACTGTACTGTCTTCTTAACACCACTGAACTGTCTTATTGGTACCACCGAACTGTTCTCAGAGCTGTCTTTTAAAGCATACGGAATTTTCTTGTTTGAATGATGAGTTTTCACCTTTTATTTATAGTGGAATAAATTCCACTTTTATTGGGGCCCGACCTGTCCTCTTATTTCAGCCATTAAAAATTAATTTAATCATTGAGCCGACTTGCATTATTTAGCCATTAAATCATGAGGCCGACTTGCATTAATTTGCCATTAAATTTTTATTTTAATCAATGAGGCCGACCTTCCAATAAATATATATATAACATATATATTTTAATTTTTTCACATCATTCATCATTTTAATTTTGTCTTTCCTCCAATAATGAGTTGACCCAAAATACATAAATAAATACATATTTATTTATTTCTTCTTCTTCTAACTGGTGGGTTCATGGACCAAGCCAAGTGGTGCTTGGGTTCTATGGTTCTTCACTAGATCATCCAGGTGTCCTTCAAGGTCTTCATGTCCACTCCAAGTACATCATCATAGGAAGATATTTAATTTCTTTACTTCACCCACCTGTGGTCACCAAGTCCAAGTGGAGGAGTACACCACTTGCCCAGATCCGGTCTGGGGCTTACAGTGAAATCCTGGTAACTGACCAGGTACCTCCATTCTCCCAGAGAATGGCTCTCAGCCCCAGGCTGAGCTTCCAGTCCCAGACTGGATCAATATCCTGGTAACTGACCAGGTGCCTCCATTCTCCCAGAGAATGGCACTCAGCCCCAGGCTGAGTTGCCAGTCCCAGACTGGGTCAATATCCTGGTAATTGACCAGGTGCCTCCATTCTCCCAGAGAATGGCTCTCAGCCCCAGGCTGAGCTCCCAGTCCCAGACTAGGTCAATATCCTGGTAACTGACCAGGTGCCTCCATTCTCCCAGAGAATGGCACTCGATGCTGCTTAGGAAAAATCAACACAAGGAGGGTGTCCCTAGGGTGAGGATCACTATGACAATACAATTAGGGCTCAAGGTGAAATGAAGATGTGTCTTAAAGAAACAGATTTGTATTTAGGTTTATTTTGTTGATTTTATGGTGGCTGATGGGGTAAGACTAGCGCCAAAAGTCCACAAGGGCAAATGGGGTCATGGAGTATCAACTTGGGCTGCAAATGGATCTAGCTATAGCTGTTACAAACATGCAGAAAACTAAAAATGGGAAGATCTATAAAACTGGAATTTTATGAGAAAGGCCCCTTCCAAAGGTGACCTTGAATGCACATGGAAATCAATAAAGGGTGATTTTATTACTAGCTGAAACATGCATGCAACCTCACTGAAATGGCATAACATAGACATCTCAACTAGATAGCAAAAAGAACAAAGATATGGAAAGATAGAACCTCATCCAATGCTTTATCCAAGGGATATGACTGCCATGTGCTTGGATCTGCTATTGCAGCAGAATTAAAGTGTTTTCCAGTAATGTAAATCAGCAACTATACTAAGATGAACAACCAAACATAGATACTCCACAATCGCATAGCCTCCGAATGATCCATTGACAAAGACAAAACCAAAACCAAAGAGGTATTCTTTATTCAACCAACTACCATTACACATGGAGGAAGCCTTTGTTATATAGAGTTCAACACTCAAACCCCCTTAATCATAAAATAATAGTATCCATGGATAAAACCCTAGATCTAACCTAGGAATTGTAAAAGGAAAGGAACATTTCAAATGAAGTGCGTGAAGGTTTAAGTAAAAGGAAAAGACGACACATTTACATAGGAAAAGGTCTTCACATTAAAACTTAAAATTCAAGATAATAGAGAACCTACTATCATGAAGAATTAAAAGTATTCAAAGGTATGTATAAAAGAAGTTCAAGGTAAAAGTATTCAAAGGTATCTATAAAAGAAGTTCAACGTTATAAAGAGGCTATTCAAAGGTATCTATAAAAAAGGGATATATATATATATATATATATATATGTTAGTGAAGAGGTATAAATGAGGGATACTTTGGATTATTATAAAGTTATATTGTTATAAAGTTTACAAGGGGACCTTTTAAAAGCAAAATCACTTTAGGTCGCTTTTTCAAAAGTGATTTTAGAAAGTGTTAAAAATACTTTGCAAGTGAAAAAGAGTATTACTTAAAGGGTGTTTGAAGTTATGAAGGAAAGAGAAAAAAATATCTTTTTCATCTCTAATTATCAAAGAAGTATGAAGTGAACTATGACATTGACAAAGAACTCTTTTGGCGAAATGCCCATTTTGTGCAACGAGGTTTAATAATTGTCAAGAATCCTTTAGAAATCAAAATGTTAATTGCACAAATTGTAAAAAAGTATTCACTCTAGTTGAATATCAAAGTGATTCACAAATGTAGTCACAAATAAAGAAATTAGAGGGTGAACTAGGATATTATAAAGAGAGCAATAGAAAATTACAATTTGAAAATGACAAAGAAATATTTTAATGGGTTAACAGAGAAAGATAATCGTTACATGAAATAACGTATTTAGGAACTCATCACACAAATTAAGGAACTCAAAACCGAGAAAAAGAAAATTAGAGAAAGACTTGTGGGAATGAGATGAAAAAATCTCTTGTCTAAGAGATCATAGTAAAAAATTACTTGTTCAAATCAAGAAGACAAAGGATGGAAAGTAGTGCTATCAAAAGTTAGAACAAGCAAATCAAGGACTTGAGAAAAAATTATCCGAAAAATATGAAGACAAGGTCTTCCTAAGAAACATTAATCAAGAATTATTGCTGGAACAAATTAAAAGACTAAGGGACGAAAAAATGGAGAATCAAGAATAAAAAAATAACGACGACAAGTTAGAAATTGAGAAAGAAATTTTACGCTTAAGAAGACATACTCAAGATTTACTTACACAAATTAAAAAGATGAAGCATGATAAGAAGTCATTACAAGAGAAGCTAGATCACCATGTCTACAAGGGATCATCACTCGACAAGGAAACAATGATTGGTGTAGTTAAAATAAATGAATTAATAGATGTGGAAGAGAAGACATTAGAGAGAGGAACCATTATAGATCCAATTGAAATCCAAAATCAAAAGGATTCTTATATTGAAAACTTATTAGCAGATATACCTGTAGAAGTAGCAAACGAGGAAGGTTCCAATAACAAGACACAAGAGGCTAGGACACCGTATCAACATCCTAATCACAGAAGTTGCCTCCTCCACCAATTGGTATATCGATATCAATCTAAACAAAAACAAATGGTTTATATTCCAAAGAATATGAATAGGAAAACAGTTGGGTGCCAAGGTAAAAGTAATCTTGGGAACCGAAGTACATTAGTTTTTTTTCAAGGAAACCGTGAGTGCCCAGTGCCACAGAAGTTCAAATTGGGGTGGCCTGATCCAAGACTAGTGAAACAGTTTTATTCGATGCTTCATAAATCATATCGCCTTGTTTCGTCAAGTGTCGCACCTACAAGTAAAAAAGATCACGAGAAGATGTTACGAGCAAGAACCAGGGATAAGAGAACTAGAGATAAGTCTTTTCCATAAAAATGCTTTGAGGAAAAAGCGTTTCTAAAGGGGAAGGCAATGTAATGAACATAATATATATGTAAAGTTAAACATCAATTAATAAATAACAACAACAACAACAATAAATATAGTACTAGATAAATAATTAATGAAGTGTCACATCTTAATGAAGGGACATGACCCATCAACCTCATGACCTGTCAATATGTATATATATCGACATGTAGGTCATTGTAATATATCATCTCATATTTTATACATTTATTGCATTTGTCCTTTATGGATTATAATTTATAACATGTTGTCCTACTTAAATTGGATATTCAGCTATTGAATTACTATTCATATTCAGGAAACGAATATTGTTCGCTTCAGGAATGCGTAAAAACTAATATCCACCAAATAATCCATAAAATATCATTGGATGAGTAGTGGTTATGCCACAAATACAAATCTCCAAACATGTGAGTCCATAGAGCTATGGAGCTTCTCAAGATAGGTGGAAGACCATATCAAATGCTTCAATGTCCATCCCCAAGCCTCTCTAAGAAGGACGATACACTAACAAACCTCAAGACATGTGCAAAATAACCTCCATATGGCATTGTAGCTCCTCTAGGTGACATGTCTCCTCCATAAACATGAAAATGTGTGCCAAGAAACCCTTAAGTGATGGATCGATCCTAAAAAAAGGTGAATAGAAAGTCACAAATGTAATAACATGCTAAAGATAGTCCCTCAAGGCAAGGATGTCTCCTCAACAAGCTCCATAGCACAGTCTCCAAGGTATACCAACCTTCTAAAAGTGTGCAAATGACTAGCTCAAAGGAAGGAGTCAACTCACTAAGTAATGGCCTCAATCCATGTTCATAGTCATAATAATACTCGACCAACTCCATAGAGGAGGTGATGACCCCATCTCTCATCTCTCAAGCAATAAAATTTAAAACATGATATGTGAAGAATCAACATGCCTCAACATATGTGCCAAGTAGGGGGAGTGCTCCACCAAATAAGATGCTCCACGTCATCACAAATCTATCCCAGTGTGAAAATCATCCACCTAAACAAGGGCACTTGAGTGGTAGGCCTCCATCAAGTCAAAGTCATGTAAAGTAGCCATTGGGAGGGCTAGAATCTCATAGAAATGTGTGCATAAGAAGAGCGTTCTGCTAGGATAGGTAGTCCACATCATCAATAGGTAATCTATGTGCCTAAAACTTCCAATCAATCAATGGTGTTCACACTTTACACCATGAGGTTTAAGCTATGATGCACCATGCCAAATAAAATCCCTTAAGAGGGATAGAACCATGTGAAAAGGGGTGTACATGAGGAGCGCTCTCCTAAAATGTGATGTCAACAATGCCAAGATGCAATCTATATGTCAAGTGAGCACCAAAGTACTAGGGTGCTGATCCAATAGGACCAAGTGTCATAATGTGTCCTCAAAGTCTAACCAAAACAAGGGCTAGATCAACATATACAAGTGTGCATAGGTGGAACGCTCTATCCAAGTGACAAGGAAAAACAGCAAGAATGTCACCATAATAATGAGATATGGCATATAATGTAAGGCACTCCAAGATCTACCCAAGGTACATCAATAATCATGCTTTGAAAATCCTGATATGCTAATCAAATGAATGTGCAATGGCAAGTTTCCTCTGGGCATCACACACCCATTGATGGTGATGGTCGACAATGTCATAAGAGATGTGCCGGGGAAAGATATGCACCAATAACAATGCCCCTCTCTCCATCATGAGCTCCTGCAAGTCTTTGACATGTGTGATGAAAGTCACAAGTGCAATTGGATTGTGATGAAAATCACAAGGGCTGTGATGAAAGTCACAATTTTGTCATGAAAATCATGAGTGTGGAACCTCGTACAGTATGAGAGGTTGCACAATCAACTATCATATAATGTTTACAAAATAGGCTATGTGCCCAATTTATAAAATAGATATTAGAAACTCAAAAACCTTAAGCGAGCTGAAGTAGTAAAGCCAATTACAAGTTAAGAAATGAAAAAAAGGAAACAATTATTCTAATTCTACTATTTACATGGTTCTCTTCTTGCCATGAGCAACTTCTGCTCTAAGTTTTAGTGATCTAAAACTAGGTGCATCCTGATTAAGATTGGGATGGGTACCACTGTGAGCTACACAGTCCCCACATGGCTGTGGATGTCCTGCGTATGCGAAAATTTAAGAATCAAATTTTCTTTTAAAATGATACTTTAACTTCTCTTACTTACTAAGTTTCACCTCCTTAGTTCAATTTGTTTCCAAGGCATATTGTTTTATATTGCGCCATTCAAGGTACATTGTTGAGTAGTCAACCAAGACAATGCACCCATCAAGCTAAACCTTTTGTAGTAATGAGGTAGCCATGCTCATTACTAGCACACGTTCCCTTGGCATTTTCTGGATTTTTCTTTACAAGAGTTCAAATCATAAGTTTCAATCTCATAATCCTACCTTGCTCAACTCAGGGGTGTAGGAGAGAGGTTTGCATGTCCTGTTTTATTAAATGCTGAAAAACTATTAATTTTGCTGAAAACTGGGAAACACCTCCATTTCGGCTTTCTCCGTATGAGGTCTTTTCGCTCCATTACCAACATCCTGAAATGGGTGTCCCACTTTTAACTTTTAAAGTTAAAAGTTTATGTTAACGAATGTAAAATATAAGTGCAATGGTGGATTGCTTTTTACTGCTCCAAGAAACAGCACCCAAACAATGATGGAACATGTAGGCAAATGTTAATTTCCTATCATCATAGTCACTGGTGTAATCAAAGTCAGTATGGCCAATAAGTTTAAAACCAAAATACGAGACAGATTTAATACCAAAATCATAGGTACCTTTAATAAAACACGATTCTTTTTGCAGCGTTCAAATGCTCAACATGTGATTAGACATGAATCCAGATACCATACAAACAACAAAGGATATATTGGATCTAGTGATAGTGAGTTATAGGAGGTTACCCACTTTTTGCCTGTACGAAGTACTATGTACTTTTTCTCTAGAACAATAGGCACTCAATTTTGCACCTGTTTCAGTTGGTGCAGAGATAGATTTGAATGTGTTTTGTTGTAGGCTATTAAATTGAACCAATGTATCCTCTGCTTTTGTATGATGATAAAATTTATAAATAATATCCTCTTACACGAATTGATTCAGGATGGATATATCATATAAACAATATTTGCTGACATCACTTTTGATAGTCATTTGTTTTGCCAGGTCACTTCTTCACACAACAGCCAAGCAGAGGATGCTGCTGGAAAGAATTTGTCAAGAACAAGTGGCATGGATTATGGCTTCGAGATGGAGGATAATGAATTTCTGATGCTGATTTTTGATGCATTAACTGTTCTGGTATTTGATAAGAGTGGTAATCATCTGGAATTGGTGTCAAAGGATCTAGCTTTTGCTACATTGTCTTGTATGAAACTGTTACGGGTCAGATTCCAAGACCAAGATCAGAAACAAACACTGAATTCAGATTGTAATTATAAAGATAAAATGAAAAATATCTTTAATGGAAAGAGATGCTCTATAGAAAGGATGATTTTCAGGCTAGCTGTAGAGCAAGATGTTTCTGTTTGCTTGACTTACTCTGTTGATACAGTGAAGAAAAGTATATTTGGAGGTGCAGATTCTTGCTTCAAACATTTTGTGCAGCATCACTGGGAATGCTGTCCGATGCTAATAAGAAAGAGAGCCAAGAGGGAGATTGATAATGATATTATTGCTTCATTGATTGAAGCAACACAGAATCAAAACATTGATACTATACTAAACCAGTTATTGACGGGGATGGTCTCCTGTCCACCTGTTACAGCTGACAACTTAGATGTCCTAGATTTCCTAGCAGAGGTGGAGGATGGTCTGGGTCATTCGATGATTTATGGACAGGATATTCGTATTATCAAATCAAGTATGGAAGAAGTAAATGGCAGCTTTTCAAAGACTATACCAGGGATAAAAGAGCAGCACTTTTTTAGAGATCTTAATAACACAGTTAAACAAGAAATGCCAAAAATTGTCTCTTTACAGAATTGTAAGCAAGCTTATAAAATGGGTTACACAATTGCTATAAGAGGCATGGAGTTCCGTTCTTGTAAAGTTGCTGCAATAGCAGATGCTTTAGCCATGATTTTTGGACAAGCATCTGTCGGTGCAAACCTCTACTTAACTCCCCCCAACTCACAAGGGTTAGCTGTCCATTATGATGATCATTGTGTCCTAGTTTGCCAACTTGCAGGAAACAAGAAATGGATTGTCGTTCCTCCAGAAAAATTACTTCCTCGTTTATATGAACCTTTAAGTGCTGTGCACATTGCACCAGATGATGTGAACAATCTTGAAGAAATTCTGCTGAGTGAGGGTGATATTTTATATATTCCCAGAGGATTTCCGCATGCAGCACACACTATATTCAGTGACACACGCCATTCTTACAATCAAATGACACAGCAAAAAAAGAATTTTGATGTATGTTTTTGTGGCAGTGGGAACAAACCAGATAATAAAGTTAGAAACACAAACATGGGTGAGAAAGGATATGGCTCTGATCATTTCTGTTCATCAGAAGCAGATTGCATCAATGAAAGTAGTCATCACACATTTCCTCAGTCCATTGAACATGAACCTTTGCCAAGCTGTGTGGATCAATCTGTTAGTGATGGTTTCTCCTTGCATCTTACATTTGGAATAGAGGTGGAGCTTCCATTTGAGTAAGTAACATACATTGAACTTCAGATTTTCTGCTTTTAATTGTTAAAGTGTTGCTTTACTGGTTATTTTTGGAAAATATGTTCTATATGCCCAAACAAAGAATATACTAACATATGAATAACATGTTGAGAATTGCCTAAAGAATATCTTTGGATGATGTGTTTTAAAGTTTAAACGTTTTTCTATAAAATATTAAAAAATCATCTTATATAATAAGATGAAAAATTGCCTAAAGAATATCTTTGGATGATGTGTTTTAAAGTTTAAACGTTTTTCTATAAAATATTAAAAAATCATCTTATATAATAAGATGAAATAACTCCATAAGGTCATACTTGTCCAGAAAAACCAGAAAAAGCCAGAAACTGTAGATCCGAAATTCGCAAGTCAATTTTGAAGGGTGAAAATTTGGAATCTCCAGAAACCAAGTGTACCAGTCAATTCGCCTTAGTTAAGCGCATCCCCTGGTAAGGTCAGTCTTGCATTTTGAGAAATTTCATTTTTCGGTGACCTCCTGGATAAGATGGCCCCAAGCACTAAGCTTGAGGATAAGCTAGAAGGCATAGATAAGTTCCGAGCATGGAAATATAGGATTGGCCTCATTCTTGAAGAGAATGATCTTGCCAAATACATCAAGGAAGAAGTTGCAGAACCTAAAGAGGATGAAGCTAAGGAGAAGCACAAGAAGGACCTGATTAGGGCAAAGAGGATCATTGGTGATTCTATGAAAGACCACTTGATTCCTCAAGTGTCATCCAAGAAGACCTCGAAGGAGATGTATGATGCCCTAGTCAGAATGTATGAAGGAAAGAACATCAATAGGAAGATGAATTTGAGAACTCAATTGAAGAGTACCAAGATGTGCCAAGGAGAATCCATCCAAGAATACTTCACAAGGATCTCCTAGTTCAAGGAGCAACTAGAAGCCTTTGGAGACTCCCTTGATGAAGATGAGCTAGTTATGACTGCTCTCAATGGTCTCACTAGACCTTGGGATTCATTTATCCAGACTATGTGTGCCAGAAAGGAAAGCATGAAATTTGACATTGTATGGGAAGATTGCATCCAAGAGGAGGCTAGAGTAGCCAATATAGAAGCTCTACTTAAAGAAGATGATCAAGCCCTAGCCACCCATACCAAGAGAGGAAGATCTAACTTCAAGAAGGAAAGCAACAAGGAGTCTCAACCTCCCAAGAAGTTCCAAAGGACAAGAGGAAACAATCCAAGAAGAAACTACTCCAACTTTCAATGTTACTATTGTGATAAGATGGGACATATTGCCAGAGATTGTCCATTGAAGAAAGAAGAATACAAGAAGAGGAAGAACAACAAAAGACATCATGCTCACCTTGCCGAAGACAATGAAGAAGAATCAGAAGATGAAGAACCACCTAGGAAGCAAGCAAAGGAAGAAGTCGAAGAATATGTTTTGTGATAGCGGTGCTACAAAGCACATGACAGGTCAGAACAAAACTCTCTCTAGTTTAGAAGAAAAGGACTCCCCTCAGAAAGGAGCACTAGGAGAATAGGAGAAGCAAAATACAAGCTTGATGATGGAGTAGAGTTCACCATCAGACATTCCAGTAATACCTGCATGGAGACTAGGATCAAAAGAGATCCTACCAAACAAACAAAGATAAGTATTTGAATTGTCATTTCTATCACATTGTTTAAATGATAGTATCCAGTTGTATACACATTTATTTAGGATGTGTGTTAGGATGTTTGCAATGTCATGCATGTGATGGGTAAGTAGCCTATGGTGCTATACAACATTCCATTGCTACTTATCTAGAGTGAAACCTCTTTGCTGACATATTGGGAGCAGTGCATACTCTTAATAATGTCCTGGTAGAGATGGAAGGCATCTCGAAAGTTACCATATGAATATGGGATATGGATGAATGTTGTAGCATTGGCTAAGATAGTGTGACTTATGTTTTTATGCATATATTTGGAAACTATGAGATGTTTCTAACCATGCTATTGAATTTGACTTGTAGGAAGTATCGTACAACGATCACCTACAAATGAAGAACGATAAGACTTGTTCCGTAGAACAAGTGACAATGGTTCAAATATAAACAAGACTTGTGAAATCAAGTAGAGGAAGTCGACTATGACGAGATAGCTAGACTCATGGTGTGATCGAAGTATATGAAGAAGATGTACCTCCTAGAGTTGTAGAGGTTGCACCCTCTCATGATGACGAGACTCCAGAAGATCATGATATGTTGGAGCCCCAAGAACCTTCATCCATGACTATATTTCTCGCAAGAGAAAACCAGCTTGGGCTTGTGAAATTATTCAAGATGCATAGAGGTATGGAGCTCCAGAAGGCTCCACAAGAGAAAGCAAGAAGCCAAAGTCAATTTCCAGTTTTGTGGATTTGATGTGTGATCTTGTAGATCAAGAACCTACCAGTTATGAAGAAGCTATACAGAAGAAAGAATGGGTAGAAGCAATGACGGAAGAATACCAATCAATAATGAAGAATGATGTTTGGGATATAGTTCCCAAACCAAAAGGCAAAAGTGTGGTATCTTCCAAGTGGATCTACAAGATAAAGCATGCAGCTGATGGAAGTATTGAGAGATACAAGGCAAGGTTTGTGGCTAGAGGATTCTCTCAAAAAGAGGGAATTGATTATGAAGAGACATTTGCGCCAGTAGCAAGGTACACTTCCATTAGAACCATCATGGCACTTGCATCCATGATGAAGTGGATTTTACACCAGATGGATGTGAAGACAGCTTTCCTGAATGGTGTGATTGAGGAAGAAGTGTACATAGAACAACCACATGGATTTGAAGTTGAAGACAGACGAACTCACGTATGCAAGTTGAAGAAGGATTTGTATGGATTGAAGCAAGCTCCTAGAGCTTGGTACGGAAGGATAGATAGCTTTTTGACGAGCTTGGGATTTACCAAAAGTAAAGCTGACCCTAACCTTTACTTTAAGGTTATGGATGATGAACCTGACATATTATTGCTGTATGTGGATGATGTGTTTCTGACAAGAAATGAGAAACAGGTTGTAGAGTGCAAGAAGAAGCTCGCTGAAGAATTTGAGATGAAAGACTTTGGATTGATGCACTATTTTCTAGGTCTGGAAGTATGGCAGAGCCCAGAAGGAATCTGTTAGATTGTGGTAACTTCGGGATGTCCTCCATGGTTCAGATGCCTTACATGGAGGTACATTAGCTGCATAGGCATCAGGATGGAGTAGAGGGTGAGATGCACTCTACTCAGTGGCATGAGTCCAGTGGGGGCTGCATGCGGAGCTTTCGGGGAGCTTGACCTTTGCATGCATGAGTTTTGCATGACCTGTCAGCGATCAGTGATTGCATGCAAAAGTGACCTTTTGCATGCATCCAGAATTAGGGTTTTGGCAAACCTAATTCATCGGTGAGATTATTTATAGAGGCAGGGGGTCCCCAGATGAGGTTACTCAATTGCATTGTTAGAGAGAGATACTGCTAGAGTGAGGAGGGCGTAGCTTTACATGTGGGGCGACTTTCTGAGAGAGAGAGGAGCTGCTGCAGGAGCTAGGAAGGTCAGATCTGAGCTAGATCAGTGACCTTCAGTTGCAGAGTTGCTAGACACCCATTACTGTGAGTTGAGATAGCTCATTAGTGTGATTTCTGATCAGTTTGGAGGAGGCCGAGTTCTCTTGGAGGAGGGCGCATTTCTTAAGGAGGGAGAAGCTCGTTGTGAGTTGGATTGACTGATTCAGAGTCTGAGACTTCCAAGATAGCCTTGCCTTAGCATTGGAGGAAGGTTAGGGACGATCAGAGCTCAGATATGCTGAGATCCGGACCAGTACGAGCATTTGAATCCAGAGGAGAGGGCGCACTTGTGCATGCAGAGGATGCCGAATTCATCAGAGGGCAGTTTTCAGAGAGAGCAAATCAGAGCAGTGAGATACAGAGAGAGCAGATCAGTCAGAGGCACCTTCAGGGCACTCAGATCCAGTTTGGCAGTTAGGGCTTACTCCTTCAGTGCATGCATCAGCTGGATGCATGCAAATTTAGAGTCTGTCCTGTTTCAGAGGGATTGAGTTACCGACTGAGGTAATCCTGTATTGTATTGTCATTTATATATCTATATGCTTTGGGCTCGAGAGAGAAGATAGCCCCACAGTTAGCTTGTTTTTCCCGAAAGGGTTCCAGGGTACATCTGTTGTTTATGTGCTTGATTGCATTTATATTTCAGTTGGTAAATGCAGATCTAATTGTTTGAGTCCATATTTTATGAGTATATACTGATATTGAGACTCATACCGCTTGAGATCTCAGGGTGATTCAGAGGGAGTAGTGATCTCTGAATCAAATATTTACATGGTATCAGAGCCCTGTTGAGGGTCAGAGTGGGCAATCACACATAGATCTGTGGAGATAGAGACCAAATCTACCATATCTGAAAAACACAGTTCAGATCTGTGGTTGTAGAGGTCAGATCTATCAGTTCAGAGGGTTCTGTGGTCAGATCTGTGATAGATCTACCAGATTTGTGATCGGGAGAGACTCTTGTTAATTGTGAATTACAGTTTCTTTAGTTGGGTGAGTATGGCTACCAATTTGAGGGTGGAGGACTGGTTGGATGGTGCCTCCAACTATAGTGCATGGAGGGCACGTATTACTCTCTTGCTGAAAGAGAGTGAGCTATGGGATGTTGTGAACAGCACGACGACAAATCCTGTTACAGTTCCGTCTGATGCCACTGCCAAAGCAGTGTATAACAAGAAAAATGTGAAGGCTCAGAGGATCCTTCTTGATGCAATCAAGGATCACCTCATCCCACATGTCTCTACCAAGGACAATGTGTTTGAGATGTGGGATGCGTTGACTAGTTTGTACCAGAGCTCCAATGAAAATAGGAAGATGGTTCTCAGGGAGAAGCTGAGAAGCATCAAGATGGGGAAGGATGAAAGCATGATGACCTATCTCTCCAAGATAAATCAAGTGAGAGATGAGTTGGGTGCAGTTGGTGAGAAGATAGAGGATTGTGAGCTGGTTCGACAGGCCTTGAATGGCGTGACTGTGCCATGGGCAATGTTTTTTCAGTCTATCATAGCTTGAGAGAACTTTCCCAAGTGGGATCGCCTGTGGGATGATTTCACGCAGGAGGAGATCCAGAGAGGGTACATTCAGGGTTCAGTTTCTACTACTCCAAAGGAGGAGGATGTGGCTCTCACAGCAGGCGGGAAACAGAGAGGCAAACAGAAGAAGGATCTGAGCAAGATCAAGTGCTTCGCCTGCAACGATTATGGACATTATGCGGGACAATGTCCGCATAAGAAGAAGGGGAAGCAGGCAAAGGAGGAGTAGGTGGCAGCAGCAGAGGAGGTTGATGAGTTCTCTTCTCGGTTTGAGAAGGAGTTCTCACTGGTCTCAGTTCAGTCAGGACATGATAGTAGCCTACCAGAGGCTCAGGTTGATCAGAGGTGGAGAGTGGACAACACTCTCAGCAGTCATATGATAGGAGTGCGAGATGCATTCCTGATCCTAGAGCATACATCCATGCAGTTGACTCGAGATGTTTAGGGGGTTGACCATTTGGTTACCCATTTGGTTACCGGTGTGGGCAGAGTGAGATTTCTACTTGACTGCGGGGAACTCCTGGAGGTTTCAGGAGTGCTCTTTGTTCCAGGACTGAGAGGGAGTGTCCTCTCAATGGAAGCATTGGTAGCAATAGGCTACCCTGTAGTGTTTCACAGGGATCAGTTCTTCACCTATCCTAGAGGAGTAGACCCAGTTTTATTTGGTCAGAGGATCGATGGTGATTATTTGGTTCATGGACAACCTACCTCGGGCACATCAGGATGACTGAGTGCATCCTCTTCAGATGCAAAGGAGGATGATGAGCGGATTGCACATAGCAGAGACGAGGCCAGGAGGAATGAGCCTGTTCAGCAGATGGGTGGGCAAGATGCTCACCATGATGAGGATCAAGGCAGTGATTCTGGAGTTCCGATGGATGAGCGAGACGCTCTTGACAGTGATGAGTCTCAAGAGATTGAGCCCTTGGGCTCATATCAGATGGATGAGCATGCTGCTCATGCTGGCACCAGTCAGAGAGTGAGCTGGTATGACATGGTTGAGATGGACTTGGCTCAGGAGAGAGCTAAGTCAGTTCAGAGACAGAGGGAGTTGACTTACAGAGCTGAGTCAACTCAGGGTCATAGGCAGATGATCTACAGAGCTGTGGATCCACTTGACATAGGTCTTCAGGATTGGTTACACCAGCAGAGACTCAGAGGGAGTCTGAGTCAAAGTGCAGTGGCAGAGTTAGCAGTGGTTGATCGGAGGGCTTCCTCTGAAGCCTCATTTATGGAGATTGATCAGAGTTCTTCAGGTCAGAGAGCAATGATAGGCAGATCAGTTAGATCAGTGTCAGCAGCAGTGGACTTGATGGATCCAGGCATCAGTGTTAGGACTTCCCTCGTTAAGAGGGAGTGTTAGATTGTGGTAACTTCAGGATGTCCTCCATGGTTCATATGCCTTACATGGAGGTACATTAGCTGCATAGGTATCAGGATGGAGTAGAGGGTGAGATGCACTCTATTCAGTGGCATGAGTCCAGTGGGGGCTGCATGTGGAGCTTTCGGGGAGATTGACCTTTGCATGCATGAGTTTTGCATGACCTGTCAGCGATCAGTGATTGCATGCATCGAGAATTAGGGTTTTGGCAAACCTAATTCATCGGTGAGATTATTTATAGAGGTAGGGGGTCCCCAGATGAGGTTACTCAGTTGCATTGTCAGAGAGAGATACTGCTAGAGTGAGGAGGGCGTAGTTGTACATGTGGGGCGCCTTTCTGAGAGAGAGAGGAGCTGCTGCAGGAGCTAGGAAGGTCAAATCTGAGCTAGATCAACGACTTTCAGTTCCAGAGTTGCTAGACACCCATTACTGTGAGCTGAGATAGCTCATCAGTGTGATTTCTGATCAGTTTGGACGAGGCCGAGTTCTCTTGGAGGAGGGCGCATTTCCCAAGGAGGGAGAAGCTCATTGTGAGTTGGATTGACTGATTTGGAGTCTGAGACTTCCAGGATAGCCTTGCCTCGGCATTGGAGGAAGGTTAGGGATGATCAGAGCCCAGATCTGCTGAGATCCGGACCAGTACGAGCATTTGACATCCAGAGGAGAGGGCGCACTTGTGCATGCAGAGAATGCTGAATTCATCAGAGGGCAGTCTTCAGAGCGAGCATATCAGAGCAGTGAGATACAGAGAGGGGGCAGATAAGTCAGAGGCACCTTCAGGGCACTCAGATCCAGTTTGGCAGTTAGGGCTTGCTCCTTCAGTGCATGCATCAGCTGGATGCATGCAAATTTAGAGTTTGTCCTGTTTCAGAGGGATTGAGTTACCGGTTGAGGTAATCCTGTATTGTATTGTCATTAATATATCTATATGCTCTGGGCTCGAGAGAGAAGATAGCCCGACAGTTAGCTGGTTTTTCCCGAAAGGGTTCCAGGGTACATCTGTTGTTTATGTGTTTGATTGCATTTATATTTCAGTTGGTAAATGCAGATCTAGTTGTTTGAGTCCATATTTTATGAGTATATACTGATATTGAGACTCATACCGCTTGAGATCTTAGGGCGATTCAAAGGGAGTAGTGATCTCTGAATCAAATATTTACAGAATCTTTCTCAACCAGGGAAAGTATGTTGTGGAAATCCTAAAAAGATTTGATATGTTGGAATGTAAAGCCATGGCCACAACCATGGATACCAAATTGAAGTTGTTAGCTGATGAATTGTCAGAGTTAGTGGATGTGACTCAGTACAGTCAGATTATTGGGTCGTTGATGTATCTGACGAATACCGGGCCAGATATATGCTTTGCTGTGAACACCCTGAGTCAATATCTAGTTGAGCCTAGATGTGTTGACCTGGTACCTGCAAAGCATCTGATGAGGTACCTGAAAGGTATGATAGACTTTGGTCTATACTATGTTGGAGATCATGACTACAGATTGTATGGTTATACAGATGCAAACTGGGCTAGAAGTGTCTTAGACAAGAATAACACCTCAGGTCAACGTTATTGTCTGGGATCCGCCATGATCTCATGGTTTAGCAGGAAGCAGTCCATTGTTGCTCTCAGCACAGCTGAAGCAGAGTATATAGTAGCTTGTTCTGCTAGTTGTGAAGCCATATGGCTTCGAAAGTTGATGTTAGGTCTATTTGACCTGGAGTTGGATACCACAGTGATTCTATGTGACAACCATAGTTGTATAAAGATGATGGAGAACCCAGTGTTCCATGACAAGTCAAAGCACATAGAAATCCAATATTTTTACATACGAGATATGGTACAAAAGGGAGCTATAAAGCTCCAGTATGTGAGCACTGATGAACAAGTTGCTGATGTGTTGACTAAGCCTCTGTCTCAAGTGAAGTTTGAGTACTTCCGTGACAAGCTTGGTGTGGTTCGAAAGGACCTTCCTCGAAAGGGGGAGCAGTGATGATGATGTTGCAGTGGGATTGTATCATCCCTGGACATTAGTCCTAAAGTGATCCGCAGAATTTTGTCTCCATGATGTAGTTGCAGTGATGATGATGTTGTAGTGGGATTATATCATCCTTGGACATTAGTCCTAGAGTGATTTGCAGAATTTTGTCTCCGTGATGTGGTTGGGATTGTATCATCCCTGGACATTAGTCCTAAAGTGATCTGCAGAATTTTGTCTCCGTGATGTGGTTGGGATTGTATCATACCTGGACATTAGTCCTAATGTGATCCGCAGACTTTTGTCTCCGTGATGTGGTTGGGATTGTATCATCCTTGGACATTAGTCCTAAAGTGATCCGTAGACTTTTGTCTCCGTGATGTGGTTGGATTGTATCATCCTTGGACATTAGTCCTAAAGTGATCCTCATACTTTTGTCTCAGTGATGTGGTTAGGATTGCATCATCCTTGGACTTATGTCCTAAAGTGAGAGGGATTGATCATCCCGTAATTGATCATGTGTGTTGTAGGTTATGTTGCTGCAGATGATGTTGTTGCTGATCGAAAGATCAAGATGTTGTTGCTGATCGAAAGATCAAGAGTTGTTGCTAATCGAAAGATCAAGTGTTGTTGTAGACGACCGAGTGCTGCAGAAGATGAAGATCAAAGATGAAGACTCAGTGCTGTAGAAGATGATGCTCCAGTACTGAAGATGTTGAAGATGTTCCAGTAACTGCTCCAGTTGTTGATATTGTTGAAGAAAACTTCCGATGATTTATAGATGTATCACCTTGATGTTGTTGATGATGCTCTCTCTCCTTGCTCCTACAGTTGATGTTGCTGTTGCCAGTAGAATACCCTTCTCGTTAAGGGGGAGTGTTGAAATATTGTAACTTCGAAGAATATTCTATGGTATTTTATTATTGTAATTTATTCGGAGATGTTTTATTCCTCGGTCGGGATGTTATTATTGTATTTGGTCATCAAAGAGTCATGAGGTAAAACCTCCTTTGTAAGTCGGGTCGATAGAACCCTCTAGAAAGTAATATTATATTGTTTTGAGTCTTCCTAGGTAAGTCGGCCCAGTTAATTTTGTTGGGGACGACCTAGCTAGTGAAAAAGTCAAGTGGAAGATAAAGTATAAATAGGAGTGATGTGCTCCTCATTTGGACACACACACTCACTTGTGTAATTCGCATAGGAGAGAGAGAGAGAGAGAGAGATATTTGCAAGGAGAAGGAGCACTTGTTTGGGGTTTTGTCTTTGTACTTTTGATCATCTATATTGAGGAAGTAGTTGCTGGGTTTTCTTCCCCTAGAGGGTTTCCTAGGATAAATCTGTGTCTATCTTGTGATTGTGTTTCTTTCAGTGATCCTGTATATGCTATTGTTGTGAAATTGAATTGAATACTGATGTTATCTATCTTAGCATATTGAATCTTAACACTAAACCTCATTTAATCACTAGTTATTCCAAGCAAAATGTACATGTAACACACACACTCACTTGTGTAATTCGCATAGGAGAGAGAGAGATATCTGCAAGGAGAAGGAGCACTTGTTTGGAGTTTTGTCTTTGTACTTTTGATCATATTGAGGAAGTATTTGCTGGGTTTTCATCCCCTGGAGGGTTTCCCAGGATAAATCTGTGTCTATCTTGTGATTGTGTTTCTTTCAGTGATCCTGTATATGCTATGCTATTGTTGTGAAATTGAATTGAATACTGATGTTATCTATCTTGCATATTGAATCTTAACACTAAACCTCATTTAATCACTAGTTATTCCAAGCAAAATGTACATGTCAGCTTTAATAACTCCTCAATATGCTTAAATCAGCAACTAAAGTAACTGTAAAGCCACGTCTTTGTCAGGTTGGTCTGCCTTTGATATACTCTGTTCATTGCTGTCATATACCCAGATCATGGTTTGGCTTCTTTTGCTGTCTTCTTCCATATGTATAGACTGCTGCCCATATCTTGTACCAGTGATCCTCCCTTTGACAGCAACTATTCCTCCTGACACACTCTTCAACTTTCAAATCTCTATAAGTGACCAGAAGTTTTGGGATCGTATCCACACTGGAAAGCAACATCAACCATGGTTTGCCTTGAACACCTTTCAGATTGATACAATGATCGTGTGTCAAACTTGTGACTTGTAAATGGATAAGACCAGTATGGAGACCTAACCACATCTCATTCTATGCATCATCCTTTCTAATCTTGACTTGAGGATGGATGCACTCTGATCATAATAATAAGATTGGATAGTACCTTTACATTCCAGACATTCCTTACTATTCCAAAACCTCAACCATAGTTTCATGAGATAAGCCTCAAACCTCCTTTAACACACTTTTAGTGCATTAGCATCATGCATCTTGTGAGAAAGACATCCAGCAGAGCAATTTTGAGGAATTCTACCATGTTTGGAAAACCTGTTAAGTTTGCTGCCCAAATCTATTCCCAAATCTGCTTTGAAGTGCCTCTGGAGTCTGGAGTCTGGACAGCACCTCAAACACTACCTGAAACACTGGGATAAATGTTGGTGTTTACAGCGAGTATGCAAGCATTACCAGAGTTTCTCATGACAAGTCATAGTGGGTTTGTCCAAATGGTTGAAACTTGAAGAATGCTTCCTCAAATGCCAAGTTGATCGGGCATCTAAACCATCATGTAAATATATCTTGTTTGCATATTTGAGGAAGCAAATACCATTAGCTTTAGGTAAAACGTATACTTAAGAATTAGCACATGATGACAACTTTGATAATATTACAATTTCTAGCGCATAAACAATGCTTTGATTTAACTCTTGTTGTCTTAAAGAAGAAAGACAAAAGACAAAGAAAAGAAAAGTTCTTAGAGGTGACCAAATCCTGTCTATCGCACTAAACGTTATGTCATGTTTGGTACATCAAACAAATGTATGAGGGTTTTCATGGTGTGGGTCTATATAAAGATGCAAAATACCAAACCAAAAAGCAAATAGGTAGTACAAGATATGAAATACAGTTCTAGGCCATCAAGGGCATGGGTTGATATTTAGTTGGTGAGGGTCAGGCCTCAAAATGTAACCCATCACTTATTAGTTACCTATATTGTCTTCATGGCATGGCAGTACAACTATGGACCTCTTACAGATCTGTAAATCCTCATCAAATAACATATAGTCAACAACATCCTCAACATCTTTTTTAACTGATAAGCATCTGGGTCCGAACTACCTTAATTTACTATCTTGCAAATTGTGTTTCTGGCAGATAATGTAAGGTTGAGAAAAAGAAATTAATGCGCTCGAAAACACTAGTATTTGAAGAATAGACACGGGGAACCATGAAATGAACTTTCAAACAATGTTTTCATGGAACTATGATTTCCCCGTGTTCACAAGTTCAAATCCAAATGATACTTACATTGTTCATTTCCCTGCGGGAATGTGAACTATGGTACTTACTTTCAAACAATGTTCACAAGTTCAAATCCCCATGGGTACTCACTTACCAAAAAAAAAGGGTCTATAGTGTATTAGTGTCAAATTATAATGTAGTCTCACATTATTGTTTAACTTATTATGAATGAAAAGCATTGATGTTCACGAGTGTGTTTTACTTTCTTGTTTTAAATATAGTTTGGGTAAGGAAAACAAAAAATGACGTACAAATCCTAGAAATTGTGTATACTGTTTCAAAAAGGTCACAAACTGCTAGGAAATTGTAGAGTGTTGGATGTTGCTTTGAATTTAGTGACAATATTTTTTCAATGATTATATATGTTGTAGGTGGGAAGGTATGATCCACATTGCTCTTCACTGCTGGGCACAGCATCAGAAATGGGATGATTTAGTGCCCAATTATAATTCAGAGAAAATTTTCTTTCTTGTTGTACAAATGCTGCATATTGCAATCAGGAATTTAGGAGATTCTTGTAGCCTTTTACGAAAGGCTTGTACAGTTGCAACACCTTATGGCTGCTACATTAGTAGCAAGGAATGGGAAGCACAATTTGGACTGGATGCTAACAGTGACACTGTTTCAAGTCAAATAAATCCAAAAGCTTTTTCTTCTGAAGAAGTCTTCTCTAACTTCATTGAAATTGTGGCAAGAAGATGCAGATTCGCAGATGCATATAAAATTGTAGAGGCCACTCTCAACAATTTGGCTGATGATTCCTTGCAATGGATGAAATGGCTTCGACACCTATCTTCTGGAGACACAAACTCAAGTAGTCAATGTGGTTGGGATGATCCTTGTAAACTTCTGAGAGAGATGTTTAAAGCAGACCAATTGGATGTATTGGAATATGAAACAGCTTTCTTGCTAGTGAAATCTAAATTCTCTAATGAAGTAAAGTTTGAGGAAGCACAAAGGGGTTTTGCGTTTCTTCTTAGAAAATATAGGCATGCCAGGAAACAGTTTATCAATGGAATGTTGGCGTTGCATTCAAAATGAGTGAAACATAATTATCACACGAATTTTAATTTGCTTTCCCATTTATTTGAAAATACTTTTGCATTCCCTTTGTTTAAAGTCACGTCTTATGGCAGTTATCTGTCCCAGTTCATTGGAAAACACTGCTGAGATTTTGTAGTGGCTCTTTCTGGTGGGCGTTTCTCTAGAAAATGTCTATAGTAGCAACAACTGCAAATTCATTTTCTGCCCCTTAAATTGTAGAAAAATAAAGCTTTCTGTGTAGAAATTATATGCACGATGTTGGATTTCAATGCAAGCTGAATCTTAAAACTTTGCAGATTTTTTTGCGAAGTTACTATTTTGAGGGGACCACATTTTGTTTGATGGCATTTATAATAATGATCTTCGTTTTCTTATGCAATGGGCTTTTGTTTTTTACTAACTCTCATTGTAAAAGAATCTAAAAAGTTAATATTATTTGATCCTCCCCAGGCCGTACAAGTTGAGGTATAAATTGACATGATGTATCTTGTATTAAGACGAAAGGCATCATGATGCTAGTGAAATATTAAACTCAATTTCATTGTCCTTTTCTTGTAGTAAGGCCATATTTTGTAGCTAAGTTATTTCTCAGGGAATTATTTTTGTCTATTTGTTGGTTTACTAACATGCTTATGCAGCTATGGTGTTTTCAAGCACATAATGCATGTTATGCAACTATAGTGTTTTAAAGCAAGTGGGTCCATGTGGATCTCCAATCATTGCCCAATACTTAGCTGCTTATGTAGGTGCTAGAGGACAAACTTAATAACTATGATATGGGCTTAAGTACACTACCTAGGCTTGGACACTTATGGGGAATCATGTAACGAGCACAAAAGTTAGCTGCATTGATACAACATGTTCCTTGATGTCAAGCAGGTTGCGGTCAAGTGGTGAATTAACTTTCCTCACAAAGACCCAAGTTCAACCCCCCAAACCTATACAACATGTTCCTTGAGGTTTGGGGGGTTGAACTTGGGTCTTTGTGAGGAAAGTTAATTCACCACTTGACCGCAACCTGCTTGACATCCAATGCTCAAACTTTTACATATAAACTTCTCTATTTTTAAGTATAATAGATGTAAAGAGCACCTAGTTATTTTATAAAACTGTAACCTTTGTTTTTGTGATGTTTTGGCAGCACTTTATCAAAATGGATAATTAAAAAGATATATAATTTTATGCAAATTATCCTTTTCTACTTTATGTCAGTTCAACCTTGTTCTTGAAGGAATCCGGTGGCTCACTTATTACATTATAGGTTCTCAACTATATATTTTTATAGAGCTATGTCTATATTTTTGAGTATTTTGGTATTGAATTTTATTTACACTTTTCATATTGGAGCATTTTCTTAAAAATGTCTTAATCAATATATTCACTAACATGCCTCACTTTTTGTTTGGTGTTTCTTTGACAAGTATTCATCCTCGTCTATTTTGCTCCTTAGCCAACACATCAAGGCAAGGTGTGCTAAATCCTTTGACAGTAGGTTGTGTTATTTAGATCAAAATTACTAGTCTTGGACATGGGATCGATTTGGCACACTGAAGAGTAAAAGTTTGGCATGGACTTGGCAAGAGTTGAACAATATAAATTTTGATGGATAAAGAATATAAATATTTTAAAAACCACTAAAAAAAATTCAAATTTTTCATTACATGACAATTCTTACTAAAAAACATGAGAATAAAACATAAATGCATGTAAATTTAACTAGTGAACGTGAAAGTTTACATTTATACTTGAAAGTTGAAATTGTTAGACAATTTTTTAAGGTCATAAAACTAAGTTCAAGGGCATGCAAAATTAACCAACACACTAAAATTTATGCATATGCTTTTAAGTTCAATAAATAGTATGTTAAAATTCAAATGTTTGAACTTTAAACACCATGGATGGCTAACCATATCATGAACAAGTCTATAATTTGATATTAAGCTCTATGATCTATGCAACTTTGGAGGACACAACAAATGTGATTGTGCTCACCTTTGAAGGCCTTGTTATAAATGTGATTATGCTCATCCTCTCTAAATGTTGGATATCCACTCATTGATCTAATTAATAGATCGATCTCATTCAACTCTCTTGTTATATCATTCTTTTTTTAAGAGTGATGATATTAAATAATACTAAGTTTTATTTTACACTAGATTTAAATATAAAAGATTGAAACAATTTTAAATTTCATTATTTCGAAATGCTCACTCTATTATAGTAAGGAATATTCTAACTTTCTTTCTATTTATTGGGGATTGATGATGGTAGTGCACAACCACTACCATTCATATGTTTTTGTGCTAACTGGTTTCGGGAAGGGAAGGAAACCATCAATATTGATGTTGAGTAAAATTACCAACCCAAAAATTTTATGGATTAGAAAACTAAGTGTCTTTCATTTTCTCCTTTTATAAGGTGTACTCTATGAACCAATTCTTATACATACATACATAAAATGTGTGTTTGATGTGAGATTGAAGAGGTTTTACACTGCAAAGTTCAAATATGAAAATCGATTTGCAGGTAATTACAACATCAATAAGCACGTAATTTTTTGAGCTAGCATCTACCAACAATTTTACTTCAATTCATGCAATTTTATTTGGCTATTTTTTATGCAGTTATAATATAATTTATATTAAATTTTAATTTATTTTCTTAGTGTACTTTGTTTTACTTTTTATTTGTATTTATGCCGAAAATGTATTTTTGATTTATTTATCCTAATAATTTGGACCATTGAAAACAATTATCAATTTCTGATTTTTAAAAATTCATATTCTATAAATTTTTGTGAAAGTAAAATTCATGTGTTATTACAAATATTGGAACACCATAAATTTTATGTTCGGGCAAAGGTGACATCAAATTTCAACATTTACTTGAACATACTTTGGTTTCTCTAACAATAGTAAGCATCACAAGTTTGGCTTAAGCCTTGAATAACTAACCATGAATCTCATATATCTGACCTTGACCTTTGTTGGTGATGTTAAATCATCAGGCCTTCTTGAATAGGTCAAAGTCCGAATTGACATCAATAATGTCATTTGGTGTTTTAAGATCGAGTTTGAAGATGTTTGACAATTGATCAACTATTGGAAGTTGACATTAATCCATTTTTTGTGTTGAAAGATCAAGTCGAAGGGTATTGAAGACATTGGCATCTTGTCCATGATAACTGTCATGAAATGAACAAATAACCATTTGGTGCCTTATAAATAAAGTGATTTGAGATAGATAGATCCTAGGGAGTTTTTTGGGGGTTAAAGAATTGCACTTGCGACCATGCATATATCATAAGTTTCATTATTGTATTTATCTCTAGTATACTATGCTTAATGAACTATATATATTATGCTATGCTTAATGAAATATCTAAATGGATACAATTGTATCTTGATCAATTTTCTGTTTCTAAATGTGTATATACCATTGATTGATTTGAGTTGCGTCTAACAACATTGTGATTGGGGCGGGAGTAGCAACGGTCTAACAATCCTTTTGCATCATCAAGTGAAGAAGTGAATTTCGTACGATCTCTTAAATTTTTGGTCCGTGCATTTGAACAATAAGCATTAAAGCCTAGGTTTATTTTTTTTCATGGAATTAAATCCTTATATCTAATATTTATGAGATAGAAATCAAAATATACATGTAGACTATCCAACATGGAATCATATCCGACTAAGCATTGATTATATTGTCTACCCCAATGTTTCAAAGCAAAAGAAACATATTACAATCATCCTTAGGTGTCATGTAGACATTCAACCATTGTGAACAACAAAGGTAGCCTACCTCCTATGAGATTTAAAGGATCTCACAAGAGTTTACATACAATTTAAGAACCTTGAAAATCGGTAGCAAACAATGCTTAGTAGATAGGTCTTTTTGACTTTGAAAGGAGAGTGTCTCATCTAAATTCAAGTTCAATTAAGGCACTTGTTGCAAAAGCAAAGTTTCCTTAGACAATCTATCCACCTAGGAATTGAATTCACAATGAATTCTAGTAAAGGAAACGACAACAAAATAATATGTTACCTCCTTAACTTGATTCATAATTGAAGCTAGGCCTAGATTTCCAAATATTACAATTATGATCTGCCTAATCAATTAAAAGCTTCGAATCTCCAAAGATTTGGAGCTTTTTTAACCCTTATCATCATTAGTATTTAGAAACAACCAAAGGGCATATAATGCAACTTGATTATTTTAACCTTCTCAAGCAACATACTTCTACATAAAGTAATGAGATGAATCCAAAAATAATACTACTATGCTACATACGCTAGGCACTCCTTTACTTGCTCATCAAAGAAGCCCCAGGGAAACTCATGATCAATACAAGGCATCGTCAAAATTCTACTAGAATGTTCCTTGGGTATTCTTTTATTGTCTTGAAATGACAATCTTATCTTATGTGCTACTTGAGCTAGATCTTGGACTAGGTCTTGAAACAACATTTGATATTTGGACCACCATATCCCATAAATAAAAAGACAAGAGCCTTATAGGGAGTTGTTGTTCCAGTCCAACAAGCAACCCACCAAAGACTCCTTATCTCACTTGGTCTTACTTATAGCACCTTGAGTCACCTCTTTCCAAACTTTTTTGGAGAAAGTACATGACACAAACAGGCGGTCTATGGTTTCCTTACAGTTCTTGCAAAGATGCATATTCTTGGACCAACCAAGTTCCTCTTTTGACTACTGTCCCAAGTTAATAATTTATTTTCTAGTGCCAACCAAAGAAGAATTTTGGTTTATAATGGACAAGATAGCTTCCATATAGGTCTCCACCACTAGTCTTTTTTGGCTTGCATTACCTCCTCAACTTTTGTTGCATACCCTAACTTGATTGATATTCACTAGTGCCCACATTTTTAGACCATATGATTTTGTCCTCTTATGTTGAAATTTTGATAGACAAAGAAATAACATCTACATATTAACCCCACTCATCTATCAAGTTCCCTAGTAAGTTTAAACTATTTGAAGTCACCAACCTTGTCCAAGCATTTATGTGCATATGGGAATCAATGTCCTTTAAATAGGAAATCCCTTGGTCATGAAGTACTCCCAATAGGGCCTCAAATAACCTAAAATTTCCCTTAACTCCAATCCAAGGATCCTCACCTATCCTCAGCTTGTTTCCATTTCCAACTTGCTAGGTTGTAGTTGGTACTTGATCCCTAAATGAGCAAAGTTAGAGCTTAGTTTCCTTTGTGGGTATTTAGGCTTTGGATTTGGTGACCAACATTAGACATTGGAAAGAATAATTTCAAGAGTATACTTTGACAAGAATCATTTCAAGTGTCTAGGGTTTACATTTATTAAGAGGAACAAGCGGACACAATCTTGAACAATCTGCCCACTTTATGGAAGCCTTTTGTGTTGAGTCACATGAAATTGTTGTCAAAATGTTAATCTCAAATATACTAACTAAGAGGGTCCTAAAAGAAGAGAGAAAAACAAAGGCCATTAAAGATTCCATGGAAGTGTCAATGTTGTATTTGTAGACGAGTGTTGATACAAATTTGTTGGCTATGTCGTTTGAGGAAAGGACACAAGAAAAAGATGTCCCTACAGAGAGAAGCTGAAAGACAAGCAAATAATTCAAGTGGGATGGAGGATGGGCTATAGAACAAATGGAGGGTTGTGTTAATTTTTGCTTTGAGTTGTGCATTTGCTTATGATGAGTAAGATTGTTGGTAGATGGACTTGGGGGCATCAGAACAATTTATCTTGAATCATAAATGGTTATCATCTTATAGTCAACTAAATAAAAAAAGTTGGGAGTTCATGGGAGATAACCTCAACATCAAAGTCCAAGAGAAAGCGACTATTTTTTTCAAAATTTAGAACGAGATAAGGAGATGGTGATTGTGCTTCATATTCTGGAAATAATGAAGAATCTATTGCCAATGAGTTGAATGGTCAATAATAAGATTCTATTCACATTTGAATGAATTGATTTCCCATTGACAAAGGATCGCAAGGTATTTTCTAAGGGAATTCAGCCAACGAACTTTGTATCCACTAATGGGGATGACAACAATGTTACTTTGGGTTATGAGGAATTCCACTCGAAAATGGTTTGGATAGCTTACAATGAAAACCTTATGTTGCTTTGACACAACAAGCTTGGATATCTTGGGGTTTAATATATAGTAAAGATGAGTGGGAAGAAGATATTTTGCCAAAATTGAAATGCTTGCCCTAAATAATGTGATTGAATTTTCTTTGAGTTGCATGATAGGAAGCAACATAGAGAGCAATTCCAAGGATAGTTAAATATGCTAACAAATATGATTGCTAAACTTAGTGCACATTATTGTTTGCGAACCAATTCAAATAATGCTAAATGGTAGTTGTTCATGGTTTGTCGACACCTTCACTAATGAATATTTCAAAAAGACTTTTGTCTACTTCTTAAAGAAAAATTAAGAAGTTTTCTACAAGTTAAAATGAATTTAGAGAACTTGTTGAGAAACAAACTAGGAGGCACATGAAGGTGTTGAGGAGTGACAATGATGAGGAATTTATGTTGATGGGAGTTTGTGGAATTATGAAAATAATTAGTGAGTGTTCAACAAATGATGTCTCCTTATACTACATAGTAAAATGGAGTTTCTAAGAGGAGGAATCGAACATTAGTTGTGTGCAAAGTGCACATTTAATGGTGCAAGCCTTGGTGACATATTATGAGGGTAAGTAGTGGCATGAACTTGAGCCCTACATGCTACTCAAAAGGAATTAAAGATATGGAGGAAGCCTTCATTACCACACTTGAGGGTATTTAGGTGTGACATAGATAAGATAGAGTATCATTATGAAAAGCAATAATATATATAACAAATTATGTGTGATAAGGGAAAATCCCAAACTACAACAAATTAAAGCTCGCCATGATCTATTTTCATAGAGAAAATCGATATAGCCATGAGAAACCAATTGTAAATGTAGGTAAGATCCACATGAAGAAAATAGGGCATGGACAAAGCATTGACCTAACGACTTAGGTGAAGTGGGGAAGCAATAATAAGTAGTGGGATAAACTTTGAGAGAGTGGTGACTTCTAAAGAAAAGTTATACTAGTGAGGGTAGTGGGATCCTCCCCCTTTAAGCCTCCTTATTGTTGAAATATTGTAACTTCGAAGAATATTCTATTGTATTTTATTATTGTAATTTAATCAGAGATGTTTTATTCCTCCGTCATGATGTTATTATTGTAATTTATTCGGAGATGTTTTATTCCTCCGTCGGGATGTTATTATTGTATTTGGTCATCATAGATTCATGAGGTAAATCCTCCCTTGTAAGTCGGGGCAATAGATCCCCTAAAATCAAATGTAATGGGGTTTTTAAGTCCCCTAAAGGAGTTGTCCCAGTCAACATTAGTTGAGTGGTAAAGTAAGTTGAGGCCGACATGTCAAGTTGTAAAATTAAAGTAGAAGTGAATGTATAAATAGAGAGCTAGGATCTCCCATTTATTCATTCATTCACACACACTCACTTGTGTAATTCGCATAGGAGAGAGAGAGAGAGAGAGAGAGAGAGAGAGAGAGAGAGAGATATCTGCAAGGAGAAGGAGAGAGACATAGATGTACCTATTGTAGAAAAATAATCCCCATATTCGTTGTACTTTGTGAGATATGATCCGTGCAAGTTAGGGTTTCTACCTCTTCTAGAATGCAGCCCTAAACAGTTGACGTAGGGAAAAAATTCATATCTCGGGCTAGGAAGCTCCAAATGGAATTCCGTAAAAAGTGACAGTTAGGGAACATAATTTAGTTTTACAGGTCCGAATTTCAGATGCCGAAGTTGAAATAGTGACACGTGGCACGCCGTACAAGTTCACTATGTTGTTTCAGCCGATAAATAGGTCATGTTGGGAAACTTATCATATATCTCTCACGGAGAATCCAATGAAGCTAAAATATGTGGGGTTGGAAATATGACAGGTCAGGATACCACAAGCCGAAGTGTCAGACCCTTAGGATATGAAGTTTCACAGATACACCAGAAACAATAAGGCACATATGAAATAGCTCAACGGAGGAAATCAAAGAAGAGGAGGAAGAAGTTCTCACTTAGGATTTTCATTTTTTTAGGTATGGAAGGACCTGATACAATGTTGGAGACACCTGATGCAACATTGGAAACTTTGAAAATAGATTTGGAATCCCTTCATCATAGATATTAATATTCCATCAAATGTTGTGGGAGGAAGGAGATTAAAAATTAGGGTTTTCGGGTTCTACAAGTAAGAAGAAACCCTAGTAAAGTGGGGAGACTCATATGGTAGCAATGAAGGCGGTTTAAATGGCATTGGTATTCTATCATCCTAGGACCATGAATCTATATAAGATGTTTACAAGTGATATACCTTGGACGATTAGGGTTTTACCCTTATAGAGAAGACTACAAGCAATCTCGACATGTATGACTTGAGGAGATGCAAGTATGTTTTGAAATTTGTTTTATTTATCTGATGATTAAGTTCATGATATGTTTGTCTTCATATTATTGAGGTTAGTACAATCATGATTAATTTTATATTTGTTTGATCACCTTAGTAAAAGTATGAATGCATGTGAATGATAGAAGACATTCATTGATATGGGTCATGACACTTATGATTGTACTAATGCACTTGTGGTGTTGTATGAGGATGATGTTGTCTGCTAACATGAAAGGTACATGAAGAAAGACAAATCAAGTTCTAGATCAAGAATATATGACCATGATGACATGAATACAAAGACTCATCCATAGTATTTGATCACATAGAAGCTCTACTTACGAGGTATGTATGATTTGGTTCTACTATGCTTAACTTATGGGATATGCAAGTTACTAGCACAAGGTCTCTAAATCATTGAAGATAACAAAGAATATATTGTTTGGGTATGTTAGACATAACTAGAAAGCATGCTAATCCACATATGTTTTTCTATATCGAGTTAGAATCCTACTTTGTGTTAGGATCTTAGATAAGTATACTTTCATATGGTTGATAATGATTATTTCTAAAGATAGAGTTTAGCTAATCAAGGCTTTATGCATATTGTGTTTCTTAGTTTGATTAATGATATGACAAACTAGAAGAGTCCTATGGTCAAATATGAATATGCATGAGTAAAAGTCGTACTCCATGAAACCTTGAATATTAACGCTCGTGATAAATTACCTTTGTATGAAATGATTATCACCGTACGCGTTTAAGGTTATTTAGGGTTATAATGTTTTTAACTTATTGAGATTATACTAATGAATGTGTGATTATGTATGAGATATCGAGGATGGCACAATGATGAAACTAGTGCACATTTAAGGGTGCATAGTGCTCCAGGATGGATAAAATCTCAAAGACACAAGATCATGATACTATCATGACAAGGAAGGGAAGTAGAGATCAAGAGGGAGGAAATCTCAAGGAAGCAAAGATCCAGATGGAGGCAACCCCACAAAACATAAAAAGATAGGTATTTGAATTACTTCTTGAATCTCTGAATAGTTAATGATATTAATAGTTGTATGCATATTTATATTCCTAGAACCGAGAAATGTATCATGCATAGGGTAAGCATTCATATAGAATTGAACAGTGTACTACTAATATGCATGGTAAGTAGCCAATAGTGTTGGACAAGATTCCATTGTTGCTTGTCTAGAATGAAACCTCTTTGCTAACATGTTGGGAGCAGTGCACGCTCTTGATAGTATGTTCTGGTAGAGATGGAAGGCATCCAGATAGTCACCGTATGCATACGGGATATGGAAAAGTGTTGTGCCAAAGCATTGGCCAAGATAGTTTCATAACTATGTGAATCATATCAATATGCATAAAAGGTTATCATTGAAATGATTTGATGATTATGAAGTGTTACTAATCTTGTAATTGAATTTGATTTGTAGGAAAGATTGTGTGCTATGATCTACAAATCAAACATACTATAGAAGTACAAAGCAAGGCTCATGGCTAGAGGATTCTCTTAGAAAGAGGGAGAGGATCATGATGAGATGTTTGCTCCAGTGGCTAGACACACTTCCAGAGATAGATTACACCCATGGATGACAAGAACGTTCTCTTGAATGGTGTAATTGAAGAAGAAGTGCATATCGAGCAAACTCCCAAGATTTGAAAGAGAATCACATGATTGAAGAAGGCTCTGTATGGGTTCAACAGGTACCCAGGATCGATAGTCATTTGACGAGCTTGATGATCACCATGGGTGATGAGGATTTCAACCTTTGCTACAAGGTTGATTATGGTTGCTATATACAGATGACACGCTTCTCTCAGATGGATGCAAGAAGGAACTCACCATAGAGTTCGAGTGATCTTGAGGCTCATATCAGTAGACCCATCTGACGGGAGATGGCACAAATAGATATGCAGAAGATCACTCAATGCATTGTGTGCATGATGTTTAGTCACAGAGGGAGGACAATACTCCGATGTAGAAGACTCCACTTTAGAGGAGTAGATCTCTGAGTTAAAGAATCTTGGCATGATTCTTGTGATTAGATATGTGGCTAAGATCAGATGAGATTTTTCCTTAGCCAAGGAAAATGTGAAGTAGAGATCTGGGATGATGGACGGTGGTTTCTACAGTTTACAGACAGATGATTGATTCGTTGATGTATTTGACGAATACCAGGCCAGATATATGCTTTAATGTGAACACCCTAAGTCAGTATCTAGTTGAGCCTAGATGTGTTCACCTGGTAGCTGCAAAGCATGTGATGAGGTACCTTAAAGGTACGATATAATTTGGTCTATACTATGTTGGAGATCATGACTACAGATTGTATGGTTATACAGATGCAGATTGGGCCGAAAGTGTCTCAGACAGGAAGAGCACCTTAGGTGAATGTTATTGTCTGGGATCCGCCATGATCTCATGGTTTAGCAAGAAGCAGACCAGTGTTGCTCTCAGCATAAGCTAAAGCAGAGTATATAGCAGCTTGTTCTGCTAAGTTGTGAAGCCATATGGCTCTGAAAGTTGATGTTAGGTCTATTTGACCTGGAGTTGGATACCATAGTGATTCTATGTGACAACCAGAGTTGTATAAAGATGACGTAGAACCCAGTGTTCCATGACAAGTCAAAGCACATAGAAATCTAGTATTTTTATATACTAGATATGGTACAGAAGGGAGCTATAAATCTCCAGTATGTGAAGACTGATGAGCAAGTTGCTGATGTGTTGAATAAGCCTCTATCTCGAGTGAAGTTCAAATACTTCCAAGACAAGCTTGGTGTGGTTCGAAAGGACCTTCCTCGAAAGGGGAAGCAGTGATGATTCTGATACTGATGATGATGATGTTGCAGTAGGATTGCATCTTCCCAAGATATTAGTCCTAAAGTGATCCGTAGACTTTTGTCTCCAAGAATGTGGTGATGATGATGTTGCAATGGGATTGAATCCTCCCAGGACATTAGTCCTAAAGTGATCCGTATACTTTTGTCTCCAAGAATGTGGTGATGATGATGTTGCAGTGGGATTGCTTCATCCCTGGACTTCAGTCCAGAATTGATCCGGAGACTTTTTGTCCTCGAGAATGTGGTTGGGATTGTATCATCCTTGGACTTCAGTCCATAACTGATCCAGAGACTTTTTGTCCTCGAGAATGTGGTTGGGATTGTATCATCCCTGGAATTCAGTCCAGAACTGATCCAGAGACTTTTTGTCCTCGAGAATGTGGTTGGGATTGTATCATCCTTGGACTCCAGTCCATAACTGATCCAAAGACTTTTTTTCCTCGAGAATGCGGTTGGGATTGTATCATCCCTGGACTTCAGTCTAGAACGGATCCAAAGACTTTTGTCCTCGAGAATGTGGTTGGGATTGTATCATCCCTAGACTTCAATCCAGAACTGATCCGGAGACTTCTGTCCTCGAGAATGTGGTTGGAATTGTATCATCCCTGGACTTTAGTCTAGGACTAATCTAGAGACTTCTGTCCTCGAGAATGTGGTTGGGATTGTATCATCCCTGGACTTCAGTCCATAACTGATCCGAATACTTTTGTCCTCGAGAGTGTGGTTGGGATTGCATCATCCTTGGACTTTAGTCCTAAACTGATCTTTTGTCTTCGAGAATGTGGATAGGATTGCATCATCCTTGGACTTATGTCCTAAAGTGAGAGGGATTGATCATCCCGTAATTGGATCATGTGTGTTGCAGGTTATATTATTGCAGATGATGTTGTTGTTGATCGAAAGATCAAGATGATGTGCTGATCGAAAGATCAAGATGATGTTGCTGCTGATCGAAAGATCAAGATGATGTTGATGATCGAAAGATCAAGATGATGTTGATGATAGAAAGACCAAGATGATGTTGATGATCGAAAGATCAAGATGATGTTGTTGCTGATTGAGAGATCAAGTGCTGCTGTAGACGATCGAGTGATCGAATGATGCATAAGATGAAGACTCGGTGCTGTAGAAGATGATAATCCAATACTGAAGATGTTGAAGATATTGAAGATGTTCCAGTTGCTGATGTTGTTGAAGAAAACTTCCAATGATTTATAGATGTATCACCTTGATGTTGTTGATGATGCTGTCTCTCCTTGCTCCTACAGTTGATGTTGTTGTTGTCAGTAGAATACCCTTCTCGTTAAGGGGGAGTGTTGAAATATTGTAACTTCGAAGAATATTCTATTGTATTTTATTTTGTAATTTATTCGGAGATGATTTATTCCTCCGTCGAGATGTTATTATTGTATTTGGTCATCATAGAGTCATGAGTTAAATCCTCCCTTGTAAGTCTGGGCAATAGATCCCCTACAGTCAAATGTAATGGGGTTTTTAAGTCCCCTAAAGGAGTCGGCCCAATCAGCATTAGTTGAGTGGTAAATTTAGTTGAGGGCGACATGCCATGTTGTAAAATTAAAGTAGAAGTGAATGTATAAATAGAGAGCTAGGATCTCTCATTTATTCATTCATTCACACACACACTCACTTGTGTAATTCGCATAGGAGGGAGAGAGAGAGAGAGAGAGAGAGAGAGAGAGAGAGAGAGAGATCTGCAAGGAGAAGGAGCACTTGTTTGGGGTTTTGTCTTTGTACTTTTGATCATCTATATTGAGGAAGTTTTGTTGGGTTTTCTTCCCCTAGAGGGTTTCCCAGGATAAAATTGTGTCTCTTGTGTTTATGTTGTGCTTGTTATTCTTTCAGTGATCCTGTATATGCTATTATTGTGAAATTGAATTGAATATTGATATTATCTATCTTAGCATATTGAATCTTAACACTTATTCTAGTGGCCTTTTCTCATTTGGGGTGGCATTAGGACTCTTCTTGTAATTTCCTTGGCCTTGATGTCAAGTGAGGAAGCGAGGTTAACCCCATAGTGATATGGAGAGCTCCTTATAAGTCCAGGGAGGTCCAATAACATTGTGGTGAATTGACTGAATCGATCCATTTGGTCTGCAATACTCCAAGTCGTGACCCTTGGAATGTATTAAATCAAATTATGTAAACGATGTAAATATGATAGTATGGATTCTTAGTGCGGAGTTAAGGCAAAGGCCCAACTAGTGAATGGATAGACATGTATACCGTAAATATTTCTATATGGCCCATGTGGTTGGCTTGCCATGAAGAGGAAAAATCTATGTAAATATTATGTTGGAAAATAATAAAATGGTCCAAGATGGCTATATGAAGAGCACTAGAGGGGCTATAATTCCAGTAAAGGGGAAGAGGAAAGGGGGCCTATGGGATATTAAATCCTCTTTTTCCAGGTGTTAGCCTTATAACTCAGTCTTCTCATGTAGTTATGAAAGCATGGGATGAATATACTTATATAACAATCGTAAGATTCCTTCCTTATATGGTTAGAAGTAATGCTAGCTATCTTTTCACTAATCCTCTCTTCTCCATTGGGGGTCTATCACTCATTTTCCATGTACATTTTTACACCATGTAGCCTTCGTGATGTTTTCTCTATAGCCAATTATCATACTGTGAAATTAACCATAAATTAACATAGTGAAGGGGAAATTGTAGACATTGGAGGGAAGAGGATGGATATAGGTGATCATAGAGGTTGGGAAAGATAGAAACATTTACCCATTGTGTACTTGTTGCTTCCAAATGTTGAGAATCCATGGATTGATGTTACAGGAGGTTCTATGAGAGCATACAATAGGTTGGACTCTTTCTGCACACATTGGTAAGCATTGTAAGGGTTGGGGATTTCTTGAGGGAACTGTAGAGCAAGGAAGGGAAATTCCTTCCTGGTCTTGTGTGGGGTAGTGAAAGAGAGTGTTATCGTTGGGATGGCTGAGTGAGATTCTTGTAATTGCTTGGTGGTGAGCATATTGGATAAGCATGAGAGAAAATGGGTTTTAGGATCTAAGAGAGAAGCATGCAGGTGTTTCCTTCACCCCGGTGGCCTCAGAACCTATCTTGGGAATGGTATCTACAGTTGATACCTATGATTGGGTGGAAAATTGCTCTTACACAACAAATTGCTTCTAGATATTCTTCCTTTAAAGATAAATATTCTTTGTTTATGAATTTGAAATGATTATATTTATTTCTTATGATAAATATGCTTGTTTATGCATGATGTGTGTGTGGATGGAGTTTTAATTTTGTTGTGATTCGTCTTCATGCACATGCATTTCTTAATTTATGTTTCCCATGTGTGGCTTAAATTGGTTATGAATTCAAATAATTGTCCCATGGGGTGAAATTTAGAAACATTAAAGTCATATTTACGCCCTCTTATTGTCAGGATGATGGATGGGGACACGACAGAGATGGGACGAAATCCACATTTACAGACAAAAATAAGAGTTTACACATGAAGTGTTTGTTGAAATGCTTATGTGAAAATCGTGGTTTTAGTATCAAATGATGTTTTGACAGAGCCTGAAGATTAAATCTTGTGGCTATTAGCAGGAATGGTAGATTGAGTTGAGGAAAATTGGGTATTTTTTTGGAACTGATGAAAATCTTTGTTCCGTTAGTTGATAGAATTTTAGAATGACAAGTATCTGGGTTCATAGTTCAGTTTGAGAGTTCAGGGATGATAAATGACTGAGATCATAGTAGGCACCATATCATTAAATTGTAATAATTTGTTCACACAAGGCATTTGATTGGATTATAATGGAAGGGGTCACTGCATGAATGACCTAGATTGAATTCAACAACTATCATAAGGCGATCCTCACCTTTCAAGCAAATCCCAAGTGATTGAGAGTTAGTATGGGGACATTGCCACGAATGGATGGGATTAAATTGCATAAGATGGATTAAGCGATCTTGATCATTTGCGCAAAGCAAATTATTGTACCTTATCCCAAGGGGTCCTCTCGCGAATGACTGAGATTTGATCGCACATGTTCCATTATTCAATTGTGGGCATTCGTGCATCGAAAAGTGAATGAGATTTAATAAAAGGGGTAAGGTCATGAATGGAGGAGATTTAGTTGGGTCCACAAGATCATGAGATCTAGACCATTTGTGCAAAGGAAGGAGGATGGGACCTGGAATGTGTAATCACCACTATGAATGGCCTAGATCATTCTGAGATCTAAGATGGGAAGATCCTAATTGTTTGTAGGATTCCTTCTGACAGGGTTAAAAATTGTGATGCAAAAATCTTTGAGAATCTTGATGAAAACAATAAAGGGGTTGAACATAATATAACATGGTAGAGATGGAGGTTTCCACATAGGGTCCAGATGGATACAGTGCCACATCACCCATGGAATGTGCTATGCCATTTCATTAGTACGAAAAATATTTATATAAAAAATTCTAGAGCCATTTTCTTATTCCGAGCATAACAGGAGCAGTTTTTATTGGTTTTCGACGAAATTTTCAAGCTTGGATTCATGGTACTAAGGGATACAAATTTTTTAGTGATGGTGGATTCCTTATTCAGGTCAAATTTTTTTAAAATTGAGGATTAGTGCTTTTTTAAGACCCTGATCATAAACCTAAACATGAGCCCTTTTCATGATGAAAATTGGATAGTACAATCCATGACTAGGCATGCAAAAACTCTTTCGATATTTTGGAAAAATTCTCAATAAATTTAAATGGGGATTCAAAAACAAGCCAAAATCCACTATTTTGGGGCACTTTTGGGGGAATTTGAAAATCTTGTAGGAGGGAAAAGCAAACCAAGAACTCATAATTGTTTCTTTTTTGTGATTTCAACATTTTTCCTACTAATAAATCTAATCAACTTTGTTTAGAGGAAATTTTCTCATAAATGCTTAGTTCGAGAGAAGTGCAAAAAATAGTAGTAAATTCCAAAAAATATATAGAAATCAAATGGGGCATCAAATCAATGATCTGAAAGTTTCTAAGTAATCATTATCATGGGTATTATTAGCACCCAATACAAACAAAATTCTGGTTCTCACTAAATTTTCTTCTACAAGTGGTTGAAGTTGATCTCCGAGGCTAAATGCACCTATACGAAAATTGCAAAATTGGTAATTTTGAATGGTTGTAACTTTTAGCCTTAAGATCATAATTGAGCATGGTTATAGTCATTGGAAAGATGATCCATATGGGAAAAAATTTGCATGATCATATTCTGAAGGAGTGCTTCAGATATTCCTAGAAATGGAACAGAAAAGAGCTTGTAGCGTTGATTTGACAAAAAATGACAATTATATGGGTGGTTTTCAAAATGCATGAAAATTAATTTATGATGATGTAATGCACTAACAAGTGTGCTTATACGAACATTTTTGCAGATATAGTACCATATCCAGGAAAATTAGGGGTCAACATTCAAGATAGTGCAATTATAAAGCCTTTGGTCTTGGTTGGTCCAATAAAACTATAACCATGAATGATGCACATGATTATTATGAAGCTGTAATAGATGCCATGGGAGAAAATGTGCATTCTAAGAATGCATAGACAAAATCTAATGGACCTAGAAACCAAGTAACTCTTCCAGATATTGCAAAGACTACGAGAAGTCTAGAGTAGAGTTACAAAGTTTCATAGCAGATAATGAAAGGATTATTAGAGCTTAAGAATAACATAACCAACTAAATTCCACCATGATTCAAATATTGAGATACCTATAGAGGAGAATTCATCTTGGGAAGAACTCAAACAATGATGATAAGAGTGGGATCATATCAAGGAGACATTCTTACAAGAGGTCCCATAGATAAAGAATAATTTCTAAATTTCTAGAGATAGGACATATACTGTTGAATTTTATGCTAGTTAGTCGTTTGCCTCTAAGGACTCCACCAACAATCTAAATTCTTCATTTCACAATACAAAGAGGAAGATGTCATTCAGGGACAACTCACATGGAGAATTTCAAAAGGCCAAAACCCCTACCTTTAATGGTGAAGTAAAATTTGGGCAAGAAGCCGAGGCTTGGATTCTTGGGATGAGGAAGTATTTCCAATTCCTTGAATACTATGGAAACATTAAGGCAAGGGTGTCCATATTTAATTTGAATGGCAGAGAATAAATATGGTGAAACCACCTTAAATGAGTTAAGAGGATCATTGAAAGACATATTGTTTGGAAGTAGTTAAAGAAGTACTTCCAGCAAAAATATCTCTGATAGGTGCTACAATGATAGAATCAAAGAGTTTCGTGATTTAAAGTTGGGACAAATGATAGTGGATGAATATGCAAATAAATTCTTAGATTTATTGAGGTATGCTAAGTATATGATAGATGATAAGGTAAAAATATAGTGTTTTCTAAGTGGATTGCCTCAATGATACAAGGATCGAATTGAGTTTAATGAACCTCAAACTCTAGATGAGATTATAGGGAAGGCTAAGTATTGTTATGATCAAAACAAGAGCAAGCCATAATTCCTTAAGGCATGGAAGGACAAGAAAAATGAGAAGTTTGACCAAAGGAGGAAGGGATTCAAGCCTTCTCTTTTTAGAAATCAGTAAAGGCATCCATCAATGGAGAGCCTAATCCAACAAAAATTTTGGGATATAATCTAAGGGATCCCCTTTAATGATGGGGATGTGGAAATAACCACTTGCTTAGAAATTGTCCACATCAGAATGGGAGTGAAAAACATGTTCACAACATCCAAGAGGTTGAAAATCTGGGTGATGTGGCAAGGAATATCCCTAGAATCTATGTTGCACTAGAGGACCACCAAGAAGACCATGAATCAATTGTGGTTGAGGTTGAAGGTAATATTGCTAAGCAATCTATTTTTATTTTAACTGACCCTGGATCTACTCATAGTTATGTTATTCCTAAAATTGTTGAGATTTGTGCTTCTGAGAAAAGAAAGCATAATAAATCATGGTTGGTCCAACTAACTACAATAACCATGAGAAAAGTTAGTGAAGTGGTGGAGAAATTTCCATTAGAGATGGATGGACTTTCACATGGGAAAATCTAAATATTTTTCCACCTGGTTCCTATGATGTTCTCATTGGACTGGATTGGTTGAAAGAACGTCAAGTTAAACTTGATTGCTACAACAATACTTTCAAATGCATTGATGAAGAATGAAACCCAATGATAGTAAAGGTCATTCTGAAGATGGTTTCTATTAGACAAATTTTATCCTTGCAACTGAAGAAATGTTTCGGGAAAGGTTTCCAATTGTATGCAGCCAATGTATTGGATAGAGCAGAAAATGAAGGTCTCAAGTTGGAGGACTATCAAGTATTACAAGATTTTAGAGATGTGTTCCCTAATGAAGTTGCAAGAATTCCTTCAAAGAGAAATATAGATTTCACAATTGATCTTGTTCCAAGAGCTACATCAGTGTCCAATACACCTTACACAATGAGTACCTCAGAATTTCTAGAGCTGAAAATTCAATTGCAAGTGTTGTTGGAAAATAAATACATTTGGCCAAGTGTGTCTCCATGGGGATCACTAATGCTATTTGTGAAAAATAAGGATGAAAATCTTAGGTTGTGCATTGATTATATGCAATTAAATAAAGTTACAATGAAGAACAAGTACCCTTTACCTTGAATTGATTATCTCTTTGATCAAATGAGAGGGGCAAATGTATTGTCAAAGATTGATTTGAGGTCGGATTACTAGCAAGTCAGAATCAAGGAAGAAGACATCCAAAAAAACCTTAGGACAAGGTATGGACACTTATGATTTTTTTGTGGTTCCATTTGGTCTCACTAACACATCAACTATATTCATGTGTCTCATGAATAGTGTTTTCAACAAGTACTTGGATAAGTTTGTGCTTGTTTTTTGGATGATATTCTTATTTATTCTAAGAATGAAGAGGAGCATAAAGAACATTTGAGAATGGTTTTGCAAGTGCTAAGAGAACATAAGTTGTATGAAAATATAAGAAAATATGATTTATATCAAAGAAAATTCATTATTTGGGTCACATTATTTTAAAGGAAAAAATATGGGTTGAAGTAGAAAAGATTGAGACCATTATGAATTTTCCAACTCTAAAGAATGTGACAGATGAGAGATATTTATGGATATTGTTGGTTATTATAGGAGGTTCATTGAAGGATTCTCCAAGGTTGGACACCCCATTAATTCTTTGCAAAAGAAAAGAAAAAAATTTGAGTGGACACAAGAATTTGAGGAAAGCTTCCAACTTATGAAGAAGCTTATTATAATAATATATAATAATAATAATCTATTTTTAAGGTCACCGCCAAGCGAGACACCAATTTGGTGTATGAGACCCCCTTTTTTGTGGGACAAGGGACCCCCCTTTGTGTAGCGATTTAACTGCTAAAGTCTACAGAGGTGTACATACCCTACCCCCCTCCATATTTGAACCTATGACCTTCTAGGAGAGAGCACATTTCCTTAACTGTTAGGCCCACTCAGGCTGTACATAAAAATTGCAAAATCCAGTGCTCCATTTCTACAAATTGCACATGTTCTTACTAGTGCTCCAATTCTAAAAATTGCAAATCCAGAAAAATATTTTGTGGTGTGTACTGATGCATTTAAACAAAGAATTGGAGTTCTTATGCAAGACAATCATGTGGTATGTTATGATTTAAGAAAGTTGAAAGAGCATGAAAATAACTATGTTACCCATGATTTAGAAATTGCTTCCACAATGCATGCTTTGAAAATGTGGAAGCATTATTTGATGGGCATGGAATTCGAGCTTAGAACTAACCGATGTGGTCTAAAATATTTGTTTGAGAAACCAACATTAAATGCAAGGCAAGTTATATGGCTAAATTTTTTATGTGAATTTGATTTTGAAATCAACCACATAAAGAGGAAAGAAAATAAAGTGCATGATGCACTCAACATAAAAATGCATGTAATGTATGTATGGCCGTTAGTGTTTTCCAAACACAATTAAGGAAAAGAATTGTTAAATCCCTTGCTGAAGATGAATAATATGTGCAAGTAAAGGATAATTACAACAACAAAATTTGGAAGAGGTATGAAGGTTATCATTTGGAGGAAGAGGAATTCTTACCTATAAAATTATAATGTAAATTACTAATGCTGCGGATTTGAGGAGAATTATTATTGGTGAAATACATAAAATGTCATATTCTAGCCATCCAGGATACCAGAAAATGATTGCTATAGCAAGGAAGCAATATTTTTGGTCGAGAATGAAGAAAGATATTATTGAGTATATTTCCATATGTATGAAATGAAAACAAGTAAAGATGAACATCAATACCCAACACGTTTATTGTAGTCTTTTCCAAATACATAATGGAAATTAGAAGTGGTGCCTGTGGATTTTATCACCTAGTTACCAACATTTTCAAGGAAGCATGATTCCATCATGGTTGTGGTGGATAAATTATCTAAGGAAACACATTTTATTCAAATTAAATATACTTACAAAGCTGATGAGATGGAAAGAATATTTATGAAAGAAATATTCAAATTGCATGGTTTACCCAAAACAATTGTATCCCACCAAGATACAAAGTTTACACCTAACTTTTGGAAATGTATTTTTGCAGATTTGGGTACATAGCTGAATTTTAGCACCGCCATCCACAAACAAATGAACAAACAGAAAGAGTAAATAAAGTGATTGAAGACATGCTTCGCATAGATAAACCATCCAAGTGGGAGGATTATCTACACTTGGTAGAGTTTACATATAACATTGTGCATAAAACATCATTGAGAATGAGTCTATTTGAAGGTTTGTATGGTATAAGGTGTAGGATACTCGTGAGTTGGGATAATCCAGTGAATAGAATAATACTTGGGCCAAAAATGCTTATAGAAATGGAACAAGAGGTTGCAAAAATTAGGTAGACTTTGAAGGCAACCCATGATATGCATAAACGTTATGCAAATAAGAATATAGTGCATAGATAATTCAATGTTGGAGATCATATTTACCTCTGAGTGAGGCCAAGGAAGAGTTCCTTGAAGCTTGAAAGTTATTCCAAGTTGTCACCAAGATATTGTGGGCCATTTGAAGTGCTTGAGAGGATAGGACCATTTGCATGTAGAATTGAATTGCTTGATAACACTAGAGATCATAATGTTTTTCATGTTTCTTTGCTTAAGAAACATGTACATGATCCTCACCATGTGATTGATTGGGATGTGATCCAGGTGGAACCCAAGGGAGAGTTCCAAACATAGCCATTATGCATCCTTGACAGGAAGGTCACATTGCTCCAAAACTGAGCCATCGAACATATAAAGATGCAATGGAAGCACTTTGGTCTCGATGAGGCTACATTGGAGATGGAGGATGACATGAGCGAGGCATATCCATTTGTGGCCTGGTTTTGAGGAAACGTCGAGGATGGCGTTATTCCAAGGGGGAGGGGAATTCAATACCCCTAATTTTGGCCCTTTGAGTTTATTAAATCAAATTATGTAAACGATGAAAATATACTAGTATGGATTCATATCCACATGTCAAGGTCAAGGCCCAACTAGTGAATGGCTAGGCATGTATAATGTAAATGTTTTTATATGGGCCATGTGGTTGGATTTTCATGAAGAGTCAAAATATATGTAAATATTATGATGGAAAATAATAAAATGGTCCAAGATGGCTATGTAAATAGAACTAGAGGGGCTATGATTCTACTAGAGGGGAAGAGGAAAGGAGGTCTATGGGAGTTTAAATTCTCTTTTTCCAAGTGTAAATCTTAGAACTCATCCATTTGATTCCATGTTCCTTAAATGAGCCAATTACTTCCTTTTGACTTATTAAATCCAATCATTTAATGCATGTGTGAGGTTGGTGGGAAAAGTCTTCTCATGTAGTTATGGACGCATGGGATGATCATACTTCTATGACGATTGTAAGAGTCAATCCTTCTATGGTCATAAGTAATGTCAAATATATTTTCACCAATCCTCTAATCTCCATTGGTGTCTATCATTCAATGTTCATGCAAATTTTTACATTATGTAGCCTTCTTGTTGTTTTCACCGTAGATAATTACCAGACTGTGAAATTCACCATAAATTAACATTGTGAAGGGGAAATTGTGGACATTAGAGGAGAGAGGATGGTTGTAGGTGATCATAGAGGTTGGAAAGATAGGAACCTTTACCCATTCTGTATTTTCTACTCCGGGATGCTTGAGAAACCATGAAATGACGTGACATGAGGTTTTCTAAGAGCATATAATGGGTTGGACTCTTTCTGCACACACTAGTAAGCACTATGGGGGTTGGATTTCCCGAGGGAATTGTAGGGCAGTGAATGGAAATGCCTTCCTTGTGTTGTGTGGGGAAGTGAAAGACAGTGTCATGGTTGGGATGGTTGAGTGAGATTCCTATAATTTCTCAGTGGTGAGCATATTTGCTAAGCATGAGATCAAATATGTTTTGGGTTGAGAGAGGGAATCATGTAGGTGTTTACTTCTCCTTGGTGGCCTCACAACCTAGATTAGGGGTGGTACCCGAAGTTGATAACTATGGCAGGGTGGAAAAATTCTCTTACACAAGAAGTTGCTTGGACCTTCTTTTGTTAAAGATAAGTATTATCTTTGCCTATGAATGTGAAATGATTATATTTATTTCTTTGATAAATATGTTTTTTGTGCATAATGTGTGTGTGGATAGATTTTTAATTCCACATTGCTTTATATTCATGCACTTCCACATGCATTTATTAGTTTATGTTTCCCACAGGTGGCTTAAATTAGTTATGAATTTGAATAATAAGAATTTGAAAATAAGAAACATAAAATTCATATTCACCCCCTCCTATAGTCAGAATGATGGAAGCAGACGTGACATAGTCATGCACCACTTGGGACAAGAAAACAAATGTAATGGTTTGGATTTGAATGGATCTAAGATTCTCCCTAGGCCTAATTCTGGTAACTGGTTTACAATAACCTATGCCTCTCTAGAATAAATGCAAATCTGACTATCTCCTTGGCCTTAGCTTTGGATTGAAATGATAATTTTATGATATTGAAGCACCCTATTAAATTCCCTCCATTAAAGGACCCAAACTCTAGTCAACTCTACTCTCTTCCCCCATAGGAGGTATAGGTACTTCCTAGGGCACACCATAAACAAATAAAGTAGAAGTTTTGTTTGTATTCATTGATGCACCAATGCCAAAGGAGAATTTATTTAAATTGGATAATTACCGTAATAAATCTACCTTCACTCATTATTGTGAAGGTGTTAAAGTGTATTGGCTATGAGATCCAATGACTTAGGTAATGATGAAAAATTGAGATGTCATATTTAAGGAAAAACTAAATATTGAAATGTTATTTGAGTTGACAAGGATAACAAAGATGACACAAGATGGGTTAGTAAATAAAAACCATTGGTTATTGGGATTCCCAATCACCATGTTTAACACCAAGAAGTTGTCAAGTTAGTTCAAAGCCACTCTAGAAGTCCAAAGATAAGTTGGTGAGCAAAAATTGTGACACGGTTTTTGAGAAAAAAACATGTAAAAATTATGTGTTGCATAGGTTGACTCAAAGATGAAAACCTTCAAAGTGGATGGTGTATTGTTCTTTGTCATCCAATGTACATGAGCGCAAAACTATACAAAAATACTTGGTTGGGAAAATGTTGATAAATGGAGGAATTCATTTAAACAAGAATATAAATCCTTGATCCATTTCTAATGCTTGAAGGATTAGAGGTTCTAAGTAAGTCGAAGTGAATATATAAAGTAGATGGCTTCTTTATTTGATGCAAATGAATATTGGTGGGTGAAAGGTTACTCTTTGAAGGAAGGGATCAAGTACTATGTCAGTATTCTCTAGTTATAAGTATTGAATTAATCAAGTTGTCTAAGCACAACTCCTAAGGTACAGTAAAATATAACAAGAAACTTGAAAAATTTATGCAATGATTCGTAGGGGTAACAATTTTTATTTTGGTATAGAAGAAAATTCATTTTTTATAACAATATAACATATTCTAAACACTATTCAAAGGAAGAGGTATTTATTCATACGTTTGAAGTTTGTATTGGTGGTGAACAATTTGATTAGTAATTACTACATCACAAGATCTATATTCAAGCTTGTTAGAGCGCAAAATGAAATGGTAAAATTTTGGTAGATTTCAAAGAATTTTCAAGAGACACTAGAAAACAAATGGTTGTTTATGTTTATCATAGTTTCCCTACCTCCTCTAATATTGGAAATGCTTTTGCAAAACGAATGATAATTCTCCTTAAACCTATTTTCTAAGCCTGTGTCATGCCCCTCCTTTCTTTTTCATTCCCCTCCTTTCTATGTTTGGGTCATGGAAGACCCCCATTTCTATGTTTGGGTTCAATATTTTTGTAGATGCAACATGTAAATCTCACATCCAGTCCACATAACCATCCAGTCTTTCATTTCATAGTCTATTCATACCCTTCACATTTTCCTTGCATTCCATACCATCATACCTATGCATCTCGTCTCCACATAAAATTCATGAATGGGTGCAGAGTGTAAAGCTTCCAACCTTTGTCCATTCATACCATTCCTTCTACATTTTGTATGTGGACCTAGGATTTCGTCAGTAGGGTCGACATGTGACTTGACACATGGAGAGATGTTGATTGGGTGGAAATAAATGGTGTGACATGTGATGGACTGACCAATGGCTAAATGTTGTGTGGACTATGACTTTGAAGTGGTAGTTATGACTTGGAAGACATGTATTTCATGGTGACTAGGCATAGTTGTGACAACGAGGTTCAAAATTTACTTCATATAGATATTATAACATACTAGAGGGGCATAACCTGGCCTAAGCACCCAAGTATAAAGAGGTGGCACTTTTCTATACAATTCACAAATAATGCATTTTTTGATGTATGTGCTACAAATATCCAAAGGTAGATCTAATGGTAAATGAGATTAGGTATAGATCTACAACTACTGTAGCTTATTATTTATAACTTCCACTCTAGTCAACCAAAATTCTTAAAAGAGGGATAGTTGGAAAACTGTGGAGACAAGGAATCCAATAGAGAGTACTTCCATTACAATAAGGTCAACCACAATGTGCCACATGTCTAATAAGATGAATATTTTGAAATGATTAATGAATACTTGGCTTGAATATTTTGAAAAGGTTAATGAATACTTGGCTTGAATAAGAGTGACACTCATTGTTGGTTAATGGACTATTTGGAGAACACACAAAAAAGTGTGTTCCATTCATTACATGTTATGTAGTGGTCCATAAGAGTATGATGGACCCATAATGTGCCATAATTCAAGGAAAGAGGAAGGAAATGTATTAATGGGTGGAGTCTAACATGGATATCAAATTTGAATTCATCAAAGGATAATTGGGGTTTGGGAAACAATTAAAGAAGGAACTAATTTCATAGACTGATAATTTTTCTTCTTCAAGCAAGCTAGTCTGAAAATAAGGAATAGCTCTCACCACTAAATTTGGATTTCAAACCCGACATTGATATCTGACATTGATGGTAATAATCAATTATGACTTTGGAAATTCTTGTAAATTACTCTTTATTTTTCCTTTATAACCCTAATGCTATAAGGAATACACATTTAAGAGGAGGTTTTTAGTGTTACATATTGGACACATTTATTAAAAAAGCATCCACTATTAGTAACAGGGGTTTTAATGGAATTCACCATAACTAAAAATCCTGGGTGGTTGGAGGTTCTAATGAAGTGTTTTTTTTTTGTCGGTGCACTCATAGAGATAGTGCACCAACTATTGCACTGAGAGTAGTGAGATTCTCTACATCACGGTATAGGGGAGATGTTGTAACGTTACACAACGTTATGTAACGTTACACAACGTTATGTAACGTAACATTACCAAAAATAATAAGTAATTAAATAAATTCATGTCGGCTCATAAGTTATAAAAAAAAGTAATTAAAAAAATTCATGTTGTCTCATAAGTTACCAAAAATAAAAAGTAATTTAAAAATTCATGTGGCTCATAAAATTAAAAAAAAAATATTAGAACTAGCATAGATCCATCTTAAACGTGGATTTATCAAGCACTGAGAGGGATCAAATTTCTTGCGGTGTAAATTTTTTCTTGATATGTAAACAATTTAAGACAAAAAATAAATTACACCTCAAAAAATTGAATCCCTCTGGATGCTTGAAAGATTTGGATTTAAGATGGATCTATGTTGGTACATAGTACATATCAGTGCAATATGTATTGGAATGCACCATGGCTTCCAAATATATATACTAAGCATTGATGCATATGACATATTTTTTAAGCCTTGGCATATAAATTAGATATTGAATACATCAAGACACTTCTATCAACAATAGACATTGATATTTTGTAACTGGATACACACCAAGGCTTTAAAAATCTATATATTATGCATTGGTGCATATGGTATATATTATGAAGCCCCAATGCTTAATTTACATAATGAAAGCACTAGTGCACATATATATTATTGCATACCATAAGTTCTTGTAGAAATAATGATAATAATAATGTTAATGGTAATGGTATTGTTGAGGGAAGTAATGGTTTTGTTGTGATTAGGAGAATCGATGCTTTTATTACATTTATTCGCACCAGTGTGCAATACTCATTTAAACACATTGGTACATAAATAGTTATGAACCACGTCATTGAGTTCAAATGAATACAATGCAATGATATGTTTCAATGTTGAATTTTTTCATGTTGTGGGTATACAAATGCAACTTCTTTTTTATATACAAAATTTCAATTAATCATTAAAATAATCAAATATTTTTTTATAATAATATTGATTTTTGTATTTCAATTCTTGTGTTTAGATATGAAAACTGCATTAATATGTTGTATCATTTAAACAAATATACCAACTAATTATACCTATATTCAATGTAATATAAATCATCCATACATTTAATAAAAAAAACATTTAATGACATTGGACAATGCAATAGAATAAGAAATTCATTTTATTATATGCAAATAAGATACCCTTTGTTATAAAAAATGGGACAACGTAAAGGTTTGTGATTTAAAACATATCAATAAATAATTGTTACAATTTGTAGTATCATGTCGTCATGCAATTGGGATGGTACATGTCTGGTTTTCATAAACAAACATTATAAAATTTACAAGTTGTGACATTCAATTTTGATGATCATCATTCTTCCTTGAACTACTTTCGTTGCTTGCATGCCTTATTTATCCACCACTTGCATGGGATATTGTATTTGGTTTATTTGAATTGTTTTGTTGATTCGCTTGAATTAGACATTGTTCATCTTCATGTTCCATCTACAGATATATAGATAAAGTGTAATGACTATATATAGATTTATATTATAACATACATGATTCTGTGCATAAAAGACATACCATAACAATGAGTGCTTCATAAACAATACACATTTTTTCAAAATCATGGTTCTTGTCATCTCCCAAAATATCTTATGTTGGCTCCACTCCATACTTTTATTTATGCATGTTTTATAAGCCATGATGAAGCATAGCTATAATTAAAGGTTCTTGTTGTTCTATTAATTCTACAATAAGGGAAGTAAAACAACATAGCTACTTATAAATTGTGCAATTAACCAGGTTGATTCTCCAACATATACTTACAACCCATACTTCCAAATTTCAAATGTTCAAATGATTCTTCTTTGTATGTTAGCACTTGTTAGAAACATCCATGGATGACTCTCTCTCTCTCTCTCTCTCTCTCTCTCTCTCTCTCTCTCTCTATATATATATATATATATATATATATATATATATATGAAACCTCAAGGAAAACACATTAAGTACTCGTAAACTTTGTGATCAACCATTTTTGTCCTTTTTGTCCCATCTTATGTGTTGAATGGGTTCCATTTTTTCTACTACAACAAAACAATTGAAAAACAATATTCCATGCAATAATTAACCTCTTTGTAAATAGAAACAAATTAATGAATACATAAGGTTGATGCACGTTGTTGTAGGGATAGTTCCTCCCATGATGCAAGTATGTTCATTTTTTTTTGTATCTCCTTGTAAACTTTTTCTGACATCCCCACTAGCAAGTTTCAGATATCACATCGATTGTTCTTTGAAATTTTATCAATCTTCCTGAAAAATATAAACACAATAAAAAATTATTAATATTTGTACGAAAAATAAATATAGAAAAAATATTAATTTGGTAATTTGTTTGGATGTATTACGAAAAAACATGTTTAGCAATAATACTTTTTAAATGAATATTTTTGTTTTTGTTATTGTAAGTTTCATAGGTCTCGTTGACCATTGCTTCGAAAACACCTACTATAGTTTGTGTATAACTTGATTCTTGGAGTCATTCAATTGGTTTTTGTATTGTAAAAGAAAATAATATATATATATATTCTTTTTAGTATATCCCTCATAGTTTTATAAAATCCCCTGCCGCCCCCCCCATTAACTTCCAACACCACTCCAAATGAATTGAGAACCAATTCAAATTTACCATGTACATCCTTCATGAATGATGGCATTTTGTTCCCTTATTGTCAATCCCTCCACAATCTCCAACAAATGTGAAATCCAATGTTTGAAACATATTAGCGATTTTTAAGAAGTAAATTTATAGTAAAAATTCAAACAAAAACTTCATATTGATCACTTTTTTATCCACCTAATTCATCTCTTTACAATATTTCCCTAATGCTTTTATGTTATTTTTCCATTTAGATTATGAATAATGTTTAGGAGTTTCTTCAAGTTTTTTGTTTTGCAGGACACACATTATCCAATACACATCATTTAAACCTACATTTAATTTAAATATATTACTTTTATATTAAAATTTAAAAGAACTTGCCATGTTCACTTCTTTCGAATGTGCTTCCCTTTCCTTTATCGTTGTATATCCCCCCCCTAAGATTCTATAGCCATATTATATCTATAAAAGCCTTGCATAGTAAAATACACAAATTATGAAATGTGTTTTATAGACTGAGTCAAGAACTTCATGCTAAAACTATTTTTGGTTAGACATTGCATACAATACAATAACACACACTCATGCACTTAATACAAAATAATGCACCGATCCACTGTAGAATGCACACCAACAAACTTGGAAAATTTTCACAACAAACATCACCAAAGTGGTGCACTTTGTTAGATTTTCAAGTTACTTCGAAATTTTTTACACCATGTTTAGGGGTAATTCATTTGGGGTACATGGTGTTTGTTGAGCTCCTGGATGGTCCGAGATTAATTGCAACATGAGAGATGGTATGTGATGGATATGCACACTTGAAATAGCTTTCTTAATGGATGTTTGACCTCAATTGATTTCTAACTCAGTGTTATTCCCTTGGGCATTGGAGATCTCTTTCCTAGATGGTAGGGGATGTGGAGCATTGTGCATCATGGAGGAATAATTCAAGCCCTAGATGGCATGTGGCAGCTTGGGATTTTGTTTGGAGTATTGGATATGGATTGGGTATGCTTGGGGATTCAATATTGTTTTTGCAGTGGGTAGCTACTCTAGTGAAGTAATTTGCGTTGGAAGATAAATGGATTATGTGGAGGCTTGGGATGGAGTGTGGATTTGTCTTGTGTAGCTACATCACCGTGGAGTCCTTATTGTGCACAACATCATAATTAGAGTGTGAAGCTTGTACTTTAGAGTGGTTGTCTCCCTTATGTAGCCTACAAGGGCTTATGTAGGTTGTTTGTAAGGGCTTAAGCCCACATAGTATTTTTGGACTCCTTTACCTCTCTCTCCCTCTCTCTATCTCTCTCTCTATCTGGTGCTATGGTTTCTTGGTCTCTTTGGAGTTTCAAAGAGTATATCAGAGTTCTAGGGTTAGGGTTTTACACTTGTATATTGGAGACTACTAGGGTGGACTCGTAAAGAAAAATATAATATGAGAATGACTTTCCCTGGAGATAGTGTTGGAGGGATACTTGCACTTTTTATTATCAATGGGGCTAGGGTTTGATGATTTACCCTAATTAGGGCATTTTAAATGGTTGTATTTGAGTCTTGAGAGTAGGTCATGGTGTTTACTTCATCATTGGTCTTATATATGAAGTTTCCATCCATAAATAACTCGTGTCAATTTTGGATTTGATTTTCATCTACATGTGTTCTTCATATTTTGTGATTTGCATATATTTGTGATCTTATTGATTGGACATAATTAAAAGGGAAAATTGTTGAATGATTTGACATCTAAAGAAAAAGATAAAGGGGTTGATTTTACTGTTATAAAATTATTGTTATTTTTGTTGTAAAAGAATATTTACTGATAAGTTTCCCTAGAAGGGATGAAAACTTATCTCGCTATTTGGTGTCTTTTCTCCTTAATTGATAGAAATTTTAGGGCCATTTGAAAGTGAATTAATGTAATTATTCCACTATTGTTTTGTACTTTAATTTATAGCATTCCTAGGGTAGAAAATTATTTGGTTAAGATCCAAGGAACCTTTTAGAAAGAAGGTGAAATCTCTGAATTGAATTGGAGTGTCATTTTGGTGAAATTTCCAACACATTTATATTGTATTTCACATTGATGCATCGTTATTATATATTGTGCATAGAGAAAGTAGATAATTTTTTTAAAAACGTTGTGGAAAATGGTGCAACCATTAAATAAAAAACACATAAGTGCATTTCTATTGTACAATGCGCACTATGAATCTCAAAATCTTAAAAAATGATAGGGACGAGGATTGGGATCCAATGGAATGATTGCTCTTGATCCAACATATACTCAAATATCCATATACAAATATACAAAGCCAATAAATATACATTGACTAGAAAAAATAGTTGTCAAATAGTGGAAAGAATAAACCCCTAAGGTTAGAATTTACAACACAAAACAAAAAAGAAGCAACAATAAAACTAGGTTTTGCAATGATGATGTAATGTCCCCATCCATCACTTCGACCATAGGATTCCAATTTCAAAATTCGACCATGTAAGATGTCCTATATCTAGAAATCCTTCTTTCGTTATGTGACCTCTTGTGAGAATGCCTCCTTGAGCTACTCCCACTATTTTCCTCATTTCATGAGTGCTTCTCAACGTGAACATTTATATGAATGTATGTTAAGCTTTGGAGCATGGATGGATTTATTTGGTTTTGTTCTTCCTAAGCTCTAATAAGCCTCTCATTATCTGCTCTACGGCAATGTAATTCCACTCTTAGACTTCTCATGGTTTTTGCAATATCTGGAGGAGTTACTTGATTCCTTCTACCATTAGATTATGTCTCTACATTCTCAACATGTATTTTTTCTCCCATGGCATATGTTTCAGTTGCATAAGGATATGATACTAAATGCTAACCCTTAATTGTCCCTGATATGATATTGTATTTGCAAAATTTTCATATAAGAACACTTGTTAGCTTCATTGGGTGTTCCCATGAAGATGGTAACACTTTTTTTGCTAGAGTAGATGTGGATTGCTCAAAACATGAGCTTGATCGAGGGTTATTTAAGCCCTCGATCAAGCTTAATGGAAGGTTAGCTAAACCCTAGATAGCTCGATTGAGGGTTTTGTCAACATAAAAATATATAAGTTATAATAAAACTTTATTTTTCTAGTAGTTTTTTTTCAACATAAAAAATTACAAGTTATGGTAAAAAAAGTTATTTTGCTAATTACTATTATTTTTCTAATAGTTATTTTTTTATATTTATTTTATTTAATCTAATCCATTACAATGTATTTGGTGGGGTATTAACATTTGAATCTTGGGACATAGAAACAAAATAATAAATATGATCCATGACATCAAATACTATTGGCAAATTTACCATGGGTTACCAAAACCATGGGCCATAAGTCACTAACAACAAGCATGTTTGTTGTTAGTGATGTATGTCCCATGGTTTTGGTAATCCATGGTATTTGATGTCATGAATTATGTTTATTATTTTGTTTCTATATACCAAATTATTTTTTACAATAACTTTTATTATCTCAATAAAATAAATTAATAATTATTTTTTTAATATTTTGTAGGTGATTAGCCTGATAAATAATTATTTTTTGCACTCCTAATATATTGGTGTATAAATAAAATGATTTTTGTTTCATATTTTAGGTAAGTTATTTTCTATGGGAAAAAATAACTATTAGCTCAAATAGCTCTATCGAGCTATTTGAGCTAATGGTTGGAGATATGTAGGGGTATGGGGAGGATGGTGAGTGGTTTAGGGTTTTGCAGAAGTGGAAGGGGTTTTTGGAAGGATGATTTGCAAGTTGTGGATCAATGTTGGAATGTTGAATCCTTGGAGGGGCTTTGTCATTGCAGGAAGATGGGTGAGGTGGAAGTTTCATCCTAGGTGGATGATGAGGTGGATTGGTCCTAGGCTGACATTTTCAAATAAGATGAGGAGTTAATTAAGGCGATGTTGTTGGAGGTCAATTCCAACAAATGGATTTATATTGTTTTTGTAGAGTCGGGCATTATTGGTGGTTTGAAGGATTACACATTTTTAAATCCTCAGGGTGAGCTGGCTAGTAAGGACATTGTACCTAGATTTCTGTTTATAGAGAAAGTGGGTCCTTTCACAGGTGTCCCTTGTCTTTAGAACATAATCCTTTAGTCATGTCAAGCAGTGTGCATGATTGGGAATGAAACTAGTGTTAGTGCCTCTTTGTCGTTGAAGGAAAAGCATGCACTCAAAGCTTACATCTTTAGACCTAAGAGGATTCCTATGGTTTTAGGAAAATATGTTAATCTTGATCGGGTGGAGAGCCTTTCTTCTAAAGCATTAGTGGGTAGATTTGCGTATATTTATTTGAATAGATTGGAGCTACTTCAATGGATTTATCTTAATTGCAAGTTGTTTCTTTCCTACAATCCACGTTTCAATACATTAATGAATAGGTAGCTTTGTTTCCATTTCTTAATGGAAGATGACTTGGTGGAAGTTTTAGAGCTACCCTGGGTGGTGGGAAAGGGTTCCTTGATTCTCAAGCATTGGCATCCAACCTTTAATCGATACAAGGATCAATTTCAAAAGAGGCATTGTTGGATTCTCTTACCTGGTTTTCCCATTGAGTTATGGGTGAAGAATGTCATTATTGTTGTGGAAAATAATATAGGTAATTATATATATATTGATTAATCTACTCCTAAGAGGGAAGACAAAAGGATTGCATGGGTTCTGGTAGATTTAGAATTTTCCCTGGGCCTTCCTACAGAGGTTGAGATATCTTGGGGGGAAAGGATTATTGTGCAAAGGTTGGATTTTTGGAAAATCCCCTTTAGATGTCATTTTTGCTGCAATATTGGTTACTTTAGGATTGAATGTCCTAGTTCTTCCTCCTATGAGGATTCATCAAGTAATGAGGTAGTTCTCTTAAAGAATCAGTTAAAGGAAAATTCAGATGGCGTTGGTGGGAAAGAAGTTTCATGGGTAGGTTGCTTCAAATCCTTAAGATGATTTTTTGTTCTCAAGTAAATGAAAACTCTATTTCCCTCTTTTTTCGATTCTTTAAGTGCGGAAGAAATTGAATTGATAGAAGGCGTGGAGGGAATATTCGATGTTGGTTATAAAACCCTAGGTAGGGTTTTGGATCCCTCTAATTTATCCTCTAAAAATATGGGTTTTCTGTCTTCTGAAGATTATAATGTACATCCCTTATATTTTTTTCTCGCTCGGTCTTCCAAAAAGGACTCTCAAATAGTCCATGGCCCTAGCATTATTAAAAACCCAATAGCTAAAGGGTGGAATGAAAAAATTGGGTGGTAGTTGAAGGTGTTATTACAAATATTATCTCTAAAAGGATATAGACTACCAGTGTTGTTGAATCGGGGGTTCAGGAGATTTTAGTTTTTCCTGAGTATGCTCCTGTAAATTCTTCTATTCAATTGTTGTTTGTGGAGGAACCTTTCAAGGAGTTACTAGGTTTGAATCTTCGTGGAGGAGATGACATTGGATCTAGCACAAGGGTGGTTAGTGATGGATTAAATCATGTGCTTAATTCTTTGGTTCCTACTTATAAGGAGGTTCTTCAAAAAATACCTTTACAAGTATATGATTCTAAGTCTTTAGAGCCGAAGGCCTGTAATAAGGATTCCCCTATTCTTTATCCAAATGTCAATGTTAGAAAGAAGTTGAATAAGACAAAGAAAGGTGATGTTAGAGGTGGGATCACCACTTCTGGCTTGTCATTTTCTCAGAATATTTCTTTAGTTGTAGATGAAAATCCTTTGGATGATGAGTGTAGTCTTGAAGTTTTCTTTAATCCCTCCAGGGCCCTTAGAGCACATGAGGCCTCGGGTTCAGGTGCTTAATGAACAAATTTTCCTTCAACATTAGAGGGGTAGGGGGCACCCTGAAATTTCATGCCCTCAAAAGGATTTTGGAGCTGGAAAATCTTGATGTCCTACTTATTCAAGAGACTATGGTGATTGGTGCCAAGGTGTGGGAGGCCTTTTTAATCTTTTACTGGGTTAAGGATGTTGTATTGGTGACACTCTGGAGCACTTTGGGGGTTTATTATCTTCATGGAACCCTAGAATTGTTATGTTTAGTACTTTTTTAATGTGTGCAAGAATATTGCTAGAAGGTCATTGCAAAGAATTTGATCAGGCTGTCAGGGTGTTCAATTGCTACGGTCCATAACCAGATAGGCAAGTTTTCTGGAATGAAGTTGTGGATTGTGGGTTATTGGAAGACCCATCCTTAATTTTTGGTGGTGATCTACATCTTATATTATGATATAGGGAAGTTTGAGGAGCAAACTCTCAATTGGATCCATTGGTTGGGTGGTTTAATCATATTTTCTGTGAATCTAAAGTTATTGATAGTGTGCAAACTATGATTTTTGCATGTAACGGATATAGCCTCATTGTTGCAACCAAGAGCTTTGATATCACTCTATAACGTCCCCATCCATCATTTCAACCATGGGAGGGGGTATTTATGAATTTTGTGCTTATAAATTTTGCCCCATGGGCCATATACAAATTCATAAATAAAAAATGTATGTGCAAAAGAATAAATGTAAAACACAGTGGAAATAAAACTATATCAACACATACATCATGCATAAACAAGCATAATTATCCCAAGAAGAAAATAAAATGATTCCACATTCATATATAAAGAGAATACTTATCTTTTAATAAAGCAGATCCAAGCAACTAGTTTTGTAAGAGTGATTTCCCACGCAACCATAGGTATAGGATATAGATACCACCCCCAAGCCAAGATATGAGGCCACAAAGGTGAAGGAAACACCTATAGGTTTCTCTCTTTCTCAACCCACAAATCATTTTATCTCATGTTTCAAAAATCTACTCACCCCTGAGAATTTATAGGGATCTCACTCAACCATCGCAGCCATGGCACTCTCTTCTACAACCCCACATAGCACAAGGAAGGCATTTCCCTCCACTAATATACATTTCCCTTGGGAAATATGACCTTACAGCGCTTACCAATGTGTGCAAAAAGAGTCCAATCTATTGTATGATGTTGGAGAACCTCTTGTAACATCATTCCATGGATTCTCAAGCATTCAAAATTAGCAAAACATAATGGGTAAAGGTTTATATCTTTCCCAACCTCTATGCTCACCTACAACCATCTTATTTCTTCTAATGTATGCAATTTTCCTTCCCAAATTGAATTTCGGGCTATTTCACAACCTGGTATGGTAATGGAAAAAAAGGAGAGAACAACATGAGGAAAAACCCTCTACGTAGTGTAAAAATATGAATGAGAAAATGGATGATAGACCCCAAAGGAGATGGGAAGATGGTGAAAAGACAACTGACATAAATTTTGACCACAGAATAAAGGAATCTTACAACTGTCTTAGAAGTATATTCATCCCATGCTTCCATAACTACATGATAAGACTTTTCCCACAAAACTCACATGTGCATTCAGTGATTGGATTTAATAGTTAAAAAGGAAGTAAATGGGCTCATTTAAGGAACATGGCATCAAATTATGAGTTTAAAGGTTGACACTTGGCAATATAGGATTTAGTCTCCCATAGGCCCCCTTTCCTCTTCGCCTCTAGTGGAATCATAGCCTCTTTAGTGCTCTTTATAGGACCATCTTGGACCATTTTATTATTTTCCAACGTAATATTTACATAGATTTTGAGTCATCACGAAAATCGAACCACGTGGCCCATATACTAGAAATATTTGCATTATACATACCTAGTCATTCACTAGTCGGGCCTCGACCTTGAGCTCCACACTAGGAATCCATACTAGCATATTTACATCATTTACATAATTTGATTTAATACATTCCAAGGGTCAAAATTGGTGGTATTGCAATTGAAGGTAACTTTGAAGCCCTTATATTTTCTTGAAAATGCATTGTAAACATTAGTAGGAATTCATAAAAAATTATGGAACTTTTTGAATTGAGGGTAATTTGAGTTGAATAGAATGAAGTTACATACCTTAAATTTATCCTTTGCAGATTTGGATGTGACCTATGGGGATCCCTTGCAAACTTGGCTCTTCAGAAAGGTTGTTCTGAAGAATGTTGTTCTTTTCCAACAGTCCAAGAATGGAATAGGGACTATTTTTTGGGATTTTCCAAAAAGGCTGTTCTGAAGAATGGTATTTTTGTCCCCTATAACATTTGGCAAAAGAATGGAATAGGGACTATTTTTTAAACTTGTTATTACAAAGTGAATTCCCTTTCATTTTTACAATTGATATTTAAATGCACTGGTGAAAAACGACGTGTTCTTATTTTATTTTTTAAAATTCAACTCACGGTGCTACTTACAAAGTTAAGTCCACAAGTGTTGTGTTGACTTAAACACATTGAATAAACAATTTACAATGAAAATAGAAGTGCAAGCCTCCACTATTATAACTTTCCAAAGTTTTATTGTTGATGTATATCATAGTTTAATGCCCTGACGAGTTTAGGCTATACAAATGCATTGCTATGTTAGATGTGCATTAGGCACGCCAATTAAATAAAAAAATCCTTAGATGTGAAGTTATATCATTACATGCTTCCCAATATTTTTAAAGAATGTAGGCATGTATTGATTATGGTTTTAGCTCAAATGCAAGGAAAATAAGATAATATCAAATGGCCAGTTATTTAGATTCCATCTGGCATTCCTTTTTGTTCCAAGTTCATAAAATTCTCACTTGCCACTGTAGTAAGTCTAGATTTTATTTATGTTTTGATTATCTGATTGAATTTATGATGCCTTTGCATGTGCATGCATTGAGATTTGTAGGATCCTTATCTTGTTTTAAGTCCAGATGCATAGGATATTTCATTAGTTCAAAAAAATCATAAGCTCTTATCAAGAGAAATATGTTGTAGATAGATGGCAGTGAAAAATAGAGAGACACTTTAACTTTCTAATTGTAACATGTCATCTTCCAGCGACCATCCTAGGTCATTAGTAATTCACCTTGAATTGACTCTCTTTTATGACACCACAATAATATTTGGTTGTTCAAATGTAAAGGGTTGAAGGTGAACCCTCGGTCTGTTACACTGTCCCATTATATTAATGACTGACTACCCAAATTCGATAGTCTATTACCTCCCACTGTGGTCAGAACCAACAAGTGATATAGGAAAGACACGTAGGAACATTTCCATATGCTCATTTTTTTAAAATTTGGAAGCCAAATCAACTGAGTTTTGTCCTAAATTAACCAACTTGTCTCCTTTTGTTGAGTCAACTGAGAGTTCAAGTGATCTAAAGCATAATAGAAATACTACTCAAAACATCCTTACTAGGAGATTCAAAAGGTTGTGTATGTTGAGAACAAAAATTTCGAAGTACACACCAAGGCCAATTCAACTATTGGAGGATAGCAATGACTTATCTCTTCCTATCCATCTGCAAAGGAAATACCAAACCTATTACAACCACACTATTTATGGTGCTTCTTTGACTTCCATGCTTGTGCCCATTTTTGGGCCTGGATTCTCCTTTCGTGGTAATAGTTAGATGATTTCTAAGTCTAAAATAGATGTTGTAATGGGTTGTTTATCCTTTCACATGTATTTGTTACTCCCAAACAAAAAGTAGCGCATATTTCATTTTATGGTCCTCTTTATAATCGGTCTAATTACTTTAATATTATTAAATACAAACATATAATGTCCTTGTACAATAATATAATTTTAAGATCACATCCAATCTAGACACCAATTTGGTGTATGAGACCCACTTGTTTGTGGGACAAGGGACCCCCTCCATGCAACAATTTGACTTTGAAAGTGTACATAGGTGTACATAAACTACTCCCATTTGGATTTGAACTTGTGACCTCCTAGAAGGAAACACATGTTCTTAACCATTAGGCCCACTCAAGTATGTGCATGAACGTTATGCTTCTAGAAACTTTAACAAGAAGAACATGGTATATATCAATGTTTGTCCATGCACTCATGGGAACATTGTCATTGTTCATAAACAATTGTAGGTGGTTATTGTTCAATGCAAATCGTTTGTTTGAGGAACACTCCAATGAAAAATGGTTCTTTAAGAAAAGGAATACATCCATATTTGTTATTGTTCATGCAATACATAGTTTGTAATCTGGTGATGAGTTGTTAATAAATATAAATTTTCTAGACCATTGAATACTCATCAAATATTGTTTGCATTGGGACTACCTTGTTTGAATTATTGCATTCTATACAAAGGAAAATATGCGGAAAAAGATATATGTCCAAAATGTGGGAATGTCAAGCACCATAAATCAAAATACAAGGGAAAGTGTATGCTCCTCTTGATAATATTGAGGCATATGCCTATAACTCCAAGGATTTAAAGGCTCTTTAGTTGAAAATAAATAGTCATGTTATATGGATGGAATGCCCTGCATGGATTGAGCCAAGAGTTATTTAGATCCCAGTAGATTCAATATGGAATGAAGCATATAGAGGACACATGGCCTGATAAATTCAAGAAAAAGGTGTAAATCCTTCAATTGAGTATAGCCATGGATGGATTTAACCCGTATTCCTTCCAAAACACCAACTATTTTGTTTGGCCAATGGTAATAATCAATAACAATATTCCCCCAAGGCTGTCTCTAAATAATTAACATCTTATGTTGGATCTTATAGTCCCTAGTAGAAGACAAGTGAAGATAATGTATGTCTACCTCAAACCATTGATCAATGAATTGAAGCAATTATTGGAAATGATACAATGTATCAAGACCCATTATAACAAAGAGGCATTTTAAATTGTATGGAATATGTTCATGCACCACACATGATTATCTAGGACTATGAGTTTCTTATAGTAATTATGTCAATTGATTTTTTATATTAGTAATGTTATTTGACATTACTTATTTGGTGCAATTGTCTTCTTTGGTGCTAGGGAATTTCAATATACAATAACATCGCAGGTCTTGTAACAAAAGGGTATCATGGATGTAAATGTTGTAGACCTTTTGTAAAGGCTAGGTGGTCCAACCACCTAATAAAGTTAGTGTATGACTCCTTGAGGGTGTTTCTGCCAAAATACCACACTTATAGAAGATCAACATATTTTCCATTGGTAAATCGGAGAAACCCTATATACCTCAAATATTTTTACCAATAGACTCACTTAGGGCATATGACACAAATAAGGAGAAGGAAATTGCATAATTGTATGATTCAAATGGGGAACCTATGTTTAATGACCTTGAATTTTTTGACACCCTTGTTCAGAAAATTCCCTCTATGATGAAAATGAAATCTATATTGTATGAGCTTCCGTGTTGGGAGCATTTTAAGACCGCACACTTACTAGATTCCATGAATATATTAAAAAATGCTTCATATCCTTTATGTAGGTACATATCATCGAAAAAATATACATTGGGTGTTAGGATATATCTTATTTCTTCAAATCCTAAAAAAAAATGTTATCCAAGAAAAGAAAGTAGAGGAGAGGTTGGTCCTTCTTGGTGTTTTAAAGAAGGTGGTGTGCCATGGATTTTAAAAAAATATGACATTCCCTGTTAAAAGATGTTATATTGGGTGTGAAGGAACCTTGTTTAGGGGTTGGCTCTATGAAGTTAGTTCATTGTACAAGAACAGTTGTTGGGGTTGAAATCACATGACGAAATGAACCTTATAAGAGTATGTATGTTGATTAAATGCTTCTTTTTTTGCATCGTAGGTTATAATATGCTACACAGTCACATTTTTATGCCAGTTGATTTTGTATGTTTTTATTTTGTAGCACCATTATCCTTTGCTTGTGTAGTGTTCCTTAGGCCTTAAACTTTAAACATAAACCAATTATGTAGAGATTATAAATGTAGAAAACTAGATACAAGAGACAATTAAGATGAAATATATGAAATAAACCCTTCTATTAATATAGTCAAAAGGAATTTTTTTTTCTTTTCACTTTCTTCTTAATATGGGGAGGACTTTTCACAGAGAAAATCTCCCAATACAAGTATCGACAAAAAAATCCATAGCCTCATAGTTCATTAAATATTTTCTCAATAGAAAAACCCTAACTACTTGTGTTCTCATCATTAATGAGTACCAACTACCTAGTTATACTTAATTAATAAAGAGGATTTTACATTAAATAAGTATCCACTACTATCTAATGGTAATTATTCAAAGAAATTGGCCACATACATTAATTGACTAACTCCTTGGTAGCCTAAAATAGGGATGTTAGGGTAGGACCCTAACATGCTCCCCCCTTTGAAAGCAGTGATGTCCTCAATGATGGAGTTGAGGAAATTGTTGGAGGATCATTGTTGGTTCCCATGTGGCATATTTTAGCTACATCATTTAAAATCAAATATGCCAATGATGTGTCCCAATAGTTGGGTGGCTAATCAGATTAGAGAGAAATATGACATGTCCATTCATTCTCCACCTGGTGAAGAGGATGCACTAAACATAGGAATTGGATGCAACAACTCTATAATAATATCTTTGTGTACATTGTTCACTTTATAATGCATGTTTAAATTTTAACATGTATTATGTGCAACAACTCTATAATAATCGCTATGTGTACATTGTCCACTTTATAATGCAGTGTTTGAATTATAACATGTACTATGTTTTTATTAATGCTTGTGTTATTAGACATATGACACTATGCTTTGTTCACATTTTTACAAGTGCATTTGTTCTCATCCATGTGGTCATATGGACATCATTTTTGCATTGAGGATACTGAGGATGGATGTGGCATACTAGACTATGTTATAAAATGGACTACACATCACATAAAAATGAATGATATAAGCACTAGTAATTTTCTTAATGACCAAGTCATTAATTACAATGACATCAATCCTCTTTTTTTTGGTTGGTAGGTGGTAGCATAACTTGTTTTCCTTTTCTTAATAACATGTAAAATAATGTCTATCATAATTAAACATTAAGGCCACATATTAACGTGCCTTTATTACATTAGATATATTGGAGCATTATATTCCAACACCCCGTATTAACACTACAATTCTAAAGCTTGAATTAATAACAACAAAAACATAGAAGTAAAATTTTTCTTTAATCAACTTCTCTTCTCTATAGACATGGAATCTTGCAAGTACTCCATCATGTTGTCTCGTCACCCTTGTAAGGGTATAATTTTTGAATTTTATAAATTATTGAGTTCCCAAATTCCTTTTATTCCCAAATTATTGAATTATCCTATATTCTCGAGTTCCCAAATTCCCAAACTGCCAATTCTTAAATTACTTGGACAACAAAAAATGTTGAGCTAAAGATTCTTTGGTCCTTCCTATATCAAAGATTCAACCACTTAAAACAAGTTATCCCCATCTATTCCATTGTCACATTTCTCAACTTCATATTCATGCTTGAATGATTCTTCAATTATAAAACAATTTATCGTGAAACATGGTGCTAGACAATTCCTAAAATGTTGTGGGGTGAAAGAATCTCTCATCTTTGCGACATAATAGGTGTAATGTCCCCATTCAAATAAGTGCATAGTAAGACAATCCCATCAATCCTACTAGTTTCCTAGGTTGGATGGGCACATGTGGGATGGTAATAAGGAAGCTAATAAATGATATTTAGACATTAGAAGGGTTCAAGCATAAAGCTAATAAATGATATTTAGACATTAGAAGGGTTCAAGCATTTAATAAATATGGTGAATAAATAAATTCAAGAGAAATTCTAAGTGGCAAGTGGTTTTGGAGACATATGGAGGTGGTGGGACCCACAGACACTTGGGCTAGATTCCCTAGTTTTATGACAACAATAATGAAACATCTATGACATTTATGACACAATTCAGACCTGACTTCTTACACCTGACCATTATGCCATGTCAGCCCCAAAAATATGCTCAAGGAAGGCGCTCATGGAGTTGGGGGAAGCTAAAGAGACTCAAATTCGAATTTGGGAGAAGATGGAAGGTTGGAACTAGGAGACAAGTGGCAAATGAGGAATATTTTCTAAATGGAAATTTATTGAATCTATTGAGAGGATTTAGACCCCTTGAAGGCTAATGCTGGTTATAAAATGTAGAAATCAAGTATGAGAATGGCTTTTGATGATTTGAGAAAAATTGCATTTGTGAAGAGAGAACTAGTGGATGACTAGTTTCTTGCCTTAGCCAATTTCGAGGGTGAAAGATTCCCATCCAAGTTGGTGTTTGGAGAGGCCATTCAGGTCTTTCATGGTGCTTTAATGGAGTTTTATTTGTAGGTAGAAGCTACAGGAAGTTTCATGGTTTGGTTTAGTGCAGCACTTTCTCTCCACCATTTCCAATTTTGAAGGCATATTCGGGCTCCTTGAGGGATTGCGCTTTGGGTGAGATCTTGCACTCATTGGGAGAGCTTCATATGATATTTTTTTGATTGTAATAGCTTCATATCCTCTGTTATTAATATTCAAAAACTCTCAGTTCTAAATACCCATTGACTGTATGCAAAATTATTGATTAATGAGCAAACAATGTCCATTTCCCCAATGCTTTGATGTATGACACTATAAGGTTGATTATTTCGAATGGATGGATGATTATATGATATATTTGTGATTAATATACTGCCATGGATATATTCTACAAGTTTCATGTATTTCACTTGAGCATTTGAAGCATTTTTACTCAGTTTGTTTGTATTGAGAGGTGATATAGTGTCATTTCCCCAAGGGTCGAATTGGGGGTTTTTGCTGTTGAATATGAGAGAGTTAGAACAGTAGTAAAAATCAATTAATGGTGAATATGAGACCTTAATCACATACTTAACACATTACATACCTCTGTTCATAAATTCATGGGATTTTGGAGGCATTTGGAAGGCCATTTGCAGTGTTACCCCGGGGGGATTTGATGCACAAATTACTAGTCAAAATTACATATATTGATAAGAATACAAATCAAGTTTGAAGCAGTATTTGGAGGGCCATAAAACATCCCTGAACCTAATATTCAAGTCTAAATACCATTCATACACTCCTACAGAATATTTGGGAGCATTTGGGTTGATTTGGAGGTCAAAACAGTAAAACTAGTCAAAGGTCGAAATTGGGGAAAAAGTGGAAAAATTGGCATTTTAATAAAATTTTCAAAAAGGGTCATTACAATAGGGTTGAAGATGAAAATAAATTTCTCATATAATGGCTTGCGTACATCCACATTAGATCACAATTTCAACACATTTGCTACAATACTGACCTCCCTAACCTTTTAACTCATCTTCACTATGGTGATTTAGGAATACTTAAAAAAAATTGAGCATATAAATAAAATTCTAAAGAAAACCAAGTGACTCCTTTCCTTTTTAAGGTATGATAGACCAAAGTTGGTCTCAGTGGATGTTAATATCTATCATCATCATCATCACTATATTTTTCTTTATTTTTAACCTTATAGCAGATAAACAATCAAAAGGCATGATAACCCAATAATAATATTATATAATAAATTGATGAATATGAATGATGATTTACAATTACATTTGAGCCCAATAAAGAGGCCTTTATGTGTCATTTTATAATGAATGGACATGATGTTAATATTTTATCAATTATTATTTACTTATATCTCTATCCTTAATTATGTACATAATATTGGCATTTAATTATTTATGTACATTGTACATAACATCGCCACCTTCTTTAAGAAATGCTTTGTCCTCAAAGCAAAGGCAAAGAAAGATATTGCTGACGAATTTTTTCAATTTCCCATGATGCATCCTCTCCGGGAATATTTTTTCACTTAATAATATATTCCTTGATTATTCAAGAACAAATATTTTTTACTCTAATAGCAATGATTGCTTATGGATAAAAAATGACTCTTCCTTCGTCATCCAACATAAGAAGTATTGTTTGTGTCGATTAATGTCGTCTCAACACCTTCTTGAGACAAGACACGTGAAAAACATTGTAGATATGACTCTTATCTGGTAATTATAATCCATATGCTACTTGACAAATATTCTTAGTAATATGGTATGGTCCATAGAATTTTGGGGCTAACTTTTTTCCCTCCTTGTTTGATAGATAATTGTTTACAAGGTTGGAGTCTTAGGAATACCCAGTATCCAACTTAAATCTCTCTCTCTCTCTCTCTCTCTGTTCTATGTTGATATGCTTGTTGCCTCATACAGTTCTGTGCAATTTTTAAGTTATCTTTGAGTATTTTGATTGTCTTATGAGTTCTCTCTAATTGGTTTCCTACTTCTGGGATGTTAGTGTCATTCAAAACAAACTCCTTCCACTTGGGAGGTTCATACCCATATAAGGCTTGAAAATGAGTCATTTTTGTTGAGGTGTGGCGTATGTAGAATTGTACCACTATTCTGCTAGGTGTAACCATTGAGACCAATTACTCTACTTATTGATTACAAAACAACGTAGATAGGCTTCCAAACATTTATTTACAACCTTTTTCTGGCCATATGTTTGGGGATGATAAGCGGATCTCGTGTTAAGTGATGTCCCAACTTGTTTGAAAAATTACTTCCAAAATGTTTCATTAAATTTTGCATCCATGTCATTGACAATGACTCTTGTATATATTTTTGCAGAATACTTCCACAATTTGTTTTACTAACTCTGTCTTTTTCACCCCCATGAAGTGTGTGAACTTGGTTAATTGATCAACCACTACAAAAAATGTGTCCTTCCCTTCTGAAATGGGCAACCCGTCAATGAAATCCGTGGAGATTTATTCCCATTTTTGGTTTGGAATGTGTAAAGGATGAAGCCTGGGTTCATAATATTTGCACTTTTGTTCCTCTGGCATTTGTCACATTCTGCCACATATTTTTGAATAACTTTATGAATCCCCTTCCAAAAAAAATACCTTCATGCATTATAGTAAGTTTTGAAAATCCCTACATGTCCTACCGCTAGTGAGTCATGGGACTACTTCATAACCTTGGATTTGAATTTATAAGTTGGATTTAAATAAATTCTTCCTTTATACCAAAGGATATCGTTCTTCCATTCGAATTTGGAATCTTGATTAGGATTGTTGATTTTTGCACATGTTTCTGGGTCCTTGGCGTAATCACCTCAGATTCATCCAACCATTCAAGAATCATGTTTGAAACTGAATATGAGGTCATCTCATCATCCTTTCTTGAAATTGCATCTGCTACTACATTATCCTTCCCATTTTTATGTATTATTTCCATGTCGGAGGTGGCTATTTTTTCTATCCATTTCTATTGTTCTGTCAACAATGTCTTTTGTTGAAGCAGATATTGGAGACTATTGTGATCCATATGTATCATAAATTTGCTTCCTATGAGGTATTATCGCCATTTTTCTAAGGCATGCATAATGGCCAACATTTCCTTATCGTATGTAGACTTCGGTTGTTCTCATTTATTGAATTTTCTAATTTCAACTGCTATTTGGTGATATTATTGCATTAACACTTCTCCAAACTCGTGACCCGAAGCATCACACTCTTTTACGAAAGGTTTGGAAAAATTTGGTGTTGCCAATACAGGCGTTGTGGACATGATTTTTTACAACACTTTGAAACACCTTCCTACTTCTTCATTCCACTGAAATGAATTCTTTTTTAAAAGATTTGATAAAAGAGTAGTTATGTGAGCATAATTCCAGATGAATCTTCGCTAATATCCAACCATCCTAAGAAATCCCCTTAATTTGGATACATTAGTTGGTTTGGGCCACTCTGAGATCGCCTTGATTTTTTCAGGATCCACCTCGACCCCTTCCTTGGATATCACATGGCCAAGATAATTCACTTCCTCTTTAATGAACGTGCATTTGGACATCTTTGCATATAATTGGTTTTCGTTCAAAATAAGTAGTACTTGTTCCAAATGTGTAATATGTTCCTTCCAAGTCTTATTATATACGAGAATGTCATTGAAAAAAAACTAATACAAACTTCCTTAGATAACGTTGAAATAAATTGTTCATGGCATTACCTTTAACTCATAACAGTGTCCTCCATGGGTTCGGAAGGTTGTTTTCGCCATATCTTCTTATATTACTTTGATCTTATAATATCATGATCTCAAGTCTAGTTTTGAAAAGAATTTTTCCCCATGAATTTCGTCCAACATATCATCTATGAAGGGAATGGGAAATTTGTCCTTAATGGTTGTCTTTTTTAGTCCTCTATAATCTATACAAAGTTTGAAGGATCAATCCTTATTTCACACCAATACTATCGGTGTTGCATAAGGAATTCAACTTTTTGTAATCACTCCACACCATAATAAGTATTGGATTAGTCTTTCAATCTCTATTTTATGATGGTGTGGATACTTGTATGGCTTAACATTGATAGGAATTAAACCTGGATTTACTTCAATTATATCTCCAGTCTTCCTTTCTAGTGGTAGTTTCATAGGAAGTTATTTGAATACCTTCTCATATTTTTGGAGTAATTCCTATATCTCTGGATGACCTGGGTTGATGAACTCTGAAGTTAATAACTCCATTTCTTGGCATTGCACCACATATGGTGGTGCTCCCTTCCATATTAGCTTCTCCATTTTGTTGGATGACACAATTTGTTTGTGAGGGGGTTTGAACCCATACAAATTATATTTTCCCCCTTTCCATTGGAATTTAATGAAATTTTCTTAGTGGTTGGTTGAGTAGGTACCTAGTGTTTGTATCCATTGGATCCCTAGAACCACATCAAACCCTCCTAAGGGCATCGCATAAAATTTTGAATCAAGGTTATGATTTTGTAATTGCAACTTAACCTTGTGGTATTTTCCCACCTTTTCAATTTTCTTCCCATCTGCCATCATTATCTTCATATTAGGTACCAGATATATCAAAAGCTTAAGCCTCCTTGAGACACTTATGTCAGTAAAATTGTGGATACTTTATGTGTCAACAAAGACAGTGACATTGTTATTTTTGATATGCCTTCTAAGCTTTAATGATTTTGGTTGGTGTATTCCAGCTATGGCTACAAGTGATATTCTCGAGGTATTTTCATCATTTGACTCTGATGGAAGATTTTGTAGATTTCTTGTTTCCTCCATGTTGGATTCATCGCTATCTAATTTTCCTTCCTTTTATGCTTTTCATTGATATAAGTTCTTGGTGTTATCTTTCTTAGAACGCATGTGTCTTGAGTCCAACATTTCTCCACAGTACTTACATTACCTTCCTTAACTCTTTGTGCCTCCAAATTGATTTTTCTACCCTCCCTTAAATGTGGCGGATGGTATTTTGTTTCTAGGTTTTTGGTTAGGACGGTCTTCTGGCTTGTATAACCTTTGTCAAGATTTTATTGCCCTAAATTTTTAAACTTTTCTTCAATAATTTTTTCCTTACGCCTATCCTTATCCAAGTTTGAGATATTGTGTAATTCTAACTTATATTTAATGTATGGTTTTAGTCCATGTACATACGTCTGGAGTGATTGATTATCCGTTAACTCTGGTACTCGTGTTGCTATGGCTTCCCATTCGTAAGTGTACTCTTCTACATTCCCCTTCTACTGTAATGTGGTGACTTTTGCAAAAAAAAAATTCTCTTTCACATCTTGAAATATTTTAAAGAAGTCATTTTTGAACATGTTCCAGCTATAGGAGCACACCTTAGTGGTAATTTTCCACCACATATACCAATTATATGCATTCCTTTCAAGTTCCATCGAGGCATATTTTATCTTCTCATCATCGGATTGTATTTTATGTATGCAAACAAATTCTTATGCGTTATTGATCCAATTCACACTATGTTTTGTCTCACCTTCGAACTTCGGTAACTCTAGCTTGAATCTCAATGGATATACACCCATTGGTTACATTGAACATGATTGTGGTTGGTTGAGATTAAGGACTGATAAGTGATTGAGATCTGTATGGTCTAGTGGATCTATTTTGAAATAATCAGGTTGATGATTAGTTGTATTTTCCAAACCGAGGGGTGGCAGTTTAGTTTTGGCGATTCGATATTGATAGAGGATTCTCTATCCATGATGAAATTCATAATTTTATTAAACACTTCACCTATGCTTGTGATGATTTTTTACATTAAATATATTGTTACCTTACTCATTTCCCATGATATAGTGCTAGCAACATCATTTCTTATATTCCTTGTTAATTCTTCTTTTAGCTCAGCATTGTTGTTTTTAATCTCTTCTCGTAGCTCGGCCTCAATTTTATCTAATCTTGAGATTATTTTTTTAAGAGCCTTGGAATCCCAAACATGGTCTTATTCTATTTTATCTTTTCATTTATTCATCTTGGACATTGATCCAGCACAGGGGGGGTATGTCTAGTCCCAATTTTTTTTTTCGGTCTTAATGTTAGTGTGTGTCTTAACATCAATGATGATCCCTGAGGTTGTGGCGAGGGTGCAGGTGAAGTGTTGGAAGAGTGGAGAAGGCACAGAGTGAGGGCATTGTTTGAAGATGGTGCTAGGGCAGAAGTGAAGTGTTGGGAGAGTGAGAAATGGAAGCGGTAGGGTGTTGGAGCATGGATAAAGGGAGAAGGAGGAGGCGTAGAGCACTAGGTGTAGATGTGTATAGATGAGGGAAAAGTGTTGTGGGTTTCGGCATGAGGGAGATGTCATAGTGGAGAGGTCATGTGATTGGGCTGCAGTGATTAGGCTAGCGTGAGGGAGGATGTGGAAGGGTGGGAGTCTCAACATGAGGGAGAGGTCACAGTGGAGAGTTCATAGTGGAGTATGGATAATTGGGAGTAGTGGATGCATCAGGAAGGAGGTACATAACAACAGTGAATATCAGGAGGAAGTGGTTAGTACACAGTAAAGGGAACTGTGGAGAGGAAGGTATGGGTCGTGTATTGGAAGATGGGTGCATATGGACTAGTGTGGTACAACAGGGGCACGACATTGATTTGGGAGAGCGGTTAGAAAGTGTAGCACATGCACGGTGGATGTATGATGCAATAGGTGGGAGTGTAGCACAAAACCAGGGGTGTATGAGTGTAGCAAAATGGTGGTGTGACTGGTGGAATACTATGAGCGAATACATAGTGTTTGGGTATTTGGAGTGGGGTGGTGTGGAGTTTTGGGAGTAGAATGGAAGAGGGGTTAAGACGTTGAAGGGAAAGAGTGAGGCGTGAGGTGTGAGGTGAGCAAGATATAAAGGGTGACGGGGAGAGGACTACGGTGGAATATGGTGGAAAGATGCAACGAATACAGAGTTTTAAGGGAGCGCGAATGGGGAGATGAGTGGAATTTGAGAGAGTGTGGGATGAGAGTGTATGAGGGGATGAGAGAGAGGAATGTGCAGTGGAGCATGGAAATGGAGCAATGAGATCAACTTGGCTTTGGCACCAAGTACAACATATAAACAATCAAAAGGCACAATAACCCAAGAATAATATTGTATAATAAATTGATGAATATGAATGATGATTTACAATTACATTTGAGACCCAATAAATAGGCCTATATATTAATGAACATGATGTTAATACTTTATCAATTATTATTTATTTATATCTCTATCCTTATTTATGTACATAATATTGGTATTTAATTATTTATGGACATTGTGCATAACAAACCTTCCCTTGTATAATATCATTGGCTTGAATTTTACAATTCTACGCTTTATGACCTTTTTTTTTGCAATAATAACACTCAAGTCCTCCCTTAACAATTTGTTTCCCTGCTTTTCTTGTCATTTGCTTTTTAGTAAGTAATGTATTCTATGAATGGAAAACACCTTCCAAATCTCCTTCATCCATCCCTTCAGTGAAGCTTTCAATTAGCATTTTATCTTTAGCCAAAAGAGATGATATCATATCATATCTTTAGCCAAAAGAGATGATATCATATCATATAAAGACTATGAAGGCAAAAAATTGCATTGTTATAAGTTGAAAGTAAACTATTTAATAATATAGATTTTATGTATTCTTGTTCTACTTTTGCATAAACTTCAATTAACTATTTTAGAATTAAATTTAACTCATTTATATGGCTAGAAATAGTGGTTTCAACATGTATTTTAAATAAAAATAAAAACAATTGTAACTTCCATGTGAATTTTTCATTTATTGCTTTTGCACCAAACAACTTGTTCAACTCATCCCATATTTATTTAGATGAATTTTCAAGATCAACATATGTAATCTTGAATATGAAAGAGATAGACCATTAATGAACTTGGATTTGATATCACTTATTTTCCACTCAATTAATTTATTAGTCTTAGTAGGTTATGTTGCAATACCTTGACTATTCCCCTTAAAGTTTTGTTCATTAGTTGCATTTGGATTTTTCTAAAGGGGTTTCCATTTTTCAAAATCCCATGTAAACTCTATTGGTAACTAACATTAATAAACAATATTAGGAAAATAAAATTTTCTACTCCATGAATCTTCTAAAAATATATTTTTAAATAACACTTTTTCTATATAAGGTTTTGGCCACTTTGCTATGTTTATAGTAGAAAAATTGACAATAGTAGAAATACCTAACACAAAAAAAACTTCTTTATCTTTGTAAGATTTAACATTTGACATTTTTTTAGATTATTCATTATTATTACACAAAATACAAATCAAATGATCAAATAGTTGCGTTGAAATTGTTAGAAACTTGATGTTTCAGGCCACAAGTTGGGCTTGTCATTAGGAGGAAAAAGATCCACAAGTAAATACCTACACATGTTGTTATTATATTAATAGTGGTTTCCACGCATCTTTAATTTGGGTCAGATCTATTGTTTATGATATGATTTCTATTTATATGACGGATCATAGGCTTCGAACTCTCACTAAGTTTCCAACCATAGTCCATATTCATATTATTCGTATTTTTCTCGATTTCCACTACCTCCCGGATTCATCCTTTTGCATAATGTTCTTCCCTTGCTATTATACTTTCCTTATCCATGCAAACTAGATGACCTATTTTATGAGAATGTTTGGCTAGAGAATATTTCTGGACACAATTGTGAGGGATGTTGACACAATGCTCTTTTATTCTTATTTGTATTGATCGTCATGTTTCCCCGATATATACCTTGCCATAGTTGCATGGAATAACATAGATCCCTTTATGTTTTCTAGGGTTAGTTGGATATTTTGCTTTGTTAAGTATATTCCTTATGGTGTTAGCTGGGGAGAATGAAACCGTAATATTTCTTCTTCTGAGAATTTTTTCTAGTTTGTCTATTGTCTCTTTAATGTGAGGAAGAGTAATCCTACCGGTGCCTTCTCTACTATTATCTTGTCCCTTTGGGGTTCCGTTTGGGCCTTCTGTATAAATTTTTTAATTTGTTCTTCCTTATAACTGTTATTTCCAAACACCATAGACATGTGTTCAATCTCATTATCAAGATGCTCCTCATCTAATATTCTTATAGCATGTGTCACCAAGGTATTGATAATACCCACTTTCTGAGATGGATGGTGGTGTGAGTGTGCATGTAGATATTTGTTTCTATGCATCTTCTTTCGATACACCTAGTGGGTTAATGATCCATCTTCATTTTTTGTGATGAGAACATTTAAAAAAGGTATTTTCTTGTTTTCTTCCACTTCCATTGTGAATATAATGTCATCTGATATTTTAATCAAATGTTCAAGAAACCTATCGAAGCTTTGTCTCTCATGTGGCAAATTCACATTTGTGTCATCAAAATGCCTCTTACACCATTTCAGTTTTAATGGATATCTCTACAGGGATATATTTTCAAAACGTTCCATGTATCTATTATCCACAACTAGTGAGAGTGGGGAACTCATTGCCATTCCTTCAATTTGTTCGTATGTGTTCTCCTGAAGTTAAAATTAAAGTTTAAAATGAAATGGACGCACCAATTAACCGATAAACTGTATTGTAATACCCCCATTTTGACCCTTAGGATATTTTGGCTATAATGTAAATATTGTATGCATGTTATGTGTGATTCCTAGCGTGGAGCTCAACGCCAAGGCCCCGCTAGTGAATTCTCGGCCTTGAAGAGGCAAATATTTGGTATTATGCTACCCATGTGTTAGTGAGCCATGGAAATTGTAAATATGCATTTTAATAAAATGCCCACAACTAGGTATGCAATGCAACAAGAGATGAGGGCATGATTTTTACAAGGAATTGGGAGGGGGGGATATTCAAATCCTTGATCCAATCAAGTCAATCCAAGTGTCAATGAGAGAACCCATGAACCCTCAACTACCCATGTTGACTTTTGTTCCCAAGCATTCATTTCTCCCAAGAGTTGGTTGAGGTAGTTAATGCCTTGGGAAATGGAGAGGTATGGCTGTCCAAATTCGGGTATGGGCAAGCCACCCTTCATGCAAATTAATGTTTGACTTCTTGGGCAAGAAAAGAGCCATGAAATTGCTCCCCAAGCCATTCTTCACCCATTAGTTTTGCTTCCTCACGCAGGCTGAGCTTCCTGGGTGTTTCCCTCCATGGTTTTGTTGTGTTTTCCTTCATTTTTCTAGCTGGGAAGGGCGTTTTTGTTTTGGATAACAGTGGGGAAGAGAATAAATCGATTTGGGGGTTTCATAGAGGCCGTTTTGGTCATCTAAATGCTCACATACTTGTGGGAGAAATCGGTTTCTTCCCTGGGTTTGATTATCTCTTCCCACATTTCGTTTTTGGGTGTGCCACGATTTGGGGAAAACCCATGGACCCTATTTTGTAAATTCCATTGTTGAAAATGTGTATCCATGCCCAATATTTGAGTTTGTTGTGTGTAAGAGAATGTTGGGGTTGAGATGGGTATCCATTGCTTTGGGCTGTGCTGAGCTTGAGAGTCCCCTTTTCCTTGTAGATATCATGCCCAGCTCGGGGGTTGTCTCTAAGTGCTAAAAGAATACAGGCTGGGAAGAGACCTATGGCTGGGTTGGAACGTTGCAGCTACATAGGTAGTTGCTTGGGACAACTTCATAACCAAGATAAGTATTCTCTTATGCAATGTGTTAATTGATGATTGTTGTTGATATGCTGAATGCATATGAAATGTGTGTGGGTAGTTTAATCCCGTTGTGCATGTTTAATTGGGTATGCATCTGTACACATGATTTTATTTATATGAATTGTTAATGATGAATGGGGCTAAGTGTTGTAAAAGCCCAGTTTTTGGTGTCCCATTCCCTTCCTTGCGTTGGATCAACGGGAGGGGACGTGACAGATTGGTATCAGAGCGTAGGCTACAACATTGGGCCTAATGGGCCAAATTAGGCAACTTGCAGAGGTAAGTATGCTTCCTGCTCAGCAGTGATCATTAAGAAAAAATTCAATTTTTTTTTTCCAAATTTGAAAAATTTTCTAAGTGTTTTATGATTTTTCTGCTAAGTCTGTGTCGACGCAAAATCAGCAAGAGCGCCGAAACTGTCGGCAAGAAACCGAAAGAGTCGTCGATAAGTTTCGGTGTGAAATAAAAAAATGGCCGAAAAATGGCGTTTCGACAAGTTTCATTGAGTTGCGGCGACGCGTTTTGGTGAGTTTCGCTGAGTTGCAACGACGCATTTCGGCGAGTTTAGTTCAGTTGCAGCGACGCGTTTCGGCGAGTTTCACGGAGTTGCACCGAAACGGTCGGCGAAAGATGGCAAGTTGTGCCGATTGGAGGCAAATCGCAAGTTGTGCCGAAACGGTCGGCAAAAGATGGCGAGTTGTGCCGATTGGAAGAAAATCGTGAGTTGCCCCGAAACAGGTCGGCGTCAATTTGGAAGTACGACGATCGGAGACAAAGGGATAAGTATGCCAAAATAGGAAATTTGAGCAATTTTCCAGGGATATTTTGAGGTGCCAGAATTGAAAAAAATGGCATTGAACTTATGCGCCAGATTGCATGAAATTCAATGATTTATAAAAAATTAAAAAATTGAAAAACGAGGGCACTGCCCTCGACCCGCCACTACACAAGGGGGCAAGACCCCTTGACCCCCGTCGTCCCCCGGAGACAGTCGTTGAATGTATGAAATGCATTCTCTATGCTTGGAATGTGAAGTAGGAATTGCATAGAGGGTTTGTGGAAACCTTATTAAGAGTAATTGGTTGTAATATGCATTATAGAAGAGCAATGGGAGCTCTTGATTATCAAAGATGGATATTGTATCCCATAAGAGAATGTTGAGCAAGTAATGGGATAGGTTATTAGGTAAGGGACAAGCAACTTGTAAAGATAATGGATAAACCATCCTCGTGGGCAAGTGCAATGTTGATCAAAAGGGAAATTTCTCACCTTAAACTATTTCTGTTTATAGCATAACAATTGTATGCTTGGAAAATAGAAAGTAGGAATGTTATACATGAGTATATGCATTGAATTGGTGCTTGGTGAGAAAATCATAGCTAATGATTCCTTGTGCGCTTGCCAGAGAGGTCATGAAATTAGAATCAGCTATGATGTGGAAGAGGAAATTCCATGCTATGATGAGGGACTGGAAAGGCAGAATTCCTTAACTCTTCTCTTTCTTATATCATCATATTTTCAAGTTTTATGTATAGAAAATTATGGCATAAGGATGTTGGAAATGCAAAAGAGTAGTAGATTAAATGCATATGAATTAGTGGGCATGATTAAAGAGTCATTGCATAGTGCATGTGAATTGCTTATGCATGAGCATGATGTTGCATATGGGTAACGATAGGGAAGTTACACATGAAGTAGCCCATTAATGGTATTTCCTATGGTTGATGATAGATAATGTTGTTGATAATGGTTGTACGAATCATACCATAGAATCATGACTAAAAATACAAAGAAGTCACAACATGTGACCAGCAAACCTTGAGAGGGAAGGCTGAAGTAATGATTCATGATCAAAAGGTTGGAAAAAGGACTGTGTAGCCTTGGTAAGAGGCCAAATGATTAGGTAACATCAAGCGATGTTAATGACATCCATGCGGGTAATGGTTATTTGTGCTTAATTGCATGAATGTTGAAAGAGGATTTGGTAAGATCCCTTCAACTATGTTTAAACTATGTTGATTTGGTTTGCATGTGGTACTGAGTGCCTGATTGTGAATGTCATCCTACCGAGTATGGTGAGGTGTGGAGCCTTACACCCTATAGTTTCTTAGAAACCTCAATGCATTCATATGAAAAAGAATGTCATGCATGTGTGTTGGTTATGAGTTTAATAATCAAAGCATGCAAGGGAAGATGGTCATGTTATGGTTATGCATGCCTACATTTGTGGATGCATATGTTAAGGTGCATGGTGTGAAGGCATGGTGGTAATAATTTGATTTTGTTAATGGCCGAAATGATAGAATTATTGGAGACTCCGGGATCATTTTATGAGCTACTGTGGATGCAGGGGAAGGACTTCCATGAGGAAGGTATCCATGTTGGATTGATTACTATGATGCATTGTTGAGAGGACATAGTTACATGGAAAGATATGATTGTGTAATCATGAGTAATGGAGTTTTTATTTAAATTACATGGATAATGAGACCGTGTCTTGCAATTTTATTATGATATTGATGCATATATAGATATATATATTTCATTGCATTTCAATGTTATAGCTGAAAGTGTTTGAATTATTGAGTGTTATAATTATGAGACCACTTCAGTGACTGTTGTAGCAATGAGAATATTATTTGCATAGATACTCACAACGTGTTTGTCTGATTGAAAATTTCAGATTTTAGGTAGAAATGTCTTGAGTATGGCAATGAGGATAAGTCCATAGTAAAGACTGGGATCTACCATGTGCAGAAGCCAAAGGCTATGAGAAGAATTGTGTCAAGAGGACATGTTGTAGGTGGATGTTCATGTTATGGAAGAAAGTGTAAAACCATATTGGACAGAGTGATACCACTTACAGGAGCCAAACAATATGAGGAGGGCATCATGGTTAAAGGAATCAATTTATGTAGGAGACAGAATTGTAAATTCATGTTTGAATTTAATTATTAATGCCACTGATTCATTAAGGAAATCATATTTGAATTTGATTGTTAAATGTTGCTGATTGTTTGGATGTTTGAGGAGTGTGTCAGGAAGACACCTTGCAGGTAGACCATGTGTGATGGCCTGCAGAAGACAAACTCCATGGGAAGGATCCCATGCTTTGGAAATGGGTTTCGGGTGAAACGCCATTGTAAATTTTGATAATATCTCACTGCACTGCACGTTAGAAAACCATGTGAGTGAGATGGTAAATATGCCAAGAAGCCATGTGTGGGTTATGGAATGTGCAAATATTGGGGTGGAAAACCGAAGGACTATTGTCTAAGAGAAGGGAGCCCCCATTCTTCGCAAATGAAGAGAGAATTCATGTGAAAAGGTATAAGTATTATGTAACCCTAGATAAGAACATGCATGTCTAATTATTAGGGTTAATATGTAGAGCATGTTCTATTTTATTTATATTATTTTAGACTGCTTGAGTATGATTAGGGCCTACATGGCTCACATCGGAAAGGGGTGCACACCTTTCTGGTGCTGGGTTATGATAGGGTTTTCAATATTGACAACACCCTACGGGAATGGACGCATTCGTGGTGTTTCAATACTTGATAGTGAATGTTATGAAATATGGTTATAATTTTAGAGCAACAATGCTGATGAGTTTTCTTATCCCTCTTGTGTTTTCAACTTACACAAATGAAATTTGGTGTTGCACATTAAGAGTCAAAGTGAAGAAATGGTACTCAGGAGGACTTTACAGGCATTGGTAACCTTTCTACGCTCACACTAAAGAACACTAGAAGGGATGGATAGGCCCGAGGAGCTGTGTAGTAGAAAAGGGGTATCATCATTGTGTAGTGTGAGTGGGTATTGTGGGGCCATGCTAGAATGCAATCAAGAAATTCACCTATAGAGTTCCTATAGGGAACCACTGGTTTGCATATAAGAAGGAGTGTCATCCTTGTGAGGATGAAGAGTTGATATGTGTGTGAAGGTGTGGTGATATTGATGAAGGAATAAAATCTCTATTGGGCCAACAGTAAGGTGGGGTACAATACTGACTAGAAACCCTGATATTCCTATGGCTCTGTAGTAGAGCCTTGACCTAGATATGGTTGTGGTGCAATTTCCTTCCATTGGCTGATGACCCAGATGGATGTGCTAGCTTGGAAATGGAGAGGGAAAACCAGGTTATATGGGACTGGTTTGGCACCACCAATGCTTCGTAAATCTAGTCGGTGAACTGGTTGGGCATTAACTACTTGATGTTGTGGAGAAACATGTGTGTTGGCCAAGCATCCACCCCACAGGTGATCCAAGGCGTGTAAAGCAGAGAAGGAAACATGTTGAGTAGCGAGGAAATTCCTAATACAGATAAGTATTTAATTTTCATTCATTTTGGATAATGAAAATTTCATGAACAAGTCTTATGGCAACCAAGCTAATACATTGTTGTTTCTTTGTTGGAAACGTTTGTCATTATAGGAAGCATGGACCCTGAAGGAACCATAAATGCTTGGTAAATCCAGTTGGTGCACTGGTAGTGCATTGAATGTTGTGGAGCAGCTGACGTACTGGCCAAACATTCCTTAAATACTTGATAAACCCAGTCGACGTACTGGATTATCATATTGATAGATGAGATGCCCGATAAACCCAGTTGGTGTACTGGCTTAGCATATTGATAAATGAGATGCTTGATAAACCCAGTCGGCATACTGGCTTGGCATTTCCTATTCAAATGATTGTGGTAGCCTACGTGCTGGCCCAACATTCATTATTGTATCCATGGGAAATACAAGGCTTGTAAAGCGAAGAAGGATCCTATGGAATAAAGTGAAGACATCCAATACAGATAAGTATTTGGTTATCTTGAAACTTCTTGCTTATTTAATATGAAATATGTGTGTACATCATTTCTTAAACCCTTGTTTAGAGATAAACCCTATGAGAGTAAACTAAACATGTGAATTGATTCAATGTTTGAGTGTAGGTATTGTTGGAAGCAAGGACTATGAAGGCATCCTAAGGATGCATGTGGACATGTGACTGTCCTAAAAATATCAGCATGAGCAGTAATGAAAGATGGTGTTAGTGGACTTGTGGGGGTCCTAGCAACCAAAGGTTTTGTAGGCAACAATGGGGAAGGGTTCCTTGGTTGAAAAGCCTTAGATAGACCTTAGACACTAAGTGTCATAGCCAAGAAAGGGCAAGTCAAGCATTCACATTGAAGTGAAATAGGATAAGGAGCATGAAACCACAATGGTGGTGTAGCTCTGGATTGGAACACGACTAAGAGGGGGAAACTCTTACTCTTCTCTTTCCTTTTGACTGATTCATCTTAGAAACAGAAAATTGTCGATTGCATGTCATGACTGAAAGTAGATTGTGTTTATTTAATTGAAATAAATTGTGAAGGTTGAAATAGCTAATTCCCTGTGAAAGGATGAACATGAATGAGTTCATGTGTATGTTGGGAAAACATGAAAAGTGTGGAAGTCTCATGAGTAAAGCATGGACTTTCCATGTCAATTGGGTAAATAATTGACTAATTTTAACATTTATGTTATGATTGGCCTAATGCATTGCTGTGATGAATTTCACAGGTGAGAAATTGAAAGCAATTGATTACAGCTGCTACAAGGAAAGTGGTGCTAGCAAGCAAAGTGTGGGAAGTTGTGCACATTGACCATGGCAGCATACCAAGGACTATTGGACTTGGATGAAAGTCTTCATCAAACAATTTCCAAGACCCAAGAAAATCTTGGAGAGATGCTCAAGCTACAGAAGAATCAGATTGAGATGAACCACAAGGTTTTGCAGGACTCTATTTGTCTGCGAAGGGAGGTAAAAAGCATTCTAGGAGCAATCAATAAGGGAAATGAAAGTGGATCAATGAAGAAGCATTCATCCAATCATCCCATTAAGAAACGTTCAAGGTGGGAAGAATCAAAGGAAATTGAGCAGGAAAAGATAAAGAAACCACTGAAATGTTGGAAATGTGGAGGAAATCATTGTCGTCGCAATTGCCCAACAAAGGAACATCAAAAGGGTAGCAGCCATAAAGTTTCTAGACTTGTAGATCAACTGGAAGGTAAAGAAAATAAATGGATTGATGTGGAGCAATTCCCACCTGCAGAACTGGAAGAGCAAGGCCAACAGGAGCATCTTGTGGAAGCCAAAGGACTTGTTCCTGAAAGTTCAAATTAAAGGATGAAATGCAGGGCATACCTGTAACATTTTTGTAAATTTTGGACATGTGTAAACTGTGTAAGTATTCCTAAGTATTTGAACACCGAGGACGGTGTTATTTTAAGGGGGAGGGGATTGTATGCATGTTATGTATGATTCCTAGCGTGGAGCTCAAGTCCAAGGCCCCACTAGTGAATGCTCGGCCTTGAAAAGGAAAGTTTTTGGTATTATGCTACCCATGTGCTAGTGAGCCATGGAAATTGTAAATATGCATTTTAATAAAAATTCCCACAACTAGCTATGCAATGCAACAAGATATGAGGGCATGATTTTTACAAGGAATTGGGGGGGGGGGGATATTCAAATCCTTGATCCAATCAATTCAATCCAAGTGTCAATGAGAGAACCCATGAACCCTCAACTACCCATGTTGACTTTTGTGCCCAATCATTCATTTCTCCCAAGAGTTGGTTGAGGTTGTTAATGCCTTTGGGAATGGAGAGGTATGGTTGTCCGAATTCGGGTATGGGCAAGCCAACCTTCATGGAAATTTGTGTTTGACTTCTTGGGCAAGAAAAGAGCCACGAAATTGCTCCCCAATCCATTCTTCACCCATCAGTTTTGCTTCCTCACGCAGGCTGAGCTTCCTGGGCGTTTTCCTCCATGGTTTTGTTGTGTTTTCCTTCATTTTTCTAGCTAGGAAGGGTGTTTTTGTTTTGGATAACAATGGGGAGGAGAATAAATCGATTTGGGGGTTTCATAGAGGCCGTTTTGGTCATCTAAATGATCACATACTTGTGGGAGAAATTGGTTTCTTCCCTGGGGTTGATTTCCTCTTCCCACATTTCGTTTTTGGGTGTGCCACGATTTGGGGAAAACCCATGGACCCTATTTTGTAAATTCCATTGTTGAAAATGTGTATCCATGCCCAATATTTGATTTTGTTGTGTGTAAGAGAATGTTGGGGTTGAGATGGGTATCCATTGCTTTGGGCTGTGTTGAGCTTGAGAGTCCCCTTTTCCTTATAGATATCATGCCCAGCTCGGGGGTGGTCTCTGAGTGCTGAAAGAATACAGGATGGGAAGAGACCTATGGTTGGGTTGGAACATTGCAGCTGCATAACTAGTTGCTTGGGACAACTTCATAACCAAGATAATTATTCTCTTATGTGTATTTACTTCTGCAATGTTTTAATTGATGATTGTTATTGATATGTTGAATGCATATGAAATGTGTGTGGGTAGTTTAATCCCGTTGTGCATGTTTAATTGGGTATGTATCTGTACACATGATTTTATTTATATGAATTGTTAATGATGAATGGGCCTAAGTTTTGTAAAAGCCCAGTTTTTGGTGTCCCGTTCCCTTCCTTGCGTTGGATCAACGGGAGGGGACGTGACATGTATAGGTCACACTTGAAGTTGGTCATAGTAATACATAGAGATATCTAATAGAATCTAGAGTCAACATCCTCATAGAAAATGGAAAAAAAACGTTAAACAATACAAGGCAAAAAGAGAATAAAAAATTTGAAACCCTTAAAAGAAAACAAAAGCAAGACATGACTAAGGATGATAGGACAACTAAAGCTAAGATGAATGTGATGAATTTATTAGACTATGATTTGGACACAACTTCAACAAAGGTACTTGAATATGGATTAAATTTTGAAATTTCTCTAAGGACAATATTGGTGGAAGAGTTAATCAACAATCTAGAAAACTCTATAAGAGAGCTACTAGAATACATGGTTGAAGATGTAAGATAGGAGTGCACATTTACATTAAGGAGAACAATACCACCTAAAGAAAACATTAGCAAAGAAGAAAGAATGGCATTAAAAAATATAAGAACCAACAATGATATAATAATTCTCAGGGTGGATAAAGACAATGCCACAATTATCATGAACAACGTGGACTACAAAAAAAAAATGATGGAGCACTTAAGCAAATCAGGTAGCTATAGAAATTTGGAGAAGGATCCAAGTAGTAAGATCATAAAGGAGGTTGAGAAAATGATAAAAAATTCCTCACCCGATGAAAATATAAAGAAGAAACTAATACCAAAAAATTGTCTTGTCCCCTACATATATGGATTACCAAAGGTCCACAAAATGGAGTTCCATCGAGGCCTATCGTGAATAATATAGGTTCATCTACTTACACTCTCGCAAATTTTCTTTCGAAGAAAATTATAGCTCTCACTAGGAATACATACTCTTTTATAAATAAAAAAACTTAGCTCATCTTGTTAACGAATTAAGAGACGTCAAAGTGGAAAAAGAAGATATTCTGGTCAAATTCAGTGTGGTCTTGCTATTCACCAAAATTCCCATGGAGGAGGCCACAAAATTCATCAGAAACACCATAGATGAGGAAACTAAAAATTTAGTAAATACTTGGTTATAATCTTCCTATTTCAGCTTCAGAGGAAACATATACAAACAAACTGAAGGAATTGCAATGGGTTTCCCGCTCTCACCATTTGTGGCTAATATATACATGGAATATTTTGAAAATACAACCCTAGAGAGTTATCTGTTAAAACAAAAATGGTGGAAGAGGTTTTTTGACAACACAAATGTGAATTGGCCACTTGGAAGGCAAAGCTTGGATAGGTTTCTTGGATATTTGAACAACATATCAGATCGCATCAAATTCATATTGAAAGTGGAAGTGTCAGAGGAAATAACTCCCGGATTGATTTATTCAATGTAGAAATCACTTATTTATACATTGGGGATTGTCTCTTGGGATTCAGATTCCAAGAGATATGTTAGAGTCCAAGGTGACTCTCCACATTCTTCTTATTAAACTAACTAGTATTTTCAAATGTACAAATTTATTTGAGGAACCATAATCCCGTAGGATTAGGTTTCCATCATTCCTCCCCTTAATCCAAAGGGGCGTTTGTAAGTCCGAGCATGTTTCTAAACCTTTCAAAATTTTATCGTCTAAGCGCTTTGATAAAGATGTCTTCAATTTGATTGTTCATGGAAAAATGTCGTAGATGAACTGTCTTGGCCTCTAAATGATGTCGAATCAAATGGTACTCCGTATTGATGTGCTTGGTTTGATCATGGAATATGGGATTCTTGGCCAACTTGATTGCATAAGTGTTTTCGATCAATACGGGAGTGGATTTCTCTTGTTTCTCCTGCAAATATTCAAGTATCTTCTTGAGCCACATAATCTCTTTCATTGCTTCAGCGGTAGCCACATATTCTGCCTTTATTGTCGAATATGTTGGAACTATTTGTTTGCATGATCTCCAGGAGACAACTGCTTATGCAAGACTCATTGTGTATCCATAAGTAGACACTCTTGTCTCTTTGTCACCATTGAAGTCTAAATCAGAGTACCCATTGAGTTTGAAGTCATCCACCTTAGATCACTTGAGTCCAAAGTCTTGAGTCCCCTTCAAGTACCTTAGAACTCTTTTAGCAGCATACCAATGTCCTTCACAAGCTTTGTCAATGAACCTTGAAAGGATGCCAACAACATATGAAATATATGGTCTGGTGGTTGTGAGGTAGATAAGGCTTCCTACAAGCTGTAAGTACTTGTTCGCATCCTCGAATTATTTTCCTTCAATTGATGTAAGCTTCAACTTTTGTTCCATTGGATTTGAGAGAGGGTTGCATTCTGTCATGCAAAATATGTTCATCAATTCTCCAACATACTTCTTATGGGAGATCAATATGTACTTAGGATGTTGAGTGACTTCAATTCCCAAGTAGTAGTGAAGGTGTCCCGGATCTATCATTTCCAATCCCTTCTTCAAATCTTTCTTTATTGATTCAATATAACTTTCATTATTCCCTGTCATCAAAAGGTCATCTACATACACCACAAGAAACACAACAGATCTTCCAACTTTATTTACAAATAATGTTGAGTCATCAAGATTATAATGTTAAAAATTTAGCTTTAGAATATGCTCGGTTAGCTTTTCATACCATGCTTGAGGTTATTGTTTCAGGCCATACAGGGATTTGATGAGCTTGCATACCTTGTGTTATTGTCCCTTCACAACAAATCCTTCTGATTGAGACATGAAGACGTTTTCTTTCAAGTCTCCATTCATGAAAGTTGTTTTTACATCGATCTGGTGGACTTTCCACCCATTTTGTACAACCAGAGATTACAAGGTGTAAATGGTATCCCATTTTTTTGTGGGGGAGAACATCTCCTCATAGTCAATTCCTTCTTTCTTTTCATAGCCTTTCGCCATGAGACTTGCTTTGTGCTTGTCAAGTGATCCATCTGATCTATATTTGTTCTTGTATACCCACTTGCAACTGATTGGTTTGGTTCTGAATAGAGGGTCAATCAGCTTCCGTGTTCCATTCTTCATGAGTGAATCATACTCATTATGCATGGATTCTTTCCAATAATCAATATTAGAAACTTATTAAAAGGAATTTGGTTCAAAGTTAGCAGATAAATTCAATTCACAATCAAATGAGACATCCATGTCATCACCTGAGTTATCTGCTTCTCCTCCATATTCTTGTTTGGTTGAGCTTCTTGTTCATGTATTTCCAACTTCTTCCGGATTGACACTTTCAAGTGTATTTGTGGCCCATTTAGAAACTTTTCATGATGGTTTGGGTTGATCAGCTGGTGGTGCTTCATTTTCTTCAAGGTTCAATCTTCCAATCCTCTCAATCACATCATCCAGTTGAACCTCTTATTAAGGCGAAGTGACAGGAACTTCTTCTTCATGAGTTTATCATGAGGGGGTGTTGGTGCTTCAAAAGGAATTTCCAAAGATTGATCCAAGATAGGGACCCCCCCTTCAATATGTGTAATTTCATTATCAATTTCATAATATGTCTTTAGATGGAAACAAAATTCCAAACAATCAAGTTGTCTATCAATAGACTCATATTTTTTATTAGTTTTAAGAAAAATGACATCTCTAGAAACAACAAACTTCTTGTTTACCTCATCATAAATACAATATGCCTTGGAGGTGTCTGAATACCCCAAGAAAATGCAGTTTTGACTTCTAGCACCAAGCTTGCCTCTTTGCTCCTTTGGTATCAAGACATAGAAGGTGGAACCAAAAACCATGAGATGCTTCACCGAGGGGAGGTGGACATACCACATTTCATGTGGAGTCTTATCTTCAAGAGCATGAGATAGACTTCTATTTCTCAAATAGGTTTCACACAATACTACATCACCCCAAAACATCATTTTTTCATTCTTAAAAGACATCATTGAGCGTACCATATTCATTATGGTTCTATTCATCTTTTCTGCCACACCGTTTTGTTGAGGGTTATAAGGAACTGAAGTTTGATGCACAATCCCATGTTGATGAAGATAGTCTTCAAAATCATTATAACTGTATTCTTTTCCATTATCAGTACAAAGTGTGCCAATGTGAGATTGTGCTTGATTTTCTATCTATGCATGAAAATTCTTGAATGTTTGAAATGCTTCGGATTTTGTCTTTAACAAGTATACCCAACACATTCTAGTGTAGTCATCAACAAAGTTCATGAGGTATCTATTTCCATTGGCAAAAGGAATAAGCATGGGGGAAAATAAGTCAGAGTGGATCAACTCTAACTTTCTACATGCTCTAAATTTTGACTCTTGGAATGGTTGCTTACTATGTGTGCCTAGTATGCATTCATCACATTTGTTCATCTTCCTAGGAATGGTGGGAAAACCAAAAACACCATTCTTTCTCAACAACCAAAGATTGTTATAATTCAAATGAGCATATCTAGCATGCCCTAACAAATACCTTCTCCATGTTGAGAGAGGTTGGAAAATTTATGAACTCTTGTCGATGATCTGTTTAGTTTCAACAACTTTCCATCTTCATATTCGGTCATGATGACCTTGTTGTCATAGGACTTCCTTATCTCTACAGTTCCATCAAACATGTAGATGTAATGGCCTTGATATTGAATTTGCACTAAGGACAGTAGGCTTATCTACAACTCTAGAATATAGAGAACATTTTTCAACACAAAGTTAGGGAATCCATGCAACTTGATCTTGATGAAACCAATTCCCTTAGGTTTAAGGCTAGATTTGTATGTGAAATACACTATGCCATCTACAATGTCATTAGGTTCTTCAAAACGTTTTTTTCTAAAGGTCATGTGGGATGTTGCACCAGTATCAAGCAAGCAACAATATTTTTAAGATGAAAAAGATATTATTTCATTTGTTCCAAGATTATAATGTGAAATAATACAATAAGCAAAGTCAAGAGATTTATGTTGGAATATTCACACCATCATTTTGTATTTTGCATGCATGCATGCAAATCTGCATGTTTTTCATGCTTTGCATGCCACTGCATGCATCCAGTCATCATCATGGTTGTCTCCCTAGCACCGAGAGCTTGCTTCTAGCTCTCCAGAGCTTGTCTACAGCCCCCAATTGGCCTCCTACCTACCTAAGGCACCCTCTTTGACTTTTCTGCTTGGCAAGTGCGCCTTTGCTCACCTACCACCAGTTATCACTCAGTTAGGGCGCCTTATCTCACCTACTGGGAGTTATCATTCAATTAGTGCATTGATTGAGTAGTTCTTCCACTGATTTATCACGCTGACTTCTTGTAGCTTCTAGTTAGCTAGTTCTGGAGTTCCACTTGACTATATGACAGCCTCATGCGCCCCCCTTGGAGTCTCCATTCCCTGATTTATGCCTAGATGGTTATGTTAGACTCAGTTAGACACACTTGACTGACTATTACCATTTATGACTGATACTATTGACTGGATGATGTCTCCATTGCTATCCAAGCTAGACTTTGAGTTAGACAACCTCATGCACCCACCTTGGAGTCTCCATTCCTTGATTTATGGCTAGATAGTTCTGTTAGACTTAGTTGGTCACACTTGACTGACTCTTACCATTTATGACTGATACTGTCGACTGGAGGATGTCTCCATAGTTATTCATGCTAGACTATGAGCTTAGATTCGAATGCCCTACTTGGATAATTCGAATCCTATATGATGCCTTATCATTGATTATTGTAACACATTCTCTACATTCATTATTCATTGTATGATATTGACATTGTCCATTATTCTGTGTTTATGAGTGATTATTGAATGCATGCTTCTTCTTCTTTGTAAATAATCCTGAGAGTTAGATTGTGAGTTTGATACAATTGCTAGATCCCTGCATATTATCACATGGTATCAGAGTAGTCAACATCTATTCGAATTGCATCCATTGCGATAGCAACAGTTGCAACATTTCTTTGAGCAGCTATCTTTCACTTGTGCACCAGAAGGTGACCAGAAGCCTCTGATTTTCCACAACAAATCCTGGTGCTATTACTTGATTTCATTGGAGAAATCCAGTGAGGTCTATCCAGGTGTGAAGGACTTAGTCTATGTTCCAAGTGTCATTAAGGTAGTGTTCAGTCGAAGTGTAGCATTCTCCATCAGCAAAAATTCTCTTGCTTTGCAGGTTTAGTCACCCGTTTGAAATCTTCTTCAACTATTCGACTTTCTCTGTTTCAGATGGATCTAAAGCTCACATCTTCCAACTATATTGAGTGGAAATCCAAGATGGATCTCTTCATGAGAACCAAGGGCTTCACCCGAATACTCAACGGAACGATGGTAAAACCTCTCAGTGCAGTTGAAAATTCCAAGTACTTGGATAGGCTTGATGAAGCAGTTGGTCTCCTCCTTCTCTCAATTTTTGATGATCTTCACTTCCATGTCATCGATCTTACATCTCCTAAAGAGGTTTGGGACAAGCTTGAATCCCTTTTTGGACAGAAAGATGATATGAAAGGAAACAAATTGGAGAATGAGCTCATATGTTTGAGTCCTGACAGTTTCGAATCTATCAATGCCTTCCTCACCAAGTTCAAAAGCTTGATATCACAGTTGAAAAGATATGAGACAATGAAAGAAGACAAGCAGCTTATACTTTCCATTCTCTCTAAGTTGGGGGAAAACTTCTCATTTTTTGTCTCTACTTTCCAGTCAGCTAGGGTGTCCATTCCAAGATGGAAGTTTCTCTCACTTGATGATTTCATTCAATCTCTTACTCAAGAGGAAGAGAAGTTGATCTCTATAGGAATGATCAAACCCAAATTGGATTCAACCATTTCAGTTACAGAGAGAGCGAATGGTAAAGGAAAGCAAAAGATTTCTGACAAGAGATCGAATGATACAAGGCCTACAGATAGTTCATACCAGTCAGATGGGGTTTCGAACTCAAGGAAGACCAAGCATTCTCAGAAGGGAAAGGCCAAGTGCACTTATTGTCTGAAGGGGTTCCATCCTAAGAGTACTTGCATGAGGAAGACTATAGATTTGATGGCTCAGTTACTTGGGAAGAACAATCTTCCTGTACCATCATGTGCAAGGAAGAAAGATCCTGATACTGAATCTTCTATATCGGAAGGCAAAGAGAGATGTCATGCCTTCATGGCAAGTGCATCAACAGATTTTTCTTTCATCATAGATTCAGGAGCCTCAAGACACATGTCGTCCTCCAAAGATCTCTTCTCCAACTTCAAAATCTCAATTGGCCCTTCCATCATGTTGGGGAATGATTCAGAAGTCTCCTCTCAGGGAATTGGAAGAATCAATCTTGACTATGGTTACTTTTCTGATGTGCTTTATGTTCCTTCTCTTACAGCAAACTTACTTTCAGTGTACAATGACTCATATTGGAGATCCCAAAAGAGTCATCTTTTCTCCAAATGAAGTTGAGGTACAAAACATGGTTTCAGGTGAAATCATTGCAAAGGGAGTTTCAAATCACAACTCCAAACTGTATGAGTTCTCACACTTCTTACCTCTCTCGAAGCAATCAACTCTCCATACTCATGCCAATGAAGAAAGCAGATTGTGGCATGAAAGATTTGGACATCTTAACTATAAATACTTGCATGACATGCATGCAAAGGAGATGATTGATGGGCTGCCCCAGATCAAGTTTTCCAAAGGAAACTGTCATGATTGTTTGATGGGGAAGCATCCTGAGAAGAATTTTAAGAAAGGAAAGGCTAGGAGAGCCTCTCACCCTCTTGATCTCATCCATAGTGATGTGGCTGGTCCATTTCCATATCTATCTCTAAACAAATCAAGGTATGTGCTCACTTTTATTGATGATTATTCTAGATTCACTTGGGTATATTTCCTTAGATTGAAATCAGAAGTATTTGGGTTCTTCAAGTCTTTTGTAGAGAAATTTTCAGACAGGAAAATAAAATCCATCCGCTCTGACAATGGTGGTGAGTACATTAAGGGTGAATTTCAAGATTTTTGTACTGGAGAGGGCATTGATATGTAACATACTGTTCCCTACACACCACAACAGAATGGTGTAGCTGAAAGGAAGAACAGAACATTGAAAGAGATGGCCACCTGCATGATAAAGTCGAAAGGGTTGCACCCTAGTCTTTGGGCAGAAGCCATTAACTGTGCCACCTATCTTCAGAACAAAGTTCCACACATGGGACTCAAAGATACTACTCCTTTTGAAGCATGGATGGGATACAAACCTGATGTATCTCATATTAAAGTGTTTGGATCCAGAGCTTGGGCAAGGATTCCAGCTGACAAAAGGAGAGCTCTTGATTCACAAAGCAGAGAGTGCATTATGGTGGGCTATGCATTGGATGCAAAGGCTTACAAGTTACTTGATCCTACTTCCATGACCACATTTCTGGAAAGGAGTGTACAGTTTGAGGAGTGGCCTCTCCATGATACTCCTTTTATTGAGCAAGATAGCTCACCTACTAGTCCTCCTTTGGTTGATGAGAGCGATGCATCTTCACATGATACTTCAGATTCAGAATCTGAAGATGGAGATGATGATGATGGAATGCTAGATCCAAATCCACAAGAACCTGAAGGTCTAGCAACTGATGATGAAGATGAGAGAATGAGAGATCCAGATCCACAAGAACCTGATGCTCCTCCTCTTCCTCGATGGGTTGCCATTACACTCCGATCTGCCGATGATTTGGTTGGTGATCCACATGATCATAGAAGAACCAGATCATATTTTCAGAATAGAAGGTTTCATCCTTCTCACATTGTTGATCCATCTCATATTGATCGAGCCTTCTTTGGAAAAGAAGGACACTTACCTCCTTCAGGGGTGAGTGATGACATGTTATTTTAGCATCCTTCAGTTTATTTTGATGGAGGGTTTTCTTCCCACTGGGTTTTCTCTCTTTCCTCACTTAGTTTATTTAGATTGATTGTACGGGGTGACCTTTGGTCTTAGTCACTAGGGCCCTATTTTTGTTTTTCGGTTATTATCTCATAGTATAGCTTGCGGGGGGGTGTTGGAATATTCACACCATCATTTTGTATTTTGCATGCATGCATGCAAATCTGCATGCTTTGCATGCCACTGCATGCATCCAGTCATCATCATGGTTGTCTCCCCAGCACCTAGAGCTTGCTTCTAGCTCTCCAGATCCTGTCTACAGCCCCCAATTGGCCTCCTACCTACCTAATGCGCCCTCTTTGACTTTTCTACTTAGAAAGTGCACATTTGCTCACCTACCACCAGTTATCACTCAGTTAGGGCGCCTTATCTCACCTACGGGGAGTTATCATTCAGTTAGTGCATTGATTGAGTAGTTCTTCCACTGATTGCTCATGCTTACTACTTGTAGCTTCTAGTTAGCTATTTCTGGAGTTCCACTTGACTATTTTACAGCCTCATGCGCCCCCTTTGGAGTCTCCATTCCCTAATTTATGCCTAGATGGTTCTGTTAGACTCAGTTAGACACACTTGACTAACTATTACCATTTATGACTGATACTATTGACTGGATGATGTCTCCATTGTTATCCAAGCTAGACTTTGAGTTAGACAGCCTCATGCACCCACCTTGGAGTCTCCATTCCTTGATTTATGGCTAGATAGTTCTATTAGACTCAGTTGGTCACACTTGACTGACTCTTACCATTTATGATTGATACTGCTGACTAGATGATGTCTCCATAGTTATTCATGCTAGACTTTGAGCTCAAATTCGAATGCCCTACTTGGCTAGTTCGAATCCTATATGATGCCTCATCATTGATTATTGTACCACATTCTCTACATTCATTATTCATTGTATGATATTGACATTGTCCATTATTTTGTGTTTATGAATGATTATTGAATGCATGCCTTTTCTTCTTTGCAAATAATCCTGAGAGTTAGATTGTGAGTTTGTTACAATTGCTAGATCCCTGCAGATCATCACAATTTACCACCCTCTTGGCTCTTGTTTTTGTCTTCTTTCTTCTGGTTATGTCTTTATTTAATGGAATCCCAAGAGGCCCAACACTATCTGCTTCATGTCCATTCTTCCCATAGAGCTTACACTTCAAATCTAGTCTTTTGCTTGAATTGTTTATGCCCCTCTACCTCCGAGCTTTCTTCTTCCTCGCCCTCTTTTGTTGTTCTCTCCCTTGGAAGAGACCTTGGACTGGTCCTTTGCTTTATGAGCACGGAAAGGGGTCTCTAATGCAAAAGAATGCATCTTCTACACCTGCAAATAAACATATTTTTGTAGAAGAAGAAGGTGCAAGACTAAGTCTCTGCCACCTTTTATAATTTATGTAAATTTGTTGTGGAAAGCAAAATAATACAAAATATTCAATGTGCTCTTCTACAATCTTTATAATGTGGGCAGTATGCAAATAACTTATGCATTATCCTTACGCATTTTACAAATTGAACTCTCTTCTATCAAAAACAAATAAACGATATCCTCCTATCGGTGGAAGCTAATCAAAATGAACTGCTATCATATTTTAGTGTTTTGAAACCTTTATAATTGCACAGATAAAATTGCTTAAACTCTTATATGCCTCTCCACCAAGGGTTCACATCATCAATGAATAGAGAGATTCCACGCAATTACAAATATTAGGTTTTAGCAGTATTCAAGCTAGAGTCTACGCAATTACAAACAGTCTTACCACGCTCTTGTTCTAGCGAGCTACCAATGCTTCACCACACCATTGCTTTGCACAATGGGCTTCAAGGGAGAAATATTCAATCTATACGCACCAAGAGAGAGCAGCCTTTATGGTATCATGGGCTCACGCTCTACACCAACAAGATCATGCTCCACCGGGATCAGGCTCACCTCTATAGAGGAGTCGCAACTAAATTCTTGAAACTCCAATGGAGAACCACCGCCATCATGATGCATACATCACTTTAACGTAGAGAGTAGCCTTCAAAACAATTAGGGTTTCAATCTTCAACGTAGTATGTAGTGTTCAAGGGTTCAATGTTCCATGGAGAGATCTTGTCCACCCAACTCCAAACACAAGTTGAAAGAGATGAGGAGAGAAATCGTAGTAACGTTCTTGGCTTCATGGTCTTTGAATAACATCCTTCACATACACGGTATGTAGTCAAAAAGAGGTATCGCAGCTTCAAAATCTTCAGAGTTCAACTCACGCGGAAGTCTCCATGATATTTTATTATACCAACTCTACAATATCAATAGTCAATACTCTAAGCAATAAATCCAGCTGACAGAGAAATGACTATGCAATTCGAGTCCTAAAGAGAGAAACGTCAATGCAATACCAGTGTAGCTAGGAGTCTCTGTGCATAGCGAGATGGAGGAGATAGGGTTCCCCCACAATAAGACGCAGCTTACAAAATAATGATTCATCTCCAACGCATGAAGCGAGGTCGCAACTTTACGAGCTAGGGTTCATGAGGTTCACATTCCAAATGAATTGCACACAATGTGATCACTTCAATGCACCAGCGGGGAGATACACTCGAAATTAGGGTGAGCATACTAGCAGGAAAAATGTCAGAACTGAGAAGAGCTAGTGGTCAGAGGTGAAACCAAAAATAGGGTTTTGGAGAGAAACACACTCCTAAATAGGAATGGTATATTTCTGGCAAAGCGCTCGCGGGACTGAGGAGGGCATAGAGGATAGAGAGGAACCATTCTTAAATAAATTAAGTGCCAGGGCTGACAAGCAGGAGAACACAGAGAGGCGGATGTGTAGGAATACACAACAGGGGTTATGGCAGCCAGGATCTGATACCACTGTTAGAGGAAATAACTCTCACATTGATTTATTCAATGTAGAAATCACTTATTTATACATACATTGGGGGATTGTCTCTTGGGATTCACTTGAATCCCAAGAGATCCGTTCGAATCTAAGGTGAACCTCTATATTCTTCTTATTAAACTTACTAGTATTTACAAATGTACAAATTTATTTGAGGAACCATAATCCCGTAGGATTTGGTTTCCAACCGGAAGAAAACAAGAAAATACCATTTTTAGTTGTCCTTGTCACCAAAAAAGAAGATGGCTCATTAACCCACCAAGTGTATCGAAATAAGACGCATATGGACAAATATATACATGTAGACTCACACCACCATCTAGATAAGAAATTGGGTATTATCAATACCTTGGTAACACATGATGTACGAATATCATATGAGGAGCATCTCAATAATGATATTGAACACCTACCTATGGCGTTTAGAAAGAACGGTTATAAGGAAGAACAAATCAAAAAAATTATACGGTGTTTAGAAAGAACGGTTATAAGGAAGAACAAATCAAAAAAATTATACGAGAGGCCCAAACAAAACCATATAGGGGACATGATAATAATAGAGAAGGCATTAAAAAAAATCCTAACATTTTAGGATTTATTGCTGGTGGAGAATTGACAGAAGGTTCTTCGAAGGTCCCTCCATATTTGGAGGGGACCGAGCCATCATAATGCATACGCTCCCCGGGGGGACACTCCCCCCTCATTTTGTGATGCAATCCATGAAGCTACGGGAGGTGGAGAGAACTTATCCAAACCCTCATTTGAGGCCCTTATATGAATACTCCTAGTTGCTCGAGATCAACAAAAATTTCAAGAAGCCTTTCAAAAGGAGAATGACACCCCAAGCACCTCCCATCCAAAGGCGGCTCCAGCTTAGATACCTGGAAAATGCATAGCTCAAACAACAACTAAACCCACGTATGTCATCCAATCGATCAGGGTTGAGCCTAATACACAGTTCTTAAAAGATCACGCACCGATTGGCAAGTTTTTAGGATTAAGATTAACTGAAAAATATCGAGTTAAATGGATCCATCATTGGTTGAAATTGAAAGGTCATTTTGAGTTACAAATGGGTTCAAATGGATTCAGTCATGGCCATCTTTCATAATCTTGAGGACATGAACGGGATTTTTTGAGAATGGACCTTATTTTTTCAATTCGGTTGGTCTATTCTTGAAAGAATGGGTTGAAAATTTTAATCCAGATAAAGAATATTTCTCCCACACCCCAATATGGATCAGATTATACTCACTCCCTAAGGAATTCTAGTTAGAGGAAATCCTAGAAGGCATTGGAAGCAATCTAGGGCGCTTTGTCAAAATCGTGGAAGCTACTAAGAGAAGGAGTTACACCTCTTATGCCTGCATATGTGTCTATATGAACATAGATAGCCCCCTCTTTGGATCTATTAACCTATACTACCAGGATGAAGAATGGGAGAAAAACTTGGACTATGAACACATACCCTTCCGCTACAGAAAATGCCATGTTCATGGCTACATGTTTCTCAACTGTCCGTTGAAATCCAATCCCACAACTTATCCCCATAACCATATGTCTAATCATGTTGAAGGCTTCACCTAGATCCATAACTGAAAAGGAAATAATCCTCAAAAACAGTCTATTCCCGAGCAAATCCCACCCTCTACCAGTAATTGTTTTCCTCTCTCACAATAGGATAACTAGGGAGCTCAAACTATGGAAACTCAGGAATACCTCAATACCCCCAACCCTCCACCGGAAAATCCTAGCAAGGACAAAGGCCATATAGTGGAGACATGTTCTCCCAACTCTTCTAATTCTACGAATGGCCCCCAAATCATGCAAGAAGATTATATCATGGAAATCAATGATATTGATTTGGATAATCTTGAACAGGCCTTTAGCAAAAAGTATATGTATTACATACCTATTGATCAACTCATAAAGGTTCATAAATTTTTCATGAATTCATCTGTGGGAGCAGCAGTCAGATCGACAAAACCTCTAGGCATATCCAGAGATCCAGTCAAATAGAACAAAAAAGGCATGAAGGAAAAAAAGAAACCAAGCTGAAAACCGATGCAACAGCTAATTCAAGAAGTTGGTAGCTACATGGTAAATTTAGGACAAACCAACTTGATAACAGATAGTTATCAACCCCTCCCCAATCGTTCCTCATGGTAAAAATCATCTCCTGGAACATCATAGGACTGAAAGGTAGGAGCAAAAAAAGGCTCCTACAAAAGCGAATTAAAGTAGATAAGCCTGACATTTTACTCCTCCAAGAAACAAAATGTGTAGGGCAGGAAGCGGATTCCATTATCTCAGCCTATTGGAAGCATACTAACCACACCAGCATTGATGTGGGGGGTAGTGCAGGATTTCTGGTGATCCTTTGGAATCCAGCCTCAGTTATCATAGAGCATTGCCTCTCTACTACTTGGTCGCTAACAGCCAAAGCAAGAATGGTTGGGTCAAATAAAGACTTCGTCATAACCAATGTCTATGGACCCTCTACCCATCAAGGAAAAATGGCTTTTCTAAATATATTGGAAATACTTCATCATAATAGATGGATAATTGGAGGAGACTTCAATGTTATCTTGACTTTGGATTGAAAAAGGGGAGGCACACGACAACTGGAAGAGGACATCAAGCTTTTCTAGAACACGATTGATCAACTTCACCTAATTGATATTGAACATGCCGATGGATACTTCACTTGGTCCAATCGATGTTCTGGACAACAAAATGTCTCCTACCGACTTGATAGATTCCTCATATCTTAACAACTAATGTTTGAAGGCCTCTCCCTTGAGTCATTAATTTTTCCAATTACAGGTTCTAATCATTGGCCAATACAGTTGTGGATGGATGTGGTTGGAATCCCTCAACACAGACCTTTCATATTTGAAAAATTATGGCTCTCTCACCTAGACTTCGAGAAAAATATCAAGCAATGGTGGACAAAAATCATCATCCCTAATGGTACGCTCAAGTATAAATTCCAGTAGAAACTAAAAGCCCTCAAACAAAACCTAAAAGACTGGAACACAAATACTTTTGGTAATATCTTTCAAGCCCAAAGAATGTTGGAGAATCTCCTCTAGGAAATTCAAGTTATCTACAAGCAGCAAGGACACAGTTATCAGCTCAAGGATGAGTAAGCTCAAGTCAAACAACAACTTGAGGAAATATACGCTCAAGAGGAAATTCTCTGGAGAAAAAAATCTAGGGTACAATGGCGCAAAGAGGGAGAGAAGAAATGAAGATTATTTCATCAGTCGATGATCCATCGGCGGCATATCAATCAGATTAAAATTATGGATGATGATCAAGGCAATACTCTCACCACCCATGTGGATATCAAAAGAGAGCTCAACCCCTATTACAGGGACATTTTTTCAGAATCAATAATGGATAGATCTCAGGATATTGACAAAATCACCAGACATATACCCGCCATAGTCTCGGAGGACCAAAATGATGCACTAATGATACCTATCACCCAAGAGGAAGTTAATACTGCAATCCATGACATGAAGGCTGGAAAGGCTCCAGGACCAGATGGATTCACAACATATTTCTTCCACCATTGTTGGGATCTCCTAAAAGATGAAGTCTGGCATATTATTGAAGACTCTCGAAAGTAGAGAAAGGTTCTCTCTGCGTTCATTGCTACTTTCTTACAATTGATCCCCAGGGATGAGTGAGTCTCAAATCCCAATAATTAACGACCCATCGCACTCTACAATGTCATTTACAAGATCGTAACCAAAGTTATTGCTACCATATTAAAATATATCCTCCCTCACATTATCTCGCCTGAACAAACAGTTTATGTTGAAGGACAGAAAATTATGGACAACATTCTCTTGGTCCATGAAGTGATTCACTCCCTCAAATCAACCAGAAGGTAGGGTATGCTTCTCAAACTTGATCTATCAAAATCCTTTGATAAAATTAGTTGGAAATACATGCAGAATATTCTAAAAGAATTTGGATTTGATGAGAATTGGATCTCTTGGATTGCAAATCTAACATCCTCGGCCTTTTTCTCTATTCTCATCAATGGATCACCTGTGGCCCCTTTCAAACCCTCAAGAGGAATCTGTCAGGGGGACCCACTCTCTCCATTCCTATTTATCATTATGGCAGAAGGACTCGGTAGATCAATCAAAGAAGCCATCACTGAGGGCACATTACATGGACTTCCTATTCATGGTATTAATCCCCCAATCTTGCATCATCAATTTGTGGATGATACCATGATGATGGGCATCCCAAATTTTTTGGAGAAAACTCACTATGGCTTGGGGCAGACCACAACAGACAGCTGACTACCAGAAATCAACTCAATTCTCAATGCTATGCTATATAAATGACAATACCGAAATAATGAAGAATATAACCAACCTCGATCCAAACGTTTGATGTAGATCCCCGTTGGAGCTTTTCAATCCGTGCACTTGAATCTGCAAATTAGTTTTGACAGCCAATATACAACAAGTACATATAATATATAAACGGCATTAACATCATCAATAGCAATGGCCCATGATATTACAAGTAAATGCAACCCAATGTAGTATAAACAACATTTACAACATTAATGGATGAGAATATGAGTATTTCAATTAATAAACAACAAGAAGTACAATGTGATATGACCTCTTTCCGGCAACCAATCTGAACCAAGATCTGGGTCAATCCACTTGTGCCTCCACCACTTCAATCCTCCATGGAATGGCAAACTCAAACTATGATAGGAGTTTGGAAGGTGAACATAAAGGGTTCACAACTGCAAGGATCAATGAGTGTAGACCCAAGATAGGGCAAAAATCCACTAGAGTTCTCTTGCTCTTCTTTCTCCTCCCATCCATAAGCCATATGCGCGCAATATATAGTCCTCCCAAAGGTAAGTGAAAGGACACATCGAGGTGTTTTAGGGAAAATGGAGGGCCAAAGGTCACCCTATGACCGCTTTTTGGGAGTAAAAAGTAATAAACTAGTGATTTTTACCATTTTACATGCTACCCGCGGGCTATAGTGATGCAACTCGCGGGTACGCCCACTGTAATGATGCAGCAAGCATACAAGGGAAAAAAATGAGGAAAAATAGTGTCTGAAGGATATAAAGTGGATCTGAGTCAGTAAAATGGATCCTGCAGGCCAAAGAATGCTGATGCTCACAAGGTGGAAAATTATGTTGTAACAGATGCCCCCTAATGTGTGAGGTCAGATACTGATGCTACGATGGCCGAAATACATTATAAATCTCAGAAATGGAGTGATGGAGACACAAGTGGAAGGAGCATCTCACTTGTCATAATACAATAGTATCCCTGAATACATGTCGATAGAACAAAAATCTGATACAATGGCCATCAGTACATAGTGAATACATGTCATAAGTGATCATAACCATGATCCCTCTACAGTGAGATATGGTCTCCTGCTGCAAAGGAAACAACTGGTGCAAACTGGAGGTACAAACTATTGATATCTAAGAGGTGATATCTTAGATGTAAAGTCATAATCATAAGTAGCATACTGAATGCCACTATCGCCTGGGGTCTTCTACACAAGTCTTCGACGGTGCAAGTCCCATCAAGTGAATAAAGGAGTTGAGGTCAAACCTGATGTGACATCGTCTGATTACCAGTCAATGATGTATACCGTTAACAGACGCAAGATAACCCACCAATAATGAAAATGGGAATCAAGGCACAGAGCACAATCATCGGAGTGTGAATAGATGAGTTGAAGTCGAACACTAGGATGAATCCATCGATCAGGGGACATTGATGTATTCCCAAAACTGTCGATGGCGAGAGAACCTGCCACTAATGACTGCAAGCCTCAAGGTACTCAACCAAACTCTAAGCCTCAAGTTCTGGAATAAATGGGTTGAAGTCGACAGAATGAGACTCACTGGAAGGAGGGAATTAAGGCATCCCCCATCAACCAACACGAGGTACCAACTATGCTGAAAGATTTGGGAGATCTCAGGTGAAATGGATTGACTCAATAAGGATGGTCGGCATGCAATAGTCAAGAGATATGAGGAGTGGATGACTCTGGTTTCAGGACTTCCTTTGAACAAGAGCATGAGCAGATGGATAGACTTAGGCAGCATCGACTCGATATAGACTGTGTGATGGAGGAGGCACCACAAAGGGCTCCATAATGACTGGAAGCTTAACCAATCGGTGGAGTAAACTGAGAAACAAGTACAGCTCCTAAGGTCCAACTATAGTCCTGACTCATAATGTATGGAGTGGAATGAATGCTTTGTTCAAAGGTGACACAACAGCTTCCAACTAGAAGTAGTAACCATAATCCCATCCGGCTTTTTGAAATATTTGATTTTTTTGGTCTTTTTCATATTTGAGAAAGCTTGAAAAAGAATAAAATTGCTTATAGTACAACAAATGAGGGAATGAGTGTCAAATAGTGAGCAGACTAGTTCCAAGCAGCGGAACATACCTATGATCAATGCAAGGAAGAATGTACAGGATGTGGACACTCGGGGGGGATGTTCCCTCAGGGTCAAAAGGTCATCAAATTGTGGAGGGAAAATGTAAGCTCTGTAGGGATCGATAGGGAAAAGTGCTCAGGCACCAAGCTAATAACAGAGTAAGCGGGAGCCGGCACAAGGCTCAAGTGGCAAGCAGGATGATGCAATGCAATCAAAACTTGATATAAACGGGGGAGTCCTTATGGGAGATGGCCAGCATAATACAAAGTAGAGTATGAGTCTTTATCTCAACGTCATGGCGTAACTACAAAGGACTCCCAATCCTAAGGACAAACAACGGCATGGGCACCAGAATGCAAAAAGGGGTTATATCTAGGGTACCCATGTTCGGAAAGGCCCTACCGCCACATAACGACACTTCTATAACAGTGTGAAGGTTCCGTGTCAGTTAAGAAGCGGGGTCGCACCTAGGGTTGATGAAAGTGGTCAAAAGGTCAAATGCATAATGCATGTGAAATGACATCTAACCTATATGCCAGGTGTGAAACGTACCTTTCGTAGGTGTGAAATGCTCGGAAACAACTTATGTCGAAGAGATCTGGTCAAAAATCCTACTCCAAGACGTTATATTAGTCCAAAACAGCGTATAATGGTGAAAACTATAAACAAGTGGGTTTTGAAAATTATAAATAGTAACAAAAATTTACAATTTACAATTCATTTTTACTATTCACCCATTTGGAATTTTGTGGTTAGTTTTCACCTCAAAGTTCAGCTGCTGATTCCGGGAGCTACAGGCGTCCGATCATCGAACCGTCAGGAGCAGGTTGGTAATCTCATCCCCACCTTCCATTTCAATGTTTTTATTTCAGTTTTCATTGGTTAAATTTTTTGTTTGGCCATGCCCTACATGGTCACGACGCTATCTGCGGGCTATAACAATGCGGGTCGCGGGTAGGGCTGGGTACGCGCAGTCAACACACACGTTGACCGCAGGTACCCACCTCTGTGAGCACAACTGCCCATGGGTACGGCCGTGAAGCTAGTTTTTTAAGCAAAGCTGACTAAATCTTTGGGTTTTTCTCTTTCCAGGATGGTTCTAGAGTGGAGAGAGAGAGAACATGACCTAGTAGATGAGGTCGTTCGTAACGATGTGCGTGCACAACAAGCGCTACAAGCATGTGGTTTATACAAATTTTGGAGCATAGGGGGTTTGAGGGCCCAAAACCTATTGCTCCGTCGTTTGATAGACTATCGGGATGTTGATGCACAGAACTTCAACCTAGACGGGAAAATACTTTCACTGGGGGTGGAAGATATCTATTTCATTACAGGTTTGTCCCGCCGAGGTGAGGTGGAAAGCCTTCGGTCTCGAACTGTGGGTGGTGGGATCACCATCCCCGACTACATAGAGAGGTATTGTGTTCCAAATACTCGGGCAGTGGGAATTCAGGTGCCCATCTGAGCCATAGTCAACCTGAGCATGAAGGTTGTCGTGACAACTTTAGTGCGAATTACTGGTTCAAAAGCTCTTCACCAGGAATCCAAGCCAGTTATGTTCTATGCATCACAGTGTATGCAGCCTATGATATTTGACTGGTGTACTACGCTACTGGGGTCCATGAAGACCCAGCTGACAGAGTGCAATCAGGGGGATGCGAAAAACTTTGGATATGGAAGTATTTTGTGCAGCTTCTTCTTCGAGCGGGTTCTGGGGCTCAATCCAAGGGTTGAGGTCCCTCCTCATAATATCCGCGACCCAGTCATGACCCGGTGGGTCGAGGTCTTGACGTGACAGGGTGGTGGCCGTCAGGCATCACCATATACAGAGGAGTTCTTTTACTGGTGGGATCGACAGATCATAGCGATAGATGACTACCCCTATGCAGGGATAGACTTCCGGCAGGATTGAGACATGCCGCTCCCACTAGATGCAGTGTTCGGAGACATTGGTGAGTACTCTTTTTAGGTTTTTTGGTATATTAAATTTTTATGGATTTTTTTATTATAGATGTCTTCTCTTATTTGTGTGCTTCATTGTGAATGTGACAAATGCCAATCTAATACATAGTTAGCATATGCATCAGATATATGATTAACACTTCTTGGAACATGAATGTACGTAATTGAAACAAAATGTCATTCCAAGAGTCTTACCCTTAGGAATTTCCGTAGTAGCGTAGGATCTCACACACGATACTGCCCATTCAGCTGAGACACAACTAGTTGTGAATCCAGGCGGACTTCTAAAGATTGAATACCATGTAAAATAGCATCCCGAAGTAGCTCAATCACGGCACTATACTCAGCCACATTCTTAGATGTAGGACCGAGACAAGCACCTCCTGAGGACACAACTAGGTGGTCAGGTGAGAAAATAACCCAGGCAGCAGAAGCAAGCTGCTGCGTATGACGGATAGCACCATCCACAAATCCTAAGAACGTAGGAAACTCTGCTGACATCTGTCAATCAAACAGAAGCTAATCAACAGACTCGAAAAGCAAGAGAAAGCTAAACTATGTACAGAAGTAACTATACAGCAGTGTACAAAAGTATTAGCCTGAACCAGAGGTTCAAGCGTAATACCACTTGAGGTAGAGCCCATTTCTAGGCTCCTTCGAGACAGTCCCCTCATAGTCCTCTAATTCATAGGATCCTTTTTCCAGGACACGCCTCACGATGTAAGGACCGTGCCACATGGGGTTGAACTTGCTTGCCCCCAGGGGTTCTTTATCTTGGTCATATAAGAGGACCAAGTCACCTTCAGCATATTGTCGGGGACGGACATACCTATCGTACTGAACCGTAACACGACGTTTGTTGGCATATATAGCCACAGCGGCATCTCGACGCTGCTCGTCAAGCTGCTCAAGGTGATTAAACGTTGCTCAAGACCCATCGTATCAAGGAGGAGCTCTATGGCCAGTTTAAGCGAAGAGATTTTGCATTCAATTGGTAAAAGTGACTCCACACCGTGAACTAGCTGAAACGGTGAGAACCCGTATATTAAATTTTTATGGATTTTTTATTATAGATGTAAATGCAAAAATCGGTTTGGGGGTAGTATCATGTATTAATGTTTGACTATTTGCTGGCAGAAAAGGGTCCAGTGAGACCCGATGGTTTTCTGAGACATCGTCGCCGGGGCAGGGGTGATGAGATGGTAGGTGTTGCAGCAGAGCGGACACTACAGACTCTACGGTCCAACATATCACGGATGACTGCCAGGGTACCACAGGTAGAGATGGCGCAGCTGCCAGAGGATATGCAGCGCCAGGTAGTGGGGGTGCCGAGTAACTGGGTGCGACTACTGCAGCGTGTCGCGAATGCAATGCATTATTTTTATCAGACACATCCTATCGGGGTGGCAGCTAGGCCTCCTCATAGGGAGTAGATATCTCAGGATCTCCTTTTTGTATCGATATGTATATTTTTTAGGGCTACGGGCTCCAGTTTTGTATCATGACACTACCATTTTTGGACATATTATTTATAAAAAACTTTGGTTCTCCAGTTCTACTATATGTGTATATGTACAAATGTGTGAATGTCTTCTCTTATTTGTGTGCTTCATTGTGAATGTGACAAATGCCAATCTAATACATAGTTAGCGTATGCATCAGATATATGATTAACACTTCTTGGAACATGAATGTACGTAATTGAAACAAAATGTCATTCCAAGAGTCTTACCCTTAGGAATTTCTGTAGTAGCGTAGGATCTCACACACGGTACTGCCCATTCAGCTGAGACACAACTAGTTGTGAATCCAGGCGGACTTCTAAAGATTGAATACCATGTAAAATAGCATCCCGAAGTAGCTCAATCACGGCACTATACTCAGCCACATTCTTAGATGTAGGACCGAGACAAGCACCTCCTGAGGACACAACTAGGTGGTCAGGTGAGAAAATAACCCATGCAGCAGAAGCAAGTTGCTGCGTATGACAGATAGCACCATCCACGAGTCCTAAGAATGTAGGAAACTCTGCTGACATCTATCAATCAAACGGAAGCTAATCAGTAGACTCGAAAACCAAGGGAAAGCTAAACTATGTACAGAAGTAACTATACAGTAGTGTACAAAAGTATAGGCTGAACCAGAGGTTCAAGCGTAATACCACTTGAGGTAGAGCCCATTTCTAGGCTCCTTCGAGACAGTCCCCTCATAGTCCTCTAATTCATAGGCTCCTTTTTCCAGGACACGCCTCACGATGTAAGGACTATGCCACATGGGGTTGAACTTGCCTGCCCCCAGGGGTTCTTTATCTTGGTCATATAAGAGGACCAAGTCACCTTCAGCATATTGTCGGGGACGGACAGACCTATCGTACAGAACCTTAACATGACGTTTGTTGGCATCTATAGCCACGACGGCATCTCGAAGCAGCTCGTCAAGCTACTCAAGGTGGATTAAACGTTGCTCAAGACCCGTCGTATCAGGGAGGAGCTCTATGGCCAGTTTAAGCGAAGGGATTTCACATTCAATTGGTAAAAGTGACTCCACACCGTGAACTAGCTGAAATGGTGAGAACCCAGTGGCACTCTTGATTGCGGTTCGATACGCCCACAAAGCAAGATATAACATGATGTGCCAGTTGTTCTTGCTTTGTTGGATGGTACGCTGGAGAATGGTCTTCAAAGACTTATTAACTGCTTCAAGTTGACCATTTGCTTGGGGATAATAAGAAGATGAGTGTTCTTGACAAAACCCAAGATTGAGAGACAAATCCTCCATCATCTTGTTCTGAAAGTGACTGCCATGGTCAATGACAATCTCTTTCGGAATACCGAACCGAGTGATAATTTGATTGAACACGAAATGGGTTGTTGTAGCACCATCAACTTTTATGGTAGGCATGGCCTCAACCCATTTGGAAAATTAGTCCACGGACACTATAATATGGTGATGCCCCCCAGCCGAAGCAGGTTTGCAATCCATGAAATCCACCCCCCACTTGGTGAAGGGACCGACGGTGACGACTGGATGAAGGGGCGCTGGATGCGAGTGTATATTCCAAGAAAACACTTGGCAAGGGTGGCATCTCTTCACAGCGTTAATACAATCTTTAAAGATTGAAGGCCAAAAGTAACCAGCTCGCATAATATGTTGGGCTGTAGCAAGCCTGGATAAGTGATTGCCACACACCCCTGCATGGCAATCATTAAGCACCTGCTCCGCTTCTTCGTGAGTTAAGCAAAGACGGAGAATAGAATCCTTTCCTTGGCGATACAAAGTGTCACCGACGATAGTATAATCTTTAGCATGATGTTTCACACGCTGTCGCTCGTCTCGTGAATAATGCAAAGGAAAATTCAAAGTTTAGAGATATACAATGACATCCCCATACCAAGGGTCCTCGGACGAGATAAGAAATAAGTGCTCATGCACAAAGGAATCTTCATGAATGGCATCCTCATCAAGTCTAGGGAGGTCCGACATAAGCTCAGCAAACACCAATGATTTCACCGATTTTGCCAAAGCAAAACCGAGATCGAACTCCTGAAGGATCACAATCCATTTATTGTACTTCCCCTGTATAAGGCGTCGTGATAGCACAAACTGAAACGAATTGATATGTGCTACAACTGTGGTTGTTCTAAGCAAAATGTAATGTCGTAACGGTTGGACTGAATGAATAGTCGCAAGTGCCAACTTTTCCACATGAGTATATCTTAGCTCAGCGTCTACTAGATTTCGACTGAGGTAATAGATGACATGCTCGACAAGTGCGTCATCAACCTAAACCAAGACCATGCCAATCGTCTCTTGAGACACAGCCACATAAAGGATAAAATCTCGTGCGAAACCTGGTGGATTAAGCACAGGGGCCGATACCAAATCTTTCTTAAGGGCGTCAAAAGACTGCTGGGCTCGCTCATCCCAGATAAAGGGTGTGTCTTTCGTCAATAAGCGCGTGAAAACTTTGGTAAGATTAGCATAATTGACTACGAAACGGCGTAGAAAAGTGGCTCTCCCTTGGAGGCTCTGAAGTTATAACAAGTTGCGCAGAGGAGGCAACCGAAGTATTGCCTCAACTTTAAGAGGATCGACTCTAATACCCTCTTTCGAAACTGTGAAGCCCAGAAGGCGACCAGTCCTTATAGTAAAGATGCATTTGTTGGAATTCAATCGAATCTTGTATTGTATACATCGTTCGAGAATCATGCGGAGGTGCTTGGGGTGGTCCATTCTCTTGCGAGAATGGCCGCCAAGATCATCCAAGAAAACCTCCATAATATTTTTAAGATCGTGAAAGGCGTAGGTCATGGCACGCTGAAACGTAGCTCCAGCATTTTTAAGGCTGAAGGGCATTTTTTGATATGCAAATGTTCCCCAAGGACAAATGAAAGTTGTCTTATCTTGGTCCTCGGGTTTGATTTGAATCTGGTTATACCCTGAAAAGTCGTCCATGAATGAAAAAATCTCACTTCCCGCACAAGCATCCACGATTTAATCGATGAATGGCGTGGGGAAGTTGTCTTTCAGACATGCACAGTTCAAATCTCTAAAATCAGTGCATACTCGGGTCGTTCCCTACTTCTTATCCATAGGAACGGGGTTTGACACCCATTCGGTAAGGGGAACAGGGTAGATAAAACCAGCTTTGAGCAGTTTCTCCACCTCTTCCTTGATAGCAGCTGCTTTCCTAGGGTTCACAGCACGTAAGCGTTGTCGAACCGGTTTAGCATTGGGATACGTTCTAATCTCATGTTCAACAATGTGGGGGTCTATTCTTGGCATCTCCTCATATGACCAGGCAAAATCTTCCCGGAATTCTGTAAACAATTTAGTGTAAATAACAACCTCCTCAAGAGTGCAATCGTCGCCGATGTAAACATTCTCGACCTTTCCAGGAGTACGAGAGATTTTTATCAACGTATTTGGGGAAATATTAGCCATATTCCCCTCCACAAAAATACCATGCGACCCTAAAAGAGCCACAGGGTGACCAACCATCTCTGATAGAGTCATCCTAAACTGTTCTTGTTCGGCGAGCTCGAGGTTGGGAAGGAAATAAGAGCGATGGTTTATATCCTCCCAAGGCCTCTCACTACCACACATGGCCTCCATAATAACTTCATCTGAAGGAAAAGTATCATCAAGGCAGTTGTGTGAACAAGACGAGTTGGCTGCCCAAACCGGCAGCGTAACGGGATCTTCCTTGATTGTCTAGGAAGAAGAGAGATCCGGCTCTGTAGTGGCTTGTTGAATGTGCTGGTAAGCAAGCTCAGCTACAGACAGTGGCATAGACATCCCAATGTGCGTAATGTCTTCAGATGTGAAACTCGTGGACGGTAAAGTCCATGGATCATTAAAATAGGAAGTCCGGAATGGCATATTATGCAAAGGAGGAGACGCATCATTGGAAATGGTTCCAATAAAATTCACAGGTGCAGGAAAATCATAAGTTCCCATCATTGAAGGGTACATACCAACACCCATGTTCCCAGTTTCCGGCTGAGAATGAGTAACCTGCGGGACTACGGATCCCGTGGATGCTGTGGAAGGGGGATTAACGAAATCTAGTTGATCGATGGTCACAATCTTGCCTTCGTGAGGAAAGCAGATAACTCTGAATACAGTAGACGCGGCAGCCTTCATAGCGTACATCCAATTCTGACCCAGTAAAAGGTTGTAGTCGATGGGCGCATCAACCACCTCGACTTCAATAGGCACATATTTACCTCCCAAGCAGACAACAAGGGAAGGGATAATTCCATGCGGCTTAAATGACCGACCGTCGAATGCAGTGAGCATGGTTCTAGACGCGAGTAGAGGAGGAGAGACAAGAGATTTCCAACAAGTTAACGACATTACTGATGCGGAAGCACCTTTGTCAACCATTGTACGTTTGAAAAAATTCTGAAGGCATGCCACCTGGATTTGAAAAGCCACGTGGTAAGGTAAGCGAGGTTGAACATCAGTAGTGTCGAACTTGATAACACTGGGACTTCCCCCATCCTGAACTCCTAATGCACTCAAAAGGGCATGCTTTTGAGAAGGACAGGCCTGCAAAACTTCAAGAGTCAACATGGCACACGGAGTTTGGCCCAAATCTTCCACGATGGAGTAGTTATGGGCGGCTCGAGCATTAGGATTATGCGCAGAGCGCTTAAGAACACCTTTCAGTATCTGCGGCATATTAGAGGGCTTCTCGATATGCAAGGAATTGTCAGGAGGAGGGGGAGGCTCACTCCCCATATTAGGTTGTGGTGCACCATAATCGCGTTGACGAGTGGCAACACTAAGCTTTGATTGAACCATATTCACACATCCATAACCACTAGTATTGGAAGAAGACATTGCCATCTCAGTAGGTCCATAACCAGTGGTGGGAGCATGCGAAGCCATGTTTTGATGATGAGGAAGGGGATCCTTTAACACAGATGGGCTCTATGCCAAATGCTTCGATGCTTCTTCGATTCGAGGACATAAGTGAGTAAGATGATCTTCCCCACAGATCTTGCAAGGAAAATTCACCTTACACCTAGGTTTACGGTCCTCACCAACATTTCTACCTTCCCAAGCAGGGTTGGCATTATCCTTACGAGGGGTATTGTGATTGCTATTGTTGTTCCCATTGTTTCCACCCTTACGGTTGTTTCTCCCCTTTTTCTTACCACCAGGTTGTTGGTTACCTGATTGGTTTGTCAATTGCACACTGTGTACATCGGACGACGGGGTGGAAGTGGACAAGGTGTGAACCTGTCCAGGAGTAGACTGGTTTAGCGACAAATTTTGCATTTGATTAGCCACCAACTCTACAGGGCGAGTGCTTGCGGATCCCACAATGCCATCGGCATGCGGTCCAGGGACTGACTGAGGTTCATGGAGTGTTCGCGGTGCGTCAGGAATAATGTCATACAAAATGCCAGACTGAGAGTATAGTAAGTCTAACTGCTGGACTTTCAAGATGGCTTGTTCCTCAGTCACAATGTCGGACATCGAAACATCCTTAGCAATGTATGGGAGTAGAGACTTGAGGAACCATTCCAACAGAAACTCTGGAGGAATGTTGGCTTTCACTAATTTCTTTTGCCGACGCCACTCTTGAACATGGTCAGAAATATGTGTGACCTTATTCTGACAGAAGGTAGACAAAAGTTCAGTACCAGTATCATAGCGAACCGAAAACTGGAAATGATCCAAGAAAACCAAAGCAATCTCATTAAAACCCCTATAAGTGTTTCCAGGAAACTCAACATACCACTTCGCGGTTGCCCCCGTGAGGGTGCGTTGAAATAGTCGTAATCTAACGGAATTGTGATTCAACAAGTTGGAGGAGCACCAAAGGTGAAATGTTATGACATGATCACCCGGGTCCTCACCACCTTTCCCCTCAAACTTAGGAATGTCCGAAGGGAGCTTGGTAGGGACCGGAGGCCAATTAGGGTCGTGACACACCGGATCATTTGTGAGCTTCGAAAGATTCGGAAGATTCAAACATGCAAGGAACGGGAGCTGCGGCTGGAAAGCTTGATTATAATCTCCCATAAAAGGTTGGTTGAACGGAACTGAATTATAAGGTGGACCAAAAGCTTAACCATGAGCATTAAACTGTTGATAATGAGGACCTGGCAGACCATAAGCTTGACCACGTCCATAAGGTTGATAACCTCCTCCGACCTGACCCATATGAGAGTAAGCAGGTATATAAGTGTTTTGAGTACCATATTGAGGTGGGTTGTACTAGTGTCCAGCACCGACTGTGTTGTAGTAAGGGTTGCCACCATAAGTATGGGGCATATACATATTATTCGTAGCAGGAACCGAGTTGTAATGACTATAATGGTGAGGTATGTTCCCACCCCCAGCATTAGGATCAGCGTGAGCAGTCGTGTGGTGACCATAAGAATGAGATGTATTCCCAACCCCAACATTGGTGTTACTAGTAGCAGGAATGGTGGTGTTATGTCCATGTGGATAGAGTATGTTCCCACCTCCTACATTGGCATTACTAGTGGCGGCAGTGGACGCAAAAGTATGCAGTATATGTCCACCCCCGTGGTTAGGAGGAGCATTAACATTTGCGAAAGTGGTCCTAGGTTGATGGTTAGCGGCATGTGTATTAGGTGGTGGATGGCGAGTCGTGTTGCAGACAGTGTTCCTATTAGGTTGGGTAGCCCTAGGAGGTGGTCGTCTTCCAACATTAGCATTGTTAGGAGGAATACGATCGGTCCCCATACTATGTGGGTGAGTGGAAAACGTGGTTCCCCCGGCGAGGGTATTGCCCCTAGTGGGTGCAGTGTGGCTAACACTATGGCTAGTGCTAGCGTGACTACCAAACGTAGTGGAAGGATCAACTGTGTTATAATTAGGCATACCAAAAGAGAATGCGGTAGGGTTGACCGTAGGACCAGTGTCGTCATGTAACTCTAGCATCCCGTGTATATAATTATGTGGAAATGAAGGATCGAACGAGTTGTCCTTGGGTGGATCCGGACCAAACAAATTACGTTGAGTCTCAAGTGGATCACCCCCCCACGCCTCATGAGGAGTAGGGGTGTATGAAGTGTGTTCAACTCTACGCAATGGAGTCATAGGTATTTCTTCAGTATTAGAGTGTGCGGCAGTCATGATGTCTAGGACGTATGTCTCATAAGAATTCGAAGACTCAGAGGGAACCCGTTGGAGTCCCCTAGAAACGCGGTGTGAAAGCTTGGTAGGTTGTAAACCAGCCAACCAACGGGATCGGCAGAGAGTAGGACTCCGCGCCATGATATCTCCGGAGAGAAATCAAAATGTCCCCTAAAGGCCAACTATCGATCAAAAACAGTAAATCAAAAGCACACGCCTAGAGAAACTACAGCCAAGAGCAGACAAACAGAGTGGGTAAATGAGCTCCCGACACTAGAGCCGGTATGTCTCGCCTAGGAGAGGCTTGAGACTCCCAAACTATAGCCGGAGGTAACAGAATCAGTTATAGAGACACCCAGGATTCACTGCGTGCAAAGGGCCGTAACCCTCGGCAACAAACAACTGTGCTGTCCAATCCCTATCTGACTCAGGACACAAACAGCATAACCGCTGCAAGTACCCTATGTGATACCTAGGTAAGGCAAATATGGTCACCACAATATAACCAATGCTCAGGGGGACAGTCGTAGGTGGGATCCGTTGTATGGGTAGGGTAGCTGAGCCCGAAACTCAATGAGGGTCAAATCCCCCAAGAGTCCCCAGATACGAACAAATCCTGGAAATATCTCCCATGTTCAGCCGGTATCAGAGGGATATCTCCTCAACTAACCTCCTGTGACCTCGTGCTTAACTCTGGTTTGAGTAGAGCTTCCTGAGAACATTGATGTATACCATGGATTCCTCCACTCCCTGGTCAGACACCTAATGTTTCGTCGAGTAGTCTTGGATTGTTAACTCACAATGATCTATTCCAAGACTCTAAACCTATGCTAGTTGGTGTACCCTATAAATAAAATCGGTCTAATCAATTTTAAGATTAAGCGTTAATTTTAATGGTTGTGGTTACTCAAGGGATATGGTCGTGAAACTAGTGATGTGTATGACTCAATAGTATGCAAAATCGTCAAATCCTAGACTCATCTATCCAATAAAAACAATGCCACTAGCATGCAAAATCAATCCAACGGTTTCAAAATAAAAATGCAATCCTTTTATATTTTCGATGCACAAGCAAAACCTAAATGAAGGCAGCAAGCACTCAATGCAAGATGCAGTACATAAAAGCAAAAAAAAATTGTATTTTCTCTTATAAACACAAGGAAAATGCAAAACTATATCTATATTTTTTTTATTTTTTTTGTATTTTTCAATATAAGGAAATGAAAAATGCAAGCAAAATCCTACTATCTAGTCACTAATATGCCAAGGAGATCACTAAGACAACCCAGCAGATGCCAAACAGTAAGACTCAGCCAACGGAATGAGCTCAAAAGGAAAAAAACAACAAGGCTAAATCCAAAGATGGGTAAAAAACCAACAAGGCTCAACCAAGAGAAAAGAAGAGTTCTGGTCACAACCAAGGTATGGAACAGTCAAGAAACAGGCCAAGAAAGACTCAGGATCATCCAAAGCCAACCCATCAACAACCAAAAGTCATAAATCAACCAAAGCCGGAGTTGTACACTACTGTCGAAGGAATACCTGCGGGTACCCGCGAGCAGTAGAGTAAACAGAGGCGGGTGTACGCGGGCAAAGCTAAGCTCACCCGCGGGTAAGGAAAGGAAAATGGGAAAACAAAGAGTCAAATGGCTCAAAAAAAAAAAAAAAACAAGTTTTCTATAGTGTATCTCAACGGCCAATCAGTGACACAGAACTTCAACAAACAACAACTCTAATTAAAGACTAATGCTCAAAAATCCCCAAAAATGGATGTTTTCCCCAGCGGAGTCGCCATTTCTTCTTTGGAGAAAACACACTATGGCTTGGGGCAGACCACAACAGATAGATGACTACCAGAAATCAACTCAATTCTCAATGCTATGCTATATAAATGACAATGCTAAGATAATGAAGAATATAACCAACCTCGATCCAAACGTTTGATGTAGATCCCCGTTGGAGCTTTTCAATCCGTGCACTTGAATTTGCAAATTAGTCTTGACAACCAATATACAACAAGTACATATAATATATAAATGGCATTAACATCATCAATAGAAATGGCCCATGATATTACAAGTAAATGCAACCCAGTGTAGTATAAACAACATTTACAACATTAATCAATGAGAATATGAGTATTTCTATTAATAAACAACAAGTACAATGTCATACGACCTCTTGCCGGCAACCAATCTGAACCAAGATCTAGTTCAATCCACTTGTGCCTCCACCACTTCAATCCTCCATGGAATGGCAAACTCAAACTATGATAGGAGTTTGGAAGGTGAACATAAAGGGTTCACAACTACAAGGATCAATGAGTGTCGACCCAAGATAGGGAAAAAATCCATTAGAGTTCTCTTGCTCTTCTTTCTCCTCCCGTCCATAAGCTATATGTGCTCAATATATAGTCCTCCCAAAGGTAAGTGAAAGGACACATCGAGGCGTTTCGGGGCAAATGGAGGGCCAAAGGTCACCCTATGACCGCTTTTTGGGAGTAAAAAGTAATAAACTAGTGATTTTTACCATTTTGCATACTACCCGCGGGCTATAGTGATGCAACTCGCGGGTACGCCCACTGTAATGATGCAACAAGTGTACAAGGTAAAAAATGAGGAAAAATAGTGTCTAGAGGATATAAAGTGGATCTGAGTCAGTAAAATGGATCCTACAGGCCAAAGAATGTTGATTCTCACAAGGTGGAAAATTACGTTGTAACACCAAATTTTAAGGAAGCGAATGCAATTAAGTCCATCTTGGAGGATTTCAGTGCAGCCTCAGGTACCTCTATTAACACTGAAAAATCCCAAATTTTATTTTTTAACACTCCTAGAGCGATTCAATTGAACATTTCTAGAATTTTGGGCTTCCAAAGGAGCTCCCTTCCTTTCGAATACCTGGGCGTCCCCCTCTCAAACAATATACTTCGAAAATGCACATGGGAAGATCTTATAACCTCTCTCAACATGCGTCTCTCTTCCTGGACCTTCATATCCCTGAACCTTGCAGGCCGTCTAATTCTTCTTAAATCCGTACTCCAAGCCATCCATATTTACATCTTCTCTACCCTTGCTGCCCCGAGAATGATTCTAAAAAAAATCAAGTCCGTCCAATGAAAATTTATTTGGCAGGGTACCAAAGAAGGAAAAAAATGGGCCCTGGTGAATTGGACAGAACTTTGAAAACCTAAGTTAAAAGGTGGGCTCGGCCTAAGAGACCCTCAACTCCTCAATGAAGTCTTGGGAGCCAAAATTTGGTGGAGATGGTTGAGCAATCCTAAGGAGGTATGAGAAAAACTCCGGAGGAGAAAATATGCTTCAGGAGCAAATGAGGAACAACTAATACGATGGAACGAGCATCATTTGGGCTTCACTATTTGGAATGCGGCATGGAGCAACATAATGCTTATTCAATATCACGCCTTTTGGGAATTTCGAAATGGCCTAACTGCCAACTTCTAGAAGGATTCCTGGCAGCAGCTCCCTCCCCTAATCAAAAACCATCAATTAGAGCTTCATTTCCATTTCATCCACTCAGGTTTGATCAAAGTGGCAGATTATTGGAAGGCTAACCTTGACCTTGAGGGATGGAGAGACTGGAAATTTACTCAATTACAGCTCAACATTCCGCAACACATAGATACAGTAAACTGGAAAGACATACTATCCAAAAGATGGATTAAAGCAGAGACGAACCTGACATTCTGCGCTGGGGGCATTTTTCCAAAGGCACCTTTACCATCAAGGAGGCATACTTCATACATGCTAGCACGGACCCATCTCCAGTGTTGGCGGCCTGGAAACACATCTGGAATCTTAATCTTTGGCCCAAAGTGAGCATTTTCTTATGGCAAGTTATGCACAACTACATTCTTACCTGGGATAACTTGAAAAGACGTGAATTTGTTGGCCCCTCAGTTTTCACTCTTTGCAACAACCAAGAAGAAACACTAGAACACCTACTTAACCATTGTGATTTCATCTCTCTAATCTGGGACCAACTAGGTTAAATTATGCAAACCTCGGACAGAAACAGAAGTAGCACCATCAACACAATTACCAATTGGAGAATTAAGGCGTTTCAAGTCTCGGTGCTCAACGGGATTTGGAAACTTCTCCCTGGTTTCGTTCTCTGGAATATTTGGAAAAAAAGAAATCGCATAGTTTTTCTCTCCCAATAGCTATCCTGGATTGATGTATGCAACACCATCAAAAAATTTGTTCTGGAAACACTCAAAATCAAATCCTGGTCTCTAGAGGAACTCCTGAAAGAAGGGATAGAGCATCAAATTCTCTCAAATTGGAGGATTTCACTTCTTCCTGAGGCAAGCCTCCATATAGTCCCCATTGCTTGACCACCTCCTAATCCCACGAGATGGTCCAATCTTCCTAAGGGTTTTGTTAAGCTGAACTATGATGGTGCGTCCAAAGGGAATCTCGGACTATCTAGGTATGGTATTGTCCTTAGGAATGATCAAGGCGAAATCATCCACATTTTCATGGGGAGCATTGGCGTGGAAACCAACAATGTGGTATAGATTTGGGATCTAACACGCGACATCCAACTGGAAATTAGGATGAATATAACACGACTCGTGGTGGAAGGAGACTCTTTTGTTTCCTACAGGCTCTTCTCTAAACTTCTTCAATCCACGTCGGTGGAAAAGGATTCACCCAGCTAGCGCATTCTCAGCCTACTGGAGACTCTTTCTCTTATGCCTTCTAACTATCTGGCCCTTGTCCCCTCACACGTCAAGCATGGTATTTTTTAAGGATTCTAATATTATACTTAAGTATAGTATTCTAGGCGAGTATTTTGTATTGAAATATATATATATGTAGGCGAATATTAAATATGAAACATAAATTTACTATTGAAACTTGTAAATTTTTGCAAATATTGTGATAAAAAAACATATTTTATGTATATATATGCGATATTAGAGACTAAAAATGATCAAATAGCAAATTTATTTTTTGAAAAAAAACCCAAAAAATATCCAATTGGCGAAATTTCGCCCCTAAAAATTACCCTGACGTCAAGCATACCGCTAACAAGGTGTCCAACATCTTAGCCAATAAGGGAGTGGAATGCACGGGCAATGAGTTCCACTATTCTTCCATGTAAGAGGGGCAGGAACCCATCTGGATGGCATGCATGAAAGAGGCAGCCTTGGACAGAGCTCCCCTAACTGAAAAGACTTCATCCTCTGAATGCACTTATACAAATGGAGTAATAGGCTGACAACAACCGCATGCAAACACATGCGAATTTACTCAGTCATTAGTATCATTCATGCCAACACTTATAATAATCATATGTCATCGATCCCTCGCACAAATATCCGGGAGAGAGCAGTTATCCTAATTCAGAAACCCCCCTGTGAGCATTCATGTAGTTGGGCTCCTGGTACGAATGATCGTTGACATTCAATGGACTTAGTCGTTCACAGGACGAGCCGTATAGATTCTAATCATCTGGGGTTTTATGGACATTTAAGGTTGCAATATTTGGCAGATCCTGCAATTTGGACTCATTCACTCCTCATCATTTACGGGAATGGAAAGAAGCAGCGAAATTTCTACTTATTCAGTAATGTTGACACCTTCCTCCAATTTATTCTCCCTATTGTTGTTTGCACTTTCATCATCCACTTTTCCTTGTAACACTTTCGTTCAATATCTTGCACCGAAGTGATGGCTCATGAAGGCAGTAACTCTGATGGAAAGAAGTTCGGCCCTTTGCAATTAAATAGAGAACAATTGTGCGCAGCGCAAGCTACATCGATGTACAGAGCCACCATACCGACGGGAATCCAGGAGGAAATTGAGCGTAAGGAAGAAACCATGTGGCACGACCTGGATAAATCCAAGCCCCTGGAGGATTTCGTTGTCTTAGAAGCTTGGATACAAGACCCTGGTTCATCCCAAACCAGGCACACTTTTTATGAGAAATCTCTTTCGATATACTAGATCGTCAAGTGTCTTCTTGGGCAAGTTCTCACGGAGAAAGCTGAGAAGGAGAGAGAGGAAGCAATTCCCGCATAATTCTAGAGGGAACTCTACCAGGATGTTCGCTTTACACACATGAAAATTGACACCATGGCTAAGAAAATGGGGATTCCCTTCTTTCCGAAGGTCAATGAAGTTGACGCCTGGTTCGATTCAAGTAATGCAACTTCGTCGAAGGATGACATTGACAAGCAAGTTCCGTAGTTTTTATTGGTTTCAATCCAGTCACTTAAAATGCTAAAATTTTATAATCCTTTGATAGGTCTAGCACGCATCTCCTTTAGTGTGTTGATTTTGGTTATTAACACAGTTTTTTCATAAGTTTCAGACATGTTTCTTAATACAGTATCTTACAGCCCTATTTTCTCCTTCCGGGAGAGGGGTTTTTAGTCTTTTTGGATGACTATAATTATAATTTGTTCTCTTGGTCATTTCTGCAAAACTATAAAGAATCTTCTGTCTCAATGGTCGGATTTCCCTTTTTTTTTCCTTCTGGAGAGGGGAGTTTTGGTTGGAAAGGCAGTCAAATCTTCGCTCTATGTACTCTGCAGCTTATATCAATATATAGTTTTTCTTACTTGAAAAAAATAGAGAATTCATTAGTAGTATTACTATGCCTTGCATTAAAGGGACAACAGACAAACTAACAAAAAATTATAGAAGAGGAAATATTAGGGTTGCAGTCTCCCCACCTAGCACCATAAGGAAGATACTTGACAAGCAAAAGATTTAGCTAACCTTCTAAAACAGAAAGGGATCTATATTATTCCATGCAACTCTTTCAAGGTATATAACGAGGAACATGATGATTAATACAAATAAGGATTAAAAAAATTTATGTTGGCATCGATCATAGCCATGTCCAAGGCTCTACTCTATCCAAACATTCTCATAAAATAGGTAATCTAATTTGCATGGACAAGGCAAGCATAATATCAAGGGAAGAACATTATGCAAAAAGACGAATCTGAGAGGTTGTGGATATTGAGAAAAAAAAAATATGAACAGAAACGATGTGGAAACTTAGTAAGAGTTGAAATCTTGTGATTCGTCGTGTAAAGAGAAATCATCTCATAATTAACAAAGCCAACCCAAATTAAATATGCATGCATACCACTATAAGTTATAAAGACAACTTGTGTGGGTATTTTCTCATGGATATTTTTCCTCCTAATGATGGGCACATCTTGTGTCCTGAAACGTCGAGTTTCTAACAATTCCAACGCAACTATTTGATCATTCGATTTGTCTTTTGTGTAATAATAATGAATAATCTAAAAAATGTCAAATGTTAAATCTTCCAAAGATAGAGAAGTTGTTTTTGTGTTAGGTATTTCTAATGTTAAATCTTAATTATTTATATATGAATATCAACTTGCACTGGATAACCAACTTTTCTATACAACGAGTGACTTTGTGGCTCTCTTCTATTCAACAACAAATCGACAGCTTTAACTTCTCAATAGAATGAATTTGTGGCTATCTTTGATTCAACAATGGATCTCTATATCTAGTAGTTGTCTTTTTTTTACATCAAATTTCCTTTTCAATTTTGGTGGATGTAACATTTGATACAACAACAAATGATTCTCTCATGGGTTATGTTGTTATCCCTTAGTGACTATCTCTCTTAGTCTAGGACATGGCTAGGCTACGGTTCCCTTGGAAACTTTCATTGATAGACTGGACCATGTCTTGGTGGTTTTCCATCTCTTTCTCAATGCAGATCAATGCATATGATAATGACTTGATATAATGAGTCAACTCCTTTGATACCTTATTACAACAAGATAATGGACTCCAATATCTCCACGCTTGCAAACTTTGCTATGATACCATTTTATAAAATGGACTATGCATTTCATAAAAATGAATGATATAAACACCAGTAATTTTATTAATGGCCCATTCATTCATTACATTGACATCAATCCTCGTTTATTCCACTAGTAGGCAGTTTCATAACCTAACTACCTTTTCTTAATAACATATAAACTAGTATGTATCATAATTAAAAATTAATACCACTTATTGATGTGCCTTTAGTACATTTTATTACACTAGACATACTAGATAATTATACTCAAGCAAACTATGGAGCGAAGATCAAGTTCGACCAATCTAGTCATTCTAGCCACTGTGTTCAGCATCTAATAGAGAGAAAGTTAGGTTACATGAAAAAAATATGAGATCGTGCAAGTGGACTTTTCATATTTCTAATGTGTTATTTTTAGGTGCAAGTGGTGGGATACATTTGATTGGTGTAATTTAAAGGAATATTGTGATAGTGAGCTAATATTTTTAAACTCTAAAAAGATGTGGGGTGACTTATAATTTTCGAAAATATTGCAACCAAAATTTGTTTACCCAAATGTGTTGTATAAAGATTGGTGGTTCGTACTTAGACATTGATCTGGATTGTTTAGAGAAGGAAATGAAGGAATCAATATAAAATTCACACACACACACAAATATTTTGCAAAAAGAACAGCACTACAATAAAACTTGAATTCTATTAATGAATGGAATGGAAAAACATTGTAAACTACAAAGCAATTCAAACTAGCTCAAATGGTGGTAGCTTATCTTTGAATATAGATGTGTCGGCTATGCTCTCTCACAATATATGATTACACAGAGACCGAAAATGGACTTTTATCATAATCATAAAGAGGAAAAAACCCTAAACATGCAAAAACCTAACCCTAGGAGATGAAGCACCAAAAGGATTTGTGGGCCTCGATGTGGCTAGTTGATACGCCAACCTCGTGGGGGTTCAACTTTTGCATATGATCTCCATTTAGGGTGCACTATAGCTGGTTGGAAATAATTAAATAAGGAATACAAATTTTGACCAGGGCAAGTGAATGCCATGGAAACCCCAAGCCCATCGATTGGCAAAAAAAACATCATTTACAGCCTCAAAATGACCCTGAAAGTTTGGGACCCAAAAAATCATAGAAAATTGCAAAGAAGATGGAGAATCATTGTAACTAGGTGGAACAGGTAGGTAGCCACCAGTATCCACCTGGATCAATCATCCCCCCTTAAGGATAAATGGTCCACATTGCATCAAGTTCCTCCATCAAATGAGGAAACTTTTGTTGAATCTGACTCCTGGTGAACCAATTTCCTTGGTGAAGAAGTTGCCTTGCTTTTACAACCTGATACAGTTGGATGTTTTGATGGTGAGTACCCTTCATCCCAATTTCCATGATGTGGTCAACTGTATCCTTCTCAATGCAGTTAGGATTTATTTTTGTAGGGGCCAAATGCTCGACTACCTCTGAGGTATCCAAGAGAGGTGGAAAATATGGTTGAAGTAGCTCCACATTAAATACAGGGTGCAAGCTGAGGAAATGGGGAATAGTTAAAATAATTCTCACCCATAGCCTTAATGGTGATGGTGTAAGGCCCATATCGAAGTGGGTGGATATTTCGATGGGGCTCTATGAGGCACTCTTTCTGTAAATGTAGCTAGACCTTATCACCAACCATAAACTTATGTGGAACATGATGTCGGTCATTTCGTTGCTTATACTTGGCATTGGATTTTTTGCAAGATATCATGAACTTGTTGTTGGATGTGTTGGATCCACTTAAGGAATTTGGATTCCTGATCAAACTTAGTTTGAGCATGGGAGGACCCTTCTTGTGTATATGCAATGGTTAGTGCTACATAAATTGGGGATAATGGACAGAACCCCAAGCATATCTCAAAACGGTTGTGACTAATAGAGTTGTGAAGGGATCTATTGTAGCTGTGATGAACATTAAGGAAGGATCTCATCCCAAGTGCGTGGATGTTTGGAGTTGTACATTCTTAGGATATGCACAATCATCATGTTAATGACCTCTATCTACCCATCAAATTGTGGGTAGAAGGAAGTCAATTTGGTCATCTTGGTGTTCATCCTTGACCATAGGTTGGACTATAAGTTACTTAGAAACCTATTGTCTTGATCTAAGATAATAGTCCATGGGAGGCCAAAATGAACCCAAACACGCTCAAAGAATAGCTTAGCAGTGACCTATGTTATGATGCTCTTCTTATAAGGAGTTAAATTTTCCATATTAGAGAACTAATCAACAACCACAAATACACATTCATTTGCGTGCTTGGTTGAATGCAATTCGGACATGTATTCCGTGGAGACAAACTCCCAGGACCTATATGGAGTAGGAAATGGAGTGTACAACCCTTGCTTCTTGATGCCAGGTTTGGAAATGGAATAGGAAGTGCATGATAAGATGTACCTACCAACATCTTGTCAGAGCTTCATCCTATAGAAGTACTTGTCCAACACTACGAGTGTATTCTCTATGCCGAAGTGCCCTACCACTTGAATGTAACGTGACTCCAAAATCAGCTTCTCATACTCGCTTGAAGGAACAAAGAGTTGACCAAGATGGCATAAAATTTCACCTTGGAGATGAAATTTTGAGACCGGTATTCATGCTTGTAATGTATGATAGGAAAGAGAAAATTACGGGTCGCTATCATACAATTTGGGCCACCCAAATGTCTCATGTCCATGAGATTTGAGCATGGTAGTCAACGCAGCAATTAGAGGTCAGTTGAAGAAGTTTGCAACATGATTGGTGCTACCCTTCTTATACTTAATGTGCAGGTGGAACTATTAAAAGTATGTGGACCACTTCTGATGGTATTCATTCTGTAATTTTCCCCACGTCTGCATGAACTACAGGGGCTTGTGATCAATGTGGATGATGGCCTCCTTCCCTAGGATGTAATGTTTCCACTGACAACAAGACTACACAATGGAGTACATCTCCTTCTCATTGGTGGGATACCTACAAATAGAATCAAATACTATATCACTATGATAGGTCACCGAATGTTCATGTTGAGTGAGGTGCCATTGAGGACTGCACCAATAGCATATCTAGAGGCATCTGTCACAATCTCAAAAGGTTGTTGAAGGTATGGTAGAGTGAGGACTGGCACTGAGCAGAGGCATCATTTAATATCCTCAAAAGGATTTTTTTTGTGATGCACCCCAAGAAAACTTGGATTTGGATTCACCCTTTCTCACTTGGATTAAGGGCCAAGCAATATGAGAGAGCCCCAACACAAGCCTACATTAAAACTTGGCGAGGCCCAAGAAGTTGTGAATCTCTGTTAGAGTTGTCGACGTTGGCCACTCATGAATGACTTGGATCTTGGTTGGGTCCACATGCACCCCATGTTCATCCATGATGTATCCCAGGTACTAAATTCTCTGCATGCCAACTGAGCATTTATCCAAATTAGCATATAAAATGCACTAAGGATCTGTTCAATGTGTTGCAAGTGTTATACCCAAGTTTTGTTGAAGATGAGGATGTCGTCCAGATATACGACCACAAAATATATTTTGAATGGGTGCAAGATATCATCCATCATCATCGTAAATGTTGTTGTAGCATTAGTCAAACTAAAAGGCATGACCATCCATTCAAAAAGGCCTTCTTTATACTTGAATATTGTCTTCCATACATCGGCATGCTCAATCGAGACCTGGTGGTAACTTAACTTTAAATCAATCTTTCTAAAGAACTTGGCACCCTTAATTTGATCAAGAAGATCCTTAATCCAAGGGATTGTCCCATTTATTTTTTATGGTGATTTTGTTAAGGGATCTGTAATCAATATAGAGTTTCCATGGCTCGTCACTCTTATGCACCAACACAATTAGGCTCCCACGAGGTGAGGAGCTTAGTAGAATGTGGCCTTTTTGGATGAGCTCTTGAATCTGACACTTTATTTCCTCATTCTCCAAAATAGAGCATCTATATACTGGTCCCTTAGGTAAAGGATCACTAGGTATCAAATCAATTGAATGTTTAACCCGACAGTGTATAGGCACCCCTTTAAGTGAGGCAAAGATATCTATGTATTCTTATACAATCAGGTCCACCTGCTTATGTTTTTTAGAGAGACCTTGTGATGAGGTTGTGGTGGTTGTAGTGACCTTCCATCTACCTTCCGACTAAACCAAGAAGAGGAAAAATTTCCTAGTCTGAGAGATGACCTTCCAATATTGCTTTGGAGAGATCAAGGAAATTGTAGTAGTCAGGACTACCTCAGGTATCTTGTAGAGTTAGCCTTCCAAATTAACAATGACACTACAGGTCCTGGACTCATGAAAAACATGACATTTCTATATATAATCTTGTCCTAAAAAACATCACAAAATTCAAGTGGGGAAATAGCACACAGTACCTCATCTTTGAAGGACTTCATTCCATATGATAGACAACATTGTTGACCGAGGTGGATGTCTCATCCTTGGCTCAACCAACCGATGGTGTATGGTTGGGGGTGTGGTTCCGTCGGTAACTTCAATATATTTATGACCTCGACCGATATCAAGTTCTTCTAGATACCATTGTCGACAATGAAATGTAACGGATCCCCCTTCACCCATAGTTGTGAATGGAAGAGGCACTCCCCTTCCTCTAGCTCCTTTGACTCTCTGGTTGGATATTTGCAGTTGTGATGGTGGAAATAGGTTCTGCGTCAATGGTCTTATTTTCTTTCTCTTTATATGAATCAGAGTCTGATCCAGAGACTAGCTCTAAGGATTTAATCTCGGCCAACAATGATTGTTTTGAGCAATATTCATCAGTGTTGTGCCACGGGATTTTGTGGAACTCACACCACTTGCTAGTGTCCTTCTTTGATTTCTTGTTACCCCTATTTACCTATGGATTGGCCTATTTATCATGATTTTTTCCATCATTTCTCTATCCTTTGTTGTGTGAGTTAGGGACACCATTACCAGCCTTATGTTGCAAATGATTCGCAAACCAAACTCTTGCTTATTCTTTTGCTCGTTCTTGATAGCATACTATTAAGCATCTCTCGGTGAGGAGATTTCTAGGAAATCCATATCTATCTGGATGTACCTATGCATGCCATTGCGGTACTTTAGGACCAATTTCCATTCAGATTCCCTAATAACTAGTTTTGAGTGCAGGGTATGGAATATATTGGTAAACTCCGGCAATATTTGGTCTCTCTCCTAGCGCAAAGCTGTCCATCTCATCTATTGGTCATCATGGTTTCCAACAGGGTAGAATTCCTTCTTGACGGCATCGAAAAAATATTCCCGAGTGGGTTTTGTCCTATATCTTTTAGACTCATCTCCGACATGCCTCTCGTAGTAACCATCCCACCAATATTTGAAATGGAGGAGGTACTTAAGGAGTACGAAGGTGATCTTTTCGTTGTTAGAAAATTTTTTAATAGAGTAGTAACCCTCGAATTGATTTAACCATTTCTCCAAAGCATCTGCATCTATTTGGCCTTCAAATAAGGGAATGTTAAAGTTAACTTATACCTTGAAGGGAGTCACACCCCCAAAATGGATTCTCATTGAAAGTGTCTACGCCATTATCGACAGTCGTTGAAGGATTTGGGTGAAATTATCCAACATCTCGTTCCTCTATCGCGCGAGGGATAACTCAAACAACATATTAATAGGATATCCTTCTCCGTCATCTATATTTTATCCTCCCACCATGTGAGGTTGTTTGGCCCGACAATAGTGGTTATCCCCAACCTTAACTAGTTTGAGACCTAACTCTTGATATTTGGATCTCGTTGGGGACATGCGCTAAGAAAAAACAAGAGAAAATTGCTCTGATACCATTGATCTAGATTATTGGGAGAGAAAAATGAAGGCAACAATATAAAATACACACGCTTGCAGAAATCATTGTAGTATAGTAAAACCCAAATTCTATCAATGAATGGAATGGAAAAACATTGTAAATTGCAAAGCAATACAAACTAGCTCAAATGGTGGTTGCTTATCTTTGAAGAGAGATGTGTCAGTTATGCTCATTTGCAAGATCTTATTACAAAGAGACCAACTAAGAAGTTGGTCGTTCTTAGTTGGTGGAGCGATTTGTCTGGTTAATTCCGATACCGAACGAGACCTCAGCCTGCTAACTAGCTACGCGGAGGTTCCCCTTCGCAGCCAGCTTCTTAGAGGGACTATGGTTGTTTAGGCCATGGAAGTTTGAGGCAATAACAGGTCTGTGATGCCCTTAGATGTTATGGGCCGCACGCGCGCTACACTGATGCAGTCAACGAGTTTTTCTCCCTGGTTCGAGAGGGCTGGGAAATCTTCTCAAATTGCATCGTGATGGGGATAGACCATTGCAATTATTGGTCTTCAACGAGGAATATTAATTTATTATTAATATTTATAAGTGGTTAAATTTGGTGAATATATAGAAATTGAAAAAAAAATATTTAAAAAAATTAAAAATTAAGTACTTAAAGATATTTTAAAAGAGAAAAGCTAGTACATTATTTGATGTAAAAAATTAATCAAATTTAATTTACAATTGTATTCATAATTTCATATGGATGATGTTATCACTAAATATTAAGATTGAAAGAATGATTTTTTTTGTTAAATTTATCTATAATTATTTTAATTTTATCAAAATTAATGAAAAGTTTAGTAAAAATATTCAAGAAAAATTTAAAAAAATTGATTTAAATTTTAATCAAATTAAACAAGAATTATCGAAACATTTAATTAAGTTTGTAAACATGTTTAATCAACATATTATATCTTCTTGCACAACAAAGACTTCACCTTAGAAAATTGTTAAACATTATATAATAACATTAGATGATTACTATGGAAAAAATAACATTAAATGATTATAACTAAAGTGCAACAATATATGGCATCTCAAATTTAAATGAGTGATACATCTCAAAATTAATTTAAAAATAGAAAAAATATTAATGATGTTAATTATTAACATACACAATACATTTTGGGGTGGCAGGTGTGGGAGGGATCTTTTTTAATTCCGGAGGAAATATAGCCCTAACCCTCTCAGCGACTTAGGTATAGCCACTAACAACCAAGATGAAAGACTCGCCCTATTTCTAATCATGGAGCAAGCTAAGTTGATGGGAATTTAAACTATTTTTGTCATAGGGGACTCGTTATTAATAGTATATCAAACAAGGCAAAGAACAATCCCTAAAGACAAGTTCTATAGTAGACTCTAATCGAGAATACAAAGTCTCCTTCAATGCTTCAACAAGGTTCAGGTCTTTCATGTTCGGCGAGAAAATAATGCTTAGGATAACAAGCTCACCAACGAAGATATTCATCTCCCTTGTGGGCACATCAAATTGAATGGAGGGTCTACATTAAGGTGTTGGCTCCCATAAAAATTTGTATGTGTTACAATATCACAAACCAAGCTCTTCTTAAAAAACGGCATAGCAATAAGTTATGAATGTATGCCAAGTTAAACCCCCTGCCACCTAGCATCATTGATCAAGTGGGAAATAAATACGAAGTGACGCGAGTCATATGCCTTGGAGTCAGGCTTCAACGATGCAATGAAGAAGGAGGTAAGAATATCCTAGATGTGTGTGGATTCGTGATGCGGACTCTAACTTCAACGTGGGCTTATTATAAGCAATCATGTGCAATAAATTTCATTGTATTTTTCTCTCAGTTTTCTGGTGTGCAATGCAAAGGGAGGCCTGGCTTCATGTTGGAGTTTTGGGGTTCTCTTGAAGGATAGTGGAATATCGGATACCACCCATGGATCTTATGGGGATTGGTCTCCCATTATAGAATATTGCACGGTGCATCTCTCTCAAGAGGTTTCCCTTTCTTGGACCTAGGAATTTTGGGATATAGGCTCTTACATGAGTAGTCTCTCAGGGCATCAGAGGAGTTTGAAGGCTAAGCCAGAAAGCGTCAGAATTTGGAAAGTCGGAGACTGGTGCAATTCATAGAACCTGTCAACTTGGAAGGTAAAAGACAAGGAAATGGACATCGAGGAGAAGATTTGATGCACAGTTCCTCAACATCCCTGCTTAACTTCTTCCATAACTCTCTCTCTCTCTCTCTCTCTCTCTCTCTCTCTCTCTCTCTCTCTCTCTCTCTCTCTCTCTCACTACTATATTCATAAATTTAATTCAACAGTCAGGTTACAAGCTTTCCAGAAACATTCTACTGGTCTACCCACAAACTCTCGATTTAGGAAATCGACTTCTTATGAAAACATTCTCTCTTCTAATATCGAACTTGATTTCTATGGGGAAAATAAAACGACAAGGGTTTCATTTCTTCTTACTCATCTCTTTGCAGCGTGTACATTCTTTTATCAATATGAATTCCAAACTCAAGTCCCCTTGCTTAAACATGATTTGTTGTTGGGTTTCTCCTTTCCCACAACGCTTCAACATAGTCATTAAGACTACGTTTTTTCTCCCTTAATAATTTCCCCCATTACGATCCAAATCGCATAGCTCGATCGATTCTCCAAATACTGACCAACATCTTTGATCATACGATTTCTTCTTTCAAAAAAATCGATTCTCGTCAAAGGGATTTTACCTTGTTCCTTAGAGCCAGAATCTCATACAAAGTTTCTATATAGCTTCTTCCTCTCAATGAGATCAATATCTTTATTCGTCACCAGCAATCTAACCTTCTGCAGATGGCTTTGCCTCGGTGTTACATTGTCAACATAGATTTCTCAATCAGTCAATGTTCATCACAGATTTATCATTTACACAGATGCATGAACACACAGAGATGACGAATCTTCCTTTTATAAACAGAATAAAATTGTACATGCATAAGTAAAACCCTGAGCGTATTTTGAGATTCAAACTCAATTGCTATGGCCTGATCCTCTCTGGTTGGCCATCTCCCCCTCTTTCTCTTCCCGTAGGCTTACAAATATATCCCAAAACTAAGCATCCAACCCCTATGCAGATCCCCCCCCTCCCTTACCTAATGACTCGCTCGTGTAGATAACCCTAGTTTCTTGATCTTTGCACCAACCAAGGATTAGTTACATGATTCACTATATACGTTGACACCTACCTCTATGACTCACTATTTAGAAGCTTCTAAATTTTAATGACTTGTCTCTTCTTAAGACCTTCTATCACTTATGCTTAGTAAATAATGGACATTTACATAGTCTTCAATGCTTTTACAATCCAACCCCTCATGGGAAACATTAAGACCTCATGGTCTAGTCAGAACTCTATAACTTTTGATTGAGAGAAGGATGCCCCTGCATCAAGATTCATGAAATGTATGAGGGAATTAAGTACAATAAGGTAGATATTAAAGATATTAGGTGCCAGATAAAATGGATGAGATCACAGATTGAAGGGTTAATAGAAGCATTCCGTGAGTCGAATGCTCAATTGGTAAAAATGGAGCCACATCTAAAAAATATTGAACATAATTGCCTCCAACTCACATCCTTCACCTCTTGCTTGGATAGTTTCCTTTAGGAAGTGGAAGAGAACGCGTGAATTTGGGAAGCCCAAATTCCTAAAATTGAGAACAATGTGAGAAAGCATGACGAAATGGAATAGACAATATATCAAATCGTGTCCCAATTGAACTATTTGGATATTAGGTTGGATGATGCAGAGGAAAAAATCCAAGTTCGGAAAGCACGGGTGGATAAAATTCAAGTATTGGTTGATAGACATGATGAACTGCTAGCAGTGGAAAGGTCTCTAGCAACAGACTACCAAAGCAGTTGGGAATACAAGGATTCGTACGTCCATCAATCCAATGAATTTGTCAGTATTTCAAGCTCGAAAGAATTCAAAAATGATGAATTAGAACTAGTACAACCCCTTCAAGAAGTTAAGGAGGATTAAAACACGAGCGATGCACTCGGTCTCATTTAGTTTCTCGGTTGTTTTATGTTTTTATTTTGCAGTTTAGTATTAGGCCAGTTCATTAGAATATATAGTAATGAAACTGTCAAAGGCACCAGTTGCATAGCAGCTTATTTTTGGATGATTGTATATGGAGTAATAGTTTGTAGCAGACCTATAAGAATTTCTCCTCTATGGACTGATGTAACTCTTTTTTATGTTGATTCCCGTCAACCTTTATATAAAATCAGTTAACTATTTTTGTTATAAAAAAATGTATAAAAAAAGACATACACAATACATTTTATAAATCAAACAACACCAACATCAACATGATATGAAAAGACATAATAGACATGAACAATAATATCAAAATCAATATATCAGTGTCAGATATAAATCTTTAATATGTCAAATATGACATCTCAAATTAAAATAGAGAAATCATTAACATACACATAATACAATTTATAAATAAAACAACACCAACATCAACATGATATGAAAAGGCATGATATACATGAGCAATAATATCAAAATCAATATTTATGTCAAATATACATCTCAAGTCAAATATAAATGTCAAATATACATCATAGCAATCAAATATACATGTCAAGAACTGTTATAAGTTAGGTGTAGCACTAGATCCAGAGGCACCAATACCTCTATCACCAAAGCTAGAGGCATCAATACCTCAACCAGATAATAATGTATAAATTAGCATCTAAGGAGGATATGGTGGTGAGTCTTTTATTGGAGGAGATCATGGATGATTTTATACTAAAGGAGATGGTGGCCAATCGACTAGTAGAGGAGATGGTGGTTGGTCTGATGTTGGAGGTGGATATTGTGGTTGGTACGATGCTAAAGGAGGATATCATGGTAGTCAATTTGGTGCTATAAAGGAGATGGTGGAGCTGGAAGATTAGGAGGAGGTGGAGGATCAATGTCTTTAGTATATGAATATGAAGTACATGAATATAAATAAGAAGGCCGAACGCAATCCTTCAACATACATGAATATCGATGGTCAACCTCTAGAGTAGGTTTAAGGAAACTAACAACATGTTGCATCAATAACATAAGATTGTGGGGAAGGATCACCCATATCGGTGCAAGCTTAGGGTTCCACGTGATCTCCCTATCTCACTTAGTGATCACTCTATGATGAATCATCAATGCACATATTCGATCTATCACTTGCTGATGGAATTTGTGATCCAACCTACATTGCACATTAAATATCTACACCTAAGGTGACTCATCAAGCTCAACCATATCATCATACTATTGGGTAGGAACCTCTCCAACATACACCCCAACATAAAGAAAATAGTAGACAACAATAATTAGACAATTTAATCAAAATATTACAATTCATTGCATGTGCACTAATAAGACAAAAATATGTAACCAATTGATGCATCAATAAGATTATATCGTGGGGAAGGATCAACCATATCAGTGCAAGCTTAAGGTTCCACATAATCTCCCTATCACACTTGCGGACCACTCTATGATGAATCATCAATGCACATATTTGATCTATCACTTGTTGATGGAATTTGTGATCCAACCAACATTACACATTGAATATCTACACCTGAGGTGACTCATCAAGCTCAACCATATCATCATACTATTGGTTAGGAACCTCTCCAACATACATCCCAACATCTAGAAAATAGTAGACAATTTAATCAAAATCTTACAATTTATTACATGTGCACTAATAAGACAAAAAATATGTAACCAAATTAATCAAAGCATAACAATAATATTACCTTTTGCATATAGTGGCTCAACTTGAGTAAATAGGATGTTTGGACATTCTCGTCAGTCCATCCATTCAATATGGATACTATGCAAGATCAAGGATTTGATCATCCTCACTAGCTAATAAATCTAGTACCTTTGAACTAACTTGCCTACATGGCCACTTGGCATGTCCCCTCTTGGGAAACATATGCCCCCATATGTGCATACACACATTCGTCATCAACCTAGGAGGGAGGTTGTTGAATCGCTAGAAACCTCTCAAAAAAAAACTGAATCAAAGGGAAACACAATCCTCCCAACAAACATATCATGAAAGTGATCCATAGCAAAACAAAAATGTTACAAAAAAATGGTAGACCCACTAATCAATTTGGGCCTTTAAATTAAAATTTCTACATAGTAAATTATAGAGAAACTAATGCATTGACCATTAGAGGTATAGTGTGCCAATCTCGTGACCATGAGCGTTAGGCACCTAACCTCCTCTTCGTTGAATGCATGCAAACACAATTGGACACTAACAACCTAGAAGGCACTAGGGTGAGTGATGGCCACACTAAAATATATTTTCACATATGCCAACTAGATCTCTCCCAATTTAATGCCAAGTGGAAATTGATAAACTAGGGAAAATCCTTCCCTCTCCTAGAAAACTTGGTGATAAAATAATTATCCTCCTATGTGGGTTGGTATCACAAATCAAGACCAGCTATGAATTCTTACTTAGCATGATCCTAATGATGGATCAACAGTGTCGACAAGTGTGTGTTCCCCTTAAGGTATGCAACCTCGTCATTAAAATTGAGACAAACATCCCTCAAAAGGAGCTAATTATGTGCTCTAATAGGACGAGGGTACATATATCTCTTCCTCTCTTTGGCCTCTCATGCATGTATGAATTTGTGTATGTCAACATGTTATTGTTGTTGTTATCACCATTGACTATGATTCACATACAAATTTTACTAACACAAACACACAATCTATAATAAATTACCATTTTCAATATTTATTTAAAAATGTGTTTTTTTGCAAAAGAATTGTGTAAAACAAACTAGCGCGCTTTAAAAATAGAGATGCATTGTTTGTTGTATGAACTAACGATCAACACAACATAATTGGTGCTCCTATTTAAAACCTAACACACTAGGAAAGTGGATAAGGTTTTTATTGTTATTATCAGTAATCGATTTTCCAATTATATAGGGGCGTCGACACCACTACAATGCACCTTGTATTTTCTAACACACTGCAATGACACATCAATAGATTCTTAAACACACCGGAAAGATGGAATTTTTTTATTTCATACATAGGATTAACAGTGCACTTATGATATATGAGAGCATAGTTAATGTTGTTTCCTTATATCAACAAGAGCACCAAAAAAGACGAAATTTTACAAATTTAAAAGCATGCTCACCGGTGTGCTTACAATACATTGTTGCATTGCCAATGGTTCCTCTTAGTTTCATTTCATGTGCCGACAAAGAACGGGAATCATATTTATTAGTTGGTTGAAATGGTGCACTTGTGATGTATCAAAGCATTGGTATTGGTTCCCTTGTACATTCACAAGTGGACCATTAAGTGCATGAAAATGTTAATTTAAAGTTTACTTGTCAGTGTGTTTTATATGTACATAAACACTATTAATAGCGTCTCCTTACATTTCCTAAAACATCGACAAGGCCAAGAAATTTTTTTTATATAAAAATATATTAGCAATGCACTTATAAATTAATTTAAAAGATACACCACAAAATGAAATGTGAATCGAATGAATTGAACGCACCATGCATAATTTGAAAGAAAATTGAAAAAATGCTAAAATTAATCCAATTTCAATATTTTCCCTAATCATTTCCCTAAGGAGCAGACTTCTTTTGTATTACTAAGATATCCATTAAGATTGCAACATTTTCTTAATAGAAATTACTACCATTATATTAAAAGAAATAATATTAAGATAGAAGATTTGGTTATACAAAGAGGTTTACTTGCAAACTTATTATTTAAAAGATAGTATAACATTTTAAAATTGAATAAAAGAACTTTGATTTTCTTTAACTTCTTTGTTGTTTTAGATTTTTTATTATTTAATTATAATATAATTATTATAATTAAATATTTTAAAAACCTTTTAATAAAAAAAAAAAAAAAATTATATTTAAATAAAAAGTACTCTTTGAAAACCTTGGTTTGAAAAAATATCAAGATTTATTTAATTTAAAAATATCAAATTCATATAACAAAAACCTAACTTCAAACAGTCAAAGATTTATGCAACTGTAAGGATGAGATTTATGTTACACAACTTACTTTGATGTTAAATAGAATAAGGGCTCATGTCATATCATTTTTCGATTAAATTTTTTTATATTATTTTTCCATAAAATTATTTGAATATAAAGTTTCCAAGCTCATCCTAAACTTGACACGTGTCCTTTTTAAAAAATAATAAATATTATAAAAAATAATAAACTTTTATAAAAAATAAATATTGCACTCATAACGCTTCTGCAACATATTTCTTAGCATTTGTTTGCCTATTTGATATTAGGTTTGAAAAAATAATAAATATTTATAAAAAATAATAAACTTTTATAAAAGATAAATATTGCACTCATAAGGCTTCTGCAGCATATTTCTTAGCATTTGTTTTCCTGTTTGTAATTAGGTTTGAAAAATTAATAAATATTTATAAAAAATAATAAACTTTTATAAAAAATAAATATTGCACTCATAAGGCTTCTGCAACATATTTCTTAGCATTTGTTTTCCTGTTTGTTATTAGGTTTGGTGCGGAGTCTTTCATCCGCTGACAAAAATGTTTCGGAAATTTGTTAACCCTTCAGAGTGTTTCAAACTGGGAGAGACGTCAAACTTATATAACACAAAACCCGGTTACTGTATCTGCCGGATGCATGTGGGATATTACAACATAGTTACTCGAAATAAAGATGGCGCACATTACGTGCTTGTTATTATTATTTGATATGATAAGTTGAATATGTTTTTATTCCTGCACTCGCCATTACCATTCAAGCTTCCTTCACATTTCGATGGCTTTCCGCTCTGTGAAAATTTTATATGATCACAAGGATATTTGTAGGCTTCAAGTAGAAAATTGCAGGTAGGCTTGCCGAGAGCTCACCTTGAAGTTTGTTTGAAGTTCAGATCCAAGACGGTAAAACAAGACCAATCGATGTTCGTGGAGAAGGCAACTATCTTCAGAGTTAACATTTTCCCAAGAAAATACAAAGAGAAAAATGTGCAGGGCGAGTGCTTGTTGGGCAATTCATAGGATTATGGTTATCTCTCCGTTCTATAAATATCTGGTTACATCGATAGGTGTTTATATTTTACATTTTGAGGTGGACGAGGAAGGGTCATTTTCCTAGATTGCAGGAAGTTGCAAGAAGATGAGACATATATATATCAGTTTACATGTGATAACTGGTAGTTGAAGCAAGGATAACGGGCAGTTTATGGCACTTAACTTGTGTCATATCTGTGTTCACCGGCCACAAGTTAAGTGGTTGTGCTAGTTGCAAAAAAGTTGGCATTCATTGATTAGAGGTCAAAATGCATATGTGTTATCTAGCAAAGGGTTGTATGCCTTGTAACATTGTTCCTTGATATTGTTTGGATTTTTGGACTTCAACCCAAAGGAAGATGTGCACAAGGTGTCTTTAAGAGTGGGTGGGTTCACTAAGGGAAATAAAAACAAAAGAGAATTAAACAACTTTAACTTTTTCTATTTCCAAGTGATTAAACAAGTCAAATTAGAGAGCTCAAGAGCTGAAGTGAAGCAAACCATGGGAAGCTCTCAGTAGAATAAGCAGCTTTGATATTGATAAAAAGATGAGGTTCTGGATGGAGATTCAACCTCTAAATAGTTGTACACACGTGACAACAAGCACAACAATGCCACTATTTCCACTGAAGGTGAGTTATATAAACAATGAGTTCAAAAATTCATTGAAAATGCATGCAAACAAATAATAAGCTATTTGTTGGGAAGAAGAAAAAATATTTTTTTTATTATGATCAATAAGAAAAACAATAAACAAAAAGAGAGTTTCACCTTGAGGGGTTTTGAAGTTATTCTCCAGTACTCTCTCTTTAAGGGGGTCTTTTACCAATTAATACTTTCTCTCTGATTCAATGGCAATTTTGACAACATTTTGACCTATTGAATGACAAGATTAAGGGGAAATTTTGGCAAATTATAATAAAGGGGCTCAAGAGAAGGATTTGGGCAAGGATACACTTCAATCCTTAGAGAAATTTGGTAGCATAACACTAGCATTTTTTAGCTTATCAAAATGGAGGATGGAGACCTATATTTATGTATAAATCTAGAGTTCCACTGGAGAGCCTCTTCCCATGTGAATGCAAGAACTCCTGGAATGACCAAGGTTTCTTCAATTTGGTGAGTTAGCTCAACTGGAATGGGAATCATTTGACCAAGATCCATCATGAGGTGACTTCCTCATAAATGGGCCACATGATTTGCTAAATTCATGCTTGAATAGGGATCATGTGCTTTTTGAAGGTTTAAGTGTGCAGTCACATGTATGATAAAAGATAAGCACATGATCCTTCTCTTGTCAAATTGACAATTGACTTTGATTTTTCTTATAAAATTGGTATTTCCTCCTTTGTTTTGAGGTCATAAGCTATTACTGGAGTGACTTGAGATGTATTTCATAAAAAGAACTAAGTTTTACAAGAGGATGAAAGTGGCATGATAATAGATGTCCCTTGATGTTTAAGGTTAGGAGACCATTGTATGTTGAAATTTGTACCAAGGAAGTGTTCCCCTAGTGACTTTTTCCTAAGTCACTAAAAAGGGGACAAAGTACATAACCTTTGCATTAATTGCTTGAGAAAAGTAATTAATGTCACTTTAGAGTTATAAAGTGACTTTTCAATTTATTTAAGTTGTGGTTGAGAGAGAAAATATTTAATGGAGAGAAAAGTGACTTTTCTCATCCATTGATGAGAAAACACTAGATTAAATGTGGGCCCTTGATATAGTGTCCTTTCAACTACCCCAAGAAGGTGAAGTGGAAATACAAGGGAAAAACAATAAATAAGACACCCCATTCCTTCATTTACACGCATCCCAAGAGAGTTGGAGAAGTGGAGATATTCCAAGAGAGTTGGAAAGCAAGTTCCAGTTGGAGTTTGAGAGAGAGAAAGTGGTTGTCTGAGATAGCAGCTTGGTACAACACGGATTCCAAGACCGTACACCAGTTATGGGCACGATTTTCGAGAAGAAAACAATGGCACGCAGGTACAAAAAATTAATTTCGTACAGTCTGTGCAGTCCGTACAATTCCGTACAGTGGCACGAAAATCAAGGTCTGAGCTAGGCACGTTTTTCGAGGAAGAAAATAATTTCTGTGTTGTTTTGTTGGGCACGAATTTCCAGGCAGAAGATTGAGTTTGGTACTGAAATCGAGGAGTTATCCATGCAGATCTGTGTTGCTTGAGAAGGGCACGATTTCCCTGGAATTTATGCACAGAATTCGAGGCATCATGTTAGTCTACTGGTTGAGATAAGTTGTGCTTGATATTATTAAAATTCTGTTGTACATTTTATTGAAGAAGAAATTAAAAAAATATCTCTCTCACAAGTTTTCGCTTCGAGGTTTTTCCTGGACCATTTTGGCTCTAATATCTGAGTCTAAAATTTTATGTGCATGGTTGTTATGTTCTTTATGTTCTCAGTATTTTGGTAGTACTTCTTTTGTGTTTCCAGTTCAGATGTGTTTATGAGTGAAATTTCATTTTCAGCTACCTATGGTTGAATGAGATGGTTTATTAAACATTGTTAATCTGAGTTAACTTGAAATCATGTTAGAGAAGTGAAATTTCTAGATTGTATATACAAAATATATCATGAATTTCTATAAAAAAATAATTTTTTTCACAAGAAATAATATTTGTAGGGGGGGCGTACTGCGGCCAGGTTGGGTAGCCTTCCTAAATAGAGATTACAAAAATGATACATATATTATTGTTGTTAAATCTCTTGTTGTTACTATTCCTTTCCCCCCCTTGCTAGAGCAACTTCCTAATCATTGTGTTGATTTGAGAAACTACTATGACGAGGGAAAGCATTAAGGAACACTGGTAAATGGGGTAGGCCAAGAAAATCTCCTTGATCAATATAAGTATGCCTGCAGAGCTTAGCCAACTAGCTCCCCATTGAGGCATCCTCTTATAAAATTTATCCAAGACTTCATTCCAGTTTGTGGTTTTGGCATTCCCAAGCAGGATGGGGACTCCAAGATACTTAAAGGAATTCCAACTTACTTCACATGAAAAGCCCAAAAAAATTGCTAGCCTTCGAATTAGGGCTTCAAATATATTCCATCCATATAAGCAACTTTTCCCTTTATTGACCCACCCTCCAAAGGTGTTTGTAAATATTTTATAGCATGCTTAAAATGAGATGCCATGACTGTCAAGGCTCCTCCCATCAACAAGGTGTCATCAGCAAATCGTAGGTGATTTACTTCTTTGACTTCATTTGCAATTAGAATTCTAGGGATGCTATTGACATGTCTTTCTTGTTCTAAAAATCTACTAAGAGAATTTTCCATCAAGATGTATAAGAAGGGGATAGAGGGAAACCTTGTCTAACTCCTCTCTTACTATGTAAAAAACCCATTGGTCTTCCATTGACCAAGGGAATTATCCAAGGTTAGCTTATGCATGCCTTGATCAAACCAATGAATTTACTTGAGAACCCAAATTTCTCCAAAATGTAGAAAAGAAAAATATGTCTTACTCTATTAAATGCATTGGACATATCCATTTTTATTATAAATCCTTTCTCTCTCCTGCTCCTACTTGAGTGAATAGCGTCCTGAGACAGAAGAATGTTGTCCACTATTTTCCTTCCTCAAATGAACCCTCCCTGGTTCTCAAAGATTATGCGAGGAAGAATATTTTTGAAACGATAGCTAGTATTTTTGCTATTTTTTTATATGAAGCACTACATAGAGAGATGGGCCTAAATCTTGAAAAATTGATCGATTGTTTTTTCTTTTGGAATTAAATCTAAAAAGGTTGAGTTTATACCTCCACCATTTTTTTTTACTCAACATACCTGATCATCCAACATAGATATCGCTTTATGATGACCCATCTAGCTCTATAGAAAGCAATGGAAAATCCATCTGACCCGAGGCTTTATCTAGCTCAAGACTCCAAATGGATTTTTTAACCTGCTCCTTTGTTATTTGCTTGCTTAGTTCCCTATTTCTTCTAATCTAACCTTGCAAAGGATTGAATGGATCAAAAGGTCCAGTCTCTCCCAATTTAACAATTCTTCCTCACTAAAAAGTTTCTTGAAATGTTGCACAACCTCTCCTTTTATCTCTTCATACTTTGTTGCTAGTTTTCCATCTTCCTTTTGAATTTCTCTTGCATTATTTCTCAAAATTCTAGATTGTGCTTGTTTATGGAAGAAAGATGTGTTTTTGTCCTCATCTTTTAACCATAAGCTCCTTGAATTTATTCTCCAGTGTTGTTCTTCTCTCCTCATCGCTTTGGTGAGGTTTCATTGAATTTCCTCTTCTTCCAGTTGCATCTCATTTGTTATCCCTTCCATCTCCATTCTTTCCTACATCTTTCTAAGCTTGTTTTTCCATGCCATTCTTTCAAAATTCGGTTCTTTGAAATGATCCTTCACCTAACACTTTAGTGCCTTATTTACTTGTTATAACTTGGATTCCTAAATGTATTGGGAGAGCCCTTGATCTTGGACTTCCATTATGTTTGAATGAGCTCCATCACTTCTTTTGATTTTAACCAAAGCATGTTAAATTTGAAAGGGAGAGGACCATAATTTTCTTTCTCTCTCATATTTAGAGAAATTGGCGTGTGGTCCGATATTGCAAAAGGTATTATTTTTTAAAATATAGATATCTCTTCTTCGGTCCTAGACAAGGTATAACCTTGTATAACCTTGCTGCTATATGCCAATTTGTCTAACCACGTGTACTTTCCTCATTTTGGATTCACATCGTATAACCCCCAGTCGTGCATCAGGTCTTTCACGTTTTCTCTTATAGCATCACTTACAGTGTTTCCCCCTTTTTTCATCATGTGTCAGTACTATATTGAGATCTCCTACAATGATCATTCCTCCTATATCCATATATTTCCTTATGTCTACTATTAATTCCCAACATTCTTTCTTCTCCCTACTATCTATTAGAGCATAGACATTTAAAATCTTGAATTTCTTACTAGATTGTCTGTCTTCAAGAATTACAAACAACTAGTGGAGATTTTCTCTGCTCTCTAACAACGTCAATGATTCAGAATTCTAAGCTACGCAAATTCCCCTTGATGCTACTGCTACGCACTCACCATTTTTCCAAAATTTCCTTGTTGAATTCATTTATTTCTATCGCCTGAAGCGTAGTCTCCTGGATTAAAAGGACCATGGATCTCTGTGTTTTTACTAGATGCTTTGCTCCTTCTACTCTATCCTTATGACCCATTCGTCTGCTATTCCAAGAGATTATTCTCATTATTTACTTGTTTTTTTGGTGGTGCCTCCTTGCTCTAAATTCTTTTGATACATTGGAATTTTTAATAGGATGTTCTGGCTTTTGGTGATCGTTGTTTTGATCGTGGTTTACAAACCCAAACTTCTATCTTTGTTTGTTGATTCTTGCTTTTTTATTTGAGGGTTTTCCTTCCTTGTCACTTTGGAACTCTTCATATTATGATTCTTCTTCCTCAAGAATATGAGCTTTGTGCTTGGTTATGACTCCCAAGGGGCGAGGCGATCTAAAGGCTCAGAAGGAACCAATGACTAATCAGGGTTAGACTAGGCCAAAGGGTTTGTCACGATAATGGAGCCTGATTCATCAAGTTGAGAAAGGGCTTAAAATTTGTTTGTGATTTCTGGCATTTGGGGTTTCAAAGTCGAGCTTAAAGGGGAATTTAGGACTGGAGTGAACTCCTTAGATGGATGTGAAACTAGTTGAAGGGGGGGTATTTTGTATCTAACAGTTTTCCATTGGGATTCTATGTTTTTTTAAGATTCTGGGGGTTTTGGGGGCAGTCCTTGGCAAAGTGCCCATATTCATGACAAACCTTACATTTGAAGGGGAGTTGTTCATAGTCTAACTTATACAGATGTCTCCAGTTATCAAGGTTGATTTTAATTACTTCAAGCAAACCCTTTTTAAAATCTAACTCAACACAAATATGGACACAATCAAACATACTTTCTTTTGGCTCATATTTATCTATGTACATCCCAATAGCATTACCAATGGTATTCAATGAGTTAGCGTCCCAGTAGTGCAGTGACATGTGAGGAAGATGCACCCATAGTGGAACTGTGGATGGAACATCAACTTTAGGATCAAAATATAGTGTCCATTTGTTTAAATACATTCCTATGGCATCCATGAAGTAAGGGCCATTTATAGAAATTAAATCTATGTCTTCTTTGAGCTCAAAGAGAAAGGTGTAGAACCCTCTACCACAGAAGAAGTAGTTCATATGTCCTTTTATCAAAGCCATCTAATTTTTGTTGAGCCATTTCTCGATTGATCGTGGTGAAGGTCATAGATCTGTGAACTGCTCGACTAGACCTCGCTCCACCAAAGCGAGGAATTTCATGAATGGATGATGTTTGTGGATAGTTATTTCATGAATGGATGGGAGACACTCTACAAATTTGGAGATTGGTGGGTTCGTTGGTTGCTTGCTCAAAGAGTTGATTGGATTTTGGAACGCAACCTCCTAAAGGGAGTCTGCAATCACTCCTAGGTTCACATCTAGGAAGGACATCAAACTGAAGAGAATAGAACTGAGCAAGCTATGGTTTCAAACAAGCTCTCCACTACAAATTTCTAAATTTCTATATAAAATTATTAAGAGAGCATTGGAATGAAGATAATTGATGTTGGAGAGAGAAAGGAGGCAACCTAGAAAAATATGAATGGTGAGTGTGTACACAATATCTGAAAATAAGATGGGTATACTCATACTCATGTCATACTTAAGTCAAATACAATATGGGAGCATGGCTTTGTAAGATGGTAGAAATTAAGCTAGTGCGTGATAGATCCAAAAATGAATGTTGCTTTTGTTTGATATATGTGATGGAACAATATCGCTCAATGGGAGTTCACAAAATTATAGCGGAGGAGGCCCATGATGGTCAAAGGGTCAAAACGTGTAGAGAGTTAACTAGAGGTAAGTTGAAGATGTAGGCCCATAATAATTTTGGAAAGAATCCATACATGCCCATGGGATTCAATTGAATATGGAATATTGACATATCTCCTTGATGCAATAATGAGTTGGAGTATAGCATGGGAGAAACCATGTTGCTAGTTATCAATGATGGAAATCATTGTTGAATGCAAGGCAACCTATAAATAATGAAAATGGATACCAAGCTACTAGTACAATTATACACAGCATGAACGAAGGTTTTGAAGTTGAACAAAAACAGGAACCATGAAGTTAGGGATCAATAATGAGAATCCAATGTTGTACGCAAATTAAACCACCAATAAATGAGAGCAATAAACAAGATACTTGTTAGGGTCCAAACCCTCATTCACTAGCATTATACAAGTTATAGTTAGATCAACCTAGATTGCACAATACATCATGCCCTTTTTATCTCTTACTTACAAATAAAGGAGATTAATTTGAATATGCATCTCATATCATGCATATGATATATTAATAGAAGAGGAGGTTTTCCCCTCAAAGAGGCTTCTTATTCATTCACTCTCTATGTTTCTAAAAGCATGGAATTACTTACCAATCTATCACGTCCCCTCCCATCGACCCAATGCAAGGAAGGGAACATGACTACACTTATGGGGCTTTTACATAAACTCGGCCCATTTCATTAGATTCATATGAATAAAACAAATGTGTGCAGATGCAAATCAAAGCAAACATGCACAGTGGAATAAAACATCATCCACACACATTTCATATGCATTCAACATATCAATAACAATCATCAAATTAAAACATTGCAGAAGTAAATACACATAAAGAATGTTTATCTTGATGGTAAATTTACCCCAAGCAACTAGCTATGTCGCTGCAACGTTCCACCCAACCATAGGTCTCTTCCCAGCCTGTATTCTTTCAGCACTCAAAGACCACCCCCAAGCTAGGCATGATATCAACAAGGAAAAGGGCTAAGCTCCAGTATTCAGTCCATAATATTTGGTATCAGGGCTAAGCTCTAATACATTATTCATAAGTATGACTCCATCCTTAATCATAGTTAGCTAGAAAACCTAATGCTAACTATTTATTGGACCTTCTTTAGTAAGCCCACATTACATGTGTTTAATGCTAACAATCTAGTGGACCTTATTTAATAATAACATAGTGGACCAAGTCCACCTTACATTAAACTGTTAGGATATTTAGACACTTAGGAGTTAGTTAAGATCAACTTAGTTTAATGTGTCTTTAGGTAAAGTGTGTTTCTTTAATATGCATTTGTACTTATGTAATTGGATGGACATGATATGTTCTAGACATAAAGTGATCCAATGGTTCATCTTTACCTTGATCTTAATGGCTATTGATCCATGGCTTAGAACCCAATTGGTCCATGATCTTTATTTAAAGAGCATGGGTGGTCATTTGCTCAATGATCGTTTGTGAGAAACTAATATGTAAATTATTTTTCCTTTTGTATTATTATATTGCCTCAAGTAGGTATTTGATCTAGGTCATGGACTATTTTCCTCACTAAGGGTTTTAACCAAATAAAAAATTGGAATGTTGATGTGTGATTTTTTTGTGTGAGTGGTTGCTTAAGGTGTTTGACCTATGTGGAAATACCTTATTTTAGTCAAACATGGTACCAAGGCGCTTACGAAGACCCACTCTTGTTGTTGATTGAGATTTTGAACTAGTGTAGCTACATACATCAAAGAATTTCTAGACTCTGCTATTTTTGTGCATTTGTAGGCTAAGAGAGATGTTACATTGTGTATGTGGCATTTATTTCAATTGGAAACACTTTTCGTTTCACTTGAAAATGTTTATGTTTTCCCAAGATACGTCCATTTTACCAAATTCGAAGATATCCTATTTATATTTATGGATTTTTTTAAATCTTCTCATATTGTTTCATATTTTAGACTTGTTTTCTATTTATAAATGGTTTGTTACACTTTTAGTTTGCATATGCTCTTTGTCATGCACTCCATGCAAACTCGGCAAATAAAAAACAAAGCAAAAAGGGTTTTCTTAACTATATATTATCTTTGTCGTGCACCTTATGTGAACTTGGTATGATATGATCCAAGGGGGGTCATATATGGGGTTAAATGTATATCATATGACCACAAGGGAAGCATAAATGGGTCTAAATGTATATGTAATTAATGAAGGGGCCTTGTGTTCAATGAGGGGATATGTATATATAAATGTAATGTAATCATTGTTAAGAACATGGGAAATGATTATGTGAATGTCTTGGGGTAATTGGATAAGGATCTCTTATTATTTAAGGAGTTATGGTGTAACTTATCTTTGTTATATTTATTGGATTTGTGTTTCATGTTTACATTGTTGTACATGGTGTGTACTTTTTTATATAATGCTATCTTGTGGTTTTGGTTCATAACATTTCGTATCAGAGCTTGGATGCTTTCAAAACAAGTCATGTTAGATTTTTTGCAATAATTTTTTTTCCTGGGATGTTTCATACAATGAAACTTGGAGGGGCCCATAGAAAATATAAATAAATATCTATGGTACTATTTCTAGGTCCTTATTCACTACAAATTCAAAGTTATATCCTATGTAAGTTAGAGTTTTTGACTAGTCCAAAAAATAGTCTCAAACGGGTGTTCTAGGTAAAATTGTTATATATGAAGCTTGAAATATCCAAATTGAGTGAGACTTGTTTCAACATAGATAATACGGGCATTAGCAATTGTGATATGAATTTCAAGTCTTGCTTCATTACAAGTGTGGAGTTATACCCTATGGAAGTTAGGGTTTCTTAGTAGTCCAAAAACTAGTCTCAAACAGGTGTTTTGGGTAAAATTGTTATACCTAAAGCTTGAGAGATCCAAATTGAGTGAGAAATATTGTATCAAAAATAATATATATTGTAATATTTGTGGTATCAATTCCAGAATTAGATCCCAAAAAATGGACGCATGGAAAGCCGTACACTATCACTCTCTTGAGTAGAAAAAAAAAAACAAGTTTTGAGAAAGTAATCATAACTTTTCTTTGGCACATCAGAATTAGGACAGACCTATGGTATTGCATAGAATACATATCAGGATACTACAAGACAAAATTTCAGACTTAGAGGAGTCAAAAGTTTGGATTTACCTCAGTTTGAAGGTCGAAAAGCAAAACAGTCTCCAAATCAGGGTTTTAAAAGGTAATTTATTTTTAAATTAGCATAACTTTTGACTGCAAGTTCTGATCTAGGTGATTCAAAAGCCACTAGAAAGAGGAAACATGGGATAATATGTTCAAAAATAACATTATCAATTTTGTATAATATTTTCAATATATCAATCTTGGAATTTAAGGGCTTTGTTTGGACCTTAGTCAAGAAAAATGGAAATACCATTTTTTAACGGAGATGAAGATAATGATGAAATCAAGCCCATGGAATGGTTGAGGATAATAGAGGAACATGATTTGAGTCCTTTTAGATCAATTTTTTGTCTTATGGGTAAAGATTCAATGTGGTGGAATAGTATTGATAGAAATACTATACAAAATACCACATGGGAAGAATCTGAAGGATTCTTCTCAAAAAGATGGATCAATGACTCAAAAATAGAAGAGATGAATACAACTCAATATAAGCTAAAGAAAATAAAGGATAAACTCAAGAAGAAAGTTGAAGAGTTGTCCAAGATAGAAGCCCTTAATTAATCACTCATTAAGGAGGTTGATGAATTGAAGAAATAAAAGAATGGGAAAGGAAAAGGAAAAGAAAAGGATGAGTGAAGGGAAGAATTGAAAAAGAAGGATGAATAAATATGTAGATTAAGAACCATAATAAAAATTTACTGGATGAGGTCAAGATATTGAAAGTAAAAAATAAGCATGGTCAAAATCAAGAAAAAATAAGGTTGTTGGATGAAGAGAAGTACGAAAAGACTTGAAGAGGAAATTTGCAAGAAGTTTGAAGAAGCTCTAAATAGTAATGATGTAAAAGAAGAAATGTAATCGAAAATTGAAGGACATTAAAAATTGATTAACGGAATTACCTTGCAACTTCAAAAGAAAAATGAAGACATGTTTCTATAAGGACACCACAAAATACTTGAAGAATTTGAACTTTAGCTTGAAGATGTACATGTCAAATATGAGGGTATTATCTCAAAGGTGAGAGTGATAAAAGACCAAGCACAAAGAATAAAGGATGTCATTGTCTCTGAAAATAAGACTGGTGATATGGGTATGTAGAAGGAAGAGAAACCATCAAATATGAAAACATATCGACATCCTCATTACTAAGAAACGCAAGATGATATACAACAACAATATCAAGGAAGAAGATGGAATAATCTACAATATTCAAGGAACACAACATCACAAAACTATTATTCAACAAGATATTATCAGAGACCACAAACTACAACAAATTAGAGAACTCACAATCACAACACATGAAATCAAAATTATGCAACAACCATCTGTCAAGGATTGAGACCAAAAAGAATCGAATTTGGATTGATGGATCATCATCAATGGAAACAAGAAAGCGGGAATATAAGGAAATATTCTTTCTTGGTTTCATCACATGTAAAGCCATTAATTGCAAAGCTTTGAGGAGAATTTTTTTCAAAGGAGGATACGAAGATATGATCCAAGAGGGGTCATATATGGGGTGATGTATATAATATGACCCTAAGGGGGGCTTATATGGGGTTAAATGTATATGTAATGGGTTAGCCTAATGAAGGGGCCTCATGTTCAATGAGTGGATATGTATATATAAACGTAATGTAGTCATCAAGAACATGGGAAATGATTATGTGAATGTATTGGGTAATTGGAGAAGGATCTCCTATTATTTAAGGAGTTGTTGTGTAACTTATCTTTCTTATCTATATTGGAGTTGTGCTCCACGTTTACATTGTTGTACATGGTTCTTAAGGGTTTGGTTCATAACATGATAAACCAAAAACAGTGAGAAAACTTGCATTCTTCAGGTAAGCTAACCAAGGTCTAACCCCACATTTGAGAAATTTCATTTTTTGCTTTTGTGTGGTTGTGTAGATATTTCTTGCAGAGCAAAACAAAGTTTTTTGGGTAGGCATTCTCTCCAACAACAACAACAACAATATTCGCCTTCATAATATTATCAAACCTTTTGGCTAACTCACTTGGCTGAAAGTTACTTTATTAAGTAAGAGGCCTTGGGTTAAGTCTTTATTTTTGTTACATTTTAAAAATATTCATGTAACTTTAAGTGAAAGTTACTTCATTGTAAAAGTGTTTCCAACTTGTTTTATAAATTGAGTCACTTAGTTATAAAATTAAGTTATTTGTAAAATAAAATTTATACGCAAAGTTAATAAAGGGGGGAATTATTTAATACATTAAGCACCCAAAACCATGTGGTTCAACCTCTGCCTGCCACTTGGCTCCTTGGTTCCTTTTCTGCATTTTTCCAAAAAGACTAACTTTGACATCGAGAGTTCGTTTTCAGTGTTGTCTTTCTAAATTGTAACTTTATATTATAAAGTAACTTCATTGTAAAAGTGATTATAAAAGTGGTCACTTGTTTAAAAAGGTAACATATTTGTAAAAGTAAGCTTATAGGCAAAGTTAATAAAGGGGGGAATTATTTAATGCATTGAGCACCCATCGCCTTGTGGTTCAACCTATGCTTTTCACATGGCTCCTTGGTTCATTTTCATATTTGTTTAAAAAAAAACATATTTTTGACATACAGAGTTCGTTTTCATTGTCTTTTTTTTAATTGGCTATTTTTTCGAGATCATTGCATCTAGACCATTAGTTTCTACTTTTGAATCCAAATTACCTACATATTATAATATGGCTAGTCCAAGTGATATTCTACTTACCAATACCAACTACTTTTCATGGATATCCCATATGGAGGATGTCTTACGAAGTAGGGAACTTTACTGAATTACCTTAGGAAAAGAACTTGCTCCACTAATACCGATAAAAAAGAAAAATAGGGTGATAAAAATGACGAATCATGTGGATTGATAGGGATGTCCATCTCTATGACCTATGATTCCACCTTCAAGGAATTGATGCACTAGATGCGGCTTGGACAAAATTGGAAAATGTATTTGGTCACCACAGTGAGATTCAAGGTCACTAGCTTGAAAATGAGTTAGTTGCTTTAAATCCAAGTGATTTTTCTTGCATTCAAAACTATTTATCTAAATTCAAAACCCTTAGACTCTTGGTTGAAGAATTTGAGATATCTAAGCCATAAAAGCAATGGATTTATGTTATTCTTGCTAAGCTTGGTCCTCCTTATTATGTTTTTGTATTTACTTTTCACTCCATTAGAGAAGCTCTAGGGATTGTTTATACAGAACCCAATCTTGAAGCTTTTTGTGATTCTTTGATTACAGAGAAAGATAAGCTTTTGCATCTTGGAGTGATCAACATTGTAGGTACATCTAATAAAGCCTTAGTAGCACAATAGAAGGATAAATTCAAGCATCCAAAGAAGCAACACCCTTGCAACAATAAGCAAAACAAGGATCTCAAACCCTCTCAGCAAGCTCCTACACCCAATGGTGATAAAGGTATTGAATCAAAAGAACATAAGTTTGAATGACATTGTACTATTTGTGATATAGATGGTCATGTGGAATCTAAGTGTTTTAATAAGATGGAAGCCTTGGAAGCAATAATGAAGAAGCATAACATCAATCTCGATTCTTCTTCTAACTCTTCTTCTCATGGACATGTTTTCTGCTTCAAGTTTTTCCTTTAATGCATCTTCTTCTTCTTCTCCTCCTCCTCCTCCTCCTCCTCCTCCTCCTTCTTCTTATAATGAGTGGCTCATTGATTATGAAGCATATTATCATATGGATAAGGATAAAGCCATTTTTCTTTCTCTAAATGAATGTAACACCAAACAAATATTTGTTGTTGATGATAGATCTCTTATATTGTAGGATTTGGAATAGTTCAGCTAGCCAATGGTCAATTTTAAATATGTATTATGTGTTCCAAGTCTTTCCTGCAATTTGTTGTTAGTATATCATATCACTCATTTTGGTAAAGGTAAGGTTGTAGTTACACCTCACTAAGTTGTAATCAAGGATTTCAAATATCCTAAGCATGTCCTAGGAACTATAATTATTGATGATATTACCATGTCATATTTAACAACTTTGGGTTATCATCTTCTCCCTCATTTTTATTGCTCATAGCAATTACTTGAGCAATTTAACTCTAGCATGAGCTATTTGATCATTTAAACTATCGCTCACTGTAATAGCAATGTAATCAGAAAAATGTAATTGGTCTTCCTCTCATTTCTTGTAGAGATGGCGTTTGTCCCGGGTGTTTTCTCGACAAACATTATCAGGATAGTTTTGACAAACGTGCCTCTTGGCATGCCTTTCCCCCCTTGCAACTTATTCACAATTATTAGTGTGTTCCTTTTCCTTCTACCTCTTTGGAATGTTCAAATGTTGCTTTGGAAAGGTATATGAACATGCATGGAAGTGTTGCAAATGAAACTCATGAAGTCCAGAGTTATGCTATGTGAGGAATGGGTGTAGATATCAATCTTGATAGTGACAGAAGTTTGAATTATGAGCAATATAGTTGAAATTCACTGATAATGAAGGTTGAGTCAAGAAGGCCATGATGAAATTTACAATGGAAGTATGTGGTGGAAGGTTGCGTGGAATGTTTTCCACCCATAGATGTATATTAATGTTTATTGTGAAAATGAATGGATAAGTGGAAAGCAAAATATTTGAAGTTTTGCACTCGACCTATGGAAATGTGGAGATGTAGGATGTGAAAGATGGAGAATGGAATAAAAGAGCATAGTGTGGAATATTTGAAGTTCCACACTCCGCATGCAGGAATGTGGAAATGTGGGATATGGAAGACAGAGAACATGAGAGGTAGGTACAATGCAAAAGATTTGAAGTTCCACACTCTGCATGCATAAATGCAGGTTGTAGAAGATGGAGAATGATAGGCATAAGTGTAGTGCAAAATATTTAAGGTTTGCACTCTACATGCAGAATGTAGAAGATTAAAGGTGAAAGTATTTAGTGGGGAGACATGAAGTCCATGCATTCCACATGTAGAGATGCAAAATGTGGCAATAGGATAACATAATAAGACTTGCACTCCACATAGTGATGTGGAATGTGACAATGTGGAGAAGATTATAAATAAGGATGTCATGTGCCAACAATGTGAGAAAAATTAAAAAGAGATGTCTAGAGTCAAAATTTTGTTTATCCATAACAAGACAAATTAGTTCAGAATCAAGTGAAATTCCAGGTGTAAATCCATAGTGATGAGAACTATAAAAGTGTTAGTGAGGATGGTTTTCTAGTTCAAATTTAGAATTCCAAGGAATGGAAATCAATGGTTTTTGAAGAACATGAGGGTACTCATTAACGGTAACATAGAAAATAAAAATCGGACAATTCGGAATAGGAGCAAACACGGAAAAAACCCAATGGGATTTGGCTAAATTCTAAAGGGTATGGAGTGGAACTAGAGAAATATGCCAACATTCACTATTTCGAGAGACTTTTTGGTAATTTTGGGAACTGGAAATGGAGAAAAAGTGACAAAAAAATTCAAAACTTGAAAGTTTTTCTTACTCGTCATTTAATCTTCTCAACACTCTGGAAAAAATTGTTCCATGAAAAATTTTCAGTTTTTCTCCATTTGAATTATAGTAGTTTTATCCAAAACTTCCAAGTTTGGAAAAAGTGAAAAAAGGGAAAAGTTGACAATCCTAGAATTATGTAAAAATTAACTACATTATTGAATCACCAAGGTGAAGGATTCTAAGTATTTATAATGAGAAGTGCCATTTATGCCCAATGCAAAACATTTCCTGGTTCATACTTAATTTTCTTCTATAGGTGGAGGAAGCTATCTTTTGACATTGATTTTTTTTAAGCTAGTACCGACGGAGTTTTGAACCGTTGACCTAACACAAGGAGTGCCTTAACAGTACACCCATTCATTGTCTATTATTTTCCCCATGGGCTCTTGAGATTGATTGGACCAGTAAGGAAAATGCAAATTTTTGGGAGAATTAATAACTTTAGAGAGCTATAACTTGTATCCCATAGCTTAGAATCAAGCAAGAGTGTAGCTATTGTAAAGCTAATTGGGGGAGAATAGGTCCAACTATTTATATTGTGGACAAATACTTTTAACCTTTTGTGAATTTGAGCAGAAAAAGACCTATATCCTTGATTTGACAAAGAATAACAATGTGGATAGTTTTCAAAATGTATAAAAAAATTATATAGATTTGGAAACAAAATGTATGTAAGAAATACAATTTTATGAACATTTTTATAGATAAAGTGTTGTATTAAGGATGGTTAGAAGTCAGAATTCCATATTAACTCTTGAAGAAGAAAAGGGAGGATGGACAAGATCCTTATAATCATGAAGAGGATGTCAAAGGGTTAAATATTGGCAACGAAAATGAAAAAATAGAGTGCGATGAACATGGAGAAAGGATTGAACCATTAGAATTGGTAGAAACAATGAGTTTAAAGATAGAAGTTCGGAGTAGTAAAGCAGATAATGAGAAGATAATAAAATCTCAAGAGAGGGATAATCAGTTAAATACTCAGCTAGTGCCAAGGTTGAATCAGTTGCAGAGGCATATAAAGAATGGATCAATTTCAAGGAACGAGGAAAAAGGTAAACCTCACTCAAAAAGGGATCCTCGTGGAAAGTACATGCATTCAATAAGTGTCACTAGGGATCAGAAGTATCATTCCTCTCCACCCCACTCAAGGAAAGAGTTCTATACTTTTGATAAGCCTTTAAATAGCCCAGAGGTATCTCTATTTAGACATTGAAGAATAAGACATGGTCAAGAATATTTGCAAGGAGATCTTAGGAAGATTAAGCCACAAACTTTTGATGATGAGGAAAAACGGGGAGAGAATATTGAAGCTTGTTTATTGGGAGTGAGGAAGTATTTCCACTTACACAATTAATCTCGTAACTTGGAAGCTAGAATTTCAATCTAAAATTTCAAAGGAAAAGCTTCTCTTTGGTGGAATCAATTGATGCGGGTGAAGAGAAACAGAGAAAGAAATATTTATTGGAATCGGTTCAGGAAATATTTCCAATAGAATTATTTGTCTGAGTATTATTATGACAAGAAAATGCAGGCTTTCTTTGGACTCAAGGTGGGAAACATGACTATGGAGGAATATGAGAAAAAAATTCTAATCATTATTGAGATATGTTGGGTATATTAGATATGAGAAGTTAAAGATATAGAGGTTACTAAGAGTTTTACCTTCATTATTCCAAGATAATATTCAATTTGATGAACCTGGGTCTCTTGAAGAAACAATTGGGAAGGAAAAATACTTATATGATCAAAACAACGACTAAGTTGATTTTCAGAAGTATTAGAAGGATAAAAAAAAGGAAAATCAATATCAAAGGAAGAAAGGTTTCAAGCCTCCCTTATTTATAAGTAGTTCTAATACTTATCAATAGATCCAACCAACTTCAAGTGAATCCAAGATGATTGGGTATTTGGTGAAAAGGTCAAGGCAACCAATTAGGTGTTGTGGATGTTAAGAAGAACATATGTATAGACATTGCCCACAACATGGAGATAGAATGAGGAATGTTCACAACATTTGAGAAGCTACTATAGTGGATGATGTGGCAAGGAATACACCCAAAATCTATGCAACCTTGGATAATAGAGAAACCAATCATCAATCAAACATGATTGAGGTTGAAGGTAAGATTGTCGAGCAACCTACTACAATTTTAATTCATTATGGAGTAAGTCATAGTTATATTGCTCCTAGTTGGTGGAAAGATTTCAAATGAAGATAAGTAAACATAATAAAACATGGTTGGTTTAGTTGGTTATTGGGACATAAAGGAAAATAAGTAAAATAGTAAAGTGTTGTCCATTAGATATGAAAGGAGTCAATACTTTTGCAAATTTGAACATATAGTCACTTTTCTCATATGATGTTCTCAATGGAATGGATTGGTTAGATGAACATTGTGTTGTTTTGGATTTCCGTAACAAGAATTTTACTTATCTTGACAAAGAAGGAAATCAAAGGTCAGTGAAAGACATTCCAAGTCTTGTCTCTATAAGGCAAATTATAGCTTTGAAATTGAATAAATGTTTCAAAAAAGGTTGTCAATTGTATGTAGGCCATGTGGAAGAGCCAATAAAAGACAAAGGTCAAAGTATTATGGGTTTCTAACATTACAAGAATTTGTAAATGTGTTTTAGAAGTATTGGGCCTGCTACCAAAAAGGGATATTGATTTCCTCATTGATTTGGTGCCTGGAGTTTCCTTAATCTCTAAGACTCTATAGAAAGTGAGTACACTAGAATTGAAAGAGTTGCAAATGTAGTTAGAAGAATTGTTAAAGAAGGAGTATACATGCCCAAGTGTTTCTCCTTGGGGAGAACCAATACCCTTTGGAAAGAAGAAACATGCAACTTTGAAGTTGTGTATTGATTTTAGATATTTGAACAAAATCACTATGAGGAATAAATATCCTCCACATGGAATTGATGACTTATTTGATCACCTAAGAGGAGCAAAAATATTTTCAAATATAGACTTGAGGTAAGGCTACCATAAAGTTAGAATAAAAGATGAAGACATCGACAAAACCACTTTTAGAAACAGATATGGACACTATGAGTTTATAGTGGTGCCATTTGATTTGACAAATGAACCAACTACTTTTATGTGTCTAATGAATGGAATTTTCAAACAATATTTAGACAAATTTGACTTTGTGATCCTTGATGATATTCTCAACTACTCAATGTCAAAGAAAGATCATAAAGAAGACTTGAGGTTAGTATTGCAAGTGTTGAGAGAGCACTAACTATATGCCAAATTGAGCAAGTGTTTCATTTATCAGAGGCAAATTCATTATTTTCGACATGTTATTTATGAGGAAGGAATAGTAGTGGATCCAAAGAAAATTGAAGTAATAATGGGATGGCCTACACCAAAGAATATTTCAGATGTGAGTTCATTAATGGGGCTTGCTTGATATTAAATAAGGTGTATGGAAGGATTTTTTAATATTTATCAACCAATTATGTTTTTATAGAAGAAGAAAATTAAATTTGAATGGATGCTAGAGTGTGAGGAAAAATTATAGTTGTTTAAGATATTGTTCACCAGTGCACCCATTCTCGAGATTGTTGATCCAAATAAAGATTTTGTGGTATGTATAGATGCTTGCAAAGAGGAAATTGGTGGAATTATTACTAAAAATTGGGCATGTGATTTGTTATGAATTCAAAAATCTTGAGAATGAGAAGAATAATGTCACCGATGACTTCAAGCTTGCTGTCATAATTCATGCATTGAAAATGTGGAGACTATTCAAGTTAAGGACGAACCATAATGGTCTGAAATATTTATTTGAACAAGATTCTTTGAATGTCGGGTGAACAAGATGGTTGGAACTTCTTTGTAAATATGATTTTTACATCAAACATATTAGAGGGAAAAAGAACAAGGTTGTTGATGCACTCATTAGAAGAACACATGGCACAACCATTAGCATGTGTAAATCTGATTTGAAGAATAGAATTTTGGAAGCTCCTATTTCATACGGGAATTACGTATAGGTAAAATAAGGATTACAATAAGAAAATGTACAACATAAACATAATGGTTATAATTTGGGAGATGATGGAATCCTTGTGCATAAAAATAAAGTTTATGTTCCTAATTATGGTGAATTAAGAAAACTTGTATTCAATAAAATGTGTAATGTCCCATGTGTTGGACATCTTGGATACCAAAAGACAATTGTAGTAGTAAGGAATCAATAGTTATGGCTAGGAATGAAAAACGATATTGTTGAGTATATTTCCAAATGTATGGAATATCATAGTGTAAAAGTTGAGCATAGACATCCAACAAGATTGATACAACCATTGCCATTTCCAAAGTAGAAATGGGAAGTGGTGACTGTTGATTTTATCACTAAGTTTCCCAAAACATCAAGGCAACATGACTCCATCATGGTAGTGGTGGACAAGTTGACAAAATCTATTGATCACTTTATTCCAATTAAGTCAACCCATAAGGAAACAAATATAACATAAATCTATATGAAAGATGTTTCCATATCTCATGGAATACCCAAGGCAATTGTTTCAAATAGAGATTCTAAGTTCACTTCAAACTTTTGAAAGGGATTACTCAAATGTCTTAGCCCAAAAAATATGAATTTCAGTACAACATACCATCCACTGAATAATGGGAAAATAGAGAGAGGTAATTAAGTAATTCAAGACATGTTAATGACGAATGTGATGGACACACCATCTAAGTGGGAAGAATATTTATATTTAGTGGAATTTGCATATAATAATGGATATCATCTTCATTCGGAAATGAGTCCATTTGAAGCTTTGTGTGGTAGAAAACGTAATACCTAGCGAGTTGGCATAATTTAGCTAACATAGTGATGCTTGGACCATAGTTACTTGAGAATTTGGAGGAGTAGATGATCAAGATCAAGCATAATTTAAAGGAAATACAAGACAAACAAAAGAGTTATGTAGATAAATGTAGAATACCAAGGGAATTCAAAGCCGGAGAGCATCTATTTTTTAAAGTAAAACCAAAGAAAATTTCCTTGAAACTGGAGAGATGCACTAAGTTGGTGGCCAGAAATTGTGGTCCTTTTGAGATCTTGGATATGATAGGACTTGTTACATACATGTCTACATTGTCTTCTATCGTAAAGGCTCATAGTGTATTTCATGTATATTTGTTAAAAAAGCATATGCATGATCATAACCATGTCATTAATTAGGCTTTGATTTAGGTGGAACTGGAAGGAAACTTCCAAGTACAACCAATATGCATCATGGACAAGAAGGTCACTATGCTCAGAAACAAAGCCATAGGGTAGGTAAAATTTTAATGGGCCCATTACAACCCTGAAGAAGCAATGTGGGAGCTAGAAGAAGCTATATGGGAGGTGCATCTGCATTTGTTTTGAAATTTTGAGGCTAAATATTATGATGTTGTACATGGTCTTGATTTTGCACTAAGGATAGTGCAAATCGAAGGGGGAAGGGATTCTAATACTCTAGTTATTTACCCTTATATTAGAAATGTATATGTAATGATGAAGGGGATATAAGTTAGACATATGTGACTTTGTAATTTATGAGGCCGCAAGAGGGGGAAGAAAGAGGGATTAGGGGGCTAAGCGAGAATAATATTATTTTATTGCTACCCTACGATATTTATCCCTAGTTTGATTAAACCTTGTGCTTTATGATTATCCTAAGTTCTTGACCTTGGGATAAGTTTCCAAAAGAATTATACATGGAATTCCTACGAAGGCATGTGGTATCTCTTAAGAATGCAATTATATTCTTTGATTTTAGTTATGGAAAGGGTTCATTTGGTTGTTATTCATTTATTCTAGGATTTTTTTATCTGACTTTATGATGCCAATGTTTAAAGCCATAAAATTGGGAAAAAATACAACCATGATATTATAAGAAAATATGACCAAAGATTTAAAAAGATATATATATAAATTTATAGTTGAAAATCCATGAATCATAGTAATGGAGATTCTCTAGCTAGCTTATGCTAGAGCACTATAGGAGAGTGGAATACCCTGAGGAACTATTTAGCAAAGGAGAGGATCCCAATTCTTGTTGTTGTATAGGTTGAGAGGAGAAGAAGGGATGGTTAATTGGGAAATTGTCTTGGAATTTTCGGGAATTGGATTGTGTGAGAGGAATTAGAGTCGAACGATGGGAATTACCCCTTTGGATTCATAACCTCATCTTAGGGGCGACCTCTATTACATATATATTTGGTGTTGTAGAGAGCCTACAATTGGGTGGAACGTCCTTCTTCTTAGCCAATTGATGAAGAATTTCGAGAACATAAGCATTCTTGATTTGTTTATGAATATGCAAAATTTAGTTGTTTATGTCATGGGTTTTATTATTTTCTAGTTTGTTCAGTTTGAAACAGATACATTAATATGCATTTGTAATTATGAGTTCATAAATTGACTAGAATGTTAATAATGCTTACATGACTATTTTAGCATGCATGCATTTTATAATTGGTTTAGTATTAGAGCATTGAGGTTGTTAATAATATTAGAGTGAAAATTATGTGTAATTTTTGGTGGTGAAGTACCCCATAGCCTCAATAGTTCAAAGAGGTTGTTGGGTATGATACTACTTTGAATCTCATGAACAAATCATTATAGTTTATAGAATTGTGCACAAGGTTCTCAGTCATTGAATCTCTAGAACCACATCTACTTCTCCAATACGAATGCCATACACGAGTCTAGGCATAGTTAGGGTTCTTGATTAGTCTTGAAATTTGTGTCATACATATACTCTTAGTAAAGCAATCATATATAAATATAGTGACTTCCAAATCGAGTACCACCAATGGCATTGGAAAGAAGACAAACTAGAGTGTTTTAGATCCAAATTTATGAATCAGAAACTAGCTCCAAAATTTTATGGACACTACAAGATCCTTTGCAACATAAGAGGATTGGCTTATGAATTGATTTTTACTACTTCACACATTCACAAGGTTTTCCACATCTCTTGCATAAAAATGGTTTTAAGACAAACTATGCCAATACAAACTAAATTTATAGGATCAAACAAAGAAGGAACTTGATTCTTGAACCAGAAAAAGTTATAGATCGATGTTATCTTTCTCTTTGAGATGAAACCATTATGGAGTACCTAATCAAGTGGAAGAATATGCCTCCAGAAGAATCTAAATGGTAATTTGAGTAATTCATGAAGAAACACCCTCAATTACAAGTTTGAAGAAAAATAAAATAAGAATTTTAGGGTCCCAACCTTCATTCATTATTATTATATTAGTTATAGTTATGTTGGCCTAAAGTGTATGATACATCATGTCCTCTTCATCTCCTATTTTTAAATAAATGAGATTCGTTTGAATATGTATGTTATCTTGTGCATTTGATATATCATAAAAGGAAGTTGCCTCCTCGAGGAGGCTTCTTATGCATTCACTCTTTATCTTTCTAAAGGTATGGAATTACTTGTTCTTGTATTTTTATGCTATTTTCAAGTATTTGGTCCATAAAAACAAGCCTCTAAATCAAACCCCTGATATAAAAATGAGTCATGGTCGATAGGGACATATCCATTGGAGAAAGAGAAATCAGGATTCTTTAAAACCAACATAAGTAAGGAGAGCACCGATAGATGACGAGGAATTAGACTTGGCACAATGTTTGACGGACAATCCACTCAAGCGGACAAGAGCCGGATCTCCCTAGCTCAATGCAAGTCTAGAACAAATAAGACAGGCTACAAATGCATTTCCTAGATCTACTTAAGGATCAAGTACTAGATGTATTACCTTTCACTTCACAATCCTTTCTCCTGAATGTTGCTCCACGTCTCACGGTCGTCAAATCCAAGCTGCAAGACCTATCAAGACAAGAAACAAGAGAAACAAGTAAAGGGCATCTATACAATTAGAGATCTAAGTGAACAGTTAAGCAGGTAGACTACTCAATATCATTACACACATGAACAATATTGGTGGAAAGCATTTGTATTACTGTAAAAATAGGGAAGTACATAGCAGAGATGTAGAACTACAACCAAGGCTTAACGCTGCAGCCCTTCTCCAACAAAGCCATTTGCCATTTCCTCCTAAGGAAGCTTGGGTCTCTCAAGGATGAGTAGGGATCTCTCAAGAATGATTTCACCAGCATGTAGACACCATAGGACTAATTGGATAGGGTATGGATAGGATAGGTTGAGATATGGTAGGAGAGAGATAGGGGATCCTCCCAAGGTGTTAAGAACCAAGTACCAACTCCCCTAGAGGTCAGGGATAGGTCCCAAGTCAGAAAGTTTCAAGAAGAAGCTCGAAGAAGCTATTTTCGCCCATTAACTGACTTCGTCGCACCCTGCAATGAAGCAAGCAGGTACGTCGCATGTTGCATGAGTGCAACCTGCGACGACCTCTCAAAACCTGGTACAACTGGGTACAAATCCTCCCAGGTTAATTACTTAGTCAAGATATCTTCAGGGGTGTGTACACTAAATCTCATGATGAGTAGATTTTGGGTGTAACAGAATTCCCCCCAAAGCATGAAGTTGTTGAAGATAGACATGTGAAGTGCTTTGATAGAAGAAATGGCAATAGACTTGTCGGACGAAGGACACTGCTGCAGTACAACTGACTCTGAACTAACAATCTCATATGATGCACAACATGGCTGCCAACCAATATAATGCAGATCCATGGTAGTAATGACCGACTGAACACAATCATGGCTACTAGACACAAGTGTAGATCCATGATGAGATGATAACACAGCCACGACCAATACAAATGTGGATCCGTGTGATATGACTCAATACAAACTCCATCGCAACCTGGGTAAAGAATGACTTCCCAGGGTCTTCAAGATGAACCCACAATGATACGAATCTACCCATGTGATTACAAATGTCTTGACGTCGAACATGGTAGAAACCACTTGATTACTGGTCATTGATGTAAACCGTTAACAAGTGCGAGGGAGATCACCATTAATGTCAATGATTCCCAAAGTATCACAGTACATATCATCAAGCATGAATAAATGAGTTGAAGTCGAACGCAAGATGAAATCTTCCAATCAAGAGTCAATGATGGAAACTCATATTGAAAGCGAGGTAACCTGCCATTGAGGCATGCAGGGCCAAGGTAATTGGTTGGTTTCTAGATTCAATCTTTGGATGATGTGTTGAAGTCGACAAAGATGAATCTGTCGAAGGAGGGCCATGATGAATCCCCCATCATCGACATGAAACACGACAAAAGATGTGTAGAGTGGATCGTATGGTACAGTAACATGTGAGGCTGACTCCGAGTAGACCGACATGGTGGCGGGTGTACTAACTGCAGATGCTAAATGGTAGACGTGTTCTTGAACATGGGCATGGCGTGACTTAGCATTATTGACATAATGAGTATGATGCAAACTTCTAATGCAACTGATGATGGAAGCTTTCTTTGAATGACTCAAAGGAGTAACAAGAATCAGAAAGTAAGTGGGGACTCATAGACAAACAGATGAGCCAAGTACTATATGCAAATGCAGATGAGTGCCATGTTCAAGAACGACTAGGTACTGCCACTGACAAAAGTGTAACTACAAACGCTTTCCTTTTTCCCCATCATGAATGATGAGTGCCTCAAAAAAATTTTACGAGCTTGATGAGGGTAACCAGATGCTCGGTATAGCTCCTCTCATACATGAGTCCAATCCCAAATATTTTTTGAACCTGGGATAGGAGGGGTTTGTCTCATGACGGGCCCTTCAATGTGAAAATTTAACGATTCCATAGAAGGTAAACTCAGTCGTCATTTCATGTTTAGAGAGTCTGAAAAGAACTAAAGAAGACTCCAATGGTCCTTTTTCATAACGTCAGCCTCGTCGCCCGAAAAAGGGTAAAACAACGCGGGAGAGGACTCTTCCAGCCATGATCGACTAGAGTATACATTTTTCGTAATTAGTGTCTCCCGGTCCGAAAAAGGGGTAAACTATCACCAGGAAGACGACCATTCAAATACTTTAACAAGCGTGAATGCGACAAGTTCGCTTGGCAATCTTTTCATTTTTTGAGAGCTTGAAAAGAGCTTAACGGTAGACTCCGGGGGGTGTCCTTTTCTGTGGGAGTTTAACGAGCCCGGAAAAGTGATAAATCGTAACTCGGTACTTGTTCTCATAGTTTCAAGAGCACGAGAACAAACAAAGAGTAAACTCATCATCAGACAATAATTACAAATTAACCATTGCAAAAACAACAACAAAACATTCAATGGAGTGTTCATACCTGTGATGACCGTTGTGATACGAGAAACGGCACAAAAAGACGACTTACAGCTCCTGCACACTTGGAAACTAGGTCAAATAGTCCGGCAATATCCCAAATATGATAAAAAATGGTTAAAACTATGGTAAATGACCCTAGAGCATCAAAATATTTGAAAAAGGAATATTCTTTTTCATTTATAAATAGAAAAATGGGCCAAAAATAGTTACCATTGTTTCATTTTCCAATTTGGGAGCAGAAGTGCCAATTTGGAGCCAAAAATTCCTTCGCCAATTCTGGGAGCTATGAGCCACCATTTCACCCACCGTCTGGAGCAGGTAAGCCTAAACTTCATCCAGCAACTTTCTAGTGGATTAGATTTTGATTTTAGGCTCAATTTTTGGGTTTTTTGGTGAATTCATGGAGGGTTATTGTGCCTTCGGCTTGTCGCAGTTTACCCTTTCGGGAACTGCGAAGAGACCGACTCGGCGCAAATCCCGAATTCGTGGGGTGCGATGTCATCACATTGTGTGCAAAACTACAGTGTGACGACGGAGATGCATTTCCCAAACATCAAATTAAACCCAAAAAGAGAACTTGTTGTGGTTGAAGTAGTATCTAACAGTGTTTAAATGCCCATTTTGACAGGTTGCTAGAAAGAAAACATGGTTTTAGAGTGGCGGGAAAGAGAACATGAGGTAGAAGACGTACAAGCTGCCAATGATCCAGAGTGTGTGAAGGCTTTGAGAAACTGTGGTTTGCTCAAGTTCTTCGAGATTCAGGGGATGAGGTCCCAAATCCCTCTACTGTCACACATGCTCTGGTGTTGGGATGCGGCCCAACAATACTTTTTGTTCGGTGAGCACATTCTCATGATAGATGTTGAGGGCATCTATTTTCTTACTGGTTTTTCCTGGAGAGGGGACCTTGTAGCTCTCACCGGAACACGGGCTAGTGACCGCACTGCCGATGACATGGTGTCATAGCATTGTACTACTCTTGCTCGATCTTCTAGTGGGAAGATTCCTATCAGGGATGTTGTGGACCATCGACTGCATACCATATTGTTCACTATTACTAGAGTGGCGGGGAGCCAAGCCCCACACATGGCCACTCGGACTCAGATTTTTTATGCGGAGGATTGTATGTCCCCCCAGATCTTCAACTGGTGCAAGGGTCTCCTCGCAAATGTCCGAGCTCAGCTGACCAAGTGTCAGCGGGGAGAGCTCAAGCAATTTGGATATGGATTGATCGTGGTATCGTTCCTCTTGGAGTGGATCCCTCTCTTGCGCCCACAGGTGCGATTAGATGACAAGGAGCCTAGATATCTCCACATGCTCAGATGGGAAAAGGTGATGGCTCGCCATGGCGGGGGTCCTATCATCAGCTTTGGTGGTGAGTTCTTCAGTTGGCTGGAAGGCGAGTTACTCATGGTTGAAGACTACCCGTACGGCGGTACAGATTTCAGAGAGGATCCTGACTTGGTGTTGCCCGAGGGTGCAGCATGGGGAGACATGGGTAAGAAAAAAAACCTTCGTATTTTTTAGTTTTGTATATTTATGATTTTTTTGATGCAGTGCCGACAAGTATATAACATGTGTGTCCAGATGTGGGCCCCGTACGGCCCGTGGGAGATTCTCTTCTGGTGAGGAGAGATAGAGGTGGGGAAGCAGTCGTGCCCCCAGGTGTTCATGCTGCCATCGTGGAGATGGAGGAGCTGTACAGGAACTTGTCCCACCTGACAGTGGATGTTCCTGAGTCAGCAGTGGATGACCTGCTGAGACCTATGCAGAGGTTTGGAGTTGGGGCGTCGGTACGCTTCAATGTCTTACTCCGCAAGGTAGCGAGGACTATGGATAGATTCCTCACTCAGCGACCGAGAGCCATCCGTCGTGGGGGTGTACGGGCCAGGCGTCAGGCCTGATGACGTCATCATACTTGTATTGAGAGCTTAGAGGCCTCAGATTTTTTACTACTGAAAGCTACGAGGCTTCATATTTTTGTAGAGATTTACTGAAAGCCTTCATGCTTCAGATTTTTGTACTAGCACTACTTTTGATGATATATATGCGATTTATACATTATGTGTTTTTAAAATAATGAATGATGTGATCTTGTTCATATGTTTGCTTTTATACAGTACATTATTTACATGTCGTGAATGCTTTTACATATTATGAGTATTATGTGTGTGCGATGTACCAATCTAGAATGAAGTTGGCCATCGAGTCAGCAACTGTGTTTAACTCTCGTGGAATGTGTAGGTATTGAATGGATTCAAATGACCTTTCCAGGAGACGTACTTGCCTGAAGAGACAGAGCAAGGTAGGATCACAGATAGCGTAGACCCGGTTGAGGTGGGAAACCACTAATTGAGAATCCATGTGGATGACAATGTGGTTCATACCCAAGGAAGTAGCATCGGTTATGGTTCCAATTACTGCCAGATACTTTGCGGCGTTGTTGGTTGCAAATCCGAGGCAACTTCCTCCTGAGCTGATGAGCTCTCCTGTTGGGGAATACAATACCCAAGCTGTCGAGGCAAGGTTATGGGTATGCCGGCTGGCGCCGTTCGCGAATCCATAGCACATTTCCATCTGCACACGCAGACAGAACATGGTATAAGAAGCGGAAACAAGATCTAAAGACACTCAAAAATAAACGCGTCACACCACACTAAAACACAAAAGCACACCATGTACAGTATATACAAGAGAATATATGCATGATAGGTTCAGGCATAGTACCTCTTCAGGTAAATCCCATTACGGGGTTCACCCAAATAGATTCCGTCACAATCTTCAAGCTCGTAAGCTCCCTTTTCCAAAACACATTTGATAATGTAAGGTCCATGCCACATGGACTCGAACTTTCCTGCTCCTAGTTTATCATGCCTCTGGTCGTATGTGAGGACCAGGTCACCCTTGTTGAAGATACGGGGTTCTACTGACTTGTCATACTGATCTTTGATGCGTCTCTTGTATGCTTCGTTAGCAAGGGCAGCATCTCGGCGGGACTTGTCAAGTTTTGCTAAGTACGGGAAATGTTCTTCCTCAGCAGTAGTGTTAGGAAGAAGTTCAACCGCGAGTTGTAGAGACGAAATTTTGCACTCTATAGGAAGGACAGCCTCCAATCCATACACCAATTGGAAAGGAGTAAAACCTGTGGTGGTTTTAATGGAAGTTCTGTAGGCCCATAATGCTAAAAAGAGCATGTTATGCCAGTTGGACTTATGCGTACCTACCATCCTTTGGACCATAGTTTTCAAGACCTTGTTAATGGCCTCAACCTGTCCATTAGACTGTGGGTAGTAAGGTGTTGATTTTTCATGGCGAAAACCCAATCTATTGCTCAGTTCATCAACCATATGGTTCTAAAAGTGAGAACCATGATTGGTAACTATCGCCTGCGAAACTCCAAATCGTGCTATTACATGATTGAACATGAAGAGTGCGGCGTTTTTGCCGTCGTTTGGGTATGTAGGCATTGCCTCGGCCCACTTTGTAAAGTAATCCATAGCTACGATGATGTAACTATGCCCCCCGGTCGAGGTAGGCTTACAATGCATAAAATCGATGCCCCATTTTGCAAAGGGGCCCATGGCAATAACTGAGTGTAACAGGGCGGGATGGGTGCGCTTCTTGGTATGGAAGTGTTGACAAGGAGGACATCTCTTTACGGCCTCAATACAATATTTGAAGATAGTAGGCCAGTAATATCATGCGCACAAAATATTCTGGGTTGTAGCCATCCCAGAGAGGTGACCGCCACATGCCCCAGCGTGACAGTCATTGAGAACGCGTTCAGCCTCATCGTGAGTTAGACAACGTCGAAGGATTGAATCGATGCCACGGCGGTACAAAGTGTCACTGATGATCAGATAATACTTTGCATGGTGGTGTATGCGATGACGATCATCACAAGACAGATCAAGGTTGAAGCGTTGGGTTTGAAGATATAATGAAATATCTCCATACCACGGATCAGTCATACTGATGAGAAACAATGATTCGTCCGGAAAAGATTCATTGTGCTCAACTTCTACATCAGGATGGAGAAGGTCACAAATAAGCTCAGCGAACACCAAAGACTTTTTAGACTTGACTTTCTCGAAAAGAAGGTCAAATTCTTGCAGTATCACAATCCAGCGTGAATACTTGCCCCCAAGCACCTGACGTGTGAGTACGTGGTACATGGGGTTCGAGTCTGCAATGATGGTGGTGGTGCGGAGCAAGATATAGTGTTGGAACTTTTGGACGGCGATGACTACCGCGAAAGCAAGTTTTTCGACATGTGAATATCTAGTTTTAGTGTCTGTGAGACGCTTACTTGCATAGTATATTACATGTTCCTAGGCGTTTTGATCCTCCTGTACCAAAACCATGGAGATAGTGGTAACAGAAGCAGCGAGATATAAGATGTAATCTCGGAAATAGTTTGGCAGTTGGATGACGGGGGCATGCGTGATGGCATGTTTGATTCTATCGAAATATTTTTGAGCTTGGTCATCCCAAATGAACGGGACGTCTTTCTTAAGAAGCTTCATATACCCCTGAGTCTTCTCCGCGAAGTTACAAACAAAACGCCTTAAATAAGTCGCCTTCCCTTGGAAACTTTGAAGTTCTGTCACGTTAGTCGAAGGTGGTAGGTTGACAATGGCCTCCATCTTTAAGGGATTGATACAGATCCCATCCTTCGAGAAAATAAACCCTAAGAGGCATCCAGATTCTACGCTAAAGATACACTTGTGAGGATTCAGACGAATATTGTACCGTCTGCATCTGAGGAAAATGGCCATCAGATGATCCATGTGGAACTCACGCTGCTTTGAATGAGCAAGGAGGTCGTCCAGGTAAGGTTCCACAAAGTCCTTAATGTCATGGAAGGCATACGATATGGCCCGTTGGAACGTGGAGCCAGTGTTTTTAAGGCCAAACGGGAGTTTGCGGTATGCAAACGTCCCCCAAGGACAAATGAAAGTCGTCTTATGTTGGTCGGTTGGGTTGATCTCAATCTAGTTGTAACTAGAAAATCCATCCATGAATGAAAAGATGACGCTCCCAGCACAATTGTCGATGATCCAATCAATGAACGGGGTCAGGTAGTTGTCCTTTGGACAAGCCTTGTTAAGGTCCCGATAATTGACACAAACCTGAATGGTGCCCTACTTTTTGTTCACAGGCACGACATTTGAGACCCAATCCGTTAATGGGATGGGATAGATGAAGCCAGCCTTTAAGAGCTTTTCAATTTCTGCCTTGATCGCTGCAGTCTTCCGGGGGTGCACCGGTCGCAACTTTTAACATACCAGTTTGATGTCGAGATAGGTTTTTATTTCGTGAGAAACAATTGCGAGGTCTATCCCAGGCATCTCCTCATAGGACCAAGCGAACACATCTCGAAATTGCTTGAATAAGACCGTACCAATAGCTTTTTCTTCAGGGGAACACTTCTGGCCTATGCGAATGTGTTCCACTACACTAGGTTTTACCGAAATGTCTACCGGGGTGGTAGGCTCAATGTTGGCCAGGTTTCCCTCGGAGTTCGAAAGACATGTAAGTATGGGAGAATGAGGGAACATGTAGATATCTGGTGAAAAGATGGTGGTAATGTTGTCCTCTATGTACTCCAAAGGTGGAAGAAAGGACGACCTATGATGGAGATCATCCCACAGACCATCATCAACATTCATAACTTCCATGATGGACTCATCGGAATGAAAAGTTCAAAGTAAGAGATCAAGTAGAGATGATGCCCGTCGTAGAGAATAGGGTGGAGAGGCCAAAGTTAAGTGGTCCTCCGGTGCTGATTGGATAGCCTCGTAAATACATTCAGCGGGCGAAAGAGGCATGGCATCTCCAATCAGTGTTGTGGCTTCATCCGGTACAAGCCAAGTATCAGTGGAGTGAGATGAAATCTCTGTAGAGATCATGTTTATCGAGGTAACATGATTAGGGGGATCCGAAATGGGAAAAACGCCCATGAGATATGAATCTTTCAAAAGGCCAACCCCTATACTCTCATACTGTTTTGACGTTTTTCCAATGGAAGGGATATGGTCACCAGGATGAGTAGTAGTGTCCAGCATGCAAAAATCTAACTGGTCGACAATAACAATTCATCCTTGATGGGGGAATTGTACTATGCGAAAGATTGAAGAGGCTACCGCTTGCATGGCGTAAAACCAATTTCGACCAAGAAAGAGATTATAATCTATTGGGGCGGAGACCACTTCCACATTGATGGTCACGGTCTTTCCACCCAACTCGACTGCGAGAGCTTGTAAGAGCCCATGAGGTTGAAATCCATGTCCGTCAAATGCTTTCAACGTGGTAGGAGAACGATTCAATTCGGGAGAGTCGATGGCTCTCCAACAAGCGATCGACATGACGGAAGTAGAGGTGCCTTCGTCCAAAAGCATATGATGGACAATTTTCCCAGCAATGTTTGCGGCTACTTGGAAGGCGAGCTGATGGGCAAGCCTCGACTTGAAGTAGTCAAGTCGGAACATGATGGTGTTCGAAGAATCCGGGTCAACTACACCAATTGCTGTAAGGAGAGTTTTACATTGATTAGGACAATTCTGCAAAACTTCCAGCGTGGACATGGCACAAGGGGCTTGTGCCAAGTCTTCTACGATATTGTAATCCTGTGTTGCCCGAGCATTATGATTGAAAACAACTTTTCTAATCATGCTCTTGGGCGGTCGCAGTATCGAATCTAAAGGGGACTTCTTAATGGTGAGAGAAGTTGACGGTACAATGACGTCAGGTATAGCGTTGGAAGTTTTTTCAGTATTACTTCCAACAGGTTCTTTCGAAGAGACTGGGTCGTATGATCGCGAGCGAGTGTTCAAATTGATCATCTCGTTACGCAACATGAGAACATGCGCGGTATTGGATGGTTCCCCCTGGGCTGGGGGAGGTTGAGCAATCATCTGTTGGTTTTGAGCGGGAAACGGGTTGTTGAGGACTACGGGACTAGGTTTACCCCTAAGAAAATTTTGGACTTCGTCTCTATGGGGACACTCTTTGGAGAAGTGATCATCTCCACACAGTAAACAAGGATACTTTAGCTTCCGCTTCTGTTTGATGTCATCAGGAGTGATTTTTTGTTCCTGCTGGGCAGAAGATTTCTTGGGTTTTGCCTTTTTTTTCTTCTTACTGCCATACTTCTGAGGTGAAACTGATGAGACAGAATTCACTTCTTCAGTAGCAGCAGGAGCGGATGACTTGGTGGTGCTGAGACCAGCTATGTTGGTAATGGGGATGAACCTTGGGGGTGCAAAGAACCAACAGGTTGATGAGGAGGCTGGGTGTGAAGGGATCCAATGATGCCATCAGCTTGGGGTCCCTTAAGTGGTTTCGTGGGGTCGTTAGCGTCACGGGGTGCGTCGGGAAGAATATCAAACAATGTGTCAGATTGAGTATAAACTAAATCTAGCACATGGGCACGTGTGATGGCATGTTCTTCAGTGACATCACCCCCCGTGGTAACATCTCGTGCTATGACAGGAATGAGGGACTTCATAAACTAGTCTGTTAGGAGTTGATCTGGAATAGGAGCTTTAATAAGATGACGTCTCCTTCGCCATTCATGAATATGATCAGAAATGTGAGTGGCAGTATTCTGACGGAGCGAGGTTAAAAGCTCGGTACCGGTTTCGTGCCGTATAGGCAGCTGGAAATGAGTCAAAAAGTTCATGGCAAGAGAGCCAAAATCAGGAAAAGAGTGGGGTGGCAACTCAATGTACCACTTGGCAGCCGAACCGGTGAGAGTCCTTTGAAACAATCTACGACGAATCGAGTCATCCATTAAGGAATTAGATGAACACCATAAATGGTAAGTCATCACGTGGTTTTTTGGATCTTCACCCGGCTTGCCATCAAATTTCGGGATATCAGACGGAATTTTCACCGGAATAGGTGGCCAATTAGTTCCATGGTAAATGGGGTCATTGGTTAAACGAGATAGGTCAGGCAGGTCCAAGGTATCCAAAAAGGGCAGTTGTGGACTAGGCTGCGCGTATTGATAATACGGATAAGTCGTCTAAGGACCAGTATGATCGTAAGGTGTACTAGGAGGAAACTAACCATAGGGGGGTGTTCCGCCTGGACCGTAAGGGGATCCACCACCATAAGTTGGTCCATTCCAATAAGGTGGGGGTCCACCTCCACCACCGGGAGGAGGTGGAGGTCCATCACCACCACCGGGAGGAGGTGGAGGTCTGTTTCCACCACCGAGAGGAGGTGGGGGTCCATAACCGTAATAAGGCATCCCACCACCGCCTTCACCTGGAGGGGGTGGTGGACCACCTCCACCGCCAAAAGGATGGGGGCCCCCACCACCTCCGCCGCCGGAAGGATGAGGGTCTCCACCACCTCCACCGCCACCATAGTAATTAGGTCCTCCACTGCCTCCGCCTGGAGGGGGTGGTGGACAACCTCCACCACCCGAGGGGAAATGTCCTCCTCCACCATAATAGGGTAGTCCCCCGCCGCCTCCGCCTAGAGAGGGTGGTGGACCATTCCCACCACCATCGTAAGGGTGAGGGCCATTGTTGGTAAAATGAGGTGGGCCTCCACCAAAGTTAGGTGGGGGCCCGCCGCCTCCAGCAGGAGGTGGGGGAGGACCGATCGAGGGTGGTGGTGCTTGAGGGATAGTTGGTTGGGGTCCATGTTGTAAAATGGGTTGTTGCCTCCACAGAGTGTAGGGATTTTCGGGATAGGATATCCTGTATGGTGTGTTTCCGGGATTAGATTGGCCCGGCGCAAGGTTAACAAAATTGGATACGCTTGACTCCATGAGGGTAGGGTTACATTGGATGGCCCCCCAACATGAGATAATCCTATGGTGGATGGTCTAGCGGGTTGGGGAGGTCCAACGGGAGGTCCGTTGGGGATTCCACCGCCTATGTTCTGGTAAGGAAACGGGGGTTTCCCCCTAGCCACAATAGTCTAACCACTATTCAAAGGTTGAACTGAAATAGGTTGTTGATTATCTACCATAGTAATAACATTACCAACGAGATAATCTGGAGGAATGGAGTATCCTCCCCTCAAATTTTGAGGTGGGGGAGGAGCTGGTAAAGTAACCATGGTAGTAACAGGTGTCTTGGACTGTTGTCCTTCAACTGGTTGATTCACTTGGGGTGCAGGACTGGATTCTTGTGAGGGTTGACCAATCTCATTAGTGGTCAGGTTGTGGGAATATTGCTCCGATGATCCAAAAGATATCGAATGGATTGAGGTATGTCTATACCCAGGTCGTTGCTTGAGACTTTGTCTTCGAAGTTCGTTACCCCTAACCCGTAATTGTTCCAAACGCTCCTGGATAGGGCCAAAAATCTCGGCGGGGTCGGACCTGTATAAGGGTCTAGAGAGTTCTGGAGTAGTCCAGTTGGGTGGGGATGCGATGGAAAAATGAGCCACTGGGTGGTCGGCAGAAGATGTCCAATAGGCTGCAGCTGGACCAGCGGCTGCTGTGGGGTCGTCCTGGGGTTGATTTATCCATTCAAATGATCCATACTCTCCGGGCATAATTGTCGGGAGGGTATCGTCTTATGAAGTAGAAATGTCTACCTCTTCACCCCGTGGGGGGTTGGAGGTGGATGAGTCTAGTGGAGTCAGGGGAAACAAGAGTCCTCCAACATTCAGGGTTGGGTTTTCAACTTCAGTAACTACAACCGTGTTACGCTGATCCATTCTTACCCTCGAAATAACCTCTGGATTAAGGGGATATTCGGTTGATAAGTTCAAGATCCTACGGGATCTTCTCCAGGGAAAATCCTCCATAGCATCAGGAAAATTAGCCAGGGTGGCTGAAACAGCGTTTCTCCTAAGGGTATGCTACAAAAGAAAAGCAGTCCAAAAAAAACCTACTCAAACTGAGGCAACAAGAAGACTTATGTGACAGAGTGGATTCAAAGTCTGGAACCTCACGGGATTATCAAGGCATCACAAACCACTATATACTACATGGTCCAACAATATGACGTGACAAGGAGGATTGGGACCATACCCTTGCCTGCATACCCGATTACCTGGACAGTACGTGCATGCTAATCTCCACGAGTGTTGTTCTCGCTGTATTGCTTTTCCAAGACGACCAAATGGTTAACTCAGTTGGTTTCAGGAATCCTAGTGGTGTCTCCCGATATACGCAAGGTAGGTGGGAGATCAAATCCGTAGTGGTGTTGTCTAATGCACAATCGTTCGGCAAGAGACCTTCTGATATACTACCGAGTACGTGATACACCCTTCGATATATGCCAAGTACAGACTATGGTACTTGGTGGGTACGTGAAGGAGCTCGATATATCGATAAGTTCGTGGAAGACTACAATACCCCCGGGATACAGTGCTGGAAAATAACGACAGTTGCCACGCTTAACGACGCCGAAACACGTCTCTAACTTACACACAAGTTTCTAAATATTTTACCCTATTTCTACCGTTAATTTTATCTTGGACGGTTAGGTGAATGCATGAGGTGAGTACATAAACGGAAACATAATACAAGCCCTAGCTACATGCGAAAAGTATGTTTTTCTTTCGATGAATGCTACCTATGGGAAGGAGAAATCTCCTTTTTCTTTCCAATGACTTTGCCAAAGCAATGCAATTCAACACAATCCCAACTCTACGAAAATTGATACTAAAACATTCTTTTCCTTTTTCAACGAAACACAAAAAATCACAACACTACTAATCCAAATCACAACATTTTTTCCTTTTCTTTTTCTTTTCAAAGCAAAATGACACTAGGTAATGAAAAGAGAAATTCTAAGATGGATTATGCAAGCTTTTCAATTTCACTTTCAATGATCTAAAAGCGATAAGAATTAAAAATGCATCTATCTTTCCTTGGCATGGAACTAATTTTGCAAAAGCTGAAACATGCTTGAGTCTTTCAAGAAGATGAGCGATTCCTAATTCAAGAAAAACACAACCGATTACATATCCATTCAATTTTTCCAAAAAAATGCATGAGCAAAACATTCCAATACATAAACTTTCTTCAACAATGCTCAAGAAATGATGGGAAAGAAAGACTTTTAACTCTTCAATGGATGTATCGAAAGATTAGTTTGATAGCAACTGTGCTTTTAGATGTAAATGACTGAAAAGAAAATACTACTTGCAGTACTCAGTATACTCAGAAAACTCAAGAAAAGACAAGCACTCAGTTAAACTGAAAGACACACAAGACTCAAAATCAGAAAATAGCAAGCAAACCAAGCAAGCCAAGCTTAAAAGAAATAATGAAAGCGAGGTCTGGGAGCTGATCTAATGCAGTAACCAAATCAGTTAATGGAGAGGAGGGAATGCAAGGGTGAGCGGATGAAGGTAGAGAAGACAAAAGTATCCACCATTACCGGTTCTCAGACATGTCCAAGACGGAACCCGAAACCAATCCAAACCAAGCCAAAAACTCGACACACAAATCAAAGATAGGATCTTTGGCTGGATCTTGCAGCACAGAGGGAGTCCATACAGCAAACCAAAGCTCAGATCAAAAGATGGAGAGGGGATGCCTGCATGTCAGATTCGACAAATCGATGCACCTTGTGTTTGTACACCGTGCGACGTCGCAGTTTACCAGTGTAGGAAGTGCGACGGTGTCGCAGTCTACCAATGAAAGGACTGCGATGAGTGAGCAACAGGCAAAGAACAGAGACCAAGAAAGACACAGTGTCGCTCTATTTTCACTAACCAGGTGTGATGGGCGAGATCTAAGTTTTGAAATGGATCAGATCTCCAAGCAATGAACCATGAAATGGTTCGGGAATAAATAGTATAAACTCAGAGGAAGTAGATCAGAGTCTTCAATGTGAAGATCTGATGGTGAATATCGACTTAAGAAGCAAATGACAAATGAAAGGCTTGTGTCAAGCAATCAACTGAAAATGACTCCCAGATTGACAATTATTAAGACAAAATGAACCTTCCCTAGTATGGTCGCCAGATTTGTTTAACGGACAATCCACTCGAGTGGACGCAAGCCGGATCTCCCTAGCTTAATGCGATTCTAGAACAAATAAGATAGGCTATGAATGCATTTCCTATATATACTTAAGGATCGAGTACTAAATGTCTTACCTTTCACTTCGCAATCCTTTCTCCTGAATGCTGCTCCACGTCTCACAATTGTCAGATCCAAGCTACTAGACCTGTCAAGACAAGAAACAAGAGAAACAAGTAAAGGGCATCTATACAATAAGAGATCTAAGTGAACAGTTAAGCAGGTAGACTATCATTACACACATGAACAATATTGGTGGAAAGCATTTGTATTACTGTAAAAATAGGGAAGTACATAGCAAAGATGTAGAACTACAACCAAGGCTTAACGTTGCAGCCCTTCTCCAACAAAGCCATTTTCCATTTCCTCCTAAGGAAGCTTGGGTCTCTCAAGGATGAGTAGGGATCTCTCGAGAGTGATTTCACCAGCATGTAGACACCATAGCCTTGCTCCCTTTGGAGACGAGTAGAGCTTCTCTTATATAGGACTAAGTGGATAGGGTATGGATAGGATAGGTTGAGATATGGTAGGAGAGAGATAGGGGATCCTCCCAAGGTGTTAGGAACCGATTACCAACTCCCCTAGAGGTCAGGGATAGGTCCCAAGTCAGCAAGTTTCGAGAAGAAGCTCGAAGAAGCTATTTTTGCCCATTAACTGACTTCGTCGCACCCTATAATGAAGCAAGCAGCGATGTCGCATGTTGCAAGAGTGCAACTTGTGACGACCTCTCAAAACCTGGTACAACTGGGTACAAATCCTCCCAGGTTAATTACTTAGTCAAGAAGTGTTCCCCAGTATGGTCGCCAGATTTGTTTGACGGACAATCGACTCGAGCGGACGCGAGCTGGATCTCCCTAGCTCAATGCGAGTCTAGAACAAATAAGACAGGCTATGAATGCATTTCCTATATCTACTTAAGGATCAAGTACTAGATGTCTTACCTTTCACTTCTCAATCCTTTCTCTTGAATGTTGCTCCACGTCTCACGGTTGTCAAATCCAAGCTGCAAGACCTTCCAAGACAAGAAACAAGAGAAACAAGTAAATGGCATCTATACAATAAGAGATCTAAGTGAATATTTAAGCAGGTAGACTACTCAATATCATTACACACATGAACAATATTGGTGGAAAGCATTTGTATTACTGTAAAAATAGGGAAGTACATAGCAGAGATGTAGAACTACAACCAAGGCTTAACGCTGCAACCCTTCTCCAACAAAGCCATTTGCCATTTCCTCCTACAGAAGCTTGGGTCTCTCAAGGATGAGTAGGGATCTCTCGAGAGTGATTTCACCAGCATGTAGACACCATAGCCTTCCTCCCTTTGGAGAGGAGTAGAGCTTCTCTTATATAGGACTAAGTGGATAGGGTATGGATAGGACAGGTTGAGATATGGTAGGAGAGAGATAGGGGATCCTCCCAAGGTGTTAGGAACCGAGTATCAACTCCCCTAGAGGTCAAGGATAGGTCCCAAGTCAGCACGTTTCGAGAAGAAGCTCGAAGAAGCTATTTTTTCCCGTTAACTAACTTTGTCGCACCCTGCAATGAAGCAAGCAGCGACGTTGCATGTTGCATGAGTGCAACCTGCGATGACCTCTCAAAACCTGGTACAACTGGGTACAAATCCTCCCAGGTTAATTACTTAGTCAAGATATCTTCAGGGGTGTGTACACTGAATCTCATGATGAGTATATTTTGGGTGTAACACACAACAAGAAGAGTGAGATGTGGAGCAAATCATAAATGGTGATTGACTAGGGTAGTGTAAACCATAATCCTTAACATACTACCTCTACCATAGTTAGAGAGGAGACATTAGGGAGAGTAATGTTGAGGAGGTACATGGGACAATGAAGACCAAGTTAGACTATTTGTGTGAGTGCAACAAGTCAAGAACTAAGGAAACTAAGTAAAATAGATGTTGTGAGTGGAATTAAGGACCAATGAGACCTATAAAAGGATAGAAGTGGGTGACTAAGTGAAAAGTTTTCAATTAAGGGAAACACTAACAATTGTACGGACCCATCAAGAGATAATTGAATGGTAAAATCTTGGTGATCATATGAAGAGTTACGTTTATTTTCCCTTTTTGGTTTTTTGATGTTTTCATATCTTGGTGGTTTTTTTTCTTTTTATTTTGAAAATAATAAAAAAGTAATGGTACAACAAGAAGACACATTTTTCCAAAGAAAAAAATATATTATCTATTCAAGCATAATCTAAAAACACAATCTTTTGGTGCCCATGCATTTCAGTTTGCATAGATAAATATCAAAAAAAGAAGATATCCCACATAAACAACCCTCTTAATCAAATGTCCCGAAAAGTTTCTAAGGATATTTATATACTCATTTACTATTTCTTTCTACCAAATGACATGAAAGTACAAATCCTCTTATGCAATTTACTAGAATGATTCAAAATAGATTGTGTCTCCTAGTAGAGACATATTGTCCCTCTTTGAATTCCAAAATATCCAGCTAACCAGGATCCATGTGTAAGGAATCCTTAGAGAGAGTCTGCAAATGTATTAAATTCACAATAAACATGAACAAAGTTCACCTACTGAAATAATTCATCAATATCCTTTAAATGCATAGCCAACTAATTTAGCCTCATACTATGAGCGTGTATCCCCTCTCATCCACTAAATAACCATGGTAGAATCCCAAAATAATTGAAGCTGATTAATATCCTACCCCGAAGCGCATTTTAATATGTAAAATAATGCATTGAACTCAGCCAAATTGTTTGTCCTCATTCCCAAAAAGATTTTTCCTATAAAATAGTGGTTAATAGAGGTATGTAATCCAAAACCAATGCCACAAAGCTTCCCATCCTCCTGAAAATACCCATCAAAATAGCTCCCCACATCACTTTTCCAAAAGAGCACATCAACTAGGTAACGATAAGTAATGAGAAAGTAATGCTAGCACTTGGGAAGAGATCTTGAACATGGGGAGTTGATTCTCTTCAAATATAAGAGTGTTCCTCACCAACTAAATCTCCCAACAAATCAAATAAGGAATCGAATATAAACCTTTAAGGTCCCGCCAAGCAAAATATTCATAGAAATATTCAACCAAATTACATTTGTCCCACAAATTCCATGCATTAAAGTGAAGTTCAACCTCCTTCCACACATGTCCAGTCTATGGAAAATGGAAAAATATATGTTAAATGGTCTCCTTGTCGTCTCTACATGATATACATATCTTAGACCTGTTAAATTTTGAGTATTAAATCATAATACTATAGGATATTTGCTGAGAGAATAACATCTACAGTATATCAATGCATGACAATCATAATATGACAAGCATCACAAGAATCAAAAGCATAGAGACAAGAGACACAGAGTTTCCGTGGGGAAAACCCTAAGGTGAAAAACCCCACAACTTCCTCAGAGATAGAGAGAGCAATGGCTCAACCAAAATACAACCAAATAACACTGAGATAGTCTCCTAGCAGATGATCCTCCTCCTCCTCACTAGTGCGCCACTTTTCAGAGAGAGAGATAGTTACTTTTCCGAGTGAGTAAAATAGAGATCTCCTATCTCTATTTATACTCACCTTTTTGCCCAGTGACCTACTGGGGCCGACTTGTCTACTTGGATACATCCACATTATATTATATATTAATTAGGGCCGACCCCATAAGGTGGTCTAATAACCCATCGGCAAGTACACACATTTGCGACACTTGTCAATCCACATGACGACACTTCCTTATAGAGGAATAACACATCTCTTATAAGGGTACAATAATTATATATATAATACACAGATGAAATACATTCTGAAGTTACATATACATCAACACTCCCTCTTAACTAGGAAGGTATTTCTCGACACAGATCTGCTAGACAAGTCTTCTTCTCTGGATCATCGTCATCGTCATCGTCACTGCTGCTACTATCTCAACCAATCTCTGACTCTACTCGTCATAGGAAGTTCTACAGAGCCAGTCCTTTTTCATACTGGATGTAGGCCCACCACCTGCAGGTCTTCGTCATCACTGGCCATACTGTGGAATCCTCAGGACTTATTACGTGCGTCACAAAACCTCGAAAGAGCATCCCAGGATGTTACGGGTACACAACTCCGACCTGTAGGATCTCCTAGGGCGCTATTACATGTGACCCCACCACAAAACCTCGAAAGAGCATCTCAGGATGTTACGGGTACACAACTCCGACCTGAAATCTCCCAGGGCACAAATTACATGTGGTCCACCACAAAACCTAGCAAGAGCATCTCAGGATGTTATGGGTACACAACTCCGACCTGAAATCTCCCAGGGCACAAATTACATGTGGTCATGGCAAAACCTCGCAAGAGCATCTCAGGATGTTACGGGTACACAACTCCGACCTGAAATCTCCCAGGGCCCAAATTACATGCCATAGGACAAAACCTCGCAAGAGCATCTCAGGATGTTACGGGTACACAACTCCGACCTGAGATATCCCAGGGCGCTATTACATGTCCTCCTAGAGCAATGTCTCGAAAGAGCATCCCAGGCTGTTACGGGTACACAACTCCGACCTATAGGATCTCCCAGACATGCTCATCTTCACAACCTGATCCATGGCCATAGAGTATCAACCTGATACTCACCATACATCATCCTGATGTACTCATGATCGTCCTGATCATCATCACTGCAACGCCCTGCTGCATGTCATCTGGAGCAACATCCTGAAGCTCATCATCCATGATCATCCTGATCATCACTGCAACATCCTGCTGCATGTCATCTGAGCAACATCCTGAAGCTCATCATCCATGATCATCCTAATCATCACTGCAACATCCTACTGCATGTCATCTGGAGAAACATCCTGAAGCTCATCATCCATGATCATCCTAATCATCAATGCATCCACCTGATGCATACCAAGTATCTACCTGATACATATCATCATACATGATCCACCTAATCATCAATGCATCCACCTGATGCATACCAAGTATCTACCTGATACATGATACATATCACCATACATGATCCACCTGATACATATACAGATACATGGTCCAAGCATCCAACATGATGCACATACATAAATGATCCACCTGATCATATCCAGCACCCAACATGATGCGTACATACATACATAAAAATGATCCAACTGATCATATCCAGCATCCAACATGATGCGTACATACATACAAAAAATGATCCAACTGATCATATCCAGTAGAAACCAGAACATCATCCTGATGCTCATGATCCAGCGCTTACATCCACAGCCATGTGAAGGATCCTCCTTCCAACATGCTTGGAATGGCTTCAGCAAATGTGTCCATCACTTCTTCCTCGAAGTGTCCTCGATCTGAAGAACGCCAAGCCTCTCTCTGAAGTACTCGAACTTCACCCTGGCTAGTGGCTTCGTCAGCACATCTGCAATCTGCTCGTCCGTCGTAACATACAGGAGCTTCACAGCTCCTCTCTGCACCATATCCCTGATATAGTGATATTTGATCTCTATGTGTTTCGACCTGTCATGAAACACTGGGTTCTCGGACAGCTTCACACAACTCTGGTTATCACAGAAGATACCAGTAGCCTCCAACGGGAGATCAAATAACTCAGACAGTAGCTTCCGTAGCCATACTGCCTCACAACTAGCTGAACAGGCTGCAACATACTCTGCCTCAGCTGTACTCAGTGCTACGCAGGATTGCTTCCTGCTAAACCAAGAGATCACACCTGATCCCATACTGAAGCAACACCCAGATGTGCTCTTCCTATCTGCAGCACTGCCAACCCAATCTGAATCAACATAACCCTGTAGGTTAAACTTTTGATCCGCCTCATACCTGAGTCCATAATCCACTGTACCCTTCAGGTACCTCAGAACATGCTTTACAGCAACCAGGTGAACACTCCTCGGATCCGTCAAGAACTGGCTCAATGTGTTCACAACAAAGCAAATGTCTGGTCTCGTGTTCGTCAAGTACATCAAGGACCCAATCATCTGACGATACATAGAGACATCAATCGGCTCAAATGAAGCATCACATAGAAGCTTCAGATTCGATGCCATAGGTGTGGCCATGGCCTTGCAATCCATCATCCTGAATCTCTTCAGGATATCTACTGTGTACTTCCCTTGACCAAGGAAGATTCCACCTGCATTCTGCCACACCTCCATACCTAGGAAGATTCCCAAATCTTTCATATCGAATTCAGCTGCAAGCTTCCTCTTAGTATCTGCAATCAGTCTGTCATCTCCTGTCACAAATAGGTCATCCACATACAGGAGTAGAATCACTGGATTCCCTTCCTCAACCTTGTAGTAAAGATTGGAATCTACTTTACTCTTGGTAAATTTCCAAGCTAGATAGGAAATTGTCCATCCTACCATACCAGGTTCAGGGAGCTTGCTTCAAGCCATACAAAGCTTTCTTCAATCTGCATACATATGACTCCCTGTCAAGTCTTGGGACTGCATCCCAAACATCTTCTTCATGATCTATGGATCATGGCATTCCATTTCTTCATCCCAGATCCTGGGGAATTCAATATATTCAATAGATATCTTTCTTGCTGGAACAAATGTTGTAGTCCTTTTGTAGGTGAATATATACGGTCTTTCCTACAAAACAAGTTAAATTGCATGATTAGAAACATCTCATAATTTTCAGAACAAATTCTTTACATATAAAGACATGCAGTCATGCAGTCATGCAGTTATCTTAGCCAATGCTTCAATACAACATTTATCCATGTTCCACAAATTTCTAGATGCCTTCCAGTCTCTACCAGAACATTGTTAAGAGTGTGCACAACTCCCAACATGTCAGCAAAGAGGTTTCATTCTAGATAAGTAGCAATGGAATGTTGTACAGTGCCATAGGCCACTTACCCAACACATGCATATTAGTAGTATACTGTTCATTAATTCAATCATTCTAATATGCACAATACATATCCTAAGTCTAGGAACATGAGCATATAGATCATTGAACAATTTTATTTAAGCAAACAAATATGCAAGAAAATTAAAATACTTATCTTTGTTTGTTTGTTGGGTGGACTCCCTCTGAGTCTTTTCTTCCTTGCAGGAGTTGTTGGAGTCCTTCTACACCTTCTTGTTGTGGAATGTAGAGAGATGGACAACTCCCTCTGAATATCTGCACCCTTGCAGAAACCACTGGAGTGTGCTCCCTCTTGATCTTTGCTTTCTGGATTACCTGTTCTTGAACTCATATTCATCCTTGGTCCCTATGCATGCTTATTAGTATCATGATTGTGTTATCCTTGTGATCTCATACAAAATCATACATTCATTAAAACACAATAATCTCAAGTATGTATAGTCATGATCATTTCAAACAGAAATAATAAGCATTAGCATTCAAGGTTTATATAGGACTCTTATGGTTAGTCATATCATAAGAAACATAACATGTCTAAACCTGTAATTACTCAAACCTATGACTCTTCTGGTTAGTCATATTATTAATTAAGGTAAGACACATAATATGCATATGCCCATGATTATTCAAACTTATGACTTTATGAACAATCATCATCAATCATGCCATGCATACTTATATGATAGATCCTATGATATAAGAAACACATACCTGGTCACCATATTTGCTAGTTATGTCTAGCAATGTGTTCTTGTTCTCTTCAATGACCTGCATAACTCATTAGTTAACTTTTGCAAAAACAAATTATACATACCTCTATGTGATCCATGACTATGGATGAATCTTTGTATTTATGTCACCATGGCATGTTCAGGTTGTCCCTTCAAATTGTACAAACCTCCCTCTTGCTTTCCAATCACTACTGCATCATCTATGGTCTTTCCCTTTGGCCACATTAGGACTTGGCCATCCACAAATGCAACCCTCATACCTTTTGCATCTAATGCAGAAATGGAGAGTAAGTTCTTCTTGAGCCTAGGTACATAAAGTACTTCCTTCATCTTCAATGATTTTCCAGAATCTAGGTTGTAGGAGGCTTCACCACTTCCTTTGATTGGGTATTGATAATCATCCCCAAGTTTCACCTTATGGGGTGATTCATGTTCAGATAGGTTCACAAAGGATTCTTTAAACCCAGTCATGTGTTTGGAAGCCCCACTATCAATCAACCAATCATTACATCCATGGGAGATGGTACCTGTAAGAGCAGAAATTAGAACATATTCTTCTTCACTTGATGAGTCATCATCACTACTACTTTCTGCCCTAGCCTTCTTCTTTGGAGGTTCATCATCTTCGGCAGCATGAGCATGAAACCTTCTTTTGCTGCCCTTCTTCTTCTTACTGGAGTTGTTGTTATTATCCCTTTTGTTCTTGGGACAATCTGAAGCAAAGTGACCCTTCTCATTGCATGTGAAGCATCTTAGGTCCTTCTTACTCTTTTGATGGAATCTTTTGTGGTGAGAGTGATCCTTCTTGGTTTTGCTTCTCTTGGTGTGAGCTGCAAGAGCTTGATCTTCTCCTCCCATCTTTTCCTCACGAGATATGAGTCTAGCTTCTTCTTGAGAGCATTCTTCCCTCAATCTGTTGAAGGAGATCAATTTCTTCCTTGCACAAATTCCTTGAATAAAGGAATCCCATGACCTGGGTAGGCCATTTAGAGTGGTCATCACCACTTCACCATTCTCCACCATTTCATCTACTGCTTCTAATTGTTCCTTGATCTGGGAGACCCTTGAAAAGTAAGATTGAATGGTTTCTCCATTCTGAAACTTCACTGCTTTCAATTGGTTCCGCAGGGTCATCTTCCGATTTACGTTCTTTCCTTCAAATAGCTTGGTCAAGGATTCAAACATCTCTTTGGGTGTCTTAAGAGAAGACACATGAGGTATGAGATGGTTTTTGATAGAATCAGCAATGATTCTCTTTGCCTTGAACAAGTTCTTCTTGTGCAATGCCTTGGCTTCTTCATCCTCTGGGATAGGGATGTCTTCTTTCACATATCAGTCCAACTCATTCTCTTCCAGGATTAACCCAATCCTATACTTCCAGGCTCGGAAGTTGTCAGCCCCTTCAAGCTTATCCTCAAGCTTAGTGTGGAGAGACATCTTTAAGAGTACTTCAAATGGAAATAGAAAAGATTTAGGACTTACCACTTGAAGTGCTGAAAACTGGATCTGGTCCCGGATTAGGGTTTGTCAGAGAAACCCTAAAAATTCAAAATGTGAATTTCAAAATTCCGAAAGGATAGAAAGATGCGCCTTGGAGAGCTGATCAGCCTAGTACATTCAGAATTTGAGATCAGCAAAGTCTTGCCCTTCAAAATTGCCTTTTTGTCCTCCCGGGTTCACTTGGGAGAGCCCTGAATTAGGGTTTGAGTTTCCCGGAGATCTACCCAGCCAAAAATCTCGATCCAAAGCTCTAACCTTCGATTTTTGCAATGAGCTTCCAGCTGTGCCTTCAGTTTCCAGAAATTCCTATTTTTGTGGAAACCCTAATTTTTAGGGCCAAATCTGAAAATGCTCAGAACTGAATTCTGATTGGACAGATAGATGCGCCTTGATGAGTAGATCCAATCTACTATACTGAATTTCAAAAATCTGTGGAGAGAAACCCAATAAACAAGGAATACAAGCTTTCGTCACTGCAAAATGTCTTCTTCTCAGTTAAGCTCTGATACCATGTTAAATTTTGAGTATTAAATCATAATACTATAGGATCTTTGCTGAGAGAATAACATCTACAGTATATCAATGCATGACAATCATAATATGACAAGCATCACAAGCATCACAAGAATCAAAAGCATAGAGACAAGAGACACAGAGTTTCCGTGGGGAAAACCCTAAGGTGAAAAACCCCACAACTTCCTCAGAGATAGAGAGAGCAATGGCTCAACCAAAATACAACCAAATAACACTGAGATAGTCTCCTAGCAGATGATCCTCCTCCTCCTCACTAGTGCGCCACTTTTCAGAGAGAGAGATAGTTACTTTTCCGAGTGAGTAAAATAGAGATCTCCTATCTCTATTTATACTCACCTTTTTGCCCAGTGACCTACTGGGGCCGACTTGTCTACTTGGATACATCCACATTATATTATATATTAATTAGGGCCGACCCCATAAGGTGGTCTAATAACCCATCGGCAAGTACACACACTTGCGACACTTGTCAATCCACATGACGACACTTCCTTATAGAGGAATAACACATCTCTTATAAGGGTACAATAATTATATATATAATACACAGATGAAATACATTCTGAAGTTACATATACATCAACAAGACCCATGGTAATTCTCATGGTGCATTATGTGCCATGTAAGAACCCGCATATTCAAAACAAGCAATAAGAATATAATACTTTTGGGAGGTGTGACCACCTTCCACAGTTTACTCCACCACCATCAGAAATCCATATTTACTCTAACAAATAATGTTGAGTACCTAAGATTGGTTGTATAATGACCCCATACCTAATTTAAAGCCCGTACAATTTCATTTACATCATCATCGATGCAGATGTGTGCCTTCCTAATTTCATACAAGAAACCATCCCAAAGAAATGCCCACTCACCATTCAAACCCAAATTTTGAGCACCAAACCAACCATGTCACCAAATGTCAGTAATTAACTTATTTGTAATTATGCTTAATTTCCAACAAGCATGTATTTGTAACTAAGAATTATCTCATCCAGAAGAAAGACAGTTGACCTGCACCCCATAATAACATCAACACCCACTCGAACCAACTCATTGGATCCCACCTTCCAAGCCAAATTTTGGCCAAGAAACAGAAAGGCCAAAATCAAATCCTTTCACTGATTAGAGGCAATATGAACATTCTTGTTGTGATTCCTAATCCAATCTAAAATTGAAACATGAGCAATATATTTTTCTATCAAAATCCTTCTCCATGAACTATCCCGAGTTAAGAAGTTCCATAACCATTAAGTAACCATAGCTTGATTAAAATATATATATTCTTTAAACCCCAACCAACTTAAACCCTCAGGGATGTAATAATTTTCTAATTGGCTAAATGTGGAACCCTTATACTCACAATTGCCTTTCCACAAACAGTTGAAACTAATCTTTCGGATGTGACAATAATACATTTTAGAATGCGCACCATAATATGCCAATATATAGGGATGGCCTCTATGATAGATTTGGTAAGCACTAGCCTCCCACCTTTGGAGATCCAATGGTTGCACCGAAAGTTCACCTTGCACTCAATCTTCAAAACTAGCCAATACCAATATGTCTTCCTATACTTATTTAATTTCATACATGTATAACCTAAATACTTAACACCTTCCTATGGAAAGACACTTCCCCAAATGTGACAGATTTGAGTGTCCTTCTCAATAACAGACATTGCATACTTATCCAAATTAATCTCCATTCTCGTGGCCATACGGAACAATTCTAATATCTTTTTGTAATGTCTTCCTTCCTCCTTAGTGCCAAGGCAAAAAAACAATACATCATCTACCAATAATAGGTGAGAAAGGAATTATCTTCCCCTAAAGGAAATCCCCCAAACCTTCCTTTGTCGCCTAGCTTTGAGAATGGCCCTACCTAGACCTTCGACCACAAGTAAAAAGAGCTAGGGGCACAATGAACACCCCTAATGCAACCCCCATGAGAGCTTAAAAATATTTGAACCTAAACCATTGATTAATAAAACAAAAGAAGAGGTGGAAACACAACCCAATATTCATTTAACAATAGGAGTCTTAAAACCAACATGAAGCAATAAAAGTCTCAAGTAGAGCCACGATACTCGATCGTATGCCTTGGGAAAATCCAATTTAATGATTCATGCTTGGATATGAGAAGTATTTAAGGAATGCAAACCCTCCTAGGCTTATCCAATGGATTCATGGATCAACCTCCCTTTCAAAAAGCCAATTTGTTCTCACGAAATGACCCTATAAAGTAGAGTCTTAATCCACATTGCAATCACCTTCAAAAGTATCTTATAGATACAATTGCATAGAGAAATAGGACATAACTCATCAAATGTGGGAGGGAAATCCACTTTGGGAATCAACACCAAAAATGTAGTGTTGAAACTTCTCAGCATATTCCATGTTATGTGAACTTCTTCGACCACCTTTAACAAATCCTCCCTAATGACTTAAAGAAATCTATGAATAAATCAGCATGCCACCCATCTAGACCATGACTCTTGTCCTTTTGAAATGTACAAAGTAAGTCCCATAATTCATCCTTGGACATCGGTTCAAATATATCGTCATTATCCTCCCTAACCAATTAAGGAAAGAGAACCACCATTTTCATGATCTCCCCCAGATGAGTTCTATCAAGTTCTGTATAAATAGAGTGAACATGGTTTGTCCCTAACTATTCCAAATCACCAAAATCACATACCAGATGACCATCCCAACCCTTCATTTCCAAAATGGTGTTTTGATTCTAATGAAATTTGCACAATTCTGAAGTGATTTTGTATTATGATCTCTAGAGGCGATCCAAAGATCCCTACTCTTCATCCTCCACTTGTTTTCCTTTTTTCCAGAGGAAATTATTCTTCCTCTTATCTATATTGATAATATACCCCCAAGTATGTTGATTGTAGAAACCACCATCGAGGGTCATTAATACCACCTCAAAATCCTTCTCCACCTCCAAAATCAAACTGTATATTTTCGGTTGTCACTCTTAACCCACAAAAAGACCTTCTCCTTAAGCAGACGCAACAACTATGTGAATTGAATACCAAGACTATCATTTAAACCCCCCTCAACATGTTTTCACGTAGACTTAACACTGTCTTGTAGCCCCTCCAACTTGGCCCATCTTGGGTTATATTTAAATAGTGAACCAAGTTTATCTTTATATGATCCAAGTTCGAGAAAAATATGATAATGATAAAATCACTAAATATTACCAACCCACGTCCTATAATGCTCCACATGTTGAAGTATACAATCATTAACAAGGAAATGATTGAGTTTCTTTGCCACCCCATCAACTCTCGATCTATTATTGCACCGAGTCGTCCAGATATGGATGGGATCCACATCAACCCAGCGTACCAATTTGAACTAAGAAGTGAAGTATTGTGTAAAATGGTCCTCTCGAGCTGAAAGGCCACAAATTTATTCTCAGTTCATAGTCATATTAACATCTCCACCAATGATAATATTATCCACCTTGAAGCGATGAAGAGAAAACAAGTGATCCCAAAATGCCTATTTCCCCTCATATTTACCATACAAGTTTAGTACAAAAATGTATAATCCATGCTTTTGATGTGGACAATAGTGCATAAAACTGAGAAGACTGTAAAATAGTTCACCAACATAAGAGTGTTATTAAAACTAAGTACAACACCCCCCTAAATACCCAACAAGTCCAAAGCAATGAACTCCCAACCATGAAAACATTTCTTTAGCTCCTCCACTAGTGGCTCTCCTTTATTCATAGTCCCTTGAATCAAAATCATATTGGTCTTATAAAAATCCACAAATCACTTTAGGGAGAGTTTTTTGCCTACCCCCTCATGCCTCTAATATTAGCTAACATAATCCCCATCATGAGGCCAACTTGGGGGGGGTTTCCTACTCTACGAAACCCATATAGCAACTTCTATCTTCCATGCCAGCCTACTTCTCTAGCCACCTATTCCTACACATGCTTAAGTGCATATCTCGTCCTTGTTGGAATGTGTGTTTTGCATTGGTGTATGAATTTCTCATTTTCTCAATATTCTAAAAGTCCCTACATTAGAAACCCCGAAATATTTGGAAAGATCCAACCCTAGACCTCATGAGGCCCCTACATCCTGGAGAGGAGGCCCATACATCAACTGATATGGTCCTTGGATTCTTGAGAGCCAAGTTAGTGATGCACCTACACATGCACATAAATGACACACATAAGCCACACATGTAAAATGTACACATAGATGATGCACTCACACACATAAGTGACATGCCTGACATAAGTGATGCACCTAACTTATATGTATGAACCTACCCACTCCCCTAACCTACACATCCACACATATAAATGAGACACCTGACATTCCCAATCCACCTCACATCAAGGAGTACAAATTTTCATAAGAAACCTCTATTTTCAATAATTGATGCTTCCACCTTTAGTATTATTCCTATAATACCCCAATCTTGATCTTATAGAAAACTCTTATTTGGCAATTTTATTAGGCCATGAGATAGATATACCATGGTGATTTTGTTTGGAAAAAAAAATTTGTAGCATGACTATTTGTGACCAATAGCAAAAGAAAGCTTCAAGGCTGACTAAGGGAGGATATCAATGGGATATCAGTTCACCAATGAAGAAGAGTAAGGGGATCCAATGGGGGAATTACATATGCCTTGTGAGAATTCCCCATTTGAACCATGAGCCTCCTTATGCTAAGTTAATCTTGAGCCCATAACATTACCTAGTAAAGAATAATGAAAAGTTATAAAATAAAGAAAGGTGATTTGAGACTTAGGAGTATTAATGTAAAATAGCCTAATCCCTATTTAGAAGTAGTTGCCTCCTATTTTGGTGGAACTAAGAAAAAAGTGGAGGAAAAAATCCCCCCTCGTTTCTCTTTCACTTATCCATTCAAGAAAAATTCGAATAGGGAAAGAGAGACTATAAAAAGAGGAAGTTTATGAATAAAAGATAGGGTTTTAGAGAAATGGAAATCAACCCACTTGATAGTTGAATCATAGAAGCATGAAATAGTGACTTTTGAGAGATACTAGACACCATTAGAGAGCATTCAACCACCATAAAAAATATTAGATGATTGTTGGCATGTTTTCTATGTATAAAGTTATAAAATATCATCCCAGAGGTATCATATCGTTGAAAATAAAACTATAGCACGCCATTGTTTGGCACACCTTTACCATACTAAATAGAACATAAGGGAAGGACATGCTTGAGGGACTATGTAATAGACAAAGGATGGCTTCCTATGTTGTGTGGATCAAGGTGAAGTGTACCATGAGCTAGGCTAGTTGAAAGAATAAGTAAACTTCTCAGCAAGGACATCTTGGGTGATTTTGACAAAGGTTTAAGCAGTTGTCAGAATTAAAGTTTCCTTCTTCTCAACGGTGAACTCATAGTCGGCATGGGAGCGATGTTCTAAACCAAAAAAACCTATGGTAGGGAGGAAATCAGTTCCCACACAATCAACTTCCCCGAAACATATTTACAAGAAGAAGATACGTATTTTAAAACATTTATTTGTTATGAGAATTAATGTAAGTTTGTAACCTTGCTGTTATGGTTGCTTAAAAAGGATTCTTGGGTGCAATTTGTATTTCTTTTGTCTACCCTACATTCTATTGACAAATCAATGCAATATTTTTGTATCTTAAAGAATTATTGTCACTCAAATGATGATCATGATATATTATCTTGGAAAATATGCAATTCTAATGGTTATATTTTTTGACAGGGAATGTATGCACACTGCTTTGTATAGTTTATTCAAATGGTTTGACAAATAGCTATCCATTCTTGAAGTAGTGCATTCCTCATGGGTTTCCTAGATAACACCAATAGTCATTATCAGTATTGGCACATGCTATTCATCCACTTTCCTATGCATTTGTTTGGAAATTGTTGTGGATTAAGCTTGCCTAGTCACTATGCAATCTAATTTGTAGACATGTCTAGTAGCCTCTAACCTGGAAAAGAAAGAAAAATATGCAAACTCAATCTTCATGATAGGGTATGAATTAGATTGTTTTAATAAGTAACTATCATTATAATAGAACTTCCATATTAGTTACGATTTGGTTTCAGTCAATGCTATGTTCTGTACAAATATATTTGATGAGCCACTTCGGTCAATTTGAACAAAGTCGTGCAAATTGACTTGATCCTCATAATTTCTTGTAGCCATCATGTATACTCCTTGGTACCTTAATTCCAATGTATGACTTGCCACTCCAAACTATAATGCCATAGAGTGAAGGAAATTGTTGATCCATGTAGTTGAGTGTCTCTAGCTCTATACACCCCCACTAGACTCATTCCTACCATTTAAATTTATTTACATGTGCCAATCACACTGAGGAAAATCACGAATTTTCCTTAAGAAATCAACATGGTCTCTTACTTCTTGATATTAAAAATTAGGATGAACATGAAGATCCCTTTTCAAGGCAAGTTAGGGAAAGGATAACAGGTGGGTTGAATTTGGTGCATATGCCCTTCTCCCTCCAAACATGAACTAATATAGGCAGTCATAGAGTTGGCTTGACTTCACTTATATTAGATCAATTGTCTTCAATTAAATTTCAGATTTATTCTATGCCAAACTTTGACAATTTTTCCATCTGAATCAATAAGCGATGCTCTCCTTCAATTTATGCTAGATTTTTACTGTTCTATGTTTCATTTATTTTTGTTGGAGTTGCACTTCCTTTTGTTTTAGACTTACAAGTTTGTATAGGTGATCTTATCCTTTCTAGTAACAAGAGAAGGCGACATCAGTTGGCCTTAAAGAGTCTCTATAAGGCATCAATCAAATATTTTGGAAATATCTAGTTTATTCATATATGCTTAAGACATTTTCTGATATTTATGTACCATGCAAAGATAAGTTAGAGTCGGGAAAAACATTATTCAAAAGAAAAGGAGCATTGCATCTTTCTCCTATGTCTAGGTTCATCAATGATGATTTGAGAATTGAAAGTATTGAGAGATGTTTGTTATATTTGCATGATGTTATTGATATTATTCATAATAAGGGTTTGTTTCCCTACAATCCTTCTTCCTAGTTGAAATGGTGAGTTTTGAGCAACACCAAGTCTTTGAACAGATTATTTATTGTAATTGGGTATGTTTCTACAACTTTTGTAATTGCATTGTTTTAAGTCATGAAATAAATCTTGAGTACATTCTTGTTGGTTAGGTATTTATAATGATATATGAATTGGACGTTCATTGACCTCATGGCCTAGTGCTCTACGTAAAGAACCAATTAGAGTACCAAATCCCTAACTAAACATTTATCTCACAACACAAAAAATGACATGCATAGTGCTAAATCTTTACTAGCACGGACAACTGGTAGGCTCTAAAGGCAATAGAAATTTTAGGTTTCAAAGGGTATCTTGCAACATATAGGATATAGGAGTGGATCAACAAATGTTTATAAAATATTAGCAAAGAACTTGCTTGTGGGTTTTTTGTTTTCACTCGAACGAGTAACTAAACAATAATGTGTACCGAAAGTTTGGCATGCCTTTGTTCCTTTGAAGTGATATGAATGTGTTTAAGGTTCTATAATCCCATGTTATCTAAGATGAAAACCTTGATTAGTTTTTACACCATATTTGTTTGGCATTCATTTATAGATACAATTCATAAATTTATCGAATCACAACATTTGATATGAACATGCAACATCATCAGCTATTCAATAAGAAAGTTTTTATATATACTAATATAGAGTATGGAAAAGTACGTCTATAATTTGCATGTGAATGAAACTAGTTTGTACTACATTAAGCATGCAAAGTGTGTTGTGATTGTGTGTATATAGTGTGCCCTTATTTTGGTTGCTTTCTCAATGAATAGAATGTGTTGCTATGTGAAAGTTTGTTGTTGTTGTGTTGGTTATGTTTTCTATAATAATTGGAGATCCTTTATTTTTATCCCCCTTAGAATGACTGTGGTATTCCTTCAAAAGCTTGGTTGCTCCCATTATAAGTTGTTTACATTGTGTTGTTTATAACATGAACAATGCTTTTATATTTGTGTTGTACAGGATTGTTATAAAGTGATATGAGAGCCAAGGTTACAACACTAGGGATTGTATGGGCTTAGAGATTATTTAATGGAAATGATATTGATGTATTGTTAAGCTAACAAGGTGTTCATGTGAACAGAGACTAATTTCCCATTAAGCCTTGCAGGAACTACAAAGTTGCAGGGAAGACAATGAAAGGATAACCAAGGCCTATAGAGAACAAAACCAATCAAATGTTTCCCTATTGCAAAGCTTGACATAAATGCAGAGACAATTACATGAACGAAAGGTTTCTAGTACTGGAGAAAAGAGTCATTTGAGGAAGACAGTCAAAGCACCAAAGGGAAGGCCTCTAGTGATGGGACATATACCCGATCTACGACATATAATCAACAAACAACTTCCATTGAAGAGTCTATGGAACTCAACCTCTTCATCTCATAAAAAGAAAAAGAGAAAGCATTCCAAAGATCAATTGATAGGGTAATTTAAAAAGATGAACCACCAACATTCAGTGGTGAGGTGAAATTGGGACAAGAAGAAGAGGATTGTCTTCTTGGTATTTAGAAGTACTTCCAAGTACATGACTATTTTGGAAATACGAAGGAAAGGGTGTCTATTTTTAATCTAAATGGAAGAGCTTCTATATGGAAAAATCATTTGAGACAGGTAAAGAGGGTCAAGGAGAGGAAAATTCATTGGAAGCAGTTCAAAAAGTACTTTCAACATAAATACTTGTTAGAAAAAGTACTATGATAACAAGGTCAAAGAATTTCATTAATCGAGGCTAGGAAAAATGACCATGGATGAGTACATGAACATATGCTTGGAGCTGCTTCAATATGTCGATTATATCAAAGATGAAAAGGTAAAGATTTGACAATTTCTAAGTGGCTTGCCTCATTCTTATCAAGATAGGGTTTAATTTGATGAGCCTGAGAATCTTGATGAGGCAATCACAAAGGCTAGGTATTACTACAAACAATACAAGAACAAATCATGGCTCGATGAGGCATGGAAGGAAAGAAAGAGAGTGGAGATTGAGCAGAGACAAAAGGGATTCAAAACCCCTCCATATAGAAATTAGCACAAATGTTTTCAACTAAGAAACCCAGCACATAGTAGAAACAAACGAGTTGAAACAATGGGAAAGAGGCCAAGAGAACCCATGAAATGTTGGGGATGCGAGGAATACCATTTTCTTAGAAATTACCCCATAGATCGAATACAAGAGTGATGCCCACAACATCCAAGAGGCCACTACAACGAATGACATTGCAAGGAAAATCCCTAGAATTCATGGAAATTTGGAAGATCAACAAGCATATTGTCACCTACCCAAAATTTGAGAATAATTATTTTATGTTATTATCCTTGTTGCAAAATATTTGTGCTAAAATGCAATTTCAAAGTTTTTGAAATTATGACCAATTTGGGTCAAAAAGGCATGTAATGACTCATTATTATTATTTTATAAAATAAAAAGGGGGACAAACACTCAAGAAAGTTGTTACAAGAATGTTCACTGGCCCACTAGGAGGAATGGAAGCTGTTGGAAGGCTTGGGACAGATGGCAGCATTTGCACTCTACCTCTAGTTGTTGGTATAGGAAAACTACCCCCTAATTTTATGGCATTTCCCCCTCCAGGTGGAGGGAGGTGAGCAGGTAGCTCACTAATGACCAGTTAATTACAAAGACCTAGGAAGCCTATAAAGGCAATTCGAATTGAGCAGGGAGCTCTTACATTCTTTTCTGCATAAAATTTTTCCTCATGTGCATCAGGTGATGACTGAGAGAGTTGAATAGGGGAGGTTGAGGGGAGTGCAATTGTAAGGTTGCAAATAAATTTTGAGAGGAAATACCAGAGGTACTGGTGCAGGTCTCCTTGACTGCTGAGTATGTAAGACTGGATAACTACTTGCTACTGCAAGATTGAAGACCAAGCTTCTAAGTTTCCTCCTCTTGGTGGTTCAGTGAACAGGCTCAAGGGTCCTAAGGCAGACATCTAGATTGTCTTCAGGAGTTGGTTGTGTGGAACAGGCTTCTGGGGTGTTTGTCCACTCACCTACAGGTTCAGGTTCTACCTATTCTTTGATCATTCTGTCTGCATGTCGAAAATAATGGTGATTTTAAGATCTGATGCTTGATTGAATTCAAATGATAGAATAAATATTCTCTCTGTATTTTTCCCCATGCAAATACATGCATCGTACTCTAGTGCAGAGAAGTAGTTAAGTGGACAAATTGGTAGGCTGAAAGCCTGATTTCAATGAAGTGATGTATACTATGATGTTTCTTTTACAAGCCCTACTGTCCTAAAAAAAGAAAAAAAAATAGAATGCAGGAAGCTAAACAAGACAGTATCTCATGAACAGGTGTAAAACAATTGTTTATTTCTTATTCCAGGAAAAATACACGTTATTTTTGCATAGATTTCAGTATCCATTTCAGTCCTATCTTTTCAAAGTAAACAATACTAGCATCTCTAGTTAGAATCCTCATGTTTTATAAGCATCTCATAATTTAAGAAAATCTCTGTTAAAATTTTTTGATCTGTCTTCATGGACCTAAAAACTCAAGAAAAATCATACAGAATAACATCAACAGGTATGACAGCTTGCATCCATTTCCCATTTGTAAGCAACACTTCAAATCTGCACATTCCATTATCTTTCCTTTACTGTTTTTTTTATATAGATCGTTTTGCAGTCATCAAGCTGGAAACCCTAGAATTCCTTCTTCCCTATCTTTCTACTCAGGCATGCAAACTACCGATTACCCACATTCATAGAATTAAAAACTAGGTTTTTAAGAAATAGCATGAATCCCCATCGTTAAATATTAGAAACATGTTCAACCCTATCGCATTTAAACATTGAAACTAGACGAGCTAATAACAGGCGGGGAGAACAAAAATCCCAACCCCGAAAGCTTCGACATCAAAAAATATCAGACATTAAGTTCAGTTGAATTCTCCTGTGCTCATGGAGTTATCCCTTTTTAGATTTTAATCATACAAAACAAACGCAGAACGATCCTGAAAATATTTTCCTCATGACGCTAACAAACCTATTAAAACGAGGGTTACCCTCTTAAATAGTCCAAATTAGACCCGGTCGAGGACACCTACGAGGTTCAGACAATGCCGAGACTTACCAAGGTTTAGCGCCCTTGTTTTACCCAAGCCGTCGCCATAGAAAGGTTCCAGTCGTTTTAGCACCTGTCAGGTCCCATAGAGACATAGGTTATCATAAGCTCGAAAAAACACCGAACTAAAGACAAAAGTTGGGACACTATCGTATTAACGCGAGTATTGCTGGACTCTTACCTAGGTTCAAAACCCCCGGCTCGAGACACTCCACACCAGCAAACGACGAAGCACATTCAGTTACGGTTTTGATAGTTGTTGACTCAAAGAATTAAACTATTCCCAAACTGTGCAAACCATCATGCGAATACTACATAACTTTTCTTACCTGTGAGTGTTGGCCCTCGACGAGTTCTCCCGCCACCTTGAGAAAGTTAGGAAGTCAACCCGATGTTGAAATGGTATCATTGCCCGAACGCTACAAGGTTTTGGCCAAAACAATCCACTAAAGCTCTAGACAGATGCTTCCTCAAACACGAGAAAACCTACCCAGAGACAGTAGCTAGATGAGATTTCACTTCCCTGTTGTAGGCACACAGCCCGCAGGTCTCAGGTTCAAGCCTGGGGCAGGCTATGAACACCAAAACTTCCCTGTAACGTTCAGTCGGCCTCTTGCTATGAAAACGCATAAGACTGAATGAATCCCAAGGTCGCTCCAACGTAGTTTTGGGCATCTTTCAAGTTAGGGTTCATCCAACGGCCGAAACTCCTTGGGATCAACGACGGCCCTTGGCTATCGTCCGCGTGGAAGGCAAGTGCTAGTGCATTCATTACCTCATTAATTACTGCCTCCACGACGTTTCCAAATCATCCATCATGGAAGGCAATTGCCAGTTACAGCGAGGATCTATATCACCATCTGCATCAACCCTTTCACGTGCTATCGGCTAGGTAGCATCGCACTCCGGCACCATTAATTACAACCAGGCTAGGACTTCAATGCCTGTACCTAAGTCGATGATGGGTCCAAACTCTTCACACTTGCATTTAATAGCACCACAGCACCTTCCACGACGAGAACCAACATTAAGATCACCACAGCACCTGCCATGCAACAGATCCATTCAAACATCGTGAGATTATTACGACGAACCCTTGGTTGGTAACTATAGAAACCATATTGTAATTGTTAACACTTAGCACGACCCTTGCCATCGTGAGGTTATAATCTCAATTTGGTAGCAACATAATATATAAAACATAATATGGTAGTCACTCTACGATAAACACACCATTATAATATAAAGCACATTACCACTTTAATGCATCACGGTAATATAAAAACAAATAATATATTTGCCACTATATTATGGTTGTCCAATATTTAAAAAAAAAACAATACCATTTGTAAAATGCAATAGCCTTCATCTCTAGTGTCTTTTAAAGCATCGCACTTACCTTTAGTCTAAGCCACCCAAGCTTTGTCGATGCTAATCACTGACGGATGAATTAGTATGCTCGAAAAGACGGGATATTATCGTCACCATTTTGGCATAGTAATTTGCCACGTAAACTTACCTGATACATGTATTTTGTCTTTCCATCACATGCATCGCTGCATTCAACCCTAGGATGTTTTTATCACAATGATTGAAATAGATATCTGGGCTCAAACGCACACCTAAATCTTGGAAGAGCTTAAGACTTGTGTCCAACTGGACGTCTACTGAAAAATACAGTTACCATTATATTTCTGGAATTTGTCATGTTAACCTTACCTATGAATCTGCGCAAGAAGGACAGGTACGTATGCTTTAGCATGTTAAGCTAAGTAAGCCTCAGGCATCTCGTAGGACCCCTTCCATCGTCATAAAGAAACAACTATCAGTATCATCCTAAGATAACTCGTAGTACTGATAACACGGGCAGAAGAAATTAATAGTACAAACATGTCGGTACCGCTAATCTATCATTAGCTAAAAAGAAATTAAATGACGGCTACAATTATGACTTTAGAAATTAACACTGACCTTATGAGTATTTAGTACTTCGCATTTACAATTATTAGCATTTATTGTTGAATTAAAATTTTTAAATTTTTTTGAAATTTTCGGGATGTTACATGTGGTATCAGAGCTTATGTTCGAACACTAGGCCAAAAGCGGTCCAAGAAACACACACAAAAAAAAAAATTGACTATGAAATTCCTTGCTAACTCAAATTATTTTGTCATATACATAATTGTTTTCTTTTTGAAATTTTTTTTTACAGTTATGGAAGGATTAGATGAACGGATGGACGACAGATTTCCACCAAACAGCCATAGTACGAAACAGCAATTCCATGGCAATCTAGACCATAGCTCATCAAAATTATTACGTGCTTTCCAAGAATTGAAAGCAGAAATAAGATCGGTAAAATGGGACAATGAAAGAATTATGAGAACCCAAGAGCAACTGAAGCAAGCGTTGTTCGACCAATACCCACTGGATGAACAAGAAATAGAACATACCTCCGAGACTAAAGACTTGCCCTATGAGGGCAGAAATAAGCAAGCAAAAACAGCCGGTGGAAATAGTAACTCAACATCATCAAGAGCTGCCAAACAACTAGGTAACAAAAAGCATAATTGTTCTAGTGACAGCAATGAGGAAGATTTCAAGCCAAAGCGCAAAAGAAGTAAACAATACGAGCAGATATCCGGTGAGTTCAAGAAAATCAAACCCCCAATTTTCAATGGCAAAACAGAGAAAGGAGAGACAGCAGAGGCATGGCTGTCCGGCATGAAAAAGTATTGCCAGATCTACGACTATTCGGAGTCCTTGAAGGCAAAAATGGCAATTTATAATCTGACAGGAAAGGCGGATATTTGGTGGCAAGACCTCAAAAGGGTAGAAGGCATAAAAAACCGAGATGTGAGTTGGAGTACTTTTAAGAGATACTTCAAGAAGAAATTTTTATCCGAGCAGTACTATGAAGAGAAGTCCAAGGAATTTTATGATCTAAAGCTAGGAACGATGAACGTGAAAGAGCTGAATAGCAAATTTCTGAGTTTGCTAAGGTACGTGCCGTACATGGTGGAAGAAAAACCAAAAATTCAAAGATACCTGAGTTTCTTACCCTTTCACATCAAAGACAGGATAGAGTACGACAGCCCAAAAACATTGGAAGAGGCCATGAGGAAGGCAAACTTTTGCTTCGACCAGAATAGGAAAAAGGAAGGGGTGCCTAGCTGGAGAAACCCAAGACCCAATCACTTCGAACAGAAAAAGAAAATTTTCAAATATGGTGGGAATTCTGGATTCCAGAGGAAAAACTTTCAGAATCGGAATTTTCAAGGAAACAGTTCCAGAAATTATCAACAGCAGAAATTTACAGCACCCCGAAATATTCCCAGTATTGCCCAAACCAATGAACAGAAACCACCTATAAAATGCTTCGAGTGTCAAGGACCTCATTATGCCTCGGACTGTCCTCTTAAGAAGGGGACAACTAACCATATTCATTCAGTAGAATCGGAAGCCACAGTGGGAGATTTGGTGAGAGAAGTACCCAGAATTAGTGCAACATTAGACAACCGGCAAGCAGAACACCAAGTCTCCATGGTGGAGGTTGAAAGTATGCTACAAAACCACCCAGTTTCTATCCTGATTGACCCTGGCGCTAGTCTAAGCTATGTATCACCAGTTATTGCAGAAAATATCAAGTTAAAAACAGAAAAATTCAATAAACCCCGGTTAGTTAGATTAGTGACAGGAATGAAAAGAAAGGTTTCTGATTTTGTGGAAGAATGAGCTTTATCTATGAATCAACTAACAACGTTGGTTAAGTTAAATATTCTGCCATTAGGATCATATGATATCCTAATCGGTATGGACTGGTTAGAGACCCATCATGTCATTCTAAATTGTTATGAGAAAAGTTTCATTTGTCTGGACGATCAAGCAAGGACAGCAGAAGTAAAAGGCATCCCCAGGAAGACAATTGTTACACAGATTTCAGCCATGCAAGTAAAAACGTCAGTCAGAAAAGGGTGTCAGATGTTTGCAGTAAATGTGGTGTATGATGAGTCGAGTACCAAGGAGGATAGACTGAAAATTGAAGACATACTTGTCTTAAATAATTTTAGAGACATCTTTCCTGAAGAGATCCCAGAGTTACCCCCCAAAAGAGACCTAGATTTTACTATTGAATTAATACCATGTGAAGTACCAAGTTCTAAAGCCCCATACCGAATGAATGTACTAGAGTTGAATGAGTTAAAATCTTAGTTGAAGGAGCTAATCGATAAAAAGTATATAAGACCCAGTGTATCCCCTTGGGGAGCACCAATCATTTTTGTCAAGAAGAAGGATGGTACCCTAAGACTTTGTATAGATTATCAGCAACTGAATAAAATGACAATAAAAAATAGATATCCGCTACCCCGCATTGACGATCTATTCGATCAGCTGCGCGGAGCAACGATATTCTTGAAGATCGATTTACGGTTTGGGTACCATCAGGTTCATGTGAAGGAGGAAGACATTTGCAAAACAACTTTTAGAACTCGTTATGGGCACTATGAGTTTGTTGTCATGCAGTTTGGGTTGACTAATGCCCCTGCTGTATTTATGTGCTTGATGAACAAAATTATGCACAAATACTTAGATAAGTTCGCAGTAGTGTTCATCGACGACATTCTAGTATACTCTAAGAACAGGGCAGAGCACGACGAACACATACGCATCATTTTGCAAGTCCTGTTGCAAGTCCTGAGGGACCACCAGTTATATGCTAAGTTCAGCAAGTGTGATTTCTACAAAGATAAAATTCAGTATTTAGGGCACATAATCTTCGAAGAAGGAATTTCAGTCGACGCCGCCAAGATAAAGGCCATTAATGAATGGTCGGTCCTAAAGACGTGACAGATGTGCGATCATTCATGGGCATTACTAGTTACTACAGAAAATTCATTGAAGGATTTTCAAGGATTGCAAACCCCATCACTCCTTGCAGAAAAAGGGAAAGAAGTTTGTCTGGGACCAGAAATGTGCAGACAGTTTTAAAAGGTTAAAGGAATTACTGACTTCAGCGCCTATTTTAAGAATTGCAAACCCTAATAAATATTTTGTAGTATGTACAGACGCATGTAATGATGGGCTTGGAGGAGTAGGAGGGTCATGATGTAGCCTATGAGTCTAGAAAGCTGAAAATACATGAGAAAAACTATTCTACTTACGATCTAGAGTTGCTAGCAGTAATTCATGCCTTGAAAATGTGGCGGCACCACCTTGTGGGCAGAAAATTCACCTTGATGACAGATAACATGGGACTGAAATATTTGCTAGATTAGACGAATTTAAATGCTAGACAAGCTAGATGGCTAACCTTCCTAAGTGAATATGATTTCGAAATTCAGCATATTAGAGGGAAAGAAAATAAGGTCGCGGATGCGTTAAGTCGTAACGCAAAAATACATTTTATTTCAGCTATCAGCACATATGCCACAGATTTGGAAAAACAGATTTTTGAAGGCATTAAAGAAGATGAACTGTACATAAAATTACAGGAAAAGTCTGCAGTAAGCAATTCTGAAAATTCTGTAACAGATTTTAGTTTGAAGGAAAATGGCCTATTGCTGTACAAAAACAGATTGTATGTACCTAACGCACCCGCAGTAAAAATTATGATCTTGGATGAGATGTACAAAAGTCACTATTCTTGCCATCCAGGTTATCAGAAAACCATCACCATGCTACGGAAAGAGTATTATTGGCCCAGAATGAAGGATGAGGTATCAGAATACATAGCTAAGTGTTTTGACTGTCAAAAGGTAAAGGTAGAACACCAACACCCTGCAGGATTACTACAGCCATTGCCCATACCCAACTGGAAGTGGGAAATCATAAGTATAGATTTCATCACAGGGTTACCCAAGAATCAAAAAGCTCATGACTCCATCATGGTAGTGGTGAACAAACTTAGCAAGGCAGCCCATTTTATCCCCTTCAAAACTACACATAAAGCCCCTGATATTGCAGAGATTTTTATGAAGCAAATTTTCCGACTACATGGGATACCCAAGGTGATAGTTTCAGACAGAGACTCAAAGTTCACAGGAAATTTTTGGAGGTCTTTGTTTAAAGGGTTAAATACCACTTTAAATTTCAGCGTCGCATTCCATCTGCAAACGGATGGGCATACTGAAAGGGTGAACCAAGTATTAGAGGACATGTTCAGGATGTATGTGAAAGACTAGCCTGGTAAGTGGGAGGACTACTTGCATTTGGCCAAGTTTGTGTACAAAAATCACTACCATGCCTCAGCCAAGCTCAGCCTGTTTGAAATTCTATACGGCAGGAAATATAACACACCCGTTTCATGGAGTGACCCAGTTAGTAGAGTCACTTTAGGGCCTGAATTATTGCAGGAGTTAGAACAAATCATCAAGCAGGTACAAGGAAATCTTAAAGCTGCCCAAGATCGGCAGAAGAGCCAAGAAGACCTTAAAAGGACTCATAAAGAGTTCCAGGTTGATGAGCACGTTTTTCTAAGGTAAGGCCGAAAAAGAGCTCACTAAAGTTGGGGAGTTGTGCCAAACTGGCACCCAGGTATTGTGGCCCTTTCAAAATTTTGGCAAGGATTGGGCCTGTAGCATATCAATTGGACTTACCCTCAAACCTCAAAATCCATAATGTTTTCACATTTCATTTTTAAAGAAATATGTGCATGATCCTACTCATGTTGTAAATTGGAATAATGTTCAGGTGGAACAAGGCAGTGATTTTCCGGTGGAACCGGACTGTATTCTCGCAAGGAAAGAAACTCTACTCTGGAACTGCACCGTTGGCCAAGTAAAGGTGCAATGGAAACACTTTAGCCCAGCAGAGGCAACCTGGGAGTTGGAGAGTAGTATGCGGGCTACATACCCAACTCTGTTCCAAGAACACTCTAGGAGTGAATAAAGCAACATCGAGGACGATGTTGAGACTTAAGGGGGGGTGTATGTCACCTACCCAAATTTTGAGAATAATTATTTTATGTTATTATCCTTGTTGCAAAATATTTGTGCTAAAATACAATTTCAAAGTTTTTGAAATTATGACCAATTTGGGTCAAAAAGGCATGTAATGACTCATTATTATTATTCTATAAAATAAAAAGGGGGACAAAGACTCAAGAAAGTTGTTACAAGAATGTTCACTGGCCCACTAGGAGGAATGGAAGCTGTTGGAAGGCTTGGGACAGATGGCAGCATTTGCACTCTACCTCTAGCTGTTGGTATGGGACAACTCCCCCCTAATTTGATGGCATTTCCCCCTCCAGGTGGAGGGAGGTGAGCAGGTAGCTCACTAATGACCAATTAATTACAAAGACATAGGCAACCTATAAAGGCAATTCGAATTGAGAAGGGAGCTCTTACATTATTTTATGCATAAAAGTTTTCCTCGTGTGCATCAGGTGATGAATGAGAGAGTTGAATAGGGCAGGCTGAGGGGAGTGCAATTGTAAGGCTGCAAATAAATTTTGAGAGGAAAGACCAGAGCTGCTGGTGCAGGTCTCTTTGACTGCTGAGTCTGTAAGACTGGATAACTACTTGCTGCTGCAAGATTGAAGACCAAGCTTCTAAGCTTCCTCCTCCTGGTGGTTCAGTGAATAGGCTCGGGGATCCTAAGGCAGACATCTAGACTGTCTTCAGGATTTGGTTGGGAGGAACAGGCTTCTGGGGTGTTTGTCCACTCACCTACGGGTTCAGGTTCTACCTATTATTTGATCATTCTGTCTGCATGTCGAAATTAATGGTGATTTTGAGATCTGATGCTTTATTGAATTCAAATGATAGAATAAAGATTCTCTCTGTATTTTTCCCCATGCAAATACATGCATCGTACTCTAGTGCAGAGAAGTAATTAAGTAGATAAATTGGTAGGATGAAAGCCTGATTTCAATGAAGTGATGTATACTATGATGTTTCTTTTACAAGCCCTACTGTCCTAAAAAAAGAAAAAAAAATAGAATGCAGGAAGCTAAACAAGACAGTATCTCATGAACAGGTATAAAACAATTGTTTATTTCTTATTCCGGGAAAAATACACTTTATTTCTGCATAGATTTCAGTATCCATTTCAGTCCTATCTTTTCAAAGTAAACAATACTAGCATATCTAGTTAGAATCCTCATGTTTTATAAGCATCTCATAATTTAAGAAAATCTCTGTCAAAAATTTCTGATCTGTCTTCATGGACCTAAAAACTCAAGAAAAATCATACAGAATAACATCAACAGGTATGACAGCTTGCATCCATTTCCCATTTGTAAGCAACACTTCAAATCTGCACATTCCATTATCTTTCCTTTACTATTTATTTTTTATATAGATCATTTTGCAGTCATCAAGCTGGAAACCCTAGAATTCCTTCTGCCTTATCTTTCTACTCAAGCATGCAAACTACCAATTACCCACATTCATAGAATTAAAAACTAGGTTTTCAAGAAATAACATGAATCCCCATCGTTAAATATTAGAAACATGTTCAACCCTGTCACATTTAAACATTGAAACTAGACGAGCTAATAACAGGCGGGGAGAACAAAAATCCCAACCCCGAAAGCTTCGACATCAAAAAATATCAGACATTAAGTTCAGTCGAGTTCTCCTGTGCTCATGGAGTTATTCCTTTTTAGAGTTTAATCATACAAAACAAACGTAGAACGATCCCGACAGTATTTTCCTCATGACGCTAACAAACCTATTAAAACGAGGTTTACCCTCTTAAACAGTCCAAATTATTTACAAGCACGGCCATTTCGACCCTCGTCACACTCTTAACACCAGTTAGACCCGGTCGAGGACACCCACGAGGTTCAGACAACGCCGAGACTTACCAGGGTTTAGCGCCCTTGTTTTACCCAAATCGTCGCCATAGAAAGGTTCCAGTCGTTTTAGCACCTGCCAGGTCCCATAGAGACAGAGGTTATCATAAGATCGAAAAAACACCAAACTAAAGACAAAAGCTGGGACACTATCGTATTAACGCGAGTATTGTTGGACTCTTACCTGGGTTCAAAACCCCCGGCCCGAGACACTCCACACCTGCAAACGACGAAGCACATTGAGTTACGGTTTCGATAGTTCTTGACTCGAAGAATTAAACTATTCACAAACTATGCAAACCATCATGCGAATACTACATAACTTTTCTTACCTGTGATTGCTGGCCCTCGACGAGTTCTCCCGCCACCTTGAGAAAGTTAGGAAGTAAACCCAGTAACAAAACGATATCATTGCCCGAACGCTACGAGGTTTTGGCCAAAACAATCCACTAAAACTCTGGACAAATGCTTCCTCAAACACGAGAAAACCTACCCAGAGACAGTAGCTAGATGAGATTTCACTTCCCTGTTGCAGGCACACAGCCTGCAGGTCTCAGGTTCAAGCCTGGGGCAGGCTATGAACACTAAAACTTCCCTGTAACGGTCGGTCGGCGTCTTGCTGTGAATACGCATAAGACTGAATGAATCCCAAAGGTCGCTCCAACGTAGTTTTGGGCATCTTTCGAGTTAGGGTTCATCCGATGGCCGAAACTCCTTGAGATCAACGACAGGCCTTGGCTATCGTCCACGTGGAAGGAAAGTGCTAGTGCATTCATTAACTCATTAATTACTGCCTCCATGACATTTCCAAATCATCCATCGCGGAAGGCAATTGCCAGTTACAGCGAGGATCCATATCACCATCTGCATCAACCCTTTCACGTGCTATCGGCCAGGTAGCATCGCACTCCAGCACCATTAATTACAACCAGGCTAGGACTTCAATGCCTGTACCTGAGTCTATGATGGGTGCAAACTCTTCACACTTGCATTTAATAGCACCACAACACCTTCCACGACGAGAACCAACATTAAGATCACCACAGCACCTGCCACGCAACATATCCATTCAAACATCGTGACATTATTACGATGAACCCTTGGTTGGTAACTATAGAAACCATATTGTAATTGTTAACACTTAGCACGACCCTTGCCATCGTGAGGTTATAATCTCAATTTGGTAGCAACATAATATATAAAACATAATATGGTATTTACTCTACAATAAACGCACCATTATAATATAAAGCACATTACCACTTTAATGCATCACGGTAATATAAAAACAAATAATATATTTGCCACTATATTATGGTTGTCCAATATTAAAAAAAAAAACAATACCATTTGTAAAATGCAATAGCCTTCATTGCTAGTGTCTTTTTAAGCGTCCCACTTACCTTTATTCTAAGCCACCCAAGCTTTGTCGATGCTAATCACTGACGGTTGAATTAGTATGCTCGAAAAGACATGCTATTATCGTCACCATTTTGGCATAGTAGTTTGCCACGTAAACTTACCTGATACATGTATTTTGTCTTTTCGTCACATGCATCGCTGCATTCAACCCTATGAGTTTTTATCACAATGACTGAAACAGATATCTGGGCTCAGACGCACACCTAAATCTTGGAAGAGCTTAAGACTTGTGTCCAAATGGACATCTACTGAAAAATACAGTTACCATTACAGTTTTGGAATTTTTCATGTTAACCTTACCTGTGAATCTGCGCAAGAAGGACAGGTACGTATGCTTTAGCATATTAAGCTAAGTAAGCCTTAGGCATCTCGTAGGACCCCTTCCATCGTCATAAAGAAGCAACTGTCAGTATCATCCTAAGATAACTCGTAGTACTGATAACATGGGCAGAAGTAATTAATAGTACAAACATGTCAGTACCGCTAATCTATCATTAGCTAAAAAGAAATTAAATGACGGCTGCAATTATGACTTTAGAAATTAACGCTGACCTTATAAGTATTTAGTACTTCGCATTTACAATTATTAACATTTATTGTCGAATTAAAATTTTTAATTTTCGGGATGTTACACATATCACCATGCATCAGTGGTGGAAGTTGAAGTTAAGATTGCTAAATAATCTATTTCTATTTTGATTGATCCATGATTTAATCACAACTATGTTGCACTTGCAATCCTTGACTCATGTGTTCTTAGAAGAAGCAATCATAAGAAATCTTAGTTATTGTAGTTGGCAATATGAACAAAAACAAAGGTCAGTGAGATGGTGGAAGCATGTCTACTATAGATGAATGGCTTGGGTACATGGAAAAACTTGAACACTCTACCACTTCGATCATATGATGTCTTGATTGGTACAGATTGGTTGGAAGTGCATACGATAAAATTAGCTTGCTTCAACAAAAAATTTGACTACTTAGATGAGGATGGCAATTTAAGAATAATAAAAGGCATTCCAAAGGCTATCTTCATACTTTCATCCATGCAGTTGAAGAATACTTTTGGAAAATGTTGTCAATTGTTTGCAGTTTAGTTATTGGGTTCAATAGAAAGCAAGGAGCAAAAATTGGAAGATTATCTAATATTACAAGAGTTCAAATATGTGTTTCCTGATGAGATACCTATTCTACCATCCAAGAGGGATATTAATATTTGCATTGACCCCATGCATGGATATGTACCTATATCCAAAGATCCTTACATAATGAGCACTCCCAAACTAATGGATTTAAAGAATCAATTGTGAGAACTATTGGAGAAAGGATACATTAGGCCCGGTGTGTCACCTTACGGATCACCATTTTTGTTTGTCAAAAAGAAAGATGATGCTTTTATATTATGCATACATTACATACAATTGAATAAATTTACCATAAATAACAAATACCCATTGCCACATATTGATTACTTGTTTTTCCAGGTAAGAGGAGCAAGTGTATTTTCAAAATTGACTTTATATAAGGATATCACCAAGTCAAAATCAAGGATGAAGACATACACAAGACAACATTCAGGACAAGCTATCGCCACAATGAGTTTGTGGCAGTGCCATTTAGTCTTACCAATGCACCAACCACATTCATGTGTCTCATGACCAATATCTTCATAAGTATTTGGACACATTTGTACACAATTGTACTTGTATTTATTGATGACATACTTGTTTACTCAAAATTTGAAGAGGAGTCAAAATTTGAAGAGGAGCACGAAGAGCATCGTACAATAGTTTTGCAAGTTTTACGAGAACACCACTAGCTATACGTAAATTTCAGCAAGTATGAGTTCTATTAAAATAAAATACAATATCTGTGGCACATCATCTCAAAAAAAGGAATAGCGGTTGATCCAGAGAAGATTGAATCCATAAAGAGTTGGCCTACTCTTAAAAATGTGATAGATGTGTGATCCTTTATCGGTCTTGCAAATTACTATAGGAGGTCCATTCAAGGATAATTTCTCCAAATTTGGTCATCCAATAACTTCACTACAAAAGAAAGGGATAAATTTTGTATGGTCAACCAAATGTGAGGAGAGTTTGCAACAATTAAAACACCTGCTTACCAGTGCTCCAATTCTAAAAATAACAGACCTCATCAGGGACTTTGTGGTGTGCACAGATGCATGTGGAGTAGGACTTGGTGGAGTCCTTGTGCAAGACAATCATGTGGTGTGTTATGAACCCATAAAACTCAAAGACCATGAAAGAAACTATGTGGATCATGATATGGAACTTGTCGCTATAATACATGCATTGAATATGTCACACCATTACTTGATAGGAAGAAGTTTTGTACTCTTGGTAGACCATAGTGGGATGGAACATTTGTTTGATTGGCCACACTTGAATGCCATACAAGCTAGGTGGTTGGCATTCTTGAGTGAGTTTGAATTTGAAATAAATCCCGCAAAAGAGAAAGAGAACAAGGTAACGGATGCCCTCAGCAAGAGCATGCAAGTGATACATATGGAAACCATCAACACTTGTAAGTTTGATTTGAAATTCAGAGTGAGAGAATATCTTCAAGGTAATTAACATCTCATTCAAGTGAGAAATGGTTTGCGATGAGAGCCACTTGAACAAAATAATGTAGGTTATCAAATGGTTAAGGAGAGATTGTTGGTCTACAAGGGCAAGTTGTACATTCCCCAATCAAGGGAGTTAATATCACCCATCATGGAAGAGATGCACAAGAAACTGTATTTATGGCATCCAGGTTATCAAAAGATGATTTCTGTAGTAATTAAGGAATACCATTAGCCTGGAATGAAGGGATTTGTGGTGGCATATATTGCAAGGTGCTTTGAATTCCAATAGGTAAAAGTATAACACTAGCTTTCGACTGGCTTACTACAACCTTTTCCACTTCCAGAGTGGAAACAAGAACTGATCTCTATGGATTTTATCACTAGATTTCTCAAAACAGTTAAACAACATGATGCCATTGTGGTTGCAGTAGATAGACAAGCAAGGCTTCCCATTTCACTCTTGTCAAATCCACATACAAAGTGGTGATGTAACGAACCCCGTTACACTAGAAAGAAAACTCAACAACCTCCCTAGGACATCAAAGGAACCTCGGAGTCTACAAGGATATCAAATAGGAAAACCTTTTCCTATGGTGAATGAACACTCCAGGCATAGACAATTCATCACATTCAAACAACTCTAGAACAAATTAACTTACAGGAAATAAAACGACTGCCAACAGTAAGTATGCATTCCCATCAGCATAAAATTCCATTAAGTATTTTTTTTTCCATGAATCGTCATTGTTGTTAACACAATCAAACCATAATGATAGTTTACACATGCATTTCTCACTATTATTCTATATACTTGAAACCATGCATGCACAATCATGTAAATTGCAAACATGACTCGAATTATGGGTACTATGCCCACACCTATGATTGTTCAACATTCATGAACTTATTACTCTTCCTAAGTGTAATTTTAACATTAAGCACTAAACAACCATTCCGGTCCACACTATGTGTGACTCATAAACATAAAAATTCCATAGACTAACACTATGGAGCTCTCAGATGCTCCAAGAACTTCGTAACTAGAGCTTAATTATGCCAATACTCGCTCAAAATCAATCGCAAATTGATTTGTCATTGGCTTCAATTCTTGAACAAAAACCAATTAAACTCTTAACATCCATACCTTAATGCAAAAACAACACACATAACAGTTGAGTCGTGGACAGGTTCTCAACCAACTTAATCAAATAAACAACAAAAACATAAATATCCCATTTCTCCTTTTGTATGTTCATAAAACTAATCACAAGCATATAAATTTCAAAGAACAGGAATGTGAATTCCTTCTGTACATAACCATGCATAGAATATAACTAAATTATATGGAAAAGTCATTATATTCATATTTTGTATCATGAATACAATTCCTTCTGATTACAGAGCATAATACTTATATGGATCAGTAGAAAACACTTGTGCAACTAACTAGGAGTGAGGTACACTCCACCCAATCATAGGCTACATTTCTCATAAATCTCTCAGCAAGGTGCCACCCCCGAGTTGAAACTATGAATATTCTAGGAGAATACTCAGGGTTACAACTCAAGTTAAAATGGATCATGAGGTAGTTCCTTCTAGCCTAACACTCAAGACTTGGCACCCACCAATTCTATCTAGTATGATGTAGGACTTGGAACCCACCAATTATGTCTAGTATAATGCAGAACTTAGCACCCAACAATTTTGTTCAATATAGTGTAGTTCCTTCTCCAATCTATCCATCACAAATCTATACCAAAAACTTGTAGGAAATTAACACATGAAAAATTGATGGTTTTGTTTATGGTTTTTCCTTCCAAAAATTAGCATGAATGACATGCAAACTCCTCACTCCTCTTCTCTCCCCATTGAATGATAGGAAAAAACATAGCAATGTTCCTTTTTGCATACATGCACTCAGCTAGACAATTATCCTCAGCCATGTGGTCTTTCCCAAAAGACTCGCATCCCAACCCATGCACTAATTCCCCATTAGCACATAACTAAGGATTAAGGCTAATAAAAAGGTAATAATGATTAAAATATAATAAAGGTACTTTTTCACTCAAGGTTTGGTTGAGGTCATGGTGTAAGCTCCCTAGGATATCTACAACCCCCTTTTCTTTCTCAATTGTGGTTTCATATCCCCCATTCTTTTAGCGTTCGCCTCAGTCACAACCAACTGTATTTTATATTAATATTAATAGTGTTCATTTACATATTTAATTATTCAGCCCTTCAGGCAACTCATCAGCAAGATTTTCATCATTACATTAAATCGAGGGTTCAAAATTGGGGTATTACATTCCCCTCCCCTTAGACTAACATCTTCCTTGGTGTTCTAACTCTTGTGGACTCTATATAACATTTATATACAATCAAAATTTTCAAAAACAATGCAGGTGCTACTGCTGCATTATATCTTCCAAGTGGTATTCTTAGGGTTCTACCAGGTCCATTGGACCCTAACCTACCCCATTGTTCTACTCCTAATAACCTTAACCTTCCATCTCAACTTGTAAATTGGTTGCTTCAAGGATTATTTCTTCTATTCCACCTTCCAATTTAGTTGTGGGTTCTGCAATATTACGTGGGTTAGATTTATGGTTATCCCTTTTTGGGCATTTATTAAGGTAATGATAACATCCATAGCCCCAAAAATTAATGGTTGGTTGTGCTTTCTTTCCAACAGTTTTGGTTATTTGCATCCCACTCTTTGATTCCTCAATCTTATAGCAATTCCCACATGTTCGACCAAGTTGATGCTTTCTCAAAGGGTCTTTGTCCTCTCCCTTGGTGAGGGTTTCCAAAACATCATTTACCATGTTTTGCAAACGGATCGAATCTTGCAAGACCTGAAGATTCATTTCATTCTATTTCATATGAATCTTCCTCATTTATCCAAAGTTTTCTTGTAGATTTATCATAGTTCGAAGCATTTCTTCAGCAAGGTGGAAAAATGTTTGTTCAACCACCATCTTATACTTCTTTGGTATTTACAACATCACAGCTCTTTATGGTTGTCAACACTTCCCTCAATGATTCTTGTCCTGCTGAGGTTCCACAAGAGCTTGTTTGACTCTTGTTTAACCACTGAGAGATAGTAGCATCACTTTCGAGGATGAAGCTTTCTCTATGTAATCAAGAACCACAAATTCATTAGCCTAGCACCTTATATATATATATATATATAAAGGACAATGTATTTTTGCTATAGTAAATTCTACAAAATTTTCCTAACACCAAAGGACATTTAAAAGACATTCACAAACATTAAAAAAAACATCATGTCCATTACAGGCTTGATTCCTCCCCTTCCTGAGGGTTATCCTACCGACCTTCAATATCTTTGTTTCCTTCATCATAAGCACAACCATTATGCGTTTGATCATCCCCTGGAGGACTATCGTTGTTTTCTTTACTACATGCATGCATTGGATTGTCACTATTTACTTTGTTGTTTTTCTTTACTACATGCATGCATTGGATTGTCATTGAATTTGAATGATACTCTTTAAAAATTTGTTTTCTTCCTCACAGAACTCGACTTTGCCTTTTAGTGCTATGTTATCTTATTCACAATTCTTTACTTTGTTTTGCAAGTGTTCTATATCTACCTCCACCATGACAATTTTAGCTCGAATATTGACCAATTGGATGTCTTACATTCAAAACTGAAACTGAGAAATTACAATAACCCTATTGATACTAACCCTTAAATCTTGAATTTGCCTCTCCTCTCCAATGACTATTCTTATTAAAAATTCTTGATCAATGTCATTCCTTCCTTCTCCATCTCAGGGGTCCATATTGTTTAAGGGGCAGTTGAAATGAGTTACAATTGTTTCAAAATTATTCTGGTTATGAAAACTATAACCCAGGGAAAGCACGATTTTAAAACTCAAAGTCCAAATTCGCCTGAGAAAACAAGTATTGAAATCCATAATGAAAAGAATACTTCCCTACAAAGAATAAAGGTCAACAGTTTGAGTGCTTTTATTTTATATTTTCCATAATTTACTCGGACGTAGAATAACTATAGCGAGAATTTGCCAAATACTAATATTTCTTACCTAGTATATACGCAACACTTGATGAAGAAATTCCCTCTAACTTTGAATTCCCTCTAGCTGACAGTGAAACCCCGTAGAATGCATGTTTGGTGCACCTCTGTTGAGCACACGAAATTCCTCATCACCAAGAAACTTCGGGAGAGTGAAACTCAGAAGTCCTCCAATCCAACACAGATAATCACAGCGTCAAATTCCACAAAAAGCACGTAAATTTTGATAATAAATTATGCTTTCATCATCGTCTAGATTTTGGTACAAGCCATTAAAGTCATCCATCATGTCTACATAAATGGACATATCATAACCACTGCTCTCATGCTCGGTCATTGGAACCTCATCAATTGACTCGGTGCTCATTAAATTCTAAACATTTATCTCCATCATTGTGTTGCGGTGCAGGCGTTTCAACTGCCACCTGTAGGACTGATCACACGAATCCATTAATTTAGTATTAATCCATGTTTTAAAAACCAATGTTTTGAGAAGTTGTTGCACCATAAGAAGAGATTAAGGGATATTGCAATGACCAACATCCTCCCCTCATATTAGGAGGTTACCTAGCCCAAGGTTACATGCCACATTTGCCTGCCTATCAGCTTGGGAATTCAAATCTCTAAGAGCATGATAAACTTTGACAACTTCAAATTCTACTAGCAGTTGTAAGAGCCTCCACATTATGTTTCTTGGAGGCCCATCTCTCGGAACATGCTTTGTTACTAGATTTTGAACTATGGTCATTTAATCTCCCACTATAGTTATGAATCATATATTACCTTGAATAGCTTGATTTAAACCTCGCCGTAAAGCAAAGGCTTATGCAATATTGTTGGACATCTCCCCCAATCCCAAAGAATAAGATTGCTTCTACTTTCCTCCAAGGTCAAAGATCGCCCCCCCACACCTGCCAACTCTGATGCTTTAATTATTTTTAAGCAAAACAAACACACCATTTGTATGCTTCAAACATGCATTCAAAACAACTTCCTCTTTTCCAGAAAATGCAACATCTTAATCAAGAGTAAATAGGTGTAAGGAGTTCTTCCCCTTAATCTTTGTCTTAGTTTGGAGCTCCACGGCTGTGGCTCTTTTTCTCCTTGGTATCTTACTATTTATATCCATCGTTAGTCAAGAGACTTTTAGTCATATCGATTCGTCTTCGATATACTCATATTCAATTGATCTTTTGCCATTTGATTATTTGGTGCCCCTGTTTAAATTAAGGCATTCCCGTGGGAACAATCTACCTTAACCCATCTAAGCTAAGGCATTCTCTCAGGAACAATCTACCTTAGACCGGAGTTTCATAACAGGGAAATGTACCATATGGAAATCAATTTAGTATGAATCCAATTGTCATAGTAAGGGTTTCTTCCCTTTTTCATCTTCATCATTTAGCATCGGATTTTACATCCATTAATTAGTCCTTCCTTTGATTTTCTCCTTTTAATAGTGCTCCCTACGTAAGTGAGCACTTGATTATTTTTGTGTATTCCAACCTACTGAATACACAAAAACTGGAAAAGGTTTATCAATATCACGATCACTAGGTAATTTGCAAATCAAATAAAACCATATCAACACGTATGTACATTTATCTCAATATATTAACAGGAAACTGAAAAACACCCTTCTTTGCCCCAACCTACTTCTCGACACTTGGTCGATAATCTAATTGCATTCCTTTCCACCTAGACACAACACCAATGATGCATCCATTATTTCTTAGGTGCAATCAATGTCGACATAAAGGTTGCAGCTCAGGTGTTCTTCCAAGGAAGAGGTCTAGCAGTTACTATTAACTTCTTTAGTATTAATTGAGGTGAGGGTAAGAATACTCCCTTGTTTTCCTCAGGCCCAAAACACTCGGTATTTTCCCGCCTCAAGTTGATACACCTATACAAGCTTGTAGATGATTTGATTTTGATTCTACACCACTTACAAGTTATAGCATTAAAAATAAAGAACAACAATTACACCAAATCGCAACATGTTTATGGCTTCTTCCTTTCATGTGTTTCATAAGTCTAAGTCTAGAAATTCTAATAGCTCATTTATTAGCTCTTTCATAAATATTTTCCTTAGGAAAAACATTGTGAACAAGAACCAATTCATCTAGACTTGCATTAATACATATGAGTGCAAATTCCAATAGGGAAAAACATTCAACTGAATTCAAGCACTTCACTATTTGTTTAAGATAATCTCATTCCCTTCATAGTTTGTTTTTGGAACTAAAGTCTATTTGAAGAGACTAGCTATCTGTTTTATACAACCTTTTATCAGGGACTTAATGGTTGCTAAATCAAAGAAATTTCCAACAATCCATACTATTAGTTGATCCCAGTGTGGTTTTTATTTAGAAGATACTTGCCAAATAAAAACTTGGTGACAAGCACAAAGTCAACACTCAATACTATGTTTGCTTCTCCACAACGAGAACTAACTGTTTGTCGATCCAAACTTGAAAACAAAGAAAAAACTCAATTTGAGATTCCATAGGTACATAAGGATTGTTCTAACTAGACACAACTTTTGACTGGAGACATAGATTCCAAGCACTAGATAACACATGCATTTTCAACACCTATATCTTGTCGTAGGAGACAATGTTAATGAAGCATTTTGCTAAAACCCTTCATAGAGAAGCCCGTAGGGGTGTAGCTCAACCAACAATTCGCTTGATATGAAGGACATGTTGTAAATGGAGGTCACGAGTTCAAATCACCCCAGCTTACCCGTGCCCCATGCTTGTGGGATGTGTGGGTGCACCTAGGGGTGTAGTGGTAGCGAGATTGGATCCCTAGAATCCTGTGAGAATTTTGATCTACAGCAAGATCTAGGAGCCTTAGAGAATCTCACAAATCGAATTTACTTGCAAAAACCAGCAAAAAGCATGAAAGAAGAGCAATTTTACACATATGGTGTAAACAGAAACTTGATATTATATGACTCTCTAACATGTAAATATGTTTAGAACAAGTTTATATTACATTTGGAAAAATTCGTGAGGCTTAGGAAGCCCAAAATGAGTGTACATGAGTAATTGGCCAAATTGGCCTTAATCCCCCTAGGTGGGTCCAACTTGCTCCAACTCATCCCAAATGGTCACGGATGGAGGTGTGGACGTGGTTGAGGCATGCTGGAACAATAATGACTCAAAGGCATGCGTGGGTTTGCAAAATAAGGTGAGCGGGAGGCTCTAGGTGGCATTAAATGCTCAAAACAGTCCAAAAATGGGCCAAATCCACCCTTAGCGCTCCTAGTCAACCACAATTCCCCATTTCAAGGAAGGGGAGCACTCTAGCAATTGATGAGGGTGCACATGTGGAGTTTGACTGAGCTGGAGCGCTCATGTAGGTGTGAACACTCCTGTTTAAGTGGATATTTGACCAATTAAGCTACCTAGGTCCAAACCATAGTGTATTAATGCACAAATGCAAATAAAATTGACTAGGGACTTAGACTAAGGTACTAAGTGGTGGATTAATATTCTAACAACTCTGTGTCAAGCAAGTACCATCCCAGTTCCCAGTTGTTGATTCCCCTAGTACAAAAAAAAACCTTCATAGAGATTGATTTTCTTGAAGGCGGCTTTGACCTGGTCGTCCAACATGGAAATCATTCTAAAATAGACATGTTATCCTAATATTCATCTCATGCAATTATTTTAAACTCGACAATATTTGCAGCAACATAACAACTGCAACCTACATGTTTGCATGGCATAAACCCTTTCAAGGAATCATTAGATTAGCCATCTAAGTCAGCCAACTTAGGTTTTCTCTACCTTCAAAGAAGTAAATTTTTCTTTTAAAAACTAAATTTACACACAAAATTTTACACCGGTAAATCACCCAATAAGAGGAAACCATCTTAGTTATGTTAGATTTATTTGCCAACAATATTTTCATTACACACAAATACACTATGGAACTGCAACTTCACCATAATAAAATTAATTTACATACATAAATTGAACATCAAGGATTTTCCTACAAGGTTCAACGATTTATCTTATGAGAATTCCACTTACTTGTCAAATCTAGACCCCAAACATAGTGTTCCCCAAAAGACAACAATTACACACTTGGAAAACAGAGTTGTTTTTCAAAAACCAAACATGAAAACATTTCCTAACTGGGCAGCATTTTCACCCATGAAGAGTCGATTTGTTAACAAAAACACAAAAATAATGTCTATGAGGACAATGATTTTAACTCTGCACAATTTATTTGCATAAATAAACTGAACACGCAACCTATGTCAATAAGGTCAACAAATTCTCGCCTGAGAATTCAATTTGCTTGCAACAAAAATTAACTCCATATATTTTACTCTCTAGGAGGAATTCAAACAAACAGTTAGACAAATTGCAGATAAGTTTCATCAAACAGTTGCATGCACAATCATGCAATGCCACACTATTGACATGAACAATAAGAAACTTCATATAAAATATATGAATTGGATAATGTATGTAATATTCACATGAGAAGCCAAGCACCTGCTTGATCTCTGTATGCAATACTTTCTTCCACAAATTATAGAACTCAAAAATTCTATTTCTAACCAATGACAAGAATATGGAAAAAGACATAAAATTATAAGCAAAATCCCATGTACAATGAAGTTCCCAAACCACTCTCGCATCTAGTACACAAAAATGCAAGCAAATGGAAAATTAGATTCATTCCATGATTTGAATTTACCATCTCCATACAAGGATGAAATCCAATGCTTGGCTTAAATTTGCAACCCATGAGGTTCGAGAGTTGTAGCCCCAACTCGGATACCACTCTATAATGTACCTCGTTACACTAGAAATAAAACTCAACAACCTCCTTGGGACATCAAAGGAACCCCAGAGTTTGCAGGTATAACAAATAGGAAAAAAAATTCCTATGGTGAATGAACACTCCAGGCATAGACAGTTCATCACATTCAAACAACTCTAGAACAAGTTAACTTACAGGAAATAAAATTATTTCCTACGGGAAGTATTCATTCCAAGTAGCATAAAATTCCATTAAGTATTTTTTTTATCCATGAATCGTCATTGTTGTTAACACAATCAACCCATAATGATAGTTTACATATGCATTCTTCACTGTTATTCTAAATACTTGAAACCATGCATGCACACTCATGTAAATTGCAACAACGAGTGGAATATGTATACTATGCCCACATCTATGATTGTTCAACAATCATGAACTTATAACTCTTCCTAAGTGTAGTTTTAACCTTAAGTGATAAACAACCATATTGCTCCACACTATGCGTGACTCGTTAAACATAAAAATTCCATAGACTAACACTTTGGAGCTCTCAAGCACTCCAAGAACTTGATAACTAGAGCTCAATTATGCCAATACTCACTTAAAATCAATCATAGAGTGAGTTGTTACAGACTTCAAGTCTTGAACAAAAACTAATTAAACTCTTAACATACATACAGTAATGTAGAAATGACACACAAAACAGTTGAACCGTGGACAAGTTCTCGGCCAACTTAATCAAATAAACAACAGAAATAGAAATATCCCATTTCTCCTTTTGTATATTCATAAAACTAATCACGAGCATATAATTTCAAAGAACATGAATGTGAATTCCTTCTACACATAACCATGCATAGAATATAACTAAATTATATGGAAATGTCATTCTATTCAAAATATGTATCATGAATATAATTCCTTCTGATTACAATGCGTAGTACTTATATGGATGAGTAGAAAACACTTGTGCAACTTGTGCAGCGGAAGCGTGGTGGGCCCATAAACCATAGGTCCCAAGATCAAAACCTGGCTCTTATACCACTTTGTAACATAACCCATTACACTAAAAACCTCATTACCACCCTAGAACACCCAAGGAACCTTGGAGTCTAGGAAACTGGAACAATTGGACTTAATAGGGATTTCCCACAGAAGACAAGCATTTACAAGGCATAATTTCATTAGCTAATGTTCTCCTACAATGAAATACTATTTCCATTGACGCCGCCAATCCCAATTTGCTAGTTTTCATATGCATCCATCATATTTACTCATACATGAGATTGTTTATGAACTCAAATGCAGAATTCAAGTATGGCGTTCAATGTACAAAATTACCTATTCAACACCAATAGCAATTCATATCCTTTGGGAATCATTTATTCATTTCAATTCATTCACATGCATATAAAATAATATTAAAGCTGACACAGAGCATCAATACTTATCTATATAATGATAACTTGAGAAATTGGTTGCATGTGAGGCATGCTGCACCCAACCGCAATCTACCTTGCTCATACATCTCTCAACAAGGTACCACGCCCAAGCTGAGACTATAAATCCACTAGGAGAACACTCAAGGTTGATGGAAAGGTAAATAGACAGATAAACAGAGTAATCCCCACCCGGTTATCTCTCATAACCTAACACTAGCCAATTCCATACCAGACAATGTAATTTTTAGAGAAAGGGAACTGAATCCACATGATTGCATGGGATGCCTACTACAGATTGCATAGGATGCCTACTACAGAAGGAAACCATCCCAAGACAAAGAGAGAGATTTTTAGAGAAAGGGAACTCAATCCACATGGTAGCTAAACCATGGAGGGATGAAAGCATGACTTTTGAGAGATACTATATTATTAGAGAGCAGTCAACAAACGTTAAAAATATTAGAGGATTGCTGGCATGTTTTACTGTGTATAGAGTTATAAAATATCATCCCAAAGGTGCCATACTATTGAAAATAAACATGACGTAGTAGGAAATTGTTTGGGCACACCTTGACCATATTGAAGAGCACATGAGGGAAGGGCATGCCCGAGGGATTGTGTAATAGAGAAAGGATGGCTTCCTGTGTTGTGTGGATCAAGGTGAAGTGTGCCATGAGTTGCACTAGCTGAAAGAACAAGCAAACTTCTCAGCAACAACATCTTGGGTGATTTTGACAAAGGTTTAAGTGATTATCATACTTGACTTTTCCTTCTTCTCATTAGTGAATTCATAACCAACATAGGGGTGGCGTTCTAAAGCATAAAAACCTACTGTAGGAAGGAAATCAGTTCCCCCATAATCAACAGCCCTAAAAAATATTTACAAGAAGAAGATAAGTATTTTAAAACAATTCTTTGTTGTGAGAGTTAATATGTAAATATGTAACCTTGCTATTTTGATTGCTTAAAAATTATTCTTGGGTGCAATCTGTATTTTTTTTGTTTACCTTGCATCCTTGATAAATCAGTGCAAATATTTTCATAACTTATAGAATGATTTTAACTCAAATGATGATTATGATATACGTCTTGGAAAATATGGAATTATAATGGTTAGAGTTATTATCAGGGACTGTATGCAAACTACTCTATATAGTTTCTTCAAATAGTTTGACAAATAGCCATCAGTTCCTCAACTAGCGCATTCCTCCTTGCTTGCCTGGATAATGGAAGATATATTTCCAAATAATGAATATATTTATTGATAAAAAATATGATATGAATAAGTTTACAATAATGTGTATAAATACATGTGAATGGGATAAGTCAAATATTTTGACAATGATCATGACTTATAGATTTATAATTGTGGAAATACATTTAATTATAACTAATACAACATTAATAATGGTAATATACACTTATGTATATTACAAGTCATCCCTCCCTGAAATACTTCGTCAATGAAGTATTGGTAAATATAAGTGCCTCACTCTAAAATCTTCATTCTCCCAAGTAGCCTCATCTTCTAGCATATTTCTCCACTTAACAAGGTACTCATTGACTGATCTGGAATGGAACGTTATGGGTTTAACTTATAAAATGCATTTATGCTCTAACACCGATTTCCCTCCGTCATCTAGTAGGGGTAACTATGTATGTATATGGGTTGTCAGACCCAACTTTTTATTTAAGCATGAAACATGGAAAACATCATGTAGCTTTCCTTTGTTTGGTATATCTAGAGCATATGCCACCTGTCCTACTCATTCCGTACTTCACAATGACCATAAAAATTGGGTGCAATTTTATGATTTTTGGAATTTTTTAGCAAGGACTGTTTGAATGGTTGGAGACTAACAAACACCCAATCACCCACTTCAAATTCATGATCAATTCTCTTTAAATTAGCATGTTGCTTCATACAATTCCTTGCTTGTTCAAAATGGTTCTTAATAATACATATGACCTCATCGGAAGTAGCTAGATAGTCTTTCACTATAGGAACCTTGGAATTGTTGATAACATATTCTTTAACTATCGGTGGTGGATACCCATGTAAGCCTTCAAAAGGGGTCATTTTTGTCGAGGTATCATATGTAGTATTATACCACCATTCTAAAAGGCATAGCCAATTTATCCATTGTGTTTGGTGGTCATTCACGAAATTCCTAGGGTATCCTTCAAGGCATTTAGTAACCACTTATGTCTATCCATCTATCTAGGTTTGGTAAGAAGTACTCATAGTTAATGAGGTCCCAACTTGGTGGAACGATTCCTTCCAAGAATTGCTAGTAAATTCAAGGTGTTGAATGTGTTGTCATTGATGTCAAGAGAATGGCATTGATGTCATTAATGGTTGATGATGTGCGAGGCTTGATGAAGTCCTTGGAAGTGTAAGAAGATGCTTAATGTACTTGGAAGATGATGTATGAAGAGATCACTAGGTTTGATGATGTTCCTAGGCAAGGCAATCCTTGAAGTAAAGAAAATGTTTGAAGTCTCTTGGAGCAAACCTTGTCATGAAAATTCCGGCACACTCATGAAGAATGTCTACAACATTAAGAAAATTCTCACAATACTAAGGATTATGCCCGCAAGAATTGGAGAACTGTCAAAATGCCCGCAACTCTATCATGAAAAATGCTTGCAATAAATCTAAAGAGAAATGCATGCAAACCTTTGAAAAATGTCTGCAGCCCATTGGAGATGAATTGAAGATGGCTGCAGGACTCATGGAAATTCTAGCAACATCCATGGGTTATGCTTGAAACCATGAAAATGATTGTGACATCCATGGGTTATGCTTGCAACCATGAAAATGGTTGCGACATCCATGGGTTATTCTTGCAACCCTGAAAATGCCCGCAACATCCATGGCTTATGCCTTCAACCATGAAAATGCCCGCAGGATATGATAAATGACCACCAAACTCAAAAAGATGACACCAAATATGCACATATGATGGCCAAGAGAACAATTCCATGCTTCCAGTCATGAAATTATTCAATCATCACCATGATATCATGTTTGGGTGATTTAACCAATTTATTTGAAATTCCTAACATCATTTATATGTCGACTTCCCTTGTGGTCTACACAAGCAACATGATTATAGTGTTAGTTTTTGTTGAAGTTGCAAAAATAGGTAAAGTTGGCCCTACCAACGTAGAAGCCCCATGTGTCAATTAATGGGTCGGATAAGACATTTAAGCAAATTGACTTTTAATTGAACGATATAAATATACCTTAGTTAGATGCATTTAAAGGGGGAAAGAGTAAGCATTGAGATATGAAGTAAATATGAATAAGTATGGGGATCTGAGGTAGCAGTAAAGGATGATTTTTGTAGCAGAGAATGAATTCTTGTGGGGAATTTTTTAAGGCACAAATCTGAGTTTTGTAACAGGAAGATTAAACCTCGATTTAGGGACTGATATTGCATAATTTAAGTGTTGTCTTTGAGGATTGATTGTAGAGTTTGAGAACCATTTAAATAACAAAATTGTGCTTAACCTTGGACATTTTGAGTCTGGTTAAGGGCTATTGGCAGACAAATTTTGTGGATTGTTTAGGGGCAAATTTTGTTGGCAGCAAAGACAACAGAACAAAGGAACAAGGATATAAGGGCTAATTTTTTAAGACTGTATAGAGGATATCTTTTGACGTATTTTGAGGGCTATGTTGGAAACTATATTGCATCATATTTTAAGACAACTAGACATAAATTGAAGACATTTAAAGAGGACATATTTGAAGCAAGGATTGAAAAACATATTTAAGAAATAATTTACAAGGAAAGATTGAGTTGGTGCTCAAGAGGATTGGTGTCCTCATCCACTTAACAGGTGTGTGGCTACAGATTTTAGTTGGTGCTCAAGAGGATTGGTGTCCTCATCCCTTGAACATGTTGGTGCCTGCTAAGTGCAATTTAGTGCTTGTTGATTATGAGTCGGTGCTCATAAGAGGATTGGTTTCCTCGTAGGTTAGTGCTTGCAAATAGAAAGTTGGTGCTTGCACAAGGGATTGTTGTCCCTGTCATATTAGTGTCTACAAAATATGTGAGTGGATGCTCACACCATCATTGGAGATTGGTGTCTCCTACAATTCTTTGTAATTTATGGTTTTATCAATTCAACAAAATTGGTTTTTCAAATAAAGATTATGTGTACTGTGTTTTTATGTTGATGAATATTTATGATTGATAATGGTGCATACTTAATGAAGTAAAAATTGATAAAAAGGAGTGATATTGATTCACCCCACCTATCATTATCATTGTGTGTTCCAATAATTGGTATCAAACCCAATTCCTTCAGACAAGTTTGACCACTGGAAGGAAGATCCTTGAGAACACACATGGATAAGCAAGTAGAGTCAATTGATAATGGAGCACCAATATTTGATGGGACAAACTATGTCATTTGGAGCATGGGAATGAGAGCATGGCAATATGATTTGATATTTGGAACTCAGTTGTTACAGGCTACATCACTCCAAAGAGATCGCCACATAGCCGAAAGGAAGTTAAAGAAGAATAACACAATGGCAATGGATGTCATCATATGTGCATTATCTATTTATGTGAAAGACAACATAGGAAAATGTGCATTAGCTAAAGATTGTGGGATAAATTACAAAGTCTCTACAAAGTTGAGAAGGTGATTAAAGAATAATCATATGTAAATAGGGAAAGAAGCTCATCTAGTGAAAGTAACAGCAACATAGAAGATGTTCCACTCGTGGCCAAGGATGAAGCCATTGAGAGCAATAGCAATGTTTATGAAGATAAAGAAGAATATGAGATTGAAGGAGAAGTGGATCTTGAAGGAGAACTCATCAGTGCTCTGAGTGAACCAAGGAAAATTGAAAGAGAAAACCATTTTCTAAGAGAACAATTGCAGAAGTATCAAGAGGAAGATCAAATTTCAAAATAAGAAACTGAAAAGACTATGGTCAATCTAAAAATTCAAGTGGAAGAAGCGAAGAAAATTGAAGAAGGTCTAACAAGACAACTGGTAGAAAAGGAAGAAGCTTGTAAAAAAAGAGAGTTTGAATTGTCTCTCTAAGAAAGGAATTGGAAAAGAACAAGTCATTGAAATAGCAATCCTTACAAAGCTTTGATCTTAAACATCGGTTAGAAGAACAAAAGAAAATTGAAGAGTTAATATAAAGCTAGCTACATAACAAAGAAAAGGATTATGAAAGAATTGAAAAGGAAAATGATACTCTAAGAAAGGAAATTGATAACCTCATAGCTCAAGTACATAAAAGTCCGAAGTTTAAAAATAGCTCCGCAATTTTAGAAAATATCCCCAATGCTCAAAGGTCTCCACTTGAAAAGACCGGTATTGGCTATGGAATCAATAAAGAAGGTGAAAATTCCAAGCATCTGGAGAAGAAAGCAGAAGAGAATCCTAAAAGCTATGCAAATATTTTGAGAAGCTCCAATCATGGTGAAGGAAACAACAAAGAAGAACATCATAATCAACAAAGGCATGAATTCAGAAGGACCATGCCACAAGAAGATAATTTGCTCCCAGGTATCAAACTTTCTTTCCTGGTTAATGTTATTTTTGCTACAATTATGGACATAGAGCTTTAGATTGCACAACCTATGGAGGAAGTTCTTAAGCAAGAAATGGAAGTGTCTACATGAACATTGAATGCTGCAAATGTCACAACTTTGGACACTTTGCAAAAAAATGTAGAAGTGACATAGCAAGACCTCCTAGACAAAGACATACAAAAGTATGGAGAAGAAAATATGAAGAACAAGGCAAGAAAGATCATGAGAATTTGGCAAATAAAGATGACAAGATTGATAGAATATTAGAAGGAATTCTTGAGGAAGAGTATGAACCGGATTTCATTACACAAAACCATGAAAAGAAGGTGGATACAAAATATGGTTTCTAAACTGCACGACAAAAGACAAGTTAATGGTCCCTACATTAAAGAAAAAAGATGATGTTGGTTGCTCTGCCAAAACAATAGAAAGAAGCATGATCAGTTTTGAAAATGAAAATATCACTGTAGAAAATGCCTTGCAAGTCAAGGAACAATCATCTTAAAATTAATTATCAATTCCCACTAGCTCATTTGGTTAAGGTGTAGGTCTCATCAGAAGGGCGACCTGGGTTCAATTCCCCTCAGGGGTGAGTTAGTTGGACGAGACATCCAAAATCCAACTAGTTGAGGGTTGGTGTGGCCCAGGATGGGTGCGATTATCGGGTGATTTTGATGGCTTATATGCCCCTGGGTTGTGGTTTCTTAAACCAAAGGCCACTCCCTCAAATCAAGGAGATTCTAGCAAACAAAAAAAATCATCTTAAAATTAATTATACCACACAAAAATATGAGCATGTTCAGAACTGTGAAGGAGTACAGCAAGATGAAGATCAACGATCAAGGATCAAGGATAGAGATAGACATAATTTAACTTGTTTAAAGGTTGATTAGAGGCTACTTATTATAGAACTTGTTCATTGTTTCTTACTTTGCTTAAGAACTGATTGAGGACAATTTTTTGACACATAATTCAAGGATGTATGAGAGTTATCTTAACATTATTTTCTAAGAAACCGTTAAAGCTCATATTGGACAGAATTTTCACTGCCTCTGCACGCAAGTGAAGATCTGATGAGGAGAAATTGTAAAGATGGTTATGAACAACTTTAAGAAAAGGAGTGTTGCTTTAAAATGTGATTAACTAGCGATATGAACATGTGTTGAAGACAATCCCTGGTATAAACTTAAGAGTGATCATTGCAAAATTGAAAGCCATTAAAAAACATTTTTGAAGAATAAATGACCTGATGTAAAGATATCTTTGTGGACAACTTGATGGTAGAATTGAAAAATATATGACGGGATCTCTAAGGGTTATTGTTTTGAAATTAATTATTATTCTAGCACTCATACAAAGAGTGGATTTGACCACACATCCTGAGAATAGAAGTTGAGTATAAATCTTGTGTCAGTTACGGACAGTCCTAACAACTTAAAAGTTGTGGAAGTTTTTGAACTTTTCTTGGAAGGTCGTGATTGTTTCCATCAACAACAACATAAACGCATATGAAGGATCGGTGGGAAAATCATTGACAGGGGGATTTACAAAAGACTAGAGAGGCACATTCTAAGGGGGGTTATTACAACAAAGTAACACAAAACATTAAGACAAGGGGAGTCAGCCCAAAGGTATACCAAAAATAAGACATTCACAGTTCAAGAGAGTAACCCTTTGGTCATTGATGTCAAATGGGGAGAAAATGCAGAATACAAATAGGGGGAGCAGATGATAGGAAAAACAAACACAAAAGATGCAGATAGAGGGAGCAACTAAAGTGTTTCCATCAATGACGAAGGGGGAGATTGTTGAATGTGTTGTCATTGATGTCAAGAGAATGACATAGATGTCATTAATGGTTGATGATGTACGAGGATTGAAGGAGTCCTTGGAATTGAAAGAAGATGCTTGATGTACTTGGAAGATTATGGATGAAGAGATCACTAGGTTTGATGATGTTCCTAGGCAAGGGAATCCTTGAAGTAAATAAAATGTTTGAACTCTCTTGGAGCAAACCTTGTCATGAAAATGCCCACACACTCATGCAGAATGTTTGCAACATTAAGAAAATGCCCGCAATACCAAGGATTATGCCCACAAGCATTGGAGAATTGTCAAAATTCCCGCAGCTCTGTCATGAAAAATGCTCACAACAGGTCTTAAGAGAAATGATTGCAGGCCTTTGAAAAATGTTTGCAGGCCTCTTGAAAATGCCCATAGATCGTTGGAGATGAACTAAAGATGCATGGAGAACTCATGGAAATGGACGCAACATCCATGGGTTATGCTTGCAACCATGAAAATGTTGATGTATTTGTAACTTTGGAAGATATTCACTTGTATATTGTATGTATTACATTTGTACTTTATTGTATCCCCAACAGAGATTTCTTATTCCTCCGATCGGAAGTGTCGTCATTTGTATTCTATTGTTGTACCTTCGACGGAGAAGTTTGTTCCTCCAGTTTGGAGAATTCATTATTGTACTTGAGTCACGTAAAGTCATTGAGATCCATCCTCCCATGTATGACATGGCATTAGACCCCGGAGTAGTGTCGCAAGTTATATTATATGTGTCGTAACTTATATTTGATGGGTTATTAGACCACCTTGGTGGGGTCGGCTTTGTATGAGTCATGTGGGTTAAAGGGTTATTAGACCACCCTAGTTGGGTCGGCCCAGTGACAAGTGGTAATGGGTTATTAGACTCTCCTAAGGGAGGTCGGCCCAGTTAGAGTAAAAGACAAGTCAAGTCATTGTATAAATAGAGAGTGTGTCTCTCTCATTCTATTCATTCACTCACTCACTCACTTCGCATTAGTGAGAGAGAGGAGGAGTGCACACAAGTGGAGGAGGAGTAGTTACTACAGACATTTATCTTTTGGGGATTCATCTTGGTGATCTATGTATTGCTGATTATTCTATCTCTGAGGAAGTTGCGGGGTTTTTCACCTTCTTGGTTTTCCCCGGTGAAATGCTTTGTGTCTCTTGTCTCTTGTCTCGTATGCTTGATATGATGTACATGTTGTTCTTTCAGTTAAGATCCTAGATCATATTGAATTAAATGATGAAAAACTAACAGAAAATGCCTGCAGGCTACAAGGAAATGCCCGCGGGTTGTGAGAAATGACCACCAAACTCAGAAAGATGAAACCAAATATGCATACATGATGTCCAAGAGAACAATTTCATGCTTTCAGTCATGAAATTCTTCAATCATAGCCACTATATCATGTTTGGGTGATTTAACCAATTTATTGGAAACTCCTAACATCATTTATATGTAGGATTCCCTTGTAGTCTACACAAGCAACATGATAATGTTAGATTTTATACAATTCTAGAAATATAATCAATTGCATATAATAAAATAGCATCACTAAAAGAATAACCGAGCACAGAAATCATAGACACAAATTTTATCCTAGGAAACCCAACAGGGAGAAAACCCAACAACCTTTGTATAGAGATAAATAGTTCAGAGATCAATGTACATCCATATATCAATAAAGAGAAAGAGAAAGAGAAACTTCTCCAAGTGTAGTAGCCCCAATAAACCCTTCTCCAATTGTATCAGCGAACCTTTCTCTCTCCTAGAGCGAACTTGCTTGAGTTGAGTGAGTGAACAAATGAGAGGTGCAACCTCTCTATTTATATTAGTCAAAAATAACTTTTTCCTTAACTGGGTAGACTTGTCTTGGGGGAATACAAAAATTACATTTAATAAATGTTTTCTTTGGGTAATTCCAACCCAAGGTTTACATTTATTCTTTAAAGGTCTTTTTGCATGATCAAATACATCAATATCTTCTCCTAAAGGAGGTATAACAACAATATAATAAAGTACATTAAGAATAACTTCCAAAGTTACATTATTTCCAACACTCCCTCTTAATAAGGAAGGTACTCTTTAGACCCGGTCATCATCATCATCACTGGACATGATCATCTCGATATCAACTGTACATCACATCTATCTCGAACGTCTCTATACATATGGAAGGTCTTCAACACAATCTCAGTCCATCAAGAAGTGTCACCATGCATCTACTCCACTCAGTACATTGGTGGATCTATACAACAACTCAACAACTTTGCATAGTCTGTCGGAGAGTCCATCATGAATCAACTCAACCCAGTCCATATGGGAACATGCACCAAATCAACCAGTCCATCGGTGAGTCCATACAAAATTACCAGTGTGCATCAACTCAACCCAGTCCATCGGGGAACATGCACTATCTCAACCAGTCCATTGGTGAGTCCATACAAGATTACCAATGTGCATCAGCTCAACCCAGTCCATCGGGGAGCATGCACCAACTCAACCAGTGCATCGGTGAGTTCATACAAGAGTACTAGTGTGCACCAGTGTGTGCTAGCCTCTCCATCCCATCTCAAGACGTCTGAGAGATCTTCTTACTCTTTTCAGAGTTATCAGGAGAATGCATTGGTCTCGGTATCATCGTCCTTCCCTTTTAGTGAGGGAGTCAATCATGGGACCAATCTCCTCACTCCTTCTCAGAGTGTGCGATCCCATCCTGAATCATACTTGCACACATATAAGCTAGCAGAGGCATCAAGTATATCAGGGCAAACATTTATGTCCTACCCTATTCTAGTTATGAAATGTAAATAAATGGAATAATAACAAATCACATGATTGAATTTATGCACCTACATGGGGGAGTATCAAGAGACTAGTCTCCCCACCCTATCATAGGGTGTCTAGGAGAATATGGGGTACTACCATCGGACCAATTACTCTTTGCAAAGACACGTGGCTAATACTTGTCCAATATTGCAATCATGCTCATCACATCTCCCTCTGTGTTGGAGCATCATGCTCCCTCTGCATCCGAGTATCATGCTCCCACTCTGCAGTAAAATGTAAGTATCCATCCTAGTGATGACCAGGTACATAAGTATTCTCACAACTATCTATCTGAATCAACCAACAACACTAAGGTACTCACAGTCATCATGTTGGATCTGCTCGAGATCTCAATTGTGTTCTTCCTTAACCTAGGAATATCTCGTCAGGTTTCTACCACACCATCAATAGGCCAAGACCCTCATCTTCAAGGGATAATTCCCTCTGTCTCGGTGAGGAATAGATCATCATTACACAACATCAAGAACAAGGTGTTATCTCTAGGGTTGTTCCTTAGACTTATACAGCCCTTACCCAATTTTCACTCATTTTTCCATTTGCCTAGTTCATGCATTCCTTTCATTTTTCTTAAGTTTTACATTACCCTAGTTACTTTTTGTTATATTTTCATAATTAAATAGGATAAGGCTCTTGTTCATATTTATTTTCAAAATAAGGTTTAATTTCTTGGTTCAAAAGGCATTTCAAATGTTTGGAAACTTTATAATTTAACCAATTTGATTAAAATGTTAAACTAACAACATCTGCCAAAATTTCAAATATGAAAGTGTTGTCAGTACTGTGAAAAATGTTGTCAGTTTCGCAGAAATGTGAAATTATGATTAAACAAGGGTTTAAAGTTTGTAATTATAGTTTGCATTTATCATAATTCAAAATTAATTATGAATATGCATGTATCTTGTACCCCCGTAAGGCGTGGCATCCCATTACATTTGACACATAGCAATTGAATAAGTACACAGTGATGGCCTATGGGTACAATTCTCCAAGCATTGATATTAGCAGGTTGATGGACAGAGGAATGTGGCTTCGGGAATAACCCTGCAGGGTAGGGTTATCACAACACCGATACATTTTGCTTTGATCAGGGTAAAATATGGAAGAAACCTCGCAGGATCAGGAAAAGAGGAAACTAGGTGGCCTCATTTGCAGAGCCGAACCAAATAATATCCAGTGGCTTATGCAGTTTCCGAGATCGACAAAACTCATGAGAGATGCAAGATGGGTCTATTGTGAAAAACTACAAGGTTACAACCTCTAGGTGACTAAGGCTTTTATAAAAAATTACAAAAATGGGGTTGTTGATTTCAAAAGCTTCAAGGTAATGGTTAATGAACAATCCATATCATAGGTCATCGGCGTCCCAGCTGAAGGTGAGAACTAGTTTAAGCAAAAAGAATTCGAGGGAGATTACAGTGAGTTTTTGCTGCCTAGGTTTGAGGATTTAAATTGGCAGAATGATGTACATGTTAGCAAGGTGAAGCCCAATTGGAAAATCCCTCTTGAAATTATTCAAAACTACATTACTTGTGATGGCCGTTTTGACAAAGTCCTGAGATGCCATATTCAACTGTTGATGCATTTGCATGGGAGCAAGAAATTAAATTTGCCATACTATTTGTGGAGAAGTTTGCAGAAAATGGTCCTATGGGTTCAAGGTCACCCGAAGCATACAGACTGCTCCATTTTTCATCAAGGGCTTATCAAACTTTTAGGCCTTCATCATTTGAATCAAATTGGGCAAAGTTGGGATCAATTTCTCCTCGAACGGGGTTATGAAGTCAAGAAAAAGAAGAAGCCATCTAAGGAGAAAGGGAATGAAACAAAGTTGCCAGATAAATAGGTGCAGGCTAAATATTCTGAAAGAAAAGATGAGGCAGGGAAAACCACATCAAATGTTGCTGAAGGTAAGACCACCCCTAACCAGTCCAGTATACAAAAGCCTGATATGTTGAGTTTAATTATTAAAAACCCAATTGCTGATGAAGACGAGCCAATACAAACCATAAGTACAGAAAATGTGGATTTAGGGCTGAGGACAAGGTCTAGAACTAAGATGGCTGCAGAAACTAGATTGATAAAGGAGCCTACGAAGGGAAATGAAATTGTTCCAATCGATGATTCTGATAATGAGAAAGATACTCAAGAAATTGATGTTTTAATTTCTGAAAATGAAGATTTTATAGATATGCAGGCAAATATAGGGCATATACCCGAGGCAGTTTTTGAAAATAAGCAGGTTTATGCCAGAAATCAGGCATCAATCTCTAAGGGTGTGCAGAAAGAGGATGTTGCAATGGGTACAGAAGAGATGGAGATAGTCCCTGAATTGGACCGGGTAAAGAAAACCCTGCAGTCTTACAAAGAACAATGCCAGTACCTGCAAAATATAAATGAGAACCTAATGTTAGCCAATAAGAGGCTGCGAGAGGACTTGGGGCAAAAGGATGCAAATTATCAAAAGTTGGTAGCCATAGCTAAATAAACATTACAAAAGAAGAGAGCCATGTACAAGGAGTGGAGACAAATGAAGACCCAGCTGGACGAGGTGCAAGGACGAGAACACAATACAGATGCTGAATATACCAGGTTACGAAGAAGATCACAAGTTCTTGATGACTTGGTTGTTCTAGCTGAGTCATCTAGAAGCATCTAGTTTATTTGCTATGTTAGGTGATAAGGATTCATAGGTGGCAGTTTGTTGTTTTTAAATTTATCTATGTTAATAGTTCGAAAGACTTAAGTTCAAAACGCTGTTCCATTTTTTAAGGGATTAGATCCAATAGAATAGGATCTGTTAACTGTTTTATTTTGAACAACTTTTTGTATATATATGAGACAGAAATGAATTAGAGAGGGTTGGAACTTGAACAATATGATGGAAGTTCGGTTTTAAAAGCTATGTACAGGCATGTATGTTGTTTCTTATGTTATCTTTTGAAGAAATGACTGTTTTTGAAGTAAATTATGATCTTTGAGCCTGTCTTATTTCAATTTATGAAGTATATACTATCATTGTTCTGTTTATGCATGTCTCAATTTCATGTTGTGATTCTCTTGACCAGTATATAACTATGCCCCTATTATGAAATGAAACTTGAGCTCTTACATTTGTATATTTACTATCACAATCATTTACTGTTTCTGTTTAAAGTATTGAAACTTCATATTATCCCTGTCATCTGATTTTGAATATCCAACCTGAACCATAGATTCATTTGCCACCAGAACTTCATAAGAATTACTGAGTAGATGTCTTATATCTACCATCTAATATTTCCTTAAGCTTGAACCCTGTAGTCTAGGTTAACCTTTAGGGATAACACAAGGGATCATCGTCAACAATATGTTCTGAGGCACAATTTTAACTAAACAGATGTGCACCTCCTCAGAGATTAACTAAGCAACTCTCGTCTAATCCTTTTATCATGACTCTAACTGGAAACCAATTGCTTTACATAATCATTGAAGAATAGAACATCTGTAGTAGAGAGAGATCGACATTTGTTGGAGTCTTCTGCTTCCAAACACCAATCTCTATATGAGATCCTCAGGGTTTGTGGGTCATGTATCAAATATGGATGGATGTATTAGGTCCCCGTCTCTCCGCTACTGCATAGTCATGACTTCCATCTAATTGCTTTGTCTGGGATTCATCCTTCTAGGCTTAGAGTCATGCTCCTAGAAGCTTCCTGCTTTTGATTAATCTGAACATCAACAGGATCCATGTGTCCACCACTTGTTCATCGAAACAAGTCTCATCATCCTTCTGTTGTAGGCCATACCATATGGTCTTTTCCCTACAAGTCAAATCTCGTTAGATGATTATCAACATTGCATAATAAATTTTAACTAATTAATTTTTCAATGCAATGGTAATAGTTTACATAGGTATGTAGGCACGTATCCCAAACATATATGGTAACTATCTAGATGTCTACTATCTCCACTAGGACATGCCATCAAGAGTGTGCACTACTCCAAGCATGTAAGAAGGATATATCATCTAGACTAGCTCCATCTGGTGTTCATGGAATGTTGTGCAGCTCGTGTGCATAACAAGTACAACAAGTGCTTAGGGTACACCGATAAGTGAACTATATCAAATACTCAACAAACTTCCTAATAGATCTACATACAATTTGTTATGAAAACATATAAGACAAAAACATATCTATGTCAGCAATAAATCCAAATACTTATCTTTTATTGTTTTTTTTGTGGGTGGGATCCCACTACCTCCTTGTGAGAGTCCTTTGTTCTTCATTTTTCTTGCTGGGAGTCCATCGTGGTCTAGATCTTCATATCATCACCACAACATGGGGAGCACTAGAAGAAGAACTCTGTACGATCATCATTTCTTGGCTTATTGTGAGAAGTATCTTCATTAATATCCGCAGTTGAGGCTTTGTGCTTCCTTTTATTTGAACTTCGACAATATCCGGCATAATGGTCATACTTATTGCATTTGAAGCATTGAATATGAGAGAGATCTTTCTTCTTCTTCTGATCTGGTGGCGGGCTTGAACTTCTATCTTTGTTCTTATTGTTATGGAACTTTCTTTCTTTTCCTTTGCCTTTCTTGGCATGAGATGTAAAAGCTTGATTTTCTTCGGTTTGAGTGCCATGTAGTTTATTCCAAGCTGCAATTCTCGTTTCTTCCTGGATGCAATATGCCCATAATCGATCAAATTTGGGCAACTTGGTTTGTACACTTAGACTTTGAATAAATGGTTCCCAAGAGAGAGGAATACCATTAAGGGTTGTTATAACAAGTTCTTTATATCAAGAGTTTCTCCACTAGTGCTTAGCTTATCTCTTAGTTCAAAGATCCTCATGAAGTAAGAAGCAATCGATTCAGACTCTGACATATTGAGATTTGATAGTTGACTCCTCTATGTAAGAGTACAATTGATGCTACTATGTTCAAATAACTTCTTCAAGGTTTTGAACATCTTTCTAGTTGTCTTTTTCTAAGAGATCCGAGGAACCAAATGATATTCTATTGAATCTACCAAGATTCTTCTCGCTTTGGCATCATCCTTTCTCCAATGAGTCTTGACATCTTCCGCTTTTGGTTCTGGAACCTTCTCATTGGCGAACTTCAAGAGATAATTTTCTTCTAATATGAGAAGAACTCTAGACTTTGAAGAGATGAAGTTGGAAGCCCCATCAAGTCTATCTTCAACCGTCATTCCAATCATCTTGATTGTAGTGCTAGACCGAAAACCCTGGCAGGGGCTAGGTCAAAATTGAAGTTTGGTAACTTGCAACACTTATTCCACAGGTAAATGTGCCCTCTTAGTGTGAGTTGAAAATACCTCCTTTTATCCCAGATCTGTGGACAGAACAACTCAAAATCAAAAACCCTAGTTTCCCGATTCCAACAGAGAATAGGTCAGAAATGGAAATTTCTGGATTTGAAATTTGCTTCCAAAAATAGTTGCGCCCTACCAAGGCGAGTTGAGAAGAGGTAAAATCGAGCCAAACCTATGGATAGAAGGGCTAAAAATTGGAAACCTTAATTTATGCAGTTGTTGTAGTTTCTAGGGAATTAGGTCAAATTTTGAAAATTCTCAGAACTGGAATCCGCCTCGACAGAAATATGTGCCTTCCCTAGGGCGAAATTCCCAATGCTCTTTTTAGGCCAAACTAAGGTGGGAAGGATTCTAAATATGAAGCCCTAGTTTCCATCAATGGCTTCTTTTAGCACTACTCTGATACCATGTTAGATTTTATACGATTCTAGTAGTATAATTAATTGCATATAATAAAACATGATCACAAAAAGAATAACCAAGCACATAAACAATAGACACAAATTTTATCCTGGGAAACCCAACAGGGAAAAAACCCAACAACCTTCGTATAGAGATAAATAGTTCAGAGATTAGTGTACATACAGATATCAATAAAGAGAAAGAGAAAGAGAAAATTCTCCAAGTGTAGTAGCCACAAGAAACCCTTCTCTGGCTACAATAGCAAACCTTTCTCTCTTGCAGAGAAAACTTGCTTGAGTTGAGTGAGTGAACAAATGAGAGGTGCGACCTCTCTATTTATACTAGTCAAAAAGTGACTTTTTCCTTAACTGGGTCGACTTGTCTCGGGGGAATACAAAAATTACATTTAATAAATGTTTTCTTTGGGCAATTCCAACCCAAGGTTTACATTGATTCTTTCAAGGTCTTTACATGATCAAATACATCAATATCTTCTCCCGAAAGAGGTACACCAATAATATAAAAAAGTTCATTAAGAATAACTTCCGAAGTTACATTATTTCCAATAGATTATAGTGTTAAATTTTGTTGAAGTTACAAAAATAGGTAAAGTCAACCCTACAAAAGCAAAAGCCCCATGTGTCAATTAATAGGTCGACTAAGACATTTAAGCAAATTGATTCTTAGTTGAATGAAATAAATATTCTTTAGGTGGACACATTTGAACGGGGGAAAGTAAGCTTCGAGATATGAAGTGAATATGAATAAGTCTATGGATTTGAACTGTTGATGTATTTGTAACTTCGGAAGATATTCTTCTATGTATTACATTTGTACTTTATTGTATATCCCACAGAGATGTATTATTCCTCTGATTGGAAGTGTCGTCATTTGTATTTGTAAGTGTCGTCATGTGCATCGACAAGTGTCGTCATTTGTATTGATGGGTTATTAGACCACTAGTGTGGGGTTGGCCCTAGTTAGCACATGTGGTTGGGTTATTAGACTTGATTAGCAAGTCGGCCCCAATGGATTATTGGCAGGTCAAGTCAGTGTACAAATAGAGAGGTTGTGTCTCTCATTTATCTCATTCACTCACTTCTCAAGCTCGCATAGCTAAGAGAGAAAGTGGCGCACTAGTGGAGGAGGAGGAGCATCGGCTAGAGACATCTTATTGGGTTTAATCATTGTGATCTTGTATTGTGGCTTATCTTATCTCTGAGGAAGTTGCGGGGTTTTTCACCTTCTTGGTTTTCCCTGGTGAAACTTTGTGTCTCTTGTGTGATTGTTTTTATGTCTATGATTGATATGCTGTAGAGATATGTCGTACATGTTATTCTCTTAGATATCCTTATGATAATGGAATGAAATTATTGAAAAATTAACATGGTATCAGAGCTGACCTAAGAAGAAGGCACTAAGCAGCTGCGGAAGCTAGGGCTTCTTAATATTTGGGTTTCTCTTCACAGATCATCAAAGGTAGAAGGCTAGATTGACTCTCCTTGGAAGGGCACATCTTTCTGTCGAGACAGAATTCAATTCTGAGCATTTTTAGTTTTGACCCTAACAATTAGGGTTTCCACAAAAATAGGAATTTCTGAAATCCGAGGACATAGTTGGAAGCTCCTTGGAAAAATCGAAGTTTAGAGGTTTGGATCGAACTTTTTGGTTGGGTGAAGCTCCGGGAAACTCAAACCCTAATTTAGGGTCCTCCTTAGTGAATCTGGGAGATTGAAAAGCATGTCTGAAGGGTGAATCTTTGCAGTTTTCAATTTTTTAGTATACCAGGCTGATCAGCTCGTCAAGGCGCATCTTTCTATCCTTTCAGAATTTTGAAATTCACATTTTGAATTTTTAGGGTTTCTCTGACAAACCCTAATCCAGCTCCAGATCCAGTTTTCAGCAAATCAAGTCGTAAGACCTAAATATTTTTCTATTTCCATTTGAAGTACTCTTTAAGATGTCTCACCACAACAAGCTTGAGGATAAGCTTGAAGGGGCTGATAACTTCCGAGCATGGAAGTATAGGATTGGGTTAATCCTATAAGAGAATGAGTTTGACAATTACATAAAGGAAGAGGTTCCAGTTCCAGAAGAAGAAGAGGATAAGACCTTGCACAAGAAGAACCTGGTCAAGGCTAATAGAATCATTGTTGATTCTATAAAGGACCATCTCATACCCCATGTGTCTTCCCTAAAGACACCTAAGGAGATGTTTGACTCCTTGACCGAGTTGTTTGAAGGAAAGAACATAAATTGGAAGATGACTCTGCGGAACCAATTGAAAGGGGTAAAGCTTCATAATGGAGAGACCATTCAATCCTACTTTTCCAAGGTCTCTCAAATCAAGGAACAACTTGAAGCTGTGGATGAAGTAGTATAGAATGGTGAAATTGTAATGACCACATTGAATGGCCTACCTAGGCCATGGGACTCCTTCATCCAAGGAATCTATGCAAGAAGAAAATTGGTCTCCTTCAGTAGACTGTGGGAGGAGTGTTCACAAGAAGAGGCTAGGCTTGTGGCCCGAGAAGAAAAGATGGGAAATGAAGATCAAGCTCTCACAGCTCACACCAAGAAAGGCAAGCTCAAGAGGGAGCCACCTCATCGCAAGAAATTTTCTCACTACCATCCAAAAGAGAAGAAAGATATGAGATGCTTCAATTGCAATGAGAAAGGACACTTTGCCTCAAATTGTCCCAAGAACAAAAGGGGCAACAACAACAACTTCAACAAGAAGAAGAAGAGCAACAAAAGAAGATATCACGCTCATGCTGCTGAGGATGATGAACCTCCCAAGAAGAAGGCCAAAGCAGAAAGTGGTCTCTCATCAAGTGAAGATGAATATGTTCTAATCTCTGCTCTCACAGGTACTATCTCTCATGGATGTAGTGATTCGCCTATTGATAGTGGGGCTTCTAAACATATGACTGGGTTTAAATAATCTTTCATGGACCTATCTGAACATGAGTCACCTCACAAGGTAAAACTTGGGGATGACTATCAATATCCCATAAAAGGAAGTGATGAAGCCTCCTACAAACTAGACTCTGGGAAGTCTATAAAAATGCAAGATGTTTTATATGTACCTGGACTTAAGAAGAATCTTCTCTCCATATCATCTTTGGATGCAAAGGGAATGAGAGTTGCATTTGTGGATGGCCAAGTACTCATGTGGCCAAAACGTAAGACCATAGATGATGCAGTAGTGATTGGAGAGCAAGAGGGAGGATTGTACAAATTGAAGGGACAACTTGAACATGCCATGGTACATGAATCCATGGAGCCAAGTGAACTTTGGCATAGAAAGCTTGCTCATGTGCACTATAGACCACTACCAATTCCAAGTAAATCTGTGGAAGGTCTTCCTGAAATCAAGACAAAGCATGAAGGTGTTTGCAAAGGATGTGCAAAAGGAAAGAACATTAAGAAGGCATTTCCAAGTAGTGAAAGCAAAGCTAAAGGAATCTTGGAAATTATCCACTCCGATGTATGTCGTCCAATGTCATCCAGTTCTCTGAGTGGGTATGTATACTATGTCTCTTTCATTGATGATTTCTCTAGGAAGACTTGGGTTTACTTCTTGAAGAACGAAGATGAAGTGTTTGATAAGTTCAAGGAATTCAAAACCTTGATGGAAAATCAAACTGACAAAAAGATCAAGACATTCAGATCCGACAATGGCAGAAAATTCACTTAGGTGATTTCAAGAAGCTATGCAGTGCAAGGATTAAGAGGGAGTTTACTACTCCTTACAAATACACAACAAAATGGAGTTGTAGAAAGGAAGAATAGAACCATTGTGGAAGCAGCACGAGCAATGCTTCATCACCAAGATCTTCCTATGCATCTATGGGCAGAAGCAGCGAGGACAGCTGTATATGTGCAGAACAAAACACCTCACAAGATATTGGACAACAAGACACCAGAAGAGGTTTTCTCTAGTAAGAAACCTGAAGTCAGCCATCTCAGAATATTGGGTTGTCCAGCATATACACATATTCCAAAGGAAAAGAGGACTAAGCTAGATCCTTCGGGAAAGAAGGGTATCTTTGTGGGTTACAATGAAAGTTTGAAGGCTTACAAGATATACTTTCCAGGGATCAAGAAGATTGACATCAGCATGGATGTAACATTTGATGAAGACTCAGCATACATCAAATCAAGGAAGACACCAGTTGATGACCATGAAGAACCAAAGGAAACCAGATTTCAAGACACCACTATGAATGAAGCAATTCCAGAAGTAGATCATGAAATTGAAGATCCGCAAGAACCTATAGATCCACCCCGTGAGAAGAACTCTCACAAGAGGAAACCTGCATGGGCTAGAGAGATCATTCAAGATGCAGAAAGGTATGGCATTCCAGAAGAAGAACACAGAGAAAGGAAGAGGACTAAATCACATACCAGTTATGTTGCCTTACTCTGTGATATTATGAACAAAGAACCTTCCAGTTATGAAGAAGCAGCGGAAAAGAAAGAATGGAAGGATGCCATGGTCGAAGAGTACCAATCGATCATGAAGAATAATGTTTGGGATGTGGTCCCAAGACCTTAAGGGAAGTCAGTGGTGACTTCCAAATGGATCTATAAGATCAAGCATGCTGCAGATGGTAGCATAGAGAAATACAAGGCAAGGTTCGTAGTTCGTGGCTTCTCTCAGAAAGAGGGAACAGACTATGAAGAGACTTTTGCTCCTGTAGCCAGATACACTTCCACCAGAACAGTACTTGCTCTGGCTGCAGTGATGAAATGGAAGATACACCAGATGGATGTCAAGACAACTATCTTGAATGGTGTAGTCGAAGAGGAAGTGTATGTGGAGTAGCCACTCGGTTTTGAGACACATGACAGGGAGTCATATGTGTGCATATTGAAGAAAGCCTTGTATGGCTTGAAGGAAGCTTCTAGGACTTGGTAATGTAGGATGGATAGTTTTCTATCCAGCTTGGGCTTTACCAAGAGTAAAGCAGATTCCAACCTCTACTACAAGGTTGAGGAAGGCAATCCTGTGATACTACTCCTATATGTAGATGACCTGTTTGTTACAGGAGAGGATGGGTTGATTGCCGACACCAAGAGGAAGCTTGCAGCCGAATTCGAGATGAAGGACTTGAGGATTATGCACTATTTTCTAGGCATGGAGGTGTGGCAGAGTGCAGATGGGATCTTCCTTGGACAAGGGAAGTATGCAGTACAGATCCTGAAGAGGTTCGGAATGATGGACTGCAAGGCCATGGCCACACCTGTGGCATTGAACCTAAAGATTCTGTGTGATGCTTCATCTGAGCCGGTTGATGTCACGGTGTATCATCAGATGATTGGGTCCTTGATGTACTTGACAAACACAAGACCATATATTTTCTTTGTTGTGAATACATTGAGCCAGTTCTTGACAGATCCGAGAAGTGTTCACATGGTTGTTGTAAAGCATATTCTGAGGTACCTGAAGGGTACGGTTGATTATGGGATCAAGTATGATGTGAATCAAAAGTTTAACCTAAAGGGTTATGTTGATTCAGATTGGGCAGGCAGTGTTGCAGATAGGAAGAGCACTTCGGGGTGCTGCTTCAGTATGGGATCAGGTGTGATCTCTTGGTTTAGCAGGAAGCAGTCCTGCGTAGCACTGAGTACAGTCGAAGCAGAGTATGCTGCAGCTTGTTCGGCTAGTTGTGAGGCAGTATGGCTAAGGAAGCTGCTGTCTGAGTTATTTGATCTCCCGTTGGATGCTACTAGTATCTATTGTGACAACCAGAGTTGTGTAAAGCTGTCTGAGAACCCAGTGTTCCATGACAGGTCGAAGCACATTGAGATCAAATATCACTATATCAGGGAGATGGTGTAGAGAGGAGCAGTGAAGCTCCTGTATGTTGTGATGGATGAGCAGGTTGCAGATGTGTTGATGAAACCACTAGCCAAAGTGAAGTTTGAGTACTTCAAAGGGAGGCTTGGTGTTCTTCAGATTGAAGATACTTCGAGGAAGAAGTGATGGGACACATTTGCAGGAGCCATTCCAAGCATGGTGAGAGGTGGATCCTTCCCATGGCTGTGGATTTAAGCGTTGTGTGATGAGCATCATGATGATGCTCCAGTTACTGCTCTGTATGATCAGGTGGATCATGTATTTTTGTATGTATCAGGTGGATACATTGAATGATCAGGTGGATCATGTATTTTTGTATGTATAAGGTGGATACACTGTATGATCAGGTGGATCATGTATTTGTGTATGTATCAGGTAGATACATTGTATGATCAGGTGGATCATGTATTTGTGTATGTATCAGGTGGATACATTATATGATCAGGTGGATTATGTATGATGATATGTATCAGGTAGATACTTGGTATGCATCAGGTGGATGCATTAGATGATCAAGATGATCATGGATGACGAGCTTCAGGATGTTGCTCCAGATGACATGCATCAGGACGATGCAGTGACGATGATCAGGTTGATCATGGATGATGAGTATCAGGACGATGCTCCGGACGACATGCATCAGGACGATGCAGTGTTGATGATCAGGATGATCATGAGTTCCGAAGACACAGATGCACATAGGATTTTCAGACATGGTGTAGATGTGTTCTCCCATGGTCGTGATGTAATTGCTGAGCCATTCTTTACAAGGTGTAGATGTGTTCTCCCACGATAAAGATGTAAGGGCTGGAGCCATTCTTTACAAGGTGTAGATGTGTTCTCCCATGGTAAAGATGTAAGGGCTGAAGCCATTCTTCACAAGGTGTAGATGTGTTCTCCCACGGTGAAGATGTAAGGGCTGGCGCCATTCGAGCATGGTTGAAGTTTGTCTTCCCATGGCTGCGATATAAGTGTTGTGCCATTCAAGCATGGTTGAAGTGTGTCTTCCCATGGCTGCGATATAAGTGCGATGCCATTCTCGCATGGTTGAAATGTGTCTTCCCATGGCGTAGATATAAGTGTTGAGCCTTTCACGGATGGTTGAAGTGTGTCTTCCCATGCCGGTGAGTGTAAGTGTTGTGTGATGTGCATCTGGGTTGTGCTTCGTGAACAATGTTATGATCATGAGTATTAGGATGATACTCTGTGGCCGTGGACAGGTTGTGCAGTAGCATTTAAAAGGTCCTGGGAGATCCGATAGGTTGAGCTGTGTGCTCGTAATCAGTCCTGGGATGCTCTTTCGAGGTTTTGTTGACTCACGTAATAAGTCTTGAGGATTCCACAGTATGGCCAGTGATGATGAAGACCTACAGGTGGTGGGCCTACATCCAACATGAAAAAGGGCTGGCTCTGTAGAACTTCCTATTACGAGCAGATTTTAGAGATAGCCCAGTGATCGAGATGTCGAGTACAGTAGCTACGATGATGATGATGCTCCGTGATCCAGTGATGATGATCCAACTCCAGAATTGAAGACTTGTGCCAATACGTATTGATGACCTGTGACGAAAGAATACCTTCCTAGTTAAGAGGGCGTGTTGATTTATTTGTAACTTCGGAAGATATTCTTCTATGTATTACATTTGTACTTTATTGTATATCCCACAGAGATGTATTATTCCTTTGATTGGAAGTGTCGTCATTTGTATTTGTAAGTGTCGTCATGTGCATCAACAAGTGTCATCATTTGTATTGATGGGTTATTAGACCACCAGTGTGAGGTTGGCCCTGGTTAGCACACGTGGTTGGGTTATTAGACTTGATTAGCAAGTCGGCCCCAGTGGATTATTTTCAGGTCAAGTCAGTGTATAAATAGAGAGCTTGTGTCTCTCATTTATCTCATTCACTCACTTCTCAAGCTCGCATAGCTAAGAGAGAAAGTGGCGCACTAGTGGAGGAGGAGGAGCATTGGCTAGAGACATCTTATTAGGTTTGATCATTGTGATCTTGTATTGTGGCTTATCTTATCTCTGAGGAAGTTGCGGGGTTTTTCACCTTCTTGGTTTTCCCTGGTGAAACTTTGTGTCTCTTGTGTGATTGTTTTTATGTCTATGATTGATATGCTGTAGAGATATGTTGTACATGTTATTCTCTTAGAGATCCTTATGATAATGGAATGAAATTATCGAAAAATTAACATGAACCAACAGTAAAGGATTATTTTTGCAGCAAAGAATGAAGTCTTGTAGAGAAGTTTTGAAGGCACAAATTTGAGTTATGTAATAGGAAGATTCGGCCTCGGTTTAGGGACTGATATTTCAAAATTGAAATGTTGTCTTTGAGGATTGATTGTAGTGTTTGAGAACTGTTTGAAGAACAAAATTTTGCTTGACCTTGGACAATTTTAAGTCTAGTTAAGGGCTATCGGAAGATAGATTTTGTAGGTTGTTTAGGGGCAAAGTTTGTTGGCAACAGAGACAACAAAACATAGGAACATGGATATAAGGGCTAATTTTTAAAGACTTCTTTGAGGATATCTTATGACGTATTTTGAGGGCTATGTTGGAAACTATCTTGCATCAAATTTGGAGGTAGTTGGATATAAATTGAAGACAATTAGAAGATAGATTTGAAGCGAGGATTGAAAGATAGACTTAAGAAATCATTTATAAGGAAATATTGAGTTGGTGCTCAAGAGTATTGGTGTCCTCGTCCACTTAACATGTTTGTGGCTACAGATTTGAGTTGGTGCTCAAGAGGATTGGAGTCCTCATCCCTTGAACATGTTAGTGCCTGCTCAGTGCAAGTTGGTCCTTCCACGAGGGATCGGTGTCCCTATCAAATTAGTATCTGCAAAATTTGTGAGTGGGTGCTCAAACCATCATTGGAGATTCGGACAGGTTGTGCTAGGCACGGAAAAGATCCTGGGATGCTCTTTAGAGATTTTGCAAGATGCAAGATACTCTTTTAAGGTTTTGCGAGTTCACATGTAAAAGATCCTAGAGATCCGGACAGGTTGTGCTAGGCACGGAAAATATCCTAGGATGCTCTTTAGAGATCTTGCAGGTTGCAAGATACTCTTTTAAGGTTTTGTGAAGGTCACATGTAAAAGATCCTGGGAGATCCGATAGGTTGAGTAGTAAGCTTGTAAAAGTCCTGGGATGCTCTTTCGAGGTTTTCTTGACGCACGTAATCAACCCTGATAATTCCACAGGATGACACGCTCGCAGAGATGATGAATACCTACAGGAGGTTAGGCCTACATCCAACATGAAAAAGGGATGGCTCTGTAGAACTTCCTATGACGAGAAGAATTGAGAGATAGCACCAGTGATCGAGATGACGAGTACAAAAGCAGTGACGATGATGCTCTGTGATCCAGTGACGATGATCCAACTCTAGAATTGAAGACTTGTGCCTATATGTATTGATTACCTGTGTCAAGAGAATACCTTCATAGTTAAGAGGGAGTGTTGATGTATTTGTAACATCGGAAGATATTCACTTGTATATTATATGTATTACATTTGTACTTTATTGTATCCCCGATGGAGATGTCTTATTCCTCCGATCAGAAGTGTCGTCATTTGCATTCTATTGTTGTACCTTCGACGGAGAAGTTTGTTCCTCCAATTCGGAGAATTCATTATTGTACTTGAGTCACATAAAGTCATTGAGATCCATCCTCCCATGTATGGCATGGCATTAGACCCCGGAGTAGTGTCGCAAGTTATATTGTAAGTGTCGTAACTTATATTTGATGGGTTATTAGACCACCTTGGTGGGGTCGACCCTGTATGAGTCATGTGGGTTAAAGGGTTATTAGACCACCCTAGTGGGGTTGGCCCAGTGACAAGTGGTAATGGGTTATTGGACTCTCCTAAGGGAGGTCAGCCCAGTTAGAGTAAAAGGCAAGTCAAGTCATTGTATAAATAGAGAGTGTGTCTCTCTCATTCTATTCATTCACTCACTCACTCACTTCGCATTAGTGAGAGAGAGGAGGAGTGCGCACAAGTGGAGGAGGAGTAGTTACTGCAAACATTTATCTTTTGGGGATTCATCTTGTTGATCTATGTATTGCTGCTTATTCTATCTCTGAGGAAGTTGCGAGGTTTTTCACCTTCTTGGTTTTCCCCGGTGAAATGCTTTGTGTCTCTTGTCTCTTGTCTCTTATGCTTGATATGATGTACATGTTGTTCTTTCAATTGAGATCCTAGATCATATTGAATTAAATGATGAAAAACTAACACAAAATGCCTGCAAGCTACAAGGAAATGCCCGCGGGTTGTGAGAAATGACCACCAAACTCAGAAAGATGACACCAAATATGCATACATGATGTCCAAGAGAACAATTTCATGCTTTCAGTCATGAAATTCTTCAATCATAGCCACTATATCATGTTTGGGTGATTTAACCAATTTATTGGAAACTCCTAACATCATTTATATGTAGGATTCCCTTCTAGTCTACACAAGCAACATGATAATGTTAGATTTTATACAATTCTAGAAATATAATCAATTGCATATAATAAAATAGCATCACTAAAAGAATAATCGAGCACAGAAACAATAGACACAAATTTTATCCTGGGAAACCCAACAGGGAGAAAACCCAACAACCTTTGTATAGAGATAAATAGTTCAGAGATCAATGTACATCCATATATCAATAAAGAGAAAGAGAAAGAGAAACTTCTCCAAGTGTAGTAGCCCCAATAAACCCTTCTCTAGCTGTATCAACGAACCTTTCTCTCTCCTAGAGCGAACTTGCTTGAGTTAGGTCAATGAACAAATGAGAGGTGCAGCCTCTCTATTTATATTAGTCAAAAAATAACTTTTTCCTTAACTGGGCAGACTTGTCTTGGGGGAATACAAAAATTACATTTAATAAATGTTTTCTTTGGGTAATTCCAACCCAAGGTTTACATTGATTCTTTAAAGGTCTTTTTGCATGATCAAATACATCAATATCTTCTCCTAAAGGAGGTATAACAACAATATAATAAAGTACATTAAGAATAACTTCCAAAGTTACATTATTTCCAACACTCCCTCTTAATAAGGAAGGTACTCTTTAGACCCGGTCATCATCATCATCACTGTACATGATCATCTCGATATCAACTGTACATCACATCTATCTCGAACGTCTCTATACATATGGAAGGTCTTCAACACAATCTCAGTCCATCAAGAAGTGTCACCATGCATCTACTCCACTCAGTACATTGGTGGATCTATACAACAACTCAACAACTCTGCATAGTCTGTCGGAGAGTCCATCATGAATCAACTCAACCAAGTCCATATGGGAACATGCACCAAATCAACCAGTCCATCGGTGAGTCCATACAAAAGTACCAGTGTGCATCAACTCAACCCAGTCCATCGGGGAACATGCACTATCTCAACTAGTCCATCGGTGAGTCCATACAAGAGTACCAATGTGCATCAGCTCAACCCATTCCATCGGGGAGCATGCACCAACTCAACCAGTGCATCGGTGAGTTCATACAAGAGTACTAGTGTGCACCAGTGTGTGCTAGCCTCTCCATCCCATCTCAGGACGTCTGAGAGATCTTCTTACTCTTTTCAGAGTTATTGAGAGAGTGCATTGGTCTCTGTATCATCGTCCTTCCCTTTTAGTGAGGGAGTCAATCATGGGACCAATCTCCTCACTCCTTCTCAGAGTGTGCGATCCCATCCTGAATCATACTTGCACACATATAAGCTAGCAGAGGCATCAAGTATATCGGGGCAAACATTTATGTCCTACCCTATTCTAGTTATGAAATGTAAATAAATGGAATAATAACAAATCACATGATTGAATTTATGCACCTACATGGGGGAGTATCAAGAGACTAGTCTCCCCACCCTATCATAGGGTGTCTAGGAGAATATGGGGTACTACCATCAGACCACTTACTCTTTGCCAAGACACATGGCTAATACTTGTCCAATATTGCAATCATGGTAATCACATCTCCCTCTGTGTTGGAGCATCATGCTCCCTCTGCATCCAAGTATCATGCTCCCTCTCTGCAGTAAAATGCAAGTATCCATCCTAGTGATGACCAGGTACATAAGTATCCTCACAACTATCTATCTGAATCAACCAACAACACTAAGGTACTCACAGTCATCATGTTGGATCTGCTCGGGATCTCAATTGTGTTCTTCCTTAACCTAGGAATATCTCATCAGGTTTCTACCACACCATTAATAGGCCAAGACCCTCATCTTCAAAGGCTAATTCCCTCTGTCTCGGTGAGGAATAGATCATCATTACACAACATCAAGAACAAGGTGTTATCTCTAGGGTTGTTCCTTAGACTTATACAGCCCTTACCCAATTTTTACTCATTTTTCCATTTGCCTAGTTCATGCATTCCTTTCATTTTTCTTAAGTTTTAGATTACCCTAGTTACTTTTTGTTATATTTTCATAATTAAATAGGATAAGGCTCTTGTTCATATTTATTTTCAAAATAAGGTTTAATTTCTTGGTTCAAAAGGCATTTCAAATGTTTGGAAACTTTATAATTTAACCAATTTGATTAAAATGTTAAATTGACAGCATGTGCCAAAATTTCAAATATGAAAGTGCTGTCAGTACTGTGAAAAATGCTATCAGTTTCGCAGAAATGTGAAATTATGATTAAACAAGGGTTTAAAGTTTGTAATTATAGTTTGCATTTATCATAATTCGAAATGAATTATGAATATGCATGTATCTTGTAGCCCCGTAAGGCGTGGCAGCCCATTACATTTGACACATAGCAATTGAATAAGTACACAGTGATGGCCGATGGGTACAATTCTCCAGGCATTGATATTAGCAGGTTGATGGACAGAGGAATGTGGCTTCGGGAATAACCCTGTAGGGTAGGTTTATCACAACACCGATACATTTTGCTTTGATCAGGGTAAAATATTGAAGAAACCTCGCAGGATCAGGAAAAGAGGAAACTAGGTGGCCTCATTTGTGGAGCCGAACCAAATAATATCCAGTGGTTTATGCAATTTCCGAGATCAACAAAACTCATGAGAGATGCAAGATGGCTGGTCTATTGTGAAAAACTACAGGGTTACAACCTCCAGGTGACTAAGGCTTTTATAAAAAATTACAAAAATGGGGTTGTTGATTTCAAAAGCTTCAAGGTAATGGTTAATGAACAATCCATATCAAAGGTCATCAGCATCCCAGTTGAAGGTGAGAACTAGTTTAATCAAAAAGAATTCGAGGGAGATTACAGTGAGTTTTTGCTGCCTGGGTTTGACGATTTAAATTGGCAGAATGGGGTACATGTTAGCAAGGTGAAGCCCAAATGGAAAATCCCTCTTGAAATGATTCAAAACTACATTACTTGTGATGGTCGTTTTGACAAAGTCCTGAGATGCCATATTCTACTGTTGATGCATTTGCATGGGATCAAGAAATTAAATTTTCCATACTATTTGTGGAGAAGTTTGCAGAAAATGGTCCTATGGGTTCAGGGTCACCCGAAGCATACAGACTGCTCCATTTTTCATCAAGGGCTTATCAAACTTTTAGTCCTTCATCATTTGAATCAAATTGGGCAAAGTTGGGATTAATTTCTCCTCGAACGGGGTTATGAAGTCAAGAAAAAGAAGAATCCATCTAAGGAAAAAGGGAATGAAACAAAGTTGCGAGATAAACAAGTGCAGGCTGAAGATTCTGAAAGAAAAGATGAGGCAGGGCAAACCACAGCAAATGTTGCTGAAGGTAAGACCACCCCTGACCAGTCCAATATAAAAAAGCCTGATATGTTTAGTTTAATTAGTAAAAACCTAATTGTTGATGAAGACGAGCCAATACAAACCATAAGTACAGAAAATGTGGATTTAGGGCCGAGGACAAGGTCTAAAACCAAGATGGCTGCAGAAAGTTGATTGCTAAAGGAGCCTACGAAGGGAAATGAAATTGTTCCAATCAATGATTCTGATAATGAACTCAAGAAATTGATGTTTCATTTCTGAAAATGAAGATTTTATAGATATGCAGGCAAATATAGGGCATATACCCAAGGCATTTTTTGAAAATAAGCAGGTTTATGCCAGAAATTAGGCATCAAGCTCTAAGGGTGCGCAGAAAGAGGATGTTGCAATGGGTACAGAAGAGATGGAGATAGTCCCTGAATTGGACCAGGTTAAGAAAACCCTGCAGTCTTACAAAGAACAATGCCAGTACCTGCAAAATATAAATGAGAACCTAATGTTAGCCAATAAGAGGCTACGAGAGGACTTGGGGCAAAAGGATGCAGATTATCAAAAGTTGGCAGCCATAGCTAAAGAAACATTACAAAAGAAGAGAGCCATGCACAAGGAGTGGAGACAAATGAAGACCCAGCTGGACGAGGTGCAAGGGCGAGAGCACAATGCAGATGCTGAATATACCAGGTTACAAAGAAGATCACAAGTTCTTGATGACTTGGTTGTTCTAGCTTAGTCATCTAGAAGCATCTAGTTTATTTGCTATGTTAGGTGATAAGGATTCATAGGTGGCAGTTTGTTGTTTTTAACTTTATCTATGTTAATAGTTCGAAAGACTTAAGTTCAAAACTCTGTTCCATTTTCGAAGGGATTAGATCCAATAGAATAAGATCTGTTAACTGTTTTATTTTGAACAACTTTTTGTATATATATGAGACATAAATGAATTAGAGAGGGTTGGAACTTAAACAATATGATGGAAGTTCGGTTTTAAAAGCTATGTACAGGCATGTATGTTGTTTCTTATGTTATCTTTTGAAGAAATGACTGTTTTTGAAGTAAATTATGATCTTTGAGCCTGTCTTATTTCAATTTATGAAGTATATACTATCATTATTCTATCTATGCATGGTCTCAATTTCATGTTGTGATTCTCTTGACCAGTATATAACTATGCCCCTATTATGAAATGAAACTTGAGCTCTTACATTTGTATATTTACTATCACAGTCATTTTCTGTTTCTGTTTAAAGTATTGAAACTTCATATTATCCCTGTCATCTGATTTTGAATATCCAACCTGAACCATAGATTCATTTGCCACCGGAACTTCATAAGAATTACTGAGTAGATGTCTTATATCTACCATCTAAGATTTCCTTGAGCTTGAACCCCCATTGTCTAGGTTAACCTTTAGGGATAACACAAGGGATCATCGTCAACAATATGTTCTGAGGCACAATTTTAACTAAACAGATGTGCACCTCCTCAGAGATTAACTAAGCAACTCTCGTCTAATCCTTTTATCATGACTCTAACTGGAAACCAATTGCTTTGCATAATCATTGAAGAATAAAACATCTGTAGTAGAGAGAGATCGACATCTGTTGGAGTCTTCTGCTTCCAAACACCAATCTCTATATGAGATCCTCAGGGTCTGTGGGTCATGTATCAAATATAGATGGATGTATTAGGTCCCCGTCTGTCCGCTACTGCATAGTCATGACTTCCATCTAATTGCTTTGTTTGGGATTCATCCTTCTAGACTGAGAGTCATACTCCTAGAAGCTTCTTGCTTTTGATTAATCTGAACATCAACAGGATCCATGTGTCCACCACTTGTTCATCGAAACAAGTCTCATCATCCTTATGTTGTAGGCCATACCATATGGTTTTTTCCCTACAAGTCAAATCTCGTTAAATGATTATCGACATTGCATAATAAATTTTAACTAATTAATTTTTCAATGCAATGGTAATAGTTTACATAGGTATGTAGGCACGTATCCCAAACATATATGGTAACTATCTAGATGTCTACTATCTCCACTAGGACATGCCATCAAGAGTGTGCACTACTCCAAGCATGTAAGAAGGATATATCATCTAGACTAGATCCATCTGGTGTTCATGGAATGTTGAGCATCTCGTGTGCATAACAAGTACAACAAGTGCTTAGGGTACATCGATAAGTGAACTATATCAAATACTCAACAAACTTCCTAATAGATATGCATACAATTTGTTATGAAAACATATAAGACAAAAACATATCTATGTCAGCAATAAATCCAAATACTTATCTTTTATTGTTTTTTTTGTGGGTGGTATCCCACTACCTCCTTGTGAGAGTCCTTTGTTCTTCATTTTTCTTGCTGGGAGTCCATCGCAGTCTAGATCTTCATATCATCACCACAACATGGGGAGCACTAGAAGAAGAACTCTGTACGATCATCATTTCTTGACTTATTGTGAGAAGTATCTTCATTAATATCCGCAGTTGAGGCTTTGTGCTTCCTTTTATTTGAACTTCGACAATATCCGGCATAGTGGTCATAATAGGAAGATTCAGCCTCGGTTTAGGGACTGATATTTCAGAATTGAAATGTTGTCTTTGAGGATTGATTGTAGAGTTTGAGAACTGTTTAAAGAACAAAATTTTGCTTGACCTTGGACAATTTTGAGTCTAGTTAAGGGCTATCGAAAGATAGATTTTGTAGGTTGTTTAGGGGCAAAGTTTGTTGGCAACAGAGACAACAAAACATAGGAGCATGGATATAAGGGCTAATTTTTAAAGACTTCTTTGAGGATATCTTTTGACGTATTTTGAGGGCTATGTTGGAAACTATCTTGCATCAAATTTGGAGGTAGTTGGATATAAATTAAAGACAATTAGAAGATAGCTTTGAAGCGAGGATTGAAAGATAGACTTAAGAAATCATTTATAAGGAAATATTGAGTTGGTGCTCAAGAGGATTGGTGTCCTTGTCCACTTAACATGTTTGTGGTTACAGATTTGAGTTGGTGCTCAAGAGGATTGGTGTCCTCATCCCTTGAACATGTTAGTGCCTGCTCAGTGCAAGCTGGTGCTTCCACGAGGGATCGGTGTCCCTATAAAATTAGTGTCTGCAAAATTTGTGAGTGGGTGCTCAACCCATCATTGGAGATTGGTGTCTCCTACAATTCTTTGTTAATTCATGGTTTTATCAATTCAATAAACTGAGTTTCCATATAAATATTTTGCGTACTATGTTTTTATGTTGATGAATATTTATGATTGATAATGGTGCATGATTAATTACGTGAAAATTGATAAAAAGTAGTGAAATTGATTCACCCCCCCTAGTATCACTATGTGTTCCAACATGGCATCCCGATCACTGATGATAACTTTTGGAAACCCGTGGAGCTTAAATATATATTTTTACATAGCTATCAACGACTTGACTAGCTTTGGCCTTTGATGAAATTCCAATGGAGTGGGCATATTTTGTTAGTTAATTGATCTACGATTACAAATATGTATCTTTCCATTCAGAAGTAGGAAGACCGATGATAAAATCCATGGATATTTTAGACCATTTTTGAGTTGGGATATGAAGGGGTTGGAGAAGCCCTAGAGGAGCAACCGTTTCAAAATTTTGTCGCTGACAGGTATCACATTATGCCACATATTTATGAATATTAGTCTTCATACCCTTCCAAAAGAAGGATTGTCATATATTATGGTATGTTTTGAAAAATCCAACATGCCATGTTGTCGGAGAATCATGTTTCTATTTTAAAACTTGAGTTTTGAATTTTGAAGAGGTGGGAAAATATATACTTTGTTTGTACCACAGTATGTCATTCTCCCATGAGTATTTGGAATTTGTTGCCCTATTGCTTTCAACTTCCTCTATTAGCTTCCTTATTTATGGGTTTTTGACGTACTTAGTTTGGACCTTCTGAGATCCATTCAGGAACTACTATGGAAATGACACATAGTGTGGCATCATTTTCATGTTTTCTTGATAAGGTGTCTACAACCAAATTTTCCTTGTACTTTTTATAAAGGATGTCGAAATCAAAAACTTGGATTTGGCTCACCCATTTTTGTTGTCATGATGAAATATTATTTTGGGTTAGGAAATACTTAAAACTACTATGATATGTTTTGACGAGAAATTTAGCTCCCAACAAGTACTACTTCCACTTGACCAAGGTATGCCTTATTGCCAACATTTCTTTGTCATATGTAGATTTTGTTTGCTCATTTGATTTTAACTTTCGATTTTCGAAGGCAATGGGATGATTGTCTTGCATGAGCACGACTCATACATCTGTTCTTAAAGCATCACATTCAAGGATAAATGTCTAAATCTGGGGCTTCCAAGACCAGAGTGGATGTCATTAAGGTTTTCAACTTTTCAAAACATGATTCAACATATTTATCCTATTTGAAAGCATCCTTTAGTAATAGTGTTGTTAGCGATGCCACAATCTGTGCGTAATTACGAACACATATTTTATAGTACCCTGATAGACCTAGGAATCCCTTAACGATGTAATTGATTTGGGGCTAGGCCACTCAATAATTGCCACAATTTTATCTGGGTCTAGCTTGATGCCTTCAACTGAAACAATATGTCCCAAAAACTCCATCTATTTTTGCCAAAAACTGCATTTAGATTTGTTAGCGTAGAACGTTTTTTCTTCAAGGAGCTTTAATATTGTCTCCACGTTCTTGAGGTGTGAGCTCCAATTTCTGTTGTAAACAAGGATATAATCAAAGAAGACAAGTACAAAATTTCGTAGGTACGAATGGAATAAGTCATTCATCACCGCCTTGAATGTTGCAGGAGAATTGGATAGACCAAAAGGAATTACCCGAAATTCATACAAGCCTTCATGGGTGCAAAATGTAGTTTTGGGAATATCTTCTTCTCAAATTATGATTTGGTAATATACCAAATTTAGGTGTAGCTTAGAGAAATACTATGCACCATGGATCTCATCCAATAATTTATCTACAAATGGGATGGGGAATTTATTCTTTATGGTAATTTTGTTTAATGCTCGATAATCAATACAAAGTCTATACGACCCATCCTTTTTCATGACAAGTATGATTAGGGATGAGAAAGGACTCTTACTACGTGTAATCCGACCACATTCTAATAATTCTTGTACCATATGTTCAATTTCTAATTTGTGTTTGTGAGACTATCTGTATGATTTTTTTCTAATTGGAGATGAACTTGGAATCAACTCTATGATGTGATCCATAAAAAACGGCGGGGGAAGGCCATGAGGATGGTCTTGGAATATGTTACTACGTTTCCCCAAAAGTTGATCTAATTTCCTTGGATCAACATTTTGACTTTCATTAGCTATGCCTTCCATGGAATAACAATGCAAGAAAAGGCTTGAGCTCCTTTCTTAATCGTTTTTTCCATTCTATTGGACTACATTATTTGAGGAGGAGGGCAATTGATTCCCTACAATTTGTACTTTCTCCCAATTTCAAAAAATCTTATAAATTGTTCTTGGAATTTTAACCCAACAGTACCAAGGGTGGCTAACCATTGGTCTCCCAAGACAATGTCTACACCTCCAATTGTCATAGCATACATACGAGACTTTAATTTTTAGTCATTAATGATAATTCTATCTTATGATATTTTCCATCGCATGAAGTAGTATTCTTTCCCAGAATCAAAACTTGAAATTCCAAGGTGGGATAAATGAATATGTTTAATTGCTTTGTTATCTTTGTTTCTATAAATTCGTGTGAACTACACTATCTATGAGCACCGCCACTTTAGTTTTTATGACGAAGCCATGGACTTTAAGAGTTTGGGGTTGAGAAATACCCATTATAGCAACTACTGATAATGTTGGAGTATAGTTAGACTTCTGTCTGTTGGATTCATCGGAGTCCGTTTTTGTGTCAGAAGAGATATCACCGGCTTCATCATTATTGATGTCATTATCATGTTTCTCACATGGGTAGAAATTGGAGTCCTTACATTTATGACCTCGAGTCTAGTTAGGATCATTGCATTTATGACATAGATTATTATCCTTCTTTGCATCCGATGATGAGATTCTTTGGTGAGGAATATACCTTGGTCTTGATTTTTCCAATTGAAGGTAAGGATTTTGTTTACGAAACATCTGTCTTGCTTCAATAAGTTTGGCCTTTTGATGTACTAATGTTTTCAAACAATCTACCTAAGCATAATTAAAGGCTAGACCTCCCTAGTCCAACTGGATCTATAACAAATAAGTACATAATATAATCAACTTACCTAGATCAACAGAAGCGCAAAGTAACAAGTAGATCTCTTACCTGAGATTTGCAATTCCCTTTGCTCCTTGCTTGATCCAATGCTCCAGAACCTTCAGATATGCAGCTGCAAAGCCCCATTGAACAAGTAGACACAAACAAACAGTAAAAGCATATATCGCATATGATTGATCTAAGCTAACAATTAAGGAAGTAAGCTCTAAAAATTAACAACACAATAATGTATATGGGAAGAGATTGTATTAACTGTAATAAAAGAGAGTACAATAAGAGAGAATGTTACAACTTGTTCCTTAACGTCGCAACCTTCCTTCCAACAAGCCAAATCAAGCCTCCAAGGATGAAGTAAGACTCCCAAAGATGAGCAAGGGTCACCTAAGATAATTCCACCAGCATGAGAGTGCTATAGACCTTTCTCCCTTTCCAACGGGGAAGAGCTTCATATTTATAAGACCAAATGAATAGAGTGGGTTGAGGATTAATGGGAGAGGTCTAAGGGATACTCCCTTGAGGTTAGGGAACCGAAGGACAACTCACCTATCAATTAGGGATAGAATTCCACCTCACCATGCTTCAAGAAGTCGCTCAAAGCTCTTATTTATCCAATTTAACCAACCCTGGCACACTCTGCATGAAGGCAACTGGCGCCAGAAAAGGGGCAACACAGGCTGCATGAGGGAAACCTAAGCCACTGGCACATCCTGCCAGGTGGCATTATGCGCCAGGCATGTTCTGGCGCCTATTGCTGGAAGACAACCTGCGCTAATGCAACTAGAAAATGTGGACACAAGGGTCAACAACTTGCTCTGGGTGTTTTTTTTCAGGGAAACTTCAGGGATTGAGGCATGAAGTTGACACAGGACTCATGATGACGAGGTTTAGGTGTAACAATTAATTCAACATCTTTGGGTTCTAATACTTAACTTCATTCTATATGCTTGGTTTCAACTTGGTTATGGCAACATGTAGGAGACATTTTTTAGATATGTTATCAACGCAGGTGGCTAATACATGAAACTCATTAAATAATTCATATGTTGTTCTTGTCTATTGTAAGTGAGTGATTTTGCTTAAGATTTTGTCTTCTTTTATATCCTATAATCATTTGAAAATATTCTTCTTAAATGTATCCAAATCTCTCACCAATCATCCTCGACGTTTGAAGTCCCACCGCATGAACCAGTCACACGTTGTCTTCTCTAGGTACATTGATGCAATGTTGATTTTTTATTGTCATCGTCTATGTGGTGCATAATGAGATAGTTCTCAATTTTATTAATCCATCTTGTGCCCTCTCAATTGTCTTCTCCATCAAACTTTGGTATATCTATTTTTACTTTGTGTATAATGTTGTTGAACGAATTTGTATTTGATGAATAATGAGGCCGCGATGATAAGTGAGGGCTACTCGTACCACTATTTGCGTTTTTGGAGACTTCAAAATCAACTTTAAAAGATAGGACTCCATCCAGTCTTTTGGTGACTCCTTGGACGTCCTGACAATATCCTTGTATTTCTTAGGCCATCTCTTGACGATATCCTTGTATTGCAGCAAGAATTTTGGATTTAGTTTCGCTCTCGTTCTTTTTTGTTGAATCCTTGGAATTGTCGGTAGCCTTTCTCTCTCTCTCTATATATATATTCTAAAAATGTGACTAAATAACTATTAAAAATATAATAATAATAGTTACTATTATTTAAAGGATAATAAAAATTATTATTATATATGTATATATTAATAGTATTTATGGCTTAAATATACTAATAACAACTATTATCTATTATATATATATGAAATTGTAAAATGTGAAATGGAGAATGGAGAGGAGAGAGGAGAGTGGCAACGGTAGTGGCTAGGGCAAGGCAACGATAGTGTGGGCAAAAATGAGCAGGGAGGAAAAGGCTGGGCATGTAGGTGGAAAGGTATGTAGAGCGTGGGATGAGGAATGGTTGCGAATGTAGGATTGGGGGAAGCGTGAGCAATGTATGGGAGAAGGGAAGGGTCGTGGGGTGCGCGTGGGAGTGGTATTGTGCAAGAGGGAGTTGGAGTGTAAGGGCATGAGCGTATGGGCAGCATAAGGGTGATTGGGAAATGAGCAGCGTGGGAGATCACGCGGCAGGGTGAAGAGGGAGTGTAGCGTGGGGTGGTGTCTATGGAGGACAAAGTAGAGAATAGGGTCGTGAGACGAGGTGTATGGGAGCAGTAGGAGGCACATGAGATGAGGCGCAACAAGGAGATGAGTGTGAAAGAGATGAGGAGTGAGGAGTGTGAGGAGATGAGAGGATTGCGTAAGGGAAGAATGGAGCACGAGCTTGAGGACGGATGAGGGAATGATGCATGTGGAGTCCTTGACAACTTGCTTTCACACTCTCGAAACTTGCTCTTATACCACTTGGAAGATATATTTCCAAATAATGAATATATTTATTGATAAAAATGATGATATGAATAAGTTTACAATATTGTGTATAAATACACATGAATGGGATAAGTCGCATCTTTTGACAACGATCATGACTTATAGATCTATAATTGTCGAAATACATTTAATTATAATTAATACAACATTAATAATTGTAGTATACATTTAAGTATATTACAATAACATCAATAGCCATTGTCATTGTTGACACATGCTATTCATCCCCTTTCTTAAGCATTTATTTGGAAATTGATGCAGATTCATCCAACCTAGTCACTATATAATCTAGTTTGTAGAAATTTCTAGTAACCTTTAAAGTAGAAAAGAAAGAAAAATATGCAAGCTCATTCTTTGTGACAAGGGATGAACTAGAATGTTTTTAATAAGTAATTATCCTGATAATATTACTTCTATACTAGTTACATTCTGGTCTCAATTAGTGCCATGTTTTGTACAGATGGATTTGATGGGCTATTTCAATCAATTTGAACAAAGTCTTGAAAATCAAATCGATCCTCTAAATTTCCCGTAGCTATCATGTACACTCCTTGTTACCGTACTGCCAATGTACGACTTACCACTCCAAACTGGAATGCCCTATAATGAATACAATTGTTGATCCATGTAGTTGATTGTCTATAGATTTGTACATGCCCCCATACTCATGCCTGCCATTTAAATTTATTTATATGTGCCAACGACATTGAGGAAAATCGTGACTCTTCCTTAAGAAATTAGCCTGGTCTCTTGCTTCTTGATATTAGAGATGAGGATGGACATAAACATCCCTTTTCAAAGCAAGGATAACTTGTGGGTTGAATTTGGTGCATATAATCTTCTTCCTCCAGACATGAACCGTGACACGTATTCATAGAGTTGGGTTGTCTTCACATATCTTATATCAATTGTATTCAATTAACTTTTAGCTTTATTCTATGTTAGTCTTTGACAATTTCAAAGCAAGTTACACCATTTAGATCAATAAACCATGCTCTCCTTGGTTTTGTGTTGGATTTTGAGTGTTCTGTGTTTCATTTCTTTCCGTTAGAGTTGCACTTCCTTTTGTTTTAGACTTATGGGTCTATAGAGGTGATCTTAACCTTTCTAGTAACATGAAGGCGACAACAACTAACCTTAAAAGAGCCTCTAGATGTAGAAATCCATAAATCAAATATTTTGGAAATATCTAGTTTATGAACAGTTGCTTCAAAAAAAATCGATATTTCTATACCATGTAACAATGAGTTAGAATTAGGACAAACATTGTGCAAAAGAAAAGGAGCAGTACGACTTTCTCCTATGTTTGGGGTCATCAATGATGATTTCAGATTGGAAAGTGTTGAGAGATGTTTTTCATCTTTGCACACTGCTATTGAGATTCTTCATAACAAGGGTTTGTTTCCCTACAGTCCTTCTCCCTTGTTGAAATAACGAGTTATGAGCAACACCAAGCCTCTGAACATATTATTTATTGTAATTGGGCACGTTTCTACGGCTTTTGCATTTGCATCGTTTTAAGTAGTAAAACAAATATGGAGTACATTCTTGTTGTTTAGGTCCTTACAATGATATATATATGATCTGGACAACATTTGTTGACCTCGTGGCATAATGTTTTATGTAAAGAACCAATTAGAGTACCAAATCCCTAACTAAACATTTTTTTGTTTAACAAGAACGGTTAAGGTTGCATTAATTTGTAAAAAATGCGGTTTTCTGGCGAACAAGAATCTGAGAGTTACAAAATTAAAGAGGGTTGATGACCTCTAACAATACTGTCAGCCATCTTATGAATATCTTGGGAGACAAATCCCACTTGCTTCTAGATCTTTTTCGAGAAAATGACAAAAATTGCTTACAAGAGTAAACTCTCACGAACTGTGAGCAGAGAAGAATGCAGAAGCAGAACATTAATTAGAAGAGGAGGTGAAATGCCCCTTAATGAAGGGGTCCAACAGCGACTGAGAGCCCAAAAAAATGTTTGAGGCCGCTTCCTTTTCCCGCCGTTCTTTGTTAGACTTTCGCCCTCTGGTAAGGGGGGGAGAAGGAGCTGAGAAGTCTTCGGGATCAGAGTTTCCCTCTGACCTAGAGGTGGGGACTAAGACTGCCAGTCCTGCAAAGGCTGAAGTCTTGTGATCTGAATTTTAAGCCTCTCTCTCGGAACCTGAAGGAGCAAGGCTTGGAGAATCTGGTTTTGCGGAATCAACGATTGTCCCTAAGGGGTCAGAGGGACTTGGAAGGGTCTCGCACTGCACAAGATCTTCCGCTGCTTCAGATTCTTGAACTTCGTCTTCCTGCAAAACTTTGAAGTTATTTTTGTTTGCCAACGGAATGGTTGTTGCTGAAGGAAGAAGAGATTCTTGTGGAGCTGGATCCTTTTGTTGAGAAGCTTGGGGCTCCTTTCGCCGGGGGGCTCGGCGTCGATTAGAGACAGTCTGGAACTCTGCTTTTTTAGTTGCAGGAGGTTTTGATGTTTGCCGAATTTCCGAAAGCTTGGGGCAGCTTTTGGCAAAGTGGCCATAAACATGGCAAGAGTTGCATTTGAAAGGGATCTGCTCGTAATCCAGCTCTTGGATATGACTCCAATCTCCTAAATTTAATTTTAGGGCTTCCGGGAGTCTTTTATCCAGATTTACTTCTATACAAAAGCATGCACAAGTAAACTGGCACCCTTTTGGGTCTGCACTATCCAGGTAGCACCCTAGCTTATTACCGATGTCCTCCAGAGAGCTTTTCCCCCAAAGATGAAGTGGGAGGTGAGGTAGTCTTACCCAGACTGGGGCGGCTGTAATCTCAGCATCTGGTTTAAAACCTAAAGTCCATGGGGTTAAAAAACGTCCTCTCGAGCCCATGAAGAAGGGACCTGAGCGAAAAACTAAATCTCGTTCTTCTTTGCTTTGAAACAGAAAAACAACGAAACCCCTATCAACTGCGAAGAGAGAGACTTGTCCTTGCAAAATAGGGTTCCAGTGCTCTGCAATCCAGAGCTCCACCGCCTTTGAACTGGGCCACAAACCTATAAACTTACCGATGAGGACTTTCTGCGAGAGAATGAGCGCTTTTCGACACCCTAACTAAACATTTCTCTCGTAGTGCAAATAATGATATGGATAACACTAAAACTATAATAGCACAATCAACTAGTAGGGTCTAAAGAAAATTGATATTTGAGGTTTTAAAGGGAAACCCGTAACATAGAGGTGGGAAGATGGGATCAACAAATGTTTATAAAAGATTGGCAAAGAACTTGCTTGTGGGTGTTTTGTTTTCACTTGATCGAGTAACTAAACATTGTGAACTCAAAGTCTGACCTACCTTTATTCCTTTGGAGGGATATGAAAATGTTTACAGGTTTTGTAAACCCAAGCTATCTAAGATGGAAACCCTAAGTATATTTCACACCATATTTGTTTAACATTCAATTATATATATAATTGATAAATTTATCGGATCACAACATTTGATATGCACATGCAATTGATAAGTTTTTTTTTACACTAATACAGAGTATGGAAAAATATGTCTAGACTCTACATGTAAATGAAATTAGTGTGTGCTGCGTTAAGCCTGTAACCCTTATTTTGGCTACTTTATCAATGAATAGAATGTGTTGCTACGTGTAAGATTATTTTTGTTGTTGTTGTGTTGATTATGACTTTTTCCACGAGAAGTGGATATCCTTTATTTTGAATCCCTTAAAATGATCGTGGTATGCCTTCAAAAGGTTGTTTGCTCCCATTGCAAGTTGTTTGTTGTCTTGCTTATAACATGAACTACACGTTTATATACTGTATTGTAGAGGACTATTACAATTCAAAGGCTTTCTAATGATTTATGTTATGCATGCCTTTGCTACCTCGTGATCCAACAACAACTTTTGCAATTTATAATACACAAACACAATTATTTGGGATGCCAGTAATATGGTGGTGTGTTTTCAAGAATTAAAATTTGTCACCAAATACCAATGGCTTACATGATTTACAATTCCACCATTTAGTACATTGTAAAATCTTTCCAATTACATATTATATGCATGATCTCTTTTTGTCGACCCATCGAGAACTCTCACAATATCAAGTACATAAACATGGTTATTTGGGATGGGCATGAGGTGGTTTGTTTTCGAGGATTAAAATTTGTTATTAGACACCTCTATTTTACATAATATATGCTCCCATCATTTAGTACTCTCCAAAAGCTTTTCAATGATATATGATACACACAATTTTGCCTCTCCGTGCTCCACATTGAGTTTTCGTAATTTTGAGTACACAAACAAGATTACTTGGGATAGTTAGGTGCTTATTTGTTTTTAAGGATTAAATATTTTTACCAAAGACCTCTTCCTTATGTAACTAATGCTTCCACAATTTATTACTTTTTGAAATCTTTCCAATGACATGATATACGTAGTTTCAACTCCCTAATGATCTACTAACAACTTTCGTAATATCGAGTACATAAACATAGTTATTTGTGATAGTCATGGGAGGCGTTTGACAAGGGGCACTAAAAAAATCCCATTTTTTATAATCTATGCTAGAATCTAATCAAACATCATAAGCAAAGTTTCTACCATTCCACTCATTTTTGGGTTTTTAAAGGTCATGGGTTGATCCAAAGAGGGCCAAAACCCCTATAACTATGGTCGAACTTTTCTCGTGAAATTTCTTGATGGATTTGAATCAAAATTTTAGTTGGAAAGGGGGCGGTTTGAGTGCCTCTTATCCTATGTTTTTATGTCATGGTTCAGTTTACGGTTTTTTAAGTTGTCGTTAAATACCCTCTCCTTGCATACTACATGCATCCACCATATAGTACTATAAAAAGCATTTCTACTAATATATGATAGACATAGTTTTGCCTCCCCATGATCACAATTTTGAGAACAAAAGTACGATTATTTGCGATGGTCATGCATTAGTTTGTTTTTAGGGATTTAATATAATACCACCGGTTTTTGACTTGGAATGTATTTAATCAAAATTATGTAAATGATGTAAATATGCCAGTATGGATTCCTAGTGCGGAGCTCAAGGACAAGGCCCGACAAGTGAATGGCTAGGCATGTATGATGTAAATATTTCTAATTGGACTGTATGGTTGGCTTGTAAAAGCTATGTAAAAAGTATGTTGGAAAATAATAAAATGGTCCAAGATGGCTGTGTAAAGAGCATTAGAGGGGCTATCGTTCCATTAGAGGGGAAGAGGAAAGGGTGCCTATGTGGGATTAAATCCTCTGTGGCCAAATGTCAACCTTATAACTCATGTAATTGCTACCATGTGCTTTAAATGAGCCAATTACTTCATTTCGACTATTTAATCCAATCATTGAATACATGTGTGAGGTTGGTGGGGAAAGTCCTCTCATGTAGTTATGGAAGCATGGGATGTATATCCTTCTATGACATTTGTAAGGGTCTTTTTATTCTATGGTCATAATTTATGTCAGCTGTCTTGTCACCATTCCCTCCTATATTTTGGGGTCATTCGCTCGTTTTCATATTATCATGCAGATTTTTATACTACATAGAATCTCTCCTTCACGTTGTTCATACCATTACCAATTATTAGCCTATGTATAACCCATAAATTCGAATTTGTAACAAGAGCTGTGGATTTGAAGGGGAAAGAGATGGTTGTAGATGAGCATCAAGGTTGAGCAGGTCAAGAACCTTTACCCATTGAATTTTGCTACTTTTACATGCTTGAGAAGTCATGAATTAAGGCTATAGGTGATTCTCCAACAACATACAACAGGTTGGATTCCTTGTATGCACACACAGGTAAGCACCTGACGAGATGGATCATCTGAGAGATTCATGGATCGATGATGAGGATGCCTGAGCCTAGAAGGGTGTTGTGTGGGGTAGGTATTGTCGGAAACAAACTGTGATGGCTGAGTGAGATCCCTGTAGAGCTTTCTATGAGCATTTGGCTAAGCATAGATAGTAAAATGAGGCTAAGATGACATATGATACGAGGCACTCAAATCGCCCCATTTTTGTTGAGGGTAAATTTTTTGGTGAGGCATAGTTCCACCTCCTACATACATTTTTTTTTAAATCCAATAATTTGGTTCATCTTAAAATGGACCAGGGCAAAGTTCCCAATAATAAGGTGGAATTATAACCTCCTACTAGATTTAGAGATAATTTTGAAAAGAAAAACATTTGGATAGTGCGCGAAGCTAAGAGGACATATGATACGAGGCACTCAAATTGCCCCATTTTTGTAAAATTTTCGGCAAGACATAGTTCCACCTCTTATATACATTTTTTTTCAATATCCAATGATTTGGGTCATCTTAAAATGACGAAAACCCCCAAGGACAAAGTTTCCAATAAGGAGGTGGAATTATAACTTCCTACTAGATTTAAAGGTAAATTTGATGAAAAATAAGGAATGATATGATTACCTCTTATCCCTTACCAAAGACAGTTCCACCTCTTATATACATTTTTTTGAAAATCTAATGACCTGGCTCACCAAAACCCTAGAGGACAAAGTTTCCAATAACGAGGTGGGATTATAACTTCCTACTAGATTTAAAGATAATTTTGATAAAAAATAAAGAATGATATGATTACTTCTTATACCACGTCCACTAAAGTTACCAAAGACATAGTTCCATCTTTTATATACATTGTTTGAAAATTAAAATGACCAAAACCATAACGACAAAATTTCCAATAATAAAGTGGAATTAATTCCTATTAAATTTAAAGATAATTTAATATAAATTTAATGAAAAACAAGGAATGATATGATTATCCCACGTCCACTCAAGTTACCAAACTAAGAGGTAAAGTACAAAGTGGATAGGTTTCATGGCGATAGGTTTCATGGGGATAGGGTTAGGGTTTCATGGCGAAGGTGGAAGAAATTACAGGACCGGGTATGAACAGTTGAAGCACGCATGGGAAATCGAAACCCTGAGATAGACGAAAGCCGTGTTGAAAGGAATAACAAAATGGTTCTTGGAGGTTGTGTTTAATCTATTATACTGTGGAGTTTCACTAGATCCGGTTTGGGCCGTCACATTGCTATTGGAATTTGGAAATATTCGCCGGCGTGTTGTTGGGAGTCGCTTTCCTGAGCAGGAAGGTGACGATATATGGGGTTTTCCGGTGCATCTTGAAAACTTGTCAGCAGGGTGTGGTCCTCCGAATCTAGTGGCGATTATTACATACCCTTGACTGCCTGTGGTTCCATTAATCATTACAAAACCTCATCAGCATTTTCCGGGTTATTCGCCGTTCAAGGTTCCGTTTTGGACCGTTTTTCCGGGGGTTGTGACTGTATTGCTCCCGAAATGGAGTTTAACGAGACGGCATCATGCCCAAACACAGATTGCGACATGAATCTGTCGGACTCCCAGCTCGAGGAGGCTGGACTGTTCCAGCCGGATACATTTTTTAAAAGACAACTGGGAGAAATGCATGCGGCTAACCCTAGGGGCCGACAGGTGGCGACACTTGGAACGGCCAACAACAGGCACCTGGATATTGGAAAGACACCTGGAGTGGTGTTGGGTTCCGACCCACCTGGCGGCAACACAAGGATTCGACCGGGGCTTGGCGGGAATGGAAAGCTGGGGTCGACGTCCCGAGCAAATGGTAGGAGGCTGGGCAAATATTTCAATAGGCCTGGGGAAGCCTGGTTGACGTTCGGCCGCGACATAGGACTGGAGGAGATAGTCGATTACAATATGACTGTGCTCGTAGGGAAATTTTCCTATCATGCTATGAATCGGCGAAATGTTGTTAAGTGGGTTGAGGAGCTGTGGAGTCCCATTCTTGACTACACACCACAGGTTTTTGCAATGGCTTGCGGGTGGTACGGCTTCAAATTCTGGGAGGAGGCTCATAGCACTCGCATCTTGGGGGGTTTGTGGTTGTATGGATCCGGAAGCTTGATGCTTCAAAAATGGCAGACGGATTTTAATCCCCACACGGCTACGGTGCGGTTGAGACATCTTTGGGTGCTTTTGCCCGGCCTTCCGTTGGCATTGTGGAATCGAAGGGCCTTTGAGGCCATTGGCAACCGTCTTGGGAGATTCTTGCATGTGGAGGAAAGTCACCTCAGGGGTTTTGACAGGAGGATGGGACGACTGTTGGTGGAAGTTGATATATCTATTGGCCTCATAGATGTATTACACATAGATTGGAGGGGTCGTCAGCTATCACAGATTGTTGACTACTGGGGTATTCCTTTTCGCTGCTCAAACTGTAAAGCGGTGGGCCATTTGTGGAGGCAATGCACGGCTCCGACGTCATCTGGACAAAACATGGATGGGGGGCCTATGTGGTCATCTGACGACAGCAGCGATATTGAGCAGGATGGCGCGGGTGCACTTGACGGCTTCTCCAACCGGGTGCTCAATCCACGGGCTCAAGACTCGTCGATAATTCGTAAGTTGGAACTACAGGACCCTATGTTTTTCCATTCTTTAAACGAGTTGGATATATCCTTTATTAATTCACTAGAGATGAATAATGGAAACAACGGCAACTATATAAGTAACAGCCATAGCATAGACTCCAACTCTTCTGGGTCGGAACAGACAACAAATGATAACTCTGAAAACGATGGCCCGGAATCGGAGACTGAACTTTTAATCAAGATGAACAAATTATGCCCTGAGAATAATGTAACAAACATTCTGGTTCCTTCTTCCACAAATAATTCTGAAACCCCGGGATCAAATGTTCCTGTCGATTCTGAGACAACCGGCCATACACGGGATGATGTGAAAATAAGTGGGGAAAAGGCGAAATGTGATGTTACGATCCCTGGTCTTTTGGAGACTGGGGGTTCAGTGACAGATGGAACGTTGGATGTGAAGGGGCCTATGGGAACGAGAGGGAAGCAACCCTCCATTCCATCATATTCTGATATGGTTAAGAAATCAGCCATTCCCACTTATTTCCGAAATCGGGTGGTGGAACAAAATGAGGCATTGGCTGATGGAATGCCGGGGCCCATAGAATCTTTGGCACCTGGACTGGATGGGGGGGTGGGTAAAACTGTTACTGCAACACTACAGGAAACTTCTGGTGACATTGTCACACAAAAGGGTGCACGTAGGGGAGGTCTCGCTCAGGATTTTTCACCACTGAAAACTAGAAGTGCCAGGAAAAACAAAAAGGTCATTCCGGGGGGGGGGTGAGGATGACCTGAACATGACGCAATCCCCCCAACATTCTGACTCCAGGGCTCTTAGAGGAATGAAAGCCCTTGCGAGGGTTAGAAAATGATTTTCCTCTCCCTGAACATCAGAGGGGTGGGAGGCCTGCCCAAACAACTGGCCTTCAAACGTTTGTTAGAAATTGTCAAACCTGATTTGGTCCTTCTACAGGAAACGATGGTTAGTGAAGAAAAAGCATGAATTTTTCTTAATAAAATCAAGACGGGATGGATGCGTTGCTCAGTGGATGCTGCCGGACTCTCGGGGGGTCTTCTTGCGGCTTGGAATCCTCAAGTTTTGAAACTCGTTCCTTCCCATGTCTCACTAGGAATTTTGCTATCTGGGAACATTTGGGGATCGGAGAAAAATATAAACATCATTAATTGTTACGGCCCATACTGTGACCGTGAATCTTTCTGGAACATGGCTGGATCTGAAAATTTACTAAACCTGGAAAATTTGATAATAGCTGGCGACTTAAATTTTACCTGGGCCGATGGGGAGATTTGGGGGGGTCTGGCGAGGAGGGACCCCCTGGGACCATATTTCCTAAATCTTTTCAAGGAATTTTCAATGGTCGATGTGGCTCCTCGGCCGCTGGCACCAACATGGACTAATGGCAGAACGGGAGATCAACAGATTCAGAAACGCATCGACCGATTCCTAGTATCAGATTCTTTGCTAGCATGTTTTCAGAACTATAGATCCTGGATGCAACAAATAAAAATCAGTGATCATCTCCCCATTATTCTGCAATTTGATGATGATCCCTTTTTCAAAACATACCCTTTCAAATTCAACTCCACGTGGCTTTCTGAGCTGGATTTCTGTTCGGGGGTGCGGAAGGTGTGGTTGCAGACAGATGTAACAATGGAGAGATCGGCTATGGATAAGTTGGCGGAGAAACTAAAGGTATTAAGAAACTTCTCCATAAAGTGGGAGAAAGGCAAAAAAGCCTCGATGAGAACGGAATTAGCTGAGATTGAAGCAGAGGTGGAATACCTGATGAATAGAAGGGTTGATAATGAGCTATCTATGGGGGAGCTTAAAAAACTATCAACGCTGGAGAGCCAGAAAATGAAAATTCTTTTGATGCAAGAAGAATCCTGGCGATTGAAGAGCAGAGCTACCTGGCTAAAATCTGGAGACATGAATACAAAATTTTTTCATCAATTTGCTGACTCCCGACGGATACAAAACACAATCTGGGACTTAAATGATCATTCGGGTAGGCGGATTCGGGGGGAGGAGAACTTGATGAATGAGGCTGTTTATCATTTTCAGGAATATTATAGGGACCCAAAAAACACTACTCTGGCTGAACAATTCAAACTTATAAAGGAATATCCACGTATGTTCAATGAGGCGGAAGGTGACAGTATATTTTTGGAAGTCACTCTGGATGAAGTGGAAAAAACTCTGCGGGGGATTGCAAAGGACAAATCCCCGGGTCCGGATGGATGGACTGTTGAGATTTTCTTACAGAATTTTGATATCATGGGGGAAGAAATACGGTCGGTTGTGGAGGAATCGCGGAAGCTAGGTTTTGTCTCAGGGGCAATAAACTCTACATATTTGGCCCTCATACCAAAGACTTCCCATCCGAACAGCTATGATGACTTTAGACCTATTGCGCTATGCAACCTGGTCTATAAGATTATTGGTAAAATTATAGCTGAAAGAATCAAACCGGTGCTATCTCGGCACATCTCCAAGGAACAATATGGATTCCTAAGTGGGAGACAAATCCATGATGCCGTGGGGGGTGACACAGGAAGTCTTTCATACTATTAAACAGAAAAGGATGGATGCTCTTATCCTTCAATTGGACTTGGTGAAAGCTTATGATAAGGTTGATTGGAACTTCCTGAGATTAATACTTATCCAGATTGGCCTGCCATGGACGGTTATGAAATGGATTATGGCCTGTATTAATTCTGTCAATTACGCAATTCTTATCAATGGTCTTCCTACTGATTTCTTCAAGGCAACTCGGGGACTTCGACAGGGATGTCCCCTTTCTCCTTTACTGTTCCTTCTGGTGATAGAGGGGCTAAGTTTGTCCATTCATAAAGCCCGCCAAGATGGGAGAATTGTTGGCATCAAAGTAACACGCAATATATCTGTTTCTCATTCATTATTCGTGGATGATGTCATGCTTTTTGGAATGGGCATACTTGCCGAATGGATGGCATATAAACAGATACTTGATCTTTTCTGCAGGGTTTCTGGCATGGTAATCAGTTATATGAAATCCTTTTTCTTGAAACACTCTCTGCCCGAGGATGTCCAACAGTCAATCAGCACCCTCTTGCCTCTAAACTTCAATGAAATTGAAGCGGGTACTAAATATCTGGGTTTTTACATTAAACCATCAAACTATTTGATTAATGATTGGTCCTGGCTTATCAGAAGATTTGAAATGAGACTAGGACACTGGAGCTATCGGCATCTTTCTTTGGGTGGCAGGCTTACTCTGGTAAAAGCCGTTCTGCAAAATTTAGGTGTATATTGGTTTTCTCTTTGCAAGATTCCACGAACCATTCTGAAACTTATAAGAAGGAAGATTTTCAGTTTTCTCTGGACAGGTGGTGGAAAACTGGAGAAATTTCATCTGATAAAATGGCAGATTTTGGCTCGGCCATGGCATATGGGTGGCTGGAATATTAAGGATATAGAAATGTTTGTTACGGCCCTTCATGCTAAAAGCCTTTGGCGTGCTCTTTTTGATCTATCGATCTGGGGCGAGATCATACGAGCCAAATACCTGCGTAACATTCCGATTTCTAGATGGTTCCGTTTAAACCGCCCTGGAACTATGGGCGTCTCAAACATTTGGAACGGTCTGCTGGGTGCATACAGGATCATTGCACAATGGATTGCATGGTTTCCTGGCAATGGACGAGATATTCGACTGGGCCTTGATCCTTTCATTGGTGGTCCACCGCGATACACAATATCGGTAGAACTGAGATCACACCTCAATGCAAATGGTTATTTCTCCTTAGCACATGTTGCTGGTTGGTGTGGGGAAGAACTTCCCCGGTGGATCTCGGCAGATCAGATGGGTCTTACGGGCACCTTGAGGCAGGAATGGGAGGATTATATCAGGCCTTTGCATCATTCAAACATGCGACTCTCTGATGGCGATGACCGGATTGTGTGGTCGTGGGACGTGGCCAAAGGGCGGGTCACTGCAGAAATGGCATATGATGCACTATTCGCAGAGACACAGGTTATGGTTAGATGGTGGGATAAAGCACTCTGGAAACTTGTTTTGCCGCTCAAGATAAAATGTTTCATTTGGTTAGCCCTGCATAACCGGATACTAACGTGGGACAACCTTTGTCGTCGCGGTTTTTGTGGCCCGGGTTGGTGTACCTTATGCTGTTCTGAGGGGGAAACGGTTGATCACCTCTTCACCTCCTGTTCTTTCAGCAAAAATCTTTGGTCTTTTATTGCGGGCAAAGCAGGTATAACTTTTCTTTGGAACTTCAGCTCCCTTAATGATTGCCTTGTAGCTTGGGATCAACTTGATCTTGGGGTCAGAGAACTCCCATATTTCATGATATGGGAGGTTTGGAAGACTCGAAATAAGCACATATTTGAGAATAAGATCCCTTTCCTGGCTGGGATAGGCTACAAAACACTTGCTGCACATCATGAATATCTCACCATTCACGGTTTGGCCAGGGTAAGAGACATTCCGGTAAGGCATTATCGTTTTGCCCCCTCGGTGCTGACCTTCCCTTGTGGCTTCTTTGACGGAGCTGCTGTTTACAATCCTGGGGGGGGTGGTGCTGGAGCCGTTCTACACCTTACAAATGAAACCTCCATCCATCTTTGGCTTAATCTGGGAGGTGGCACTAATACCAGGAGTGAGCTATGTGCTCTTTGGTTATTACTTTATTGGGCTAAAATGCGAGATATCACCGACCTTGTGGTCTTTGGCGACTCACTTTCTATCATCTCCTGGGTGAGTGGCAAAACCACTCTACATAACATGTTGCTTCAGCACTGGATGAATGCGGCCATGTTGTTAATTAAAGACTTTCAACACATACATTTTGCCCATGTATATCGTGAAGTGAACTTGGAGGCGGACATGCTATCAAAAAGGGCCCTTTGCACTGCACCCGGAATCATCATGTGGCAGGAATGGCGGGCGGACATATTGTTTACACAGAGCTCACTACCTCTGCCTTGGGTTTGATTTTGCTCTACTACTTTTTTGTTATATACTGCTTTATGGTTAACATTTGCACGCAGATTATCTTACATATACTGTTAGTTCTATGTGCAGATATCTCATAGAGGATGTGGCCAACCTCTCGTTGGACATTTTGTATGCTACCTCTATTTGCGGCATTATATTCGGCATTATTGTCTGTGTAGACTAGACACAGCTGGATTTTTTGGATACTTGACAGTTAGTACTGATATTTTTACGGCAAACTTTATTTTTTGATGGGATTCTCAGATGTTTTATTGTGTTTGTAGAACCTGTTTCTCCTCCGGGAGGGGTTCATGGTTTTATGTTGTGAACATATTGCTCCATTATGTTTTCCACATAGGATGTTGATGGCATTATGGCCATCGTTTTTAGACATGATACATTTGCTAGGCAGGGCAGCGATGTGATGTATGTTTCTTCTGACAGTTGGCACTATTTACTATTTCGTATATTAATAGTAAGTTATTTTTTCTCTGAAAAAAAAGTTACCAAACTAACATCAATAAAAATGAACAAAATAGTAAACGACTAACTATATTGATATGGATACATAAACCACCAATGTAGAGAAAATACAGAGACTCAAATCTAAAACTATACAGGAATCCGCAAAGAAAGACTTTATTTTTCCTCGCGACCTTTGACTAACTATATCAATCTTCCGCCCCTTTGCTGACTCGATAAAAACTTCAAAACTTCCCGCATATTATTTCACCGTATTCATCTCTCTGCATGTTAATAATCGATTCGCGCGGTTTGGCTCAGATCCTGTAAGAAGCTCTCTGTTCAAAACCCGTGCCCTAAAGCTTATGCCCACGGATGTTACAATATTCCATTTCATCATTGTTCTAGCCTTGTTCGCTATTATAGTCCAATAAAACCAGTTGGGTTTTGTGATATATTGTATTATGGTGGGGTGGAGATAGCAGGAGCTTGGATCATGAGTCTGGCAGCGGAGTCTCCGTCTCCTTCTTCAAGCAATGACGATTTTGCAGCGTTTCTCGACGTGGAACTAGAGTCCACCCCTTCTGATACATCCCCGGCTAATGGAGACTCTGGAGAAGAGAACCAGTCGGAGTATATCGAAGAAAGAAATGCGTTCGAGGGTATTCTCAATGATGTCGAAGAGGTCGACGAGGAAGAGTTGAGCGCCTACGAAGAAATGGATGCCACACGGTATGTTTTTAATTGTGGATTGTCGTTGGAGGGGTTATTTTTCTTATCCTTTTCTGTTCACTATTCGTTTGTTTTGGGTTACAATGCTTTACGGAGAATCGTGGCCACTTGAATTTTATATTGCTTGTTCTGTTCAAGTGAATGATTGGGCCATTGAACTAATTTGCCCTTTCTTGAGGTTTGCATCGCTGCCATACTGGGCAAATTTTGGCCCTACACGATTTTGAACTAAAGACTTCCTAATACTTCTTATTTCTCCACTAGCATAGTTGCAACAAGCATATATGCCACTTCAGAGATGCATTGATTGCGATTTTGATTTTGCACTGGCAAAGCTTTAGGGCTTAATTGTAACTCCATGCTTATTTGGCACCCACGTTCTCACTTTGGATTGGCCGTTTCACACTGCCGGCTTAAACATTTTAGGTCATCATATTCTATCCATTCACTAATTTCATTCAGTTGTAGAGCAAACCGCAACCGCTCACCGTGGGAAGGTCTTGAGTTTGATTTATAGCCTGTCCAATTTTCAACTTGGTATCAGAGCCACCTGTTGATCTTGACTGGCAGGCTCATAGGAGGCCTAATGCTGAGTATAGCTTGAGATGGGGTGTTTGGGTTATCAATCAATACTTTGATATCTAAGTGATAAGGGTGCCCAGCATGAAAAGGGCATGTAGCGCAGTGGTAGAGTAGCCCATTAGTGGGTACAAGTCCTGGGTTTTACATCAGGGTGTGGATTGCTGCTACTTCTAACAGCGGTCTGGGCACTCTCCAAATCACTCTCCAAGAGGATCCAACAAAGTGACTTGAATGAGTGGGCGGGTTGGTGAATGGAAACGCATTATGGACTATGATAACTGGCTTTAACTTGAGAATCTTGCATCCGGCCCAGTTTCTTTTGATGTGAAAGAGACACTTTTACAGGTTTAGGGCAAAATATAAAGGTTTTATGAAATGAATTGGCATTTGCCTGTTAAGGTGTAGAGTATTTAATTGCATCATGACCAACTCAGCAATATCAATTACTTGCAAGTGTGTTAGAGGGGGTTGTTTGGCTATAGGAAGCGATGGGGAAGAAGAAGAGTAGTAGTGTGAGATGCGAATTTTTTAATTGCAGAGTTGAAATTTAGATTTTGGAGGACTTTTACTTTTAGCTATAGCAGGATAAAGCTAACCAGAACCATGAACAACGCAAGAGAAGCTGCACAAAAGGTTGTTTACAAATGGTTAGAAATGGATTTTCTGGATGAAATAGACCAAAACATGGAACCAAGCTAAGGGAATTTGTGTTTAAAATTGAAAACGAGTACATAACAACTCATGGGAAGCAGACACCATCAATGACAGAAAAAGGGCACATTATTAAGAGATCATGGTGGAAAATCCCAATAAACTTTTTGGGACCAAAATGCTGTTTAAATCCGTTTCTTGGCCCATTCATTACTCGATCTTGCTTTTTTTTGGGTAGCAGTGATTAAAGAACCATCTGAGAAATGCATATGCAGCTCAGTGAAATGCAGATTCATATGATGCGTGACTAAATTGTGGTAGCGGTCAGTTTGAGATGAATGTACAGATAGTTGTCTGTGTTTGCGCACTTGTGAAACCTGGTCCGAAGTAATATATATCACACAAAACTATCAGCACATTTAATCTGAATCATTGCTTTAGCGCAGATCTTATGCATTTTCTAATCTTGTTGATGTTAAAATATTTTTACCGTGGCTATGCTTTTCTTTGTGGTAAATGAGAGCTGCTACATTTAATCTGTAGACTACCTGGATAGTAATAAGTATGGTGTTTGAAGTTTTGAACAGAATCTCCCAAAAAATGACATCTTGACTAAATCAGAATGTCCATTTATTGGGATGTATTTGATTACCAAATTGGATTTGGCTAACTCTGGTTTGAAGCATAATTTTAGCCTGTATGTGTATGGCTATGTTACAAAAAAATGCCACCCCAGTTGCTGGAAATGTGTTTCTGCTTTTTCAGAAACGGATCCTTGTTTGAAACAAATCTGAAATGTTTCGGTGGTATTTCAGATTTTTGAAATGCTGTGTTGGCTGTTTAAAGTTTTAAACCGACATTTTGGTAGTTTCAACTGCTGTTTCAGTTTTGGTCATTATTTTCAACTCCTGTAACTATAACTTTTTTTTGGTTTTATTTCCAAATTTGAAATTCATCAATGGCAGTTTGAAATTTTTTTGTCTCATGTTTTGGTTTTGCATAAATATATGTATGCAATGATGCACGTATGTATATAGGCCCTAGGGTACATATTTGCCATATCCTAGCCATATTGTATCCTGTTTTTCAAAAAAATGTTGAATTTTTTCTGTGTATGAGCAAGAGAGAGATAGCTTAACCCTCCTAAATATCTAACTCACTGCAAACAAGAACAAGCACATGTGCATGAATTATAAGAATGATTCTCCTTCCTCTATTTATATGAGAGGTGAAGGGAGGTCTACAAGTCAAGTGGACTTAGTCCACTACGAGTAACCTACTACAAAGGCCCACATATGTGAAGCATTCCTCCTACAAGTGACACATGTCAAGCTCCAAGGTGATGATGATCCATAAGCAAAGCTTCAAGACAAGACTCAAGAGTGCTTCTCATCGAAGGTCCAATGCTCCTCCAAGGGCTCCATTGCTTTGATGCCTCTCCAAGTCAATGTGCCTTCTTTGGGTCCGCCCACCTACATGTCTACTCCCTCAACCCCATGCTGTCTAGCCTCCATGTAAGTGATCCAAGTAACCCCATGCTGTCTAGGGCCCAATGCTCTCCTCTAGAATACCAAATGCTTCTCTTCCAATATAGGGTGTTCTCTAAGCAAGCAACCTCTCCATGTGGCTCGGTAAGTCACAAGTTTCGGTGAATTTTATTTGATGAGGGGTGAATTTGATTGATGAGGTTTGAATTTGTTGAATCTTAAAAATATTGAAATTTGTTGGGCTTCGCCGAATTTCAAAGGCGAATTTCAAGGCGAATCTTAAGTCGAATTTCAAGGCGAATCTTAAGTCGAATTTCAAGGCAAATTTGAATCTCAAGACAAATTTCAAGGCGAGATTAAAAACAATCAATATTTTTATTCATTAACTGTGTTTTTTAATGGAAAAATAAAAAATAAAAAATTCATTTTTTAAAATATTTTTATTGCGCCAAGAGGCGCTCTACAGCCCAGTATGGGGGAGATCTTGTTAGTTGAGTGTTTGTTGAGTTTGTGGAGTGTTTGTCGAGTAACAAAATAATACAAAGTAAACAAAAAAAGAATAATACTTGAAGTAAAAAGTAATAAATATTATGTCGGCCATAAACAAAAAAGAATAATGCAAAGTAAAAAGTAAATATGAGACTTAAACTAGAGACTTTACTTTTTACTTCTAATACAAAGTAAAAAGTAAATGTGAGACTTTAGAGTGTTTGTCCACTAACAAAATAATACAAAAAGTAATAATACAAAGTAAAAAGTAATAAATATTATGTCAGCCATAAACAAAAAAGAATAATACAAAGTAAAAAGTAAATATGAGACTTAAACTAGAGACTTTAGAGCTTAGGATTAGGTGGCTCAGGTATTGCACTCAAGGAGCTATTCAAGGAGAGGTTTGCACCTCAGGAGATTTGATCCCTCTCGGTGCTTGATAGAGCCTAGGATTTGGATCTAGGCTGGTATATTAAAAGTCTTGAAATATGTATATGGATGAATCTAATGGCAAATCTTACTGGAATCTCATCAGTAAATTTGAATTTGAACTGAATTTCATTGTTGCTGATCTTGAATTTGAACTCGAGCCATGTGACTTAGGTGGCTAGCATGTAGAATGTCACCAAGCTATCTCGAATGCTCCAAAAGAATGTCAATCAAGCATCCATATAGAGTCTACAACTAATGAGTAAGCCACCTCCAATGTGCAAGTCCACCATGGAGCAACCAAGGGCTAACCATACATCATGCACCCCATGTCTTATGAAGCTAACAGGAAACCCTTCATAAGACGGGAAATACATCAAATTAACCTTGAAAGCTAACAAGAAACATCTTGCCATGCTGCCAAAATCCTCTTTGGCTAAGAACCCACTAATGGGGGGGGTTTTCATTCCATCAAAGTCGTCCAAGACTTGGACCTAGCCTCACCTGTTTTCACAAGTACATGTGCACACAAGCACAAGCCACAATCACTTCCAATGACTCGGTTTAAGCATCTGTTGACTACATTTCCATTTGTTGACTGAACGAAATTGTCAACTTCATCTTGAATCGTTCTGTTTTATGTCTAGCGTCAGTGATCAAAAGGAAAAAATGTAACTTGCACAAAGTGAAGCAAACTCCAATATTACCAAAAAGCATTACTAGAGATTAGAAAACTCTGAATCTGGAATCAAAGGATGAACTCCATAAATCAAGGATGATCTGCACACAATAGTTAGATCAAGAATGAAGTCCAATGAACTGTATACAGTAGTGAAATCAAGGATGAGTTGTGTATAATAGTTATGTGTCTTCTATCCAACCATATCTCAAGGTAATTCAACTGTCACGAGCCCCAAAACAAATAAAACAAAAACCTAGCATTTACTAGAAAATCTCATCTCAGAAGTCCTAGAATACAGGAGAGAGAGAGCGGTGTGGGAAGCTTCAAGCATGCAGCCAGGTTTCTGAAGTATAAAAATGACTGTCTAGTCTGTAACTTTGGTTTATCAAGTTATTTATATACTTGCACATACAATGGCGAATCCTAAGACATCATAATTTGCAATCACTAGAAATTTCTATATCTAAGATCTGACAAAATCCATACCAACATTTCTATATGCAGATGGAATGTGTGTTAGCAGTCAAATGCTAATTAAATTGTAAATAATTGTATTCCAATATCTAATAGTTGTAGAAGATCAAGGACCTTGCAATTTTTCGATAATTTTAGCAAAGTGGGCTAATATCTAAAGAATAGTATTTCGGAATTGGCATGACATGGGAGACTGCCAAAATGCATTGCCAAGGAATTTACTTGGGGTTTTTGGGCTATTCCATTCTTTCCAAACAGGAGATCCGGATTAGGAGTTTGTGATCACATAGAGACAACTTTTTACTTGACATCTGATTTAGGGAGGAGGCTAGGTTTATCATAGACGGTTACCAGGAAGTGGTTGAGGACATCCCTTTTCTATTCCGTATGCCATGAAAATTGAAATAATCTTAGCTTGGCCATTTCAATTTTGAACAGAATAGCAGATGCCGTAACATATCTAACTGGCTGATCAAATAAAAAATAAGAATTGGTACTATATTTTTCACTGCAGAAATCTGCCAACAGATAACATTTACATTCCACTCTTGGTAGGTCATATCATTCTTCTACCAGGCAGACCAATTTTCAATGGAGTGAAATAGCTAGATAATTCCAGCTTTCTGTCTTGCAAGTTTGACATTTCATTGCCCCTGTTTGCATATGTATTTTTATTTCCAGCATTCTTATTTAGATATATTCTAATATGGCAGTATATAAAGAAGAATCATTGCTATTGCATTATTGGTCATCTCCTGATGATAGAAGCAAGGTTGTTGTACCTTTCCCATGCCTTCTTGCATTCACTGTCTTAATAGAAGATGCAGATAATTTCAGATAGTTGCTAATGTAAAAGTTGAAATCAATCTTAAATATTATTGTAGCTTTATACATTTAACTGCAATGACCTGCATGCGGAGATTAGTTGGGAATAAATCGAACTCTTGGAAGTCTCCTAATTTATTTTGGGAATTTGTGTTTGAATATTGTTAGAAGCAAAAGGCGAAGATTATATGAAGACAAAGGAACGGAAGATGGGGAAAGAAGAGATGTACAAATATCTTTGAAGCAAGACCTCGAAGGTACCTGGATTCTGGAAGAAGACCTTCATACACTGCATCTTTTAGGCTCATTGAAAAGGTTTATATTAAGAGTTTCGTTACAAACACTGTTGATTGTGAATAAAAACTTCTAACTATTTTTGAATGCATTACATTTTTTTGCAGTTATACAAACATCTAGTAGTAGTCAAAATTGCCCTCCACATCCAGGATTTATGTGGGGAGTTTGCATTCGCTGTGGCAAGATGAAGCAACCTTCTGAGTCCAATGATCAAACTGGTGTTGCCCTCAAATATATTCATAAGGTATCGTTTCTAGAAGCCCACCCATATAGATAGTTCTTGTTTTATTGCTTTCAATCATGGGACATTTAATCTCTCCCTTCGTTTTAGATTACAGAAATGATTATATTTATAGATCAATATAACTAGGGTAAAATTTTACTTTCAGGAATTTTTTTCTATTTTCACTAAAGGCTACGACGATGTTTCTGTGGAAAAATTAATTTGATACCACTGTAAGTGACATCAGTTCATGTGTACAAATGTTTTAGGATTTTGAGCTTACAGATACTGAAATTGAACGGTTACGTGAAAGTGATCTGAAGAAATTATTGCCAAGGCACAAGTTATATTTAGTACTGGACTTGGATCACACATTGCTGAATTCTGCTCGATTTGTTGATGTTCTTCCTGACGAGGAGGCATATATCACATCAACATACTTAACGGGAGTATTGAATACTGGATCAGGTATAATAATTGCTTGCACATGGTTATAAATGCTATTTAATTGTTGAGCTGATTTGTTTTTCAATTGCAGTGACCTATTAATAACTCTAGTCTCTAATGAGGCAGCGCCTTTCTAAATGCCGAGTTCTCGGTAGAGGACTGAATAAGGACAAGGCAGGATTTGGCTGTCGTTGCCAGGGAGACCCTTGCTTATAAAAGTGCCATTTGAAAATGGGAAATGATAGTTTTGTTGCAGTCTCTTATTTGCTTGAAATGCATGATATGTAAAAGTATGTTTTAATTACATGTTGGATGCTATGATTCACAATTACAGATCCATGCCATTTGCAATATAATTCTGATAAGCCTGTTCTTGTCATGGTTGCTATCACCTGAAATTCCCAACCCTAATTTAACCAGGAATTCAGTCAGACCAGTAAATTCTGTCATGCTTGCTCATGGTTTGGCTGTTCTCAAGTAGTAATTACAGCTGAGCCTAATTGTCACGTCCCCATGAACTTCAGAGGGCATGGGAGACCCCGATACATTTTTTTTCTTCTTCCAAATTCGACTAAATACACACACACATAGTTGAATTAACTCGCATCCGCAATCCACCATCCGCAAATCCACAATTGCGATCTGCAATCCGCAATCCCCATTGCGGATGTGGAAATGTAGGATTTCCCACCGGGAAAACTTACCATTCCGCAATCCGCATTGTGGATACGGAAATGCGGAATTTCCTACTGGGAAAACTTACCATTCCGCAATCCGCAATCCGCAATTGCGGATGCGGAAGTGCGAGTTTTCCCATCGGAAAAACTTACCATTCTGCAATCCGCATTGCGGATGTGGGCATGTGGAACCATACCCCTGCAATGGTAACTTCCCGAGCAACTTCTGAGGGGCATAACTTCCTCACCCTTGGTCCAAATGAGACAAGGTCGGTACCATTGGAAAGCTCTTGGAGAACTCTATCCAATGATGCAACTTCCACTCCTAACAAAGGTCTCTAACCCTGTCATTTCTCCAACTGAATCATTTGTGCATAACTCCACTTAAAAGACTTTGACCTTCTTCCTGCCATGACTTTCCTTTTCTTACTTGACCCACAGAGGGGTTCTGAAACACATCTGGGTATCCCCCTCCCTTCCCCAAGATCAGTTGTAGTCATACAACTCATTCATAGGGTTAATTAAATATATCACAACATGTAAGGTAAATAAAGTTAGATCTAACCTTTACATCTATCACATCAAGACTTATAATGCATTAAACTCATGCAATACAATGATTGTGCCCAGAGGCGCTCTACAACCCAGTATGGGGGAGATCTTGTTAGTCGAGTAACAAAATAATACAAAGTAAGCAAAAAAAAGAATAATACAAAGTAAAAAGTAATAAATATTATGTTGGCCATAAACAAAAAAGAATAATACAAAGTAAAAAGTAAATATGAGACTTAAACTAGAGACTTTACTTTTTACTTTTAATACAAAGTAAAAAGTAAATATGAGACTTTAGAGTGTTTGTCCAGTAACAAAATAATGCAAAGTAAACAAAAAATAATAATACAAAGTAAAAAGTAATAAATATTATGTTCGCCATAAACAAAAAAGAATAATTTACAAAGTAAAAAGTAAATATGAGACTTAAACTAGAGACTTTAGAGCTTAGGATTAGGTGGCTCAGGTATTGCACTCAAGGAACTATTCAAGGAGAGGTTTGTACCTTGGGAGATTTGATCCCTCTCGGCGCTTGATAGAGCCTAGGATTTGGATCTAGGCTGGTGTAGGTAACAATGAACTCAACCTTCTACTTAGGCTTAGACATGATCTTCCCATCGATCAAATTCATGTAAACATACATTCCATAACTTGAATATAAGCAACCATATCATAGCAATGGAACATCATCATTTATCATAACAAATAATTGCTTATCTTTTAACTTTCTGAAGCTGCCAAGCAACTGAATAAGTGAGAGCAACGTTCCACCCAACCTTAGATCTCTGTCCAGCCTATACTCTTTCAGCTGAGAGATCACTCCCGAGTTGGGCTATGTATCCACTAAGGAGGGCTATCAAGTTCTCTCATTGTCAAGGTTCTATCCCAATGCTAAGCCAATCTGTAGTTAGGTTTATCAAGCATTCCAGGGCATTTACCCATGCTAAGTCAACCTATAGTGGGTTTATCAAGCATATAGGGATATACTGGTCATGCTAAGCCAACTTCCAGTTGGGTTTATCAAGCATACCAAACAACACAGTCATGCCAAGCCAGCCTGCAGTTGGGTTTATCAAGCATACCAGTTAAGCTGATCATGTTAAGCCAACCCGCAGTGGGTTTATCAGGCATATAAGGATAACAAGGAAGGTATTGCTAAGCCAATGAGCTCAACCACAGAGCTGCAGGCATCTCAACACTCAACAGACATGGCACCCACATTACCTACCTCACCCAACACAAGGAAGACCCTCTCCTCTGCTGCATAGTTCCTCAAGGCCTCTTCCCTTCCAGTGCTATTCAGGGTGGGCATAGAAAGGTCCAATCGCTAGTTCTATGAGATTACAGCCTTCACTAGGTTTATCAAGCAACCCAACCTTCTACCATAGTTAAACAATGCTGGATCCTCACAGGCTTGCTGATTGAGCTCTGTTCTACAATTTACTCTTTGCGACCCAATCTCGTGTTCTCATAGTTTCTCTCTGCTGTTTAATCTTTGTAATTCCTTTCCGGGTTCTTACCACTCTCGACACGAGTAGATTGGATTCGCAAACACCCTTTCTATGGCCATGGACTCTATGGTATCTCCCTCTTACACAGGAAACACGGTTATCCTCACAATCTTCCTCACGATTGGGCTTTGCGGTTCTGTGTATGCATGAATCCTGAAAAAGTTCTCTTCCTATGAATGAAAGGTTGATGAATGGTGAGTGCGTGAATAATGTCCCCTTCCCCAATGGGTAGTCAAAACAGGTTCCGCGAGTTCCCATGTGCTTGAGTGTCTTCTAGGGCAAGAAATTAGAGTCATGCCTTGCCATACGAAATCGCAGGCATGCTCCATACTCCATCGGCTTTAGCAACAGGGTTCTCAACCACCCTCTACAACCGAATTAATGTTAGCAGGGAGGTCAAAAGGGTTCACAATTGGACATGTGGCAACATGGGCAGCAATCCCATAACCCCTTCACCTCTCCCTAGTGGATACACATGGCCCCTTCTCATTAGTTGCTTCCTTAGCCAACTTCTTGGTATTTTTTTCATTAATAATAATTGCATCATTTACATTTCTTCATGGCTTAACAACCCATGAATAATCAAACTGTCAAATACTTGTTTAAGCAATATCCATAAGCATCCACTAGTGAGGCCTTGGCCTTGAGCAACACACTAGGACAAATACACACACACCGCATGATCACAATATTTACATTGAAGCCAATAAACATCAGGGCAAAATGGGGTATTACAACTCCCTCTCCCTTAAAATAGCATCATCCTCGGTGTTCTCAAAACTGAACAAAAATGGGAATGCCTCTTTCATGGTATCCTCCAGCTCCCATGTGGACTCTTCTAGACTAAGGTGCCTCCATTGCACCTTTACCTGCCCAATAGCCTTGTTTCGGAGCAAGGTGACTTTCCTGTCGAGGATGCATATAGGCTCCACCTGGAACTCTCCCTCTGGTTCCACTTCTATCACATGCCAATCAATGATATGATTAGGGTCGTGTACATATTTTTTAAGCAAAGAGACATGGAAAACATTATGAGCTTTCATGTTAGCAGGCAATGCAATCCTATATGCAATTGGCCCTGTCCTATCAAGGACTTCGAATGGCCCACAATATCTTGGTGCCAACTTGGCACAACTCCCCAACTTCAGGGAACTTTCCTTGGTTTGACTCTCAAGTAGACATGATCCCCAATCTTAAATTCCTTATGCATTCTTTTCAGATCTGCATAACTTTTTTGCTTGTCTTGTGCTGCTTTCAAATTATGCATGATCTTCACAATCTCTTGCTCCATCTCCTCGATCATTTTTGGTCCAAGCACTACTTTGTCCATTGGGCTGTCACAACTCACTGGAGTTCGGCATCCTTTGCCATACAACACTCCAAGAGGACTCATCTTCATTGATGCTTGATGTCCATTGTTGTAAGCAAATTCCACTAAGTGTAAATAGTCTTCCCACTTGGATGGCTTGTCCATCACATACATCCTTAACATATCTCGAGAATTTGATTTACTCTCTCAGTTTGACCATCCGTCTGAGGATGATAAGCCTTGCTAAACTTCAATTGAGTTCTTAATTCCTGGAACAATCCTTTCCAAAAATTAGATGTGAACTTCGTGTCACGGTCTGAAATTATTGCCTTGGGCAATCCATGCAACCTGAATATCTCTCTCATGAAGATATCTGCAATGTCATTGGCCTTGTGAGTGGACTTAACTAGAATAAAATGAGCTACATTTGATAGCTTGTCCACTATCACCATGATTGCATCATGTTTCTTCGTTGTCATTGGCAAACCTGTTATAAAATCCATAGAGACCACTTCCCACTTCCATTCTGGAATGGGCAATGGCTACAACAATCCTGTTGGATGTTGATGCTCTGCCTTGACCCGTTGACACTTTTGACACCTAGCAATGTACTCAGCTATGTCTTTCTTCATACCATGCCAAAAGTATTGCTTCCTTGTTGCCGTTATAGTCTTTTGATATCCTGGGTGTCTCGAGCATGGTCTTTGATGTTTCTCATCCATTACCAACTTCTTCAAATCTACACTGTTTGGAATGTACAGTTTGGTATTTTGATAAATGAGAACATTACCCTCACCCAGCTGATATCTTGCATACTTTAGTCTTTTGATATCCTGGATGTCCCGAGTATGGTCTTTGATGTTTCTCATCCATTACCAACTTCTTCAAATTTACACTGTTTGGAATGTACAGTTTGGTATTTGATAAATGAGAACATTACCCTCACCCAGCTGATATCTTGCATACTTTTTGTCTACAATACCCTGCTACAACTTCTCCTTGACCTGAAGGTAGACATCATTGTTGCTTTGAGCTTCTAAAATCCTTGCCTTTAAGTCTGATTCACACCTACCTACTGCTGCAATATGAAATCTCCTGCTAAGTGCATCAACAACTTAATTCTCCTTACCTTTGACATGCTTGATTTCCAACTCAAACTCGCAAAGAAACTCCATCCATCAAGTTTGTGTAGTGTTCAGATTTGGCTGGTCAAACAAGTACTTTAAACTCATATGGTTATTTATGAGCTCAAATCTCCTGTCCAAGAGATAATGCCTCCATCTCTTGAGAGCATGTACTATGGCTGCTAGCTCTGAGTCATGGGTGGCGTAGTTCCTTTCATGCTCTTTTAGCTTCCTTGACTCATAACAAATTACAAACCCTTCTTGCATTAGTACTCCACCGAGTCCTTCAATGCAAGCATCAGTGCATACTACAAAATCCTTACTCGGATCTGCAATCTTCAAGACAGGTGCACTGGTAAGTAACTCCTTTAATTGTTGGAAACTTCTTTCACATTTTTTCAGACCATGTGAATTTGATGTTCTTCCTCTGCAATGAAGTGATTGGATGAACTATCTTGGAGAAGCCTTCAATGAACCTCCTGTAGTAACTATTAAGGCCCATAAAAGATCTAACATTTGCTGCATTCCTTGGAGTAGGCCAATCCATTATGGCCTCAATCTTCTCTGGATCTACTGCGATGCCTTCTGTCGATATAATATGACCCAAATATTGTACTTTTTGTTGATAGAAGTTACATTTACTCAGCTTAGCATACAGCTGGTGCTTCCTAAGGACTTGCAATACCATCCTCAAATGTTCATTATGTTCTTCTTTATTCTTTGAATACACAAGGATGTCATCCAAGAATACAATCACAAACTTATCCAAATATTTGCTGAAGACACTATTAATGAGACACATGAATGTAGCAGGTGCATTGGTAAGATCAAATGGCACCACTGTAAAGTCATAATGACCATACCTAGTCCTGAAGGTTGTCTTATGAATGTCTTCTTCCTTTATCCTCACTTGATGGTACCCAGACCTTAAGTCAATATGTGAAAACACTCTAGCTTTCTTCATTTGGTCAAAACAAGTCATCAATTCTTGGCAAGGGATACTTGTTCTTAATTGTCACTTTATTGAGCTACCTGTAATCAATGCACAACCTCAATGTTCCATTCTTCTTCATAACAAATAACATTGGTGCACCCCATGGGGATACACTTGGTCTGATATATTCCTTGTCCATTAATTCCTGAAGCTGCATCTTCAATTCTATCAGCTATGGTGTGCTCATTCTATAAGGAGCTTTGGAGATGGGTGCTGCCCCTGGAATAAGATTAATGGAAAAGTCAATGTCTCTCTTAGTTGGCAATCCTGGAACTTCATCGAGAAACACATCCTGAAACTCTTGCAATATCTGGAAGTCTTCTATCCTTGTCCCTTTGTCCCTTGATGACTCTGACATATGGACTACATATAATTTTGGCAGCCCTTTCTATAAAACTTCCTCAATTGTAGAGCTGAAATATGCCTCACTGAAACTTGCTTTGGAATTCCTGTAACCCTCCTTGGTCTTCCTTCATCATCAAGGCATTCCAGTGCTTTTTCATAACAGTCCACCTTGGCTCTATGTCTTTCCAACCAATCCATTCCAATTAGGGCATCATATGATCCCAATGGTAAGACATTTAATTTTGCATGCGTGAGGAGTCCATTCAATTCTATAAAACACTCCTTCACTACACTTACCTCTCTCTTGGTACCGGTGGCTAATTGAATTAGCCAAGCCTTATCATGCTTTACTTTACCAAGAGAACAACTTTCAACTACCTTAGGAGACACATAACTATGAGTAGACCCTGGATCAATCAAAACAAAAATAGACCGCTCAACAATCTTTCCTGCAACCTCCACCATTGCTGATTGATGGTCTGCTTGGTGATCATCCAGTGCTGCATAAATCCTAGGTGTTGCTTTTGCCATATCCTCTATTGTAGTTGCTCCTTCAATGTTGTGCAAGCTCCTGGAGTTCTTCCTTTCAGTTGGGCAATCTCTAAGCATGTGGCTTCCTCCACAACCCCAACACTGAAGTGGCCCCTTTGAGGTTCTATCTGCTGCTACAATTGGTTTGAATTCCCTTCTTGCTTGCTGGCCCTGTCGAAATATTCTAGGCTGATTTTTGAATGGTGGTTTGAATTCACCTTTCCTCTGTTCAACCCTTCCCTTGGTCCATGCTGGCTGCGTCTCTGTTTTACCTTTACCCTGCTCATAGCAATGCTCTGCCATTCTAATGGCTTCATCCAAGCTTGGTGGATTTACAAACTCTATTCTATCTCTGTAGTTCTGTGGTAGACTACCAAGGAAGCATTGGATCTTCACTCTTTCATCCTTGATGTAGTCTACATACCTCAACAACTCCAAAAACCTGTGGACATGCTCATCCATGGTATTCTGTCCTAGTTTGAGTTCGTTGAACTCTTTTCTTTTCCTATCATAATACCTAGTTGATAGGTACTTCTTCTGGAAGTATCTTTTAAACCGTTCCCAGCTAACTCTTCTTTCACTAATTCTCTTCACTTGCATGAGGTGTTTCCACGAGATTGAAGTTCTTCCACTAAGGTTATAGATGGCAACCCTAGCCTTTTCATTCTCTGAATACTCATGCATTCTGAAGTACTTCTTTATTCCAAGAAGCCATTCCTTTGCTTCTTGACCTTCTTTGCTTTCACCATCAAAAGTGGGAGGCCTTGCCTTCCTAGATTCACCCTGTGGAATACCTTTGTGCTTCTTTCTGCCCTTACTCTTGTTGGAAGTGTGTCTTGGGCTCTCTTGAGAACCCTCAGAATCATCGGACCTGCTAGAGGAAAATCTAGGAGAGGGTGTCCTGTGCCTTCTGCCCACAAAACCTCTTCTAGGGCTTGGAGTTCTTTTCTTAGAATGGCCCCTATACTAACTTTCTGCATTTCTTTCCTCTCGGCCTTCGTTGCTTGGGTTAGACCCACCATTTATTCTTTGCTGTATGTCTGTGAGACTCTGCAAAATGGCCACATTGAGTTGATGTTGTTCTTTTTGCGTTTTCATCATCTGCTCGTTCAAGCTTACCATAGTCTCAGCCAAGTTTGGGGGCGTTACTTACTCCCTTCTTCCATTAGATTCGGTCTCTGTATGTGCTTCTCGCACGTTCTCACTCAGCACATCGTCCTCTGGTTCAAACGGGTCTTGCACATCGTTTAAGGTGACCATTCTTATGCCTTTCTGTACGCTGTCTTGTTATACGATTCGTCTTACAGCAGTTGCTATCACTGTGCATATCAGATACATCTACTAGACATCACAAGCATGCAATTAAACTCTATTATACCCATTCAAACCTGGAACTATTCATTTGAACAATCAATTAATCAAATAAGTTAATCAAAACCATGCCATGGGTGCATCTCTTGACCAAAATTCGCACTGTTCGGCCCGAACAATTCCCAATGTTGCAACTGAAGCTCTGATACCACTTTGTCACGTCCCCATGACCTTTAGAGGGCATGGGAGACCCTGATACATTTTTTTCTTCTTCCAAATTTGACTGAATACATACACATAGTCGAATTAACTGGGATTCGCAATCCACCATCCGTGAATCCGCAATCTGCAATCCGCAATTACGATCCTCAACCCGCAATTGCAATCCGCAATCCGCAATCTGCAATTGTGATCGGCGATCCGCAATCTGCAATCTGCAATTGCGATCCGCAATCCGCAATTGCGATCCACAATTTGGATTGGCGAGATTTCCCACTAGGAAAACTTACCATTTTGCAATCCGCAATCCGCAACCGGCAATCTGCATTGCAGATATGGAAATGCATAATTTTCCACCGGGAAAACTTACCATTCCGCAAGCCGCAATCCGCAATTGCGGATTCGGAAGTGCGAGTTTTCCCATCAGAAAAACTTACCATTCCGCAATCCGCATTGTGGATGCGGGCATGCGGAACCATACCCCTGCAACGGTAACTTCCCTAGCAACTTCTGAGGGGCATAACTTCCTCACCCTTGGTCCAAATGAGACAAGGTCGGTACCGTTGGAAAGCTCTTGGAGAACTCTATCCAATGATACAACTTCCACTCCTAACAGAGGTCTCTAACCCCGCCATTTCTCCAACTGAATCATTTGTGCATAAATCCACTTAAAAGACTTTGACCTTCTTCTTGCCATGACTTTCCTTTTCTTACTTGACCCATAGAGGGGTTCTGAAACACATCTTGGTATCCCCCTCCCTTCCCCAAGATCAGGTGTAGTCATCCAATTCATTCATAGGGTTAATCAAATATATCACAACATGTAAGGTGCATAAAGTTAGATCTAACCATTACATCTATCACATGCAAGACTTATAATGCATTAAACTCATGCAATACAATGATTGCACCGAGAGAAACGAGGTGTTCTACAGCTTAGTATGGGGGAGATGTTGTAACGTTTGTTACTAACAAAATAATTAAAAAAATTCATGTTGGCTCATAAAATAAAAAATTATGAAAAGTATTTAAAAAAAATCCATGTTGGTTCATAAAATAAAATATTATGAAAAGTGATTAAAAAATAGATGTTCGTTTATAAAATAAAAACTTAAAACTTAAACCTGGATCAATCAAGAGAGAGATCAAATTTCTTGAGTTTAAATTTAAAAAAAGAAATACACCTCAAGAAATTGAATCCCTCTCGGTGCTTGATAGATACGGGTTTAAGATGGATCTATGCTGGTGTAGATAACAATGAACTCAACCTTTTACTTAGGCTTAGACATGATATTCCTATCAATCAAATTCATGTAAACATACATTCCATAACTTGAATATAAGCAACCATATCATAGCAATGGAACATCATCATTTATCATAACAAATAAGTACTTATCTTTAACTTTCTGAAGCTACCAAGCAACTGACTAAGTGAGAGCAACGTTCCACCCAACCTTGGATCTCTGTCCAGCCTATATTCTTTCAGCTGAGAGATCACCCCCGAGTTAGGTTGTGTATCCACTAAGGAGGGCTATCAAGTTCTCTCACTGTCAAGGTTCCATCCCAATGCTAAGCCAATCTGTAGTTGGGTTTATCAAGCATTCCAAGGCATCTACCCATGCTAAGCCAACCTACAGTGGGTTTATCAAGCATATAGGGATATACTGGTTATGCTAAGCCAACTTCCAGTTGGGTTTATCAAGCATACTAAACAACACATTCATGCCAAGCTAGCTTGCAGTTGGGTTTATCAAGCATACCAGGCAAGCTGATCATGCTAAGCCAACCTGCAGTGGGTTTTTTCGGGCATATAAGGATAACAAGGAAGGTATTGCTAAGCCAGTGAGCTCAACCGCAGAGCTGCAGGCATCTCAACACTTAGCAGACATGGAACCCACATAACCTACCTCACCCAACACAAGGAAGACCTTCTTCTCTGCTGCACAGTCCCTCAAGGCCTCTTCCCTTCCAATGCTATTCAGGGTCGGCATAGAAAGGTCCAGTCGCTAGTTCTATGAGATTACAACCTTCACTGGGTTTATCAAGCAACCCAACCTTCTACCACAGTTAAACAATGCTGGATCCTCACAGGCTTGCAGACTGAGCTCTGTTCCGCAATTTACTCTCTGCGACCCAATCCCGTGTTCTCACGGTTTCTCTCTGTTGTTTAATCTTTGTAATTCCTTTCCGGGTTCTTACCACTCTTGTCACAAGTAGATTGGATTCGCACACAGCCTTTCTATGGCCATGGACTCTATGGTATCTCCCTCTTACACAGGAAACACGATTATCCTCACTCACAATCTTCCTCACGACTGGGCTCTGTGGTTTTGTGTATGCTTGAATCCTGAAAAAGTTCTCTTCCTATGAATGAATGGTTGATGAATGGTGAGTACGTGAATAATGTCCCCTTCCCCAATGGGTAGTCAAAACAGGTTCCGCGAGTTCCCAGGCGCTTGAGTGTCTTCTAGGGAAAGAAATCAGAGCCATGCCCTGCCATACGAAATCGTAGGCATGCTCCATATTCTATTGGCTTCAGCAACATGGTTTTCAACCACCCTCTGCAACCGAATTAATGTCAGCAGGGAGGTCAAAAGGGTTCACAGTTGGACATGTGGCAACATGGGCACCAATCCCATACCCCCCTCACATTTCCCTAGTGGATACACATGGACCCTTCTCATTGGTTGCTTGCTTAGTCAGCTTCTTGGTATTTTATTCATTAATAATAATTACATCATTTACATTTCTTCATGGCTTAACAGCCCATGAATAATCAAACTGTCAAATACTTGCCTAAGCAATAACCTTAAACATCCACTAGTGGGGCCTTGGCCTTGAGCTCCACACGAGGGCAAATACACACACACCGCATGTTCACAATGCATGTTCACAATATTTACATTGAAGCCAATAAACATATAGGGCAAAATGGGGTATTACACTAATTAAACGAAATTTGGTCCAAGTTCAATGCAAGTTTGTCTATCTTTAAGGTTTTCGGAGTTGCGAGGGTGGCTGCAAAATCTAACCAGCCTAGTTGGTCCTGCTTGTAGTTCTACCTGAGTTGTTTGATCATGTAAATTTTCTAATTCATGATGGCAGATCCGCATCAAAGATTTTACCCTACAGCTGAAACTGAAAATGTTAAGAAACAACAATCAGAACTTCAGATTTTCAAAAACTAAAAGCATAGGAGAATAGATCAGGAATGTAGACAATGCATATTAGAATTTCAGATCAATCTGTCGAGTGGCGGAGTGCAAATAAGAGATATTAAATCTGTAAATCACAACCAGTGAGCTAGAAAATCTGTAGCAGCAATCACACAACTTCTCATGAACACTTAAAGAATAATTACAATGACTGCTTGTTTGCTGATGGTATTCCATGATTTTTTATAGAAAAAATGTCTAATCTTATAGATCCACTTGGATCTCACCACTGACTTTCACTTCGGTCTAGGCACTATATCCCACACATCATTCTTCATGATGAAAGAATACTCCTCCACTGTGGCATCCTTCTAGACCTACTGGTCTACAACCTCCTCAAAGCTGGAAGGCTCAATTGTAAGTAGACACCTGCCAACACATGCCAAGCACATTCCTCCATTTGGTGGCCACAATCCAGCACACACCAAGCACATTCCTCCATGTGGTGGCCACAATCCAGCACACACCAAGCACACTCCTGTATGTGACAAGTACATGCCAACACATGCCAGGCACTCAACTTATTATTTAGATGCAAATTACTCATTTATGACTAATGACTATTAAGCAGTCAGCTCTAGTCTATAAATAGAACTGCTAGATATAGAAAAGCCTTACAGATTGTTGTTGTTTCTCATTTTCATATCAACTTTAGAGAGAGTCCATGACATATCAGGAATTGCAATCAGCTCCTCAACCTTGATGAAATTGTTTGGATGGGGAATGACAACTGTTGAAGTTTGTAGCGAGGATAAGTGCTTCTACGTTGGCTTGTGTCTAGTATGTGGAAGTATCCTCAAATTGTAACTCTCTTTGTAAAAGTAACCTTTATAATACTTTATGTAAAATGTCAATTAGCGGCTATTAGCCCATGGTATTGGAGGGCCCATGGTATTTGCATAAAGTGAATGTTATAAAAGAGTCCGAGGGAGAGTTAGTGAGACATATTGAGGGAGATTGATTAGTAAGTGATAAAATCTAAGAGAGATTTTCTTAGAGGCTTTGGAGAGAGGGATTTTCTCAAGGTGGAGTTGTCTTTAGTTATTGAGGGTTTGAGCCACAGTCAGAGAGTGAGGGTTTGAGTCTATCTCTGGTTGACTGTAAGTGCTGAAGCATTCCTGTGAATCAAAAGATAATAAAGACAATTTGTTGATAGTTTTCCCCAAGGATTGGGGTTTCCAGGGTATATCTTGTGCAACTGTGTATGGTACTATTTATTTTTATTCCACTGTGCATCAGTAACCAGTGTGTTGTAATTTCTGATTTAGTTTTTTATATGCATTAAAAATTTGGGTATAAAAGTCAGTGAATAAATAACAATCAGGTCTGGTTATTAAATGTTAACATGGTATTAGAGCCTAAACTCTAAAGAGCAGAAAATCAGTTTTTCACAAGTTTTTTGTTTAGGTGACAGCAAAAAAACACAGTGAGGTAGTTTTTTTCGCAGGCAGAAATTTTTGCAAGGCAGCGGTATAGATCTGCACCGTACAGATTCATATAGGTGTATAATTTTGTACAGCCCGTATGGTCATATTGATAGGACTGATTTTTTTCTACGGGCGTGATTTTCCCAAAAAAAAATTGAAAATCCATACGGATCTGTACAATAGTACGGAATCTGTACAATTTGTACAGATCCGTACGGACAGACTGTGCAGGTAGGCATAAATTTTGCAGAAGTGACCTTTTTGTAGATTTTTGCGAGGAGACTAAAATTTCTAGTTTTGGGTTCAAGCCCAGGAATTTTGCAATTTTCAGATTTCTCCTCCATCAAGGAGAGAGTGTTATTGGCACTGTTGGACGAATGATGGCTGAGTTATGAAAACTTTTCTGTAAGGTTGGGTTGCAGGTTCTGCAGGGATTGCAAAAGTTTCAGTTGTCGTGTATGATAGAGGACCGGTTGGATGGACATCCACCAGTGGTAGGGCTATTTGACAGGACAAGAAGAAGCATGTGGCTGATATGGATGTTTCACTCGTTGCATGTCTCTCTAGCTCAATGTCCACCGGTGTGTGGTACATTGATAGTGGTACTTCATGCCACATGACTGGAGTACGAGACTATTTCACTAGCCTAGTGGAGCACAACTCTGACTCCTACATTGAACTTGGTGACAAAGCCAAGTACAGCGCAGCAGGAATAGGGACTGTGAAGTTTCAGAGGGAATCTGGGAAGGCGTTATTGGTGAAGGATGTCCTATATGTACCAGGGTTGCAGAAGAATCTGATTTCAATTATGACCTTGGAAGACAAAGGGTTTGAGGTAACTTTCCGAGATGGGAAAGTCTACATCCATCCTAAGGGATCTAGTTTCAGCTCGGTGAAAGTAATTGGGGTTAGGAAAAACAAGTTGTACAGACTCCACTTCGAACTTTCCATTATGTTGGTGAGCAGCAATTGCAATCATGATGGTGAGTTATGGCACATTTAGATCATGGAGCACTCAAATTGGTCAGGGAGATAGTGATTGGTTTGCCTTCTTTAAGTACAGACCATCACAGTGTATTGAAAGGGTGTGCCATGGGCAAGTACGCCAAGACTGCCTTTCCGAGGAGTCATAACAGGTCTAAGGGGATCTTGGATCTGATCCATTCAGATATTTGTGGGCCCATGTCAGTTGTGTTTATTGGAGGGTTCAAATATTATGTGAGCTTCATAGATGACCATTCCAGGAAGACTTGGATTTATTTCTTGAAGAACAAGGAATCTAGAGAAGTCTTCAGATGGTTCCAAGAGTTCAAAGCTCTTGTGGAGAACCAAACTGGGAAGAGGATCAAGGTGCTCAAACTAGATAATGGAGGCGAGTACACATCGAATGCCTTCAAGGAGTTTTGTGCGGATGTTGAGATCAAGAGAGAGTTGACAGTCCCCATATAACCCACAGCAGAATGGAGTCTCTGAGAGGAAGAATAGAGTGATTGTTGGAGCAACAAAGCCTATGCTGCATGATCAGGATTGGCCTATGTTTTTATGGGTAGAAGCTTGCAGCACTGCATTTTATCTGCAGAATAGGAGCCTGCACAAAGTATTGGGGAAGATGACTCCTGAAGAGGCATTCATAGGAGAGAAACTAGAGATTGGACATTTTTGCATCTTTGGGTGCTTAGTATATTGTCATGTCTGAGTTGAGAAGAAGACGAAACTTGAGCCTGTTAATTTTTTAGTGCAGCTGCGAGACCCATTCTCAGAGAGAATGGTACCCTAGTCAGTTAACTAGGGTTCCTGGTCAAGTTAACCAGGCAGAGTACCTTCTGGGGTACCCTAGGGCCCCCAGCTGTCTCCTGGGGTTCTTGGTCGAGGACCAAGCAGGTTGATGCCATGGAAAAGTCCCTAGCATGTGGCTAGGGCCCCTATTTGTCTCTAGGGCATTTTGGTTTGGGACCAGATAGTTTTTTGGTCATGAGGACCAAGTAGATCCTGTAAGTTGAGATAGAGACATCCTGGTCTAGGACCAGGCAGATTCTTGGTCAAGGACCAAGTAGGTCCTGCAGATGGTTGATCAACATTTAGTCTGGGACTGAAAGCTCAGCTTGAGGCTAAGGACCATTCTCCGGGAGAATGGAGGACCTGGTCAAGGACCAGAGGTTGATCAACATGACTTAGTTTGGGATTGAAGCTTAGCCTTGGGCTAAGAGCCATTCCTTGAGAATGGAGGCAATTGGTCAGTTACCAAGATGATGATGTGTGATGTCCTCTTCTCCTAGGTCTTCGAGATGGTTGAGTTAGATGGTCTTCTCAAGGGACTGGCCACCCCTTGATGAAGCCACTAACATTTGACCTTAGGAGCAGTCTAGAGGACCACATGATCACATCATCCGTGTGGACCCTTCCTTATACAGTGATGATGAACTTTCAGGTTATATGGAATACTTGTACATTTGAGAGAGAAATGATTGGTTGTACCCCACCTTGATTTGTTTACTTTTGATTCTTACACCTTGTTGGTTATTGGTCTTGTGGTACCTTGTCTGTGACTTGTGGTAAATAGGGTCATTTACCCACCTTGAGTTATTTTTTATTTTATACCACCTTTGATGTTTTGGTCTTATGGGTACTTTGGTTGTTGTCCACTTTGTGTGATTCTTTTATTTTTATTTTTATTTTTTATTTTTTATTTTTTATTTTATTTTTTATTTTTTTATATTTTATGTGACTTTATTTATTTTTTATATTTTATGTTTTTTTTTGGTTTAAAGGTGGCCACTTCCTAATTTGATGGAAACCAAACTTAAATTTTTATTTTTTTATTTAACCTCTCTAGAAGTTCTTATTCATATATATTAAGGACTTCTTCTTTTCTTTTATCATAATCTTTCCATCTCAAATCTGATGACGTCAAGGGGTTCCATGTTTGCTGCTGTAGCTCGCTCACCTAGGGCTACGACTTGTTCAATCTTTTATTTGATCTAAAGATTAATTTCTGCTGCTTGAGACAAGGCCGCAACCTTCCAGCTCTGATCTATCTAAGTAATTTCACCTACTGAGGATGTGTTAAAGTCTAGAATTGTTTTTTATGCACCCAATCTGCTCCTTCTGTGCTAGCCGTGAACCCTAGCAGACTTGACATGTGTCTTTATGCTGAGATTTGTTGTTTGCAAGGTTCGGTCTGCTATTTTTGGGTTTGATCTTTTGTTCATGAGCTCCGATCTCTTTGCCTTCTGCTAAGACTCTAAACATGTGACCCTAAGACTCAGTTACTTGTTGGTGGAGGCCGCAAGGCCTTGGAGTTTATCCTTTCTTGCTGGTGGAGGCCGTAAGGCCTTGGAGTTTATCCTTACTTGCTGGTCATATTTCTTTTGTAGACCGTGAGGTCTGAAAGACATTTTTTTTTGGTGGAGGCCGTGAGCCCTGGGATATGATCAGAAACTTATGGTGATCAACCAGTTTGTTCTAGATCTGATCTGATTATGTCTTTGAGGTCATAGTTGTTGAGATCTGCTCTATGTATACTAAATCTGATCCAATTTGTTGAGATTTGTTTTGACTTGGTTTCTTTTATACTGAGACCTCATTGAGGTCTGTTCCTTTGTATTAAGTCTCATTAGTTTTTTTGGGTTCTCCGCTTGATTACTTCTTGTATTGAGTTTATTGACCAGATCTCTTGCCTTGAGTCTTGGTACTGTTTATATGTTTTTTGACTGTTTTTGACCACTCTTGTTTGACTCAGCCCAATCATCTCTCTCTGTTAGGTTTGTACTAACCCTTTATTAGGGTCTCTTGATTCCCAGTGTTGACGGACCTCTGAGAGGTTCAGTCTTTTCTGAAAGTAACTCTTCTGAGTATTTTAAAGGAAGGGTTTCACACACATGTAGGTTTCTTCACCTATCTCTTCTATTGCTAAATAAACAATTTGTTTATTTTATTTTTTTATTACATGTTACTGAAGATTGCTTTAACACAGTGACCTAACTGGTAGTGTAAAAAGGGAAAGTTGAAAGAGATGAAAATTATGTTTTATTAGTGTTTAGTTTTAGTACTTGTTTATTAAATGAGTTTTTTGAATTAAAGTATATTGATTTTTATTCTTCTGCATAAAACCCTAACTCTATCAAAAAATAAACAGAGCCAACAATCGAGAAGGGCATCTTTGTTCGGTACAGTGAAACCTCAAAAGCCTACAAGGTGTACATTCCAATGTTGAAGAAGACAGTGGTGTGGAGGGATGTGAGATTTGAGGAGGACAGGGCTTTTAGGAAGTCTTTTGGATCCATGCCAGTTGAAGCAAAAACTCATGAATAGGAAGTACCAAAGGCAGAGGTTAGACCACCATCACAGGTTATAGGCACCTTGACAAGTGTGCAACGTGACCAGCATAATCATGAGGAGGAGCAAAATGCTCAAACCACCTCGGTCAAATATTCTAGGAAGAAGAAGCCAAAGTGGGTAGAGTGAACCTTGAAGGAGGCACATGAGCTAGTGGATGCTCCAAGGACTTTAGTTAGGACGAGCAAACCATCGTAGAGATTGTTCAGTTATATGGCACTAGTAGGCAACATTATTGATTTTGAGCCTTCCAACTTTGAGGAGGTTGTAGACCAACAGGTCTAGAAGGATGCCACAGTGGAGGAGTATTCTTCCATCACGAAGAATGATGTGTGGGATATAGTGGCTAGAGTGAAGTGAAAGTCAGTGGTGAGCTCCAAGTGGATCTATAAGATTAAGCATACTGCAGAGAAGTTCAAGGCAAGGTTCGTGGCAAGGGGGTTCTCCCAGAAAGAGGGAGTTGTTTATGAGGAGACCTTTGCTCCTATTGCTAGATATGCTTCCATTAGAGTTGTCATCTCTATTGCCTTAGAGATAGGGTGGAGGATACATCGAATGGATGTGACGACAATGTTTCTCAATGGGGTGATTGAGGAGGAAGTGTATATAGAGCAACCTCAGAGTTTTGAGGTTCATGGGAGGGATTCTCATGTGTGCAAGTTGAAAAAGGCTCTATATGGGCCCAAGCAAGCACCTAGAGCATGGTATTCCAAGATCACTAGTTATCTATTGAGTATGGGCTTCGTCAAGTGTGAGGTAGATTCCAACTTGTACTTCTTGTTGGTTGGTGATGATCCACTCATTCTTGTACTATATGTGGATGACCTGTTTTTGACAGGATTTGAGAAGCTCATAGCAAGATGTAAGAGGGACCTTGGGAAGGAGTACGAGATGAAGAGTTGGGATTGATGCACTTTTTTTTGGGATTGGAGATATTCTTCCATCATGAAGAATGATGTGTGGGATATAGTGCCTAGACCGAAGGGAAAGTCAGTGGTGAGCTCCAAGTGGATCTATAAGATCAAGCATACTACAAATGGCAACGTGGAGAAGTTCAAGGCAAGGTTCGTGGCAAGGGGGTTCTCCCAGAAAGAGGGAGTTGATTATGAGGAGACCTTTGCTCCTGTTGCCATATATACTTCCATTAGAGTTGTCATGTCTATTGCCTTAGAGATAGGGTGGAGGATACATCAGATGGATGTGAAGACAACGTTCCTCAATGGGGTGATTGAGGAGGAAGTGTATATAGAGCAGCCTCATGGTTTTGACGTTCATGGGAAGGATTCTCACGTGTGCAAGTTGAAGAAGGCTTTATATGGACTTAAGCAAGCACCTAGAGCTTGGTATTCCAGGATCCACAGTTAGCTATTGAGTATGGGATTTGTCAAGAGTGAGGTGGATTCCAGCTTGTACTTCTTGTTGGTTGGTGAGGATCCACTCATTCTTGTACTATATGTGGATGACTTGTTTCTGACAGGATTTGAGAAGCTCATAGCAAGATGTAAGAGGGACCTTGCGAAGGAGTTTGAGATGAAGGACTTGGGACTGATTCGCTATTTTCTGGGATTGGAGATATGGCAACGTGAAGGTGAGATTTTCCTTGGTCAAGGAAAATACGCAGTTGAGATTTTGAGGAGATTTGAGATGGAGGATTGCAAGCCTATGACTACGACCACGATCACCATCTTGAAGAAGCTGAATGCTTTTGATTCAGAGTTGGTGGATTCCACAGTGTACAGATAGTTGATTGGTTCTTTTATGTATTTGGTCGACACTCGATTGGATATTTGTTTTGCCGCGAACACCCTTAGCCAGTACATGGTGGAACCGAGGAGGGTGCACTGGATAGCAACGAAGCATGTCCTTAGGTATTTGAGAGGTACAATGGAGTATGGACTCAGGTATGTTCAAGGTGCAGTTGGTGGGCTACATAGATTCTGATTGGGTAGACACCGTAGTGGATAGAAATAGCACCTTAGGGTGTTTCTTTAGCTTCGGATCAAGAGTTGTTTGTTGGCTCAACAGGAAGCAGAAGTTAGTGGCACTTAGTTTTGTAGAGGCCGAGTACATGGTAGCCAGTTTGGTGAATTGTGAGGCCACATGGCTTCGCAAGATGCTCACGGGGTTATTTGGTTAGGAGTTGGACCCGACAGTCATCTATTGTGGCAATCAAAGTTGCATGAGGCTCTCAAAGAATCCAATGTTTCATGACAGATCAAAGCACATCGAGATCGAGTATCATTTCATCAGGGACAGAGTTCAAAGAGGAGTTGTGAAGCTCCAATACATTTCCACAGATGAGCAGGTTGTGGGCCTCTTCACCAAAGGATTATCTAAGGGCAAGTTTGAGTTCTTCAAGGACAAGTTGGGGGTGGTGCATAACACCTTCCTCACTAAGAGGGAGTGTTGAAGTTTGTAGTGAGGATAGGTGCTTCTATGTTGGCTTGTGTCTAGCACGTGGAAGTATCCTCAAATTGTAACTCTCTTTGTAAAAGTAACCTTTATAATACTTTATGTAAAAGGTCAATTAGTGGCTATTAGCCCATGGTATTGGAGGGCCCATGGTATTGGGTGTCCCATGGTATTTGCATAAAGTGAATGTTATAAAAGAATCTGAGGGAGAGTTAGTGAGACATATTGAGGGAGGTTGATCAGTAAGTGATAAAACCTAAGAGAGGGATTTTCTTAGAGGCTTTGGAGAGAGGGATTTTCAAGAGGGTTTGAGCCACGGACAGAGAGTGAGGGTTTGAGTCTATCTCTTGTTGACTGTAAGTGCTGAAGCATTCTTGTGAATCACAAAATAATAAAGACAATGTGTTGCTGGTTTTCCCCAGGGATTGGGGTTTCCAGGGTATATCTTGTGCAACTGTGTATGGTACTGTTTAGTTTTATTCCGCTGTGCATTAATAATCAGTGTGTTGTAATTTCTGATTCAGTTTTTTATATGCATTATAAATCTAGGTATAAAAGTCGATGAATAAATTGCAATCAGATCTTGTTATTAAACGTTAACAACAACCTTAGAAATATGGGGCCTCATTGCATCCCACATATGTATGAATGCAAAGCCTTAGTCTTAGGCTTATGTGTTTACTATTAGTGCATTTTTAGGGATACCTATTTTTTCTTTCTGTTTCTTACACAGGAATGCTCAGAATTTCATGGGCATTTCTTTTTGGGAAATGTTTCCAGGCTAGGAAATGTCTCCCACCCTAGCATTTTCAGGGTTTCCTACTTTTTGTTTTGTTTTGTTTCTCTGACCAAAAATCCTTCTGTTTCTTACACAGGAATGCTCAGAATTTCATGGACATTTCTTTTTGGGAAATGTTTCCAGGCCAGGAAATGTCTTCCACCCTAGTATTGTGTGTAACTTAGGAAAGTTAGTCTCTAATAATATCCCTTTTATAGCCCCTCTGCATGTCCTCCATTTTCCATTTTTTTCCCTTCTGCAGGTTTTGTGCCCAAAATATACTGATTTGCTGGTGTTGGAGGCTTGCAACTGCAGAGTGTTTGAAAGCCTGATGTGCCTACAAATTATGTTGTATAACTACAGCAGTGACAATCTCGAAAGGTAATATGCCTATGGATTTGTGGGATGTTGTGTTATATGAGCAGAAAGATGACAAATGTTTTTCAACTTGTGCCGTAGGGCTTAGTCACTGCATTCGGCGAATTTCAACCTTGAAATTCGAAATTCGCCGAACTTCAACCAAATTCGAACTTGAAGCCGAACTTAAAGCCGAACTTCAACCAAATTCGAACTTGAAGCCGAACTTAAAGCTGAACTTCAAAGTCGAACTTCAAGCCGAACTTGAGAAATTCGCCGAACTTCAACCAAATTCGAACTTGAAGCCGAACTTAAAGCCGAACTTCAAAGTCGAACTTCAAGCCGAACTTGATGTCGAACTTCAAGGCGAATTTAATCGAATTTATTCAATAAAAATTTTGAAAGGTAAAAAAAAGACAAAACGTAACCTAAATTCCTAAATTTTTAACAAGACACCATCCTTTTGAAATATAATTATATATGTTAATGTTGGCCTGCAATTTTCATTTTACATATATGTTTAACGAGTGCCTAGAATTATATATATTGAAATATATAGTCCCTCGAACTTAATGTCGATTTTTAACACCAAATTTTTCATTGCCATTTTTTTGTTGAATTCAAGGTCGTTGAATTTGAACACAAACTCGAACCAGGTGACTTAGCCTTAGGGTGATGCACACACAATTTCAGATGGTTGTAGCATTGATGATGAAAAAGAGAAGAATATGTATTCAAAGGTTGAGGGTGGGGGTTAGGCGGTGTATAATTGACTGCAATAAATTAACAAAGGTAGGCAGTTGAGAGGGTGGTTTAGAAAGCAGTTGGGTAGTTTGAAGGTTAAATGAGTGTATAAGATCAAAATGTTTAAGAGGGAAGCTGTAATTGATTGGCGACTTTTCCTGTTGTTGTCAGACTCTAAGGAGAATGAAGATCCCTCTTTGACAATCTTCTCATATTTCAATGCTTTGCTTTTGTAATGGTCGACTTGTGAATTCAAATATATAGTTATGTTATTTGTTATTCTCGCCTCACTCATTGACATTTATCTTGTGTAAATTTTATAATTATACAGTTAGGTCATATAGTGTTGAATAGTAAATTTATGGATTGCCTCCTACCATATTTGAATTTAAGGTTGCCCTTTTGATTAGTTGAGGGAATTTCATTGAGAGAAATGGCTGCCATAAAATAATACTACACTTGAATGAGAAATGGGCTCATAGTATAGTGGGAAGTCATAAAACAAAATTATAATTGCTGCTAATAGATGGGTGCTTCAATAGGCTATTGGGATAATATGTTAGTTTTGATAGCTTGGAGGTACTCCTGCATCAGGTGCCTAGGTGCAGGGGTCTGAGGACAAGGGAGTCTCATTAATGACATAAAGTAACTTTATAAAAAGTGTTTGTAAATTATTTTATGATGTGACTTTATATTTTTAAAGTGAGATGTACTTTATAAAGTACATCTCACTTCAAAATGAGAAGGTGGAGAGGCATGAGTTCCAAGGAGGAGCACTTCTGCAAGAGATTGAGCCGAGTTGGAGAGAAGGTAGCCCAAAGGGAGGGATAGAATTTCACGAAGAGGGTGGCATGAGTTTCCAGGAGCAAGGGGTGCACCGGCTGAGAGAAGTCAGCATGCCTTTCAAGAAAAATGACTGGATATTGTTGACAGTTTGTACAGCAGTAGTTGAGCACTGTTTGGGCACATTTTTTGAGACTGAAGTGGGCACAAAGTTTGAGGTTATTTCAGCTCTGTTCAGTGGGCCGTACAGTAGAGAGGAAGAGGTAGTACAGTAGTTGTTTTGGTGCTGTTTTCATACTTTCCTAGGCACTGTTGCTGCCTTTTGATGTCAGCAGAGAAGAGAAGGGTCTGGGGACACAAACCAAGGATAAATGCAGCCTGCAGCAGTCTGTACAGTGAGGGCAGAATTCATGTAGCAGCCTGTGGCACACATTTCAAAGTTGGGGGAGTGCACAAAAACCATGGTTCTGTCCTGAGTTTTAATGCTGTTATTTACTACTGTTGTACACTGAAATTTCTCTCTAAAAGCTCAATAAAGAACTCTCTTGCAACTGGTTTTCCCCATTGGGGTTTTTCTAGGGTCTTTGGACCAAAAATTACTGCGTTAAATGTTTATGACAGTCTGCTGTTTCAAATGTTTTCCGCTGCTAAAAGTTTGCTTAATGCTGTATATCAGCTTACAGTCATAAGAAAAAGTGTGCATGAGATATGTAGTTAATTATTGGCCTGTAGAAGATTGATATCAGAATTGTGTTAAGTGTTTTATGACTGAGTTAAGTCTGATTTTTATCATAATATCAACACTAAAAAATGCATGTCTAATGCTAATGTTATGACATGTGACCAAGTTTATATGTAAATGCAAATAGAATGGTTAGATGGTTAAAGTTTAAACAATTGAAACCTCCTAATGGGTGCTATAAATATGTTATTTAGATGTTATCTTTGTTTGAGATTTATTCAATAATAAAATTCCATCTTTTATTCTCTCTCCACCTTCCTGTTCATCATGTGTGAGCAACCTAAAAACTAATATGGTATCATAGTGATGCCAGTCTTGAGCAATGTTATTATAATTGGATTGGTGGACCCCCAAAACTGGGAGTTGGCTAGAACTAGATTGGAATCAGGAAAAAACTGACATACCAAAAAATGCATAAGATGTTTAGAATTAAAAAAAAAATATATTCATGTACATCCATGTGAATCCAAACTATTAAACACAAATATGCAAAGCTTTCTCATGTATATAGCAAGCAAGGGTGCATATAACTAAAATAGCACTGAGTGCAATTGATATCTAAAGCAAAATAAATAAACAAAGAGGCTCTAAATGGCCTCTAGTGTCCAAAAAACATCATGCTACAACAAATAACTACATATCATCAAGATCATTTCCTATATTGTAATCCTCTTCATCAATATCACCCTCTAACCCCCTCCTCTAGGCTCTAGCTTTCTCCTCTACCTCGAATTTTGAAGTTGATCCTCTAGGGACATTAGTCAACACCCTTCAATTTTGATGAAACTTCCTAATCCAAGCGTTAGAAAAACTTAACATGCCTAATAAGTGATTTTGCTTGAGTGAAGGGTACAACTAAAGTCATGATAGAGGAGCTCAATAATGAACACTAACACTGAGGTACATGAGGTTGGAACCATCCCAAACATCTTGAAACAATTAATGGTAATGTTAAAAAATTAGGTAAAATGATAGAAACAGAAAGATAAAGGAGAATGTCAACTTTTACTTTAAGAAGTGCTTTGAAAACTCATTGATGAAGAGGAAAATAAAAAATGAGGATTGAATTACAACGTGGGGAGATGCATGAGGGCAACTCGTGTGAACCATATATGTACATCATGTGGAATGCACTTGGACTTGCATGGATATTGTGGAACAAATATCATGCCACTTGTTATCACACAACTTGTAGTTGTCCCCAAAAGGTATCCTATCCAGGACGGTAGAGGTGTTGGACAACTGAAGAGGTGACCTAAGAGATGCCACGGTTCCCAATGCAAGCTGGGTGTCACGCTAATTGAGGCACTCTTCACTTTAGATCAAGATGAATCAAGATCAAGGGGGATACCCTAGCCAATCTATGAAGACTAGCTAACACAAAGATTCCTAGGGAAATGTGTAAAGTTAAGCAAGGAGATCAAGGGCATAAGACTTTAGATCTAGAAAGGTAAGTGGACCCAAGGTGGTTAGGGCTTGGTTGAGAGGCTTAGGCAATGGACAAATAAGTCAACCAAGTGTTTGATTAAGGCCACTTATGAAGTTAAGTAAGTAGATCTAAAGAAGACCTAATGCCATGAAAATTACCCAAGTGGGGCCCACCCCTTAAAAAGTGGAAAATGGTCCAAATAGGGCCCATAAGGTCAAAGTCAAAGTGAATGGGCACTAGGGGTATGCTATAGCATGGATCTATGGGTTTAACAAAAAAATAGCAATACCCACATGTGGGATCTAGCAATTGGCCACCTACCCAAGGAGTGTGACTTGCCTCAAGGAGGACTAGTGCCTTAGATCAAAGGGAAAATGGAGTCAGATGTCCACCAAATTATAGATTGAGATAGTTAAGATGATTATCTAGGTGGGTTTTAAATGTCAAGTACAAGCCATAGCTAGATCAACATAGATCTAATGCATCACCTAGTGACCCAAGTGGGGCATAACCCTCAAAATGAGGAATGGGTCCCACAAGGTGAAAATCATCAAGATGAAGCACTAGGGGTAGGTTTTAGGGGTTGATCTATCCAATGAAGCAAAAATCTCACCTACCCATGTCTTGGAACTAGCAAACTAGCCTCCCTCAAGGAATGCGACTTCCCTTGGAGAGACCAATGTGCCTTGGGAAATGGGCCAAATGGAGTCCAAACACCACCAAACTGTAGATCGAAAATATTGTGACTAATGTAGAGGTGGGTTTTAAAATATATCCCCAAAAGCATGCTAGATCCAAGTAGATCTAAAAAATAAAAATTACAAGGGTTTAGGGTTTTGAGATCTAGAAACCATGGATAAGCCAAGGAGGAAAAATACCAACCTTTAGAGCATACCTGGATAATGAGATGAATGCCAATTGTGATGAGGATTACTTTGCCAAAGATCAAATGGAAGATTTTGAAGCCCTCTTGCCAATACGATTTCTCCAAGCCCCCACACGTGTGCCCCTCTATACCTGTCAAACCAAGGAGACAAAGCATCAATCAGTCAAACAGAATGAGGGTAGATACAAGCTAGAAATAGGTGACAAAGACAAAACCACTCCCTGTTTGATCCATGATTTTGAAAGAAGTTGCAGGGCAAGCCTCCCCACCAATGTGCATTCCTCCCAAGACTTATTCTTCACCTATAAATAAAAAATATGGCAAAAGATGCAAGATAGCTACAAGATATCCTCCAGTGCAATGGACAAAGCATTTACAATCTTCACAACCAACATCCAATAGCCAAGAGCCAAAAATCTCTAGATGCCTTTACAATGAGGGGTCTCTTCCTTTTATAGAAGAGAAAGACCAAAACCCAAAACCGCTTTTGAAAACTAGTGGTTGAGATCAAAATATACAACAATATAATCAATGGCTAAGATGAGCCAACATAACAATAGACATGCATCACTGAAATAAGGGATGATGTCATGGCTAAAAGAACCCTAGGGGGATGATGTCATACATGGGGGTGGCTAATAACATGTGTGCCATAACATAATGACAAGGACAAGTGATTAGGAGCACATGGTGGGGCTAGGAGGTATTATTTCCCTTCACTAGCATGTCCCCATGGCACAATAATATAAAATATGACTCAATGACATGTCCAAATATACAAATGATCAAATCCTGTCCCCATAATCAGAGAGAGATATGCAATAAAAGTCCTCCTGTAGCCCATGTGGACCCTACTGACTGGTGCCAACTGATCTGGAAGAAGGGGGATACACCATGGATGACCTCTAAGCAGACCAAGTGCCAAAAACTTGCCTCAATTGCCCAAATCGAATTCCTCAATGACCCTTTTATTCCATTTTTTAATCTCTTGAAAATCCCTGAAAATGCCCAAAATTGACTCTGGGGTGCTTGCGCTGTCAAACTGAGTGCACCGTCATGTCCAGAAGGGGGGTAATATGGTAAAAACAAGTCGCTGGACCACCCACTTCCTCTGTAGCGCCCTAGGCAATGACTAGCCTCCAAAGATACTACTAGACAGGCCACATCAACATGGCCAATCTGGCCTACAGGTGGAAAACTGCTAATATCATGTCAGGGAGTGCTTGAAATTGAAATATAAGTGTCTCAATGGATCCATAAGACCCAAATCCACTAGAGATGAGTACTCATACACCTCATGATAACCTGGAGGATCATCTATAGGGTCCACCATACTCGGACAAGTAATAATATGATGATCTGTAAACAATAATAATACATGAAAATTGCATCAATCATCATCTGAAGCATGCGCCCAACATATGGAATCATCAATAGGCATATGTAGGACCATAGATTAACATCATATAACATAATTGGTCCATCTCATCACGGATCCCAAGGATGACCATGGTCAAACTATGTTTGACTAGGTCAAAATACAACCAAAGACTAGATTATAACAAATGACTAAGACATGTTCCTTTAACCATATTCATACCTTAACTCAAAAGTATAAACATCAATCAAGTGGCAGTTAATACACAGACATTCAATGTTATTTATAACTTACTTGCACCAAAGCTTTAAATACATACTTCATCTGATGGACATGGCCTAACTGCTAGCATAGGGTGAAGGCTAAGGACAAGTCTAGGTAGAAGGGATGACTTGACCAACTTGTCATAGTGATACTTTGGATAAGTGAAAAGGTGTTACACACTTAAGCATGTGTCGGACCAAGATACACGGGGAATGGCGGTGTCTCACAAATGGATGAGTTGTTTTGTGAAGTGTTTATTCAACCTTGGCAAAAATGTCTACTACTAGAACCGTCATTCATGGCTCTAGGGGACACTTTGATTTAGCTGTCCCTTACTCCATCTCAAATCATAACCCGTAGGCTCAATGAGGTATTTTTCCATGAGGTTAGTAGTCTTTAGATTTAGCATTTGTTTAGCCACTGCTTTTTTTAGGACCTTTCATTTCATATAATTTCATGGCCAACACTCATTAGATATAACATTTATTTATCCATTGCTCTTTTAGGCCTAGTACAACCCCTCTGGGATTTCACATGCGCTAATAAGCACAACTAATCGCAGCTTGCATCCGGGGTGCATTTACATTTCACAACATTTCATTGCATTACATTTCATAGCCCTTTTCATTGGGCTTCCATTTATTTCCAAGGTAGTACATTTTGCTTCATTTTTTAGCCAACAACAACTCAAGCAACTAGGGGGAATTCTGTGCAGAACCACACATCGGGGCAACTGACTAGAATGATAACGACATAACATCCAACTCACCCAAGGCAAGTTTTGTTGCCAACTTAGAGCCAAGACACAAAACTAACATGGATACAAGTCCAACACAGAGGCAGAAGTGGGGAGGTCCTCCATATCACAAGTCAAGGTGAAAGCCAAAACAAGGAAGGTCATGGATGGATGGAGTCAAGTGAATGTGGTGCCTAAGCTAGCAAACATAAATGTCAGAAAAGACCATGTCCATGCTCGTAAGAGGGTAAATGAAACCAATGAGTATAGTCAGTAAACCTTTAAAGTGCAAGTAATACATCCAATTTATTATTTTAAATCCAACCAAGATAGTTCATTTTATTTATTTAAATAATACTGCCACATCATGAGTTATGTACCAAGTTAATGCTATCAAGATGACTAAAACAACAAGATAATAATCAAATGCTAACAATCACAAGTCTAATAGTCATATCACTGGAAATCTCAATCAATATCATCTAGAACTAATGAAACACTGCTGCAATAAGAACATCTGGAACTCTGGGCACTGAATTGAATTTGCATGGAACAAAATGTCATATCGGTCATCAAATCTAAGCTCTCAAGGCTCAGCCTTGGCACAAGGTCTACATACTGTCTGATATAGCTGCTCTGATGTGCAAGTGATCATAAATAAGGCTGTTCATCATAACTGATCTCACTGAAACTGTGTAAAGGCAAAGCTTTGAAAAGTGCAGATATCTGCTCATAAAAAATAGTAGCCCAGCTACTATGGTGTGATAACACCACCCAACAAAATACAAACAATTACAACCATTTAAGATGATGCCCATATTGAGTGTGTGTAGAGACCATCTACTCGCAAAATGTTGAATCCAACAAAAATGGGCAAGAGACTAGACTGGGATGCTTGGATGCCCATGTTGTAGTCCATAATATCATTGTGAACAGACGGCCTATAGATGTCTAGGTAGTGGTTGACTATGATTCCTGGCATGGTGATTGTGGGGTAGGATTTGACTTTAAGCCCTTTGGTCTAAGCACCTAGGGATGCCTAACAACCTAGGGCTTGACCAAAGGACCTGATGGAAGAGAACCCTAAGGATAGTGATCTCCCTACACTGCATGAGGCTAAGGTGAAAGGAACTAGAGGGTGACTCAAGGAGAGAGTGATCTAAAGAAGCTCTAGGCTGAATTATAAAGTTGAGTAAGGTGATTTAAGATCTTAATGAAATAGATGTTGGAAGGTGACTGGAGGGAGTGACCTAAAGAAGGTCGAGGTTGAATTATCAAGGTGAGTAAGGTGATTTAGTCTTAATGGTGTCTGAAGCTGATTAATTATGATTATCTAAAGTTAATGCAAAGAAGGAAATGATGCTATAATAGGAAGGGCAAGAAAATAAAGATTATTTACTCTTTTCTCTTTGGTGCCTAATATGACATATATTAGGCTAAGCATAAAACAGAGTAGCTGAAACCTTTTCTTTTTAACGTTCCCAACCCATGTAATCAAAAGGAAGCAAATGAGATTTATTCCTCTTTTCTTTTGGTGATGTTAAGTGTTGGAAACTGACATACTTATTGATTTCTTAAATTTTTATTGATTTGCCTCCTCGGTAGGGTGCCAATGTGCTTCTATATTTATTATCCCAAGTAAGCCAAGAACAAATTTTAAAAGGATGGAAAACAACATGCAACATATCAAACAATAATTTAGATGAGGTTCACATGCATAAATTTGATAGCTACACTTGTAAGAGAAAAACAAGGATTTCTCCTTACTGCACAATGAATATATGAAAATAAATGTAAACAAAAAAGAACGTGCAACCTTGATGCTCTCAATAAGAGGGATAGTTTCCTACTTTAACAAGTGCTAGATCCTTCTTTGGGTGATTTGAAAGAGGCTTCCCCTCAGGGCCATGCAACTTTGAGATGAAGTGGAACTGAATGAAGGCCAAAAGAGTAGAAGTACAAGATTGATCCAAAGAGAAAATCAGTTTGCAAAGGGCAAGGAGATTGGAGGTAGGGAGGAGACCCCAAAGCAAAAGCAAAGCGAGGGCCCCAAGTGGCAGAAAGCATGTGAGAGGGAGGCCTCTCTTAAACATCGATGAGTATATCATTGCATTCTTGAGCAAGAATGTTTCACAATTGAATAAACACAAAAATATGTTCATAGTAGTGAAGAATGGTGGAGAGTGGTTAGCAAATAAGGTGGAGGGATGTCCTTTTGTATAGAAAATGGTCTACTATAGTGAAATGACAGAGAAGAGGCCATTTTCTGCAATCCCATGGAACACATGGTAATTCTGTGGAGTGGATCTGTTGTATTGGAGGGAAATTTGTGGTAGTGGAGGTAGGAACAAAACGCCAAAATTTAGGGAAAAGATCAAGAAAAATTCAAATAAACAATAAAGTAATGACATGCAAAAGGTAAAAATGGGGCTAAAAGGAATTTCTAACAAGACATAAATTTGTACTTGATTGAAAGAAAACAGAATCCCAAGGTTGATGGCTTCCAGAATGGTGTATAAAGTTAAGTAGTATGATTAATGATTAAGAGAGTATTAACTGTTAATTTCATGTGCTACACATGGATGACTAATTATTTAATCCACAAATTTCATGTGCCACACATGGGTGACTAATTATTTAATCCACAGTAAAATAATTAATATATATATATATATATATATATTAGGTATACGGTAATTCTCCTTTTCTTGGGATACTTCTACCTCGAAGTCGAGTTGGAAGAACTTCCTTGAGCAAGCAGAATACTGTACTTTTTGTTGAGATTGTGGAAAAGTCTGTTAGATATCACATTTTAAAGGTTTCTTCCACAACAAATGAGCAGAACGTCCAATATGCAACACTGATTAGGCTGATGGGGAAATATGAGATAAGAAAATTTGATCCTAGGGCCAATCTTCCACCATGAAGGAAGAATTGTAAACATAATCTTATAATTAGATCATAAGACTAGAATTTTTTGAATGGGTATCAAAGTTAGTGCTTGATGAGAAATGATATTCAATCTTGTAGTTGATGTAGATGTGTAATCGATGTTAAGGTTGTTAAATATTGTCTTGTTGCTATTGTCGACATTGAGAATTATTTTCTCACCATCCTTATTTTTGCTTGGCTCTTTGGGAATCTTTTGCAATTTTTTCATTAATCCCAAATCCCAAATCCCAAGAAACATTCCTTACAGAAGTAAAGGTGCTACTTGAGAGAGAGCAAGTTGCAACAAAACCCTAGATGTGAAAGACACTGGCTTTACTCTCTTTCTGATCATTGCAAAAAATCCCATCTATTAGAAGGTACTCATTATTTTGGATTTCTTATTGACATAGGGAGTGGGTAAATTTAAATGGAAACATTCTTAAAAAGATTCTGTAATTGATTTTCATAACTTTTTTAGAAATGTTAAGGCTCACTAGCAGCAACTTATTTTCCTCTCACCCAGTGGCAGTCCTTGTGTTGATTGGCAGTGCGTTCTTTGAAACATCATGATCGTTGCCAGAGTGATTGCAATTTAATTAATTGTCTCATGTATCACTTGCTATTTTTCTCCACTTCCACCATCACTTGAGAGACACATAGCTGGTTGCCCGTTTTCAGGATCGATGCCCTTTCAATGATATTATCCACATTCTTTAAATCTTTCAATGGTGCCATATCACTGAATGACTGACTTTTTGTATGAAGGTGATCATTTATTATTTTTTGGCAGCAATTGGAGACCTTACAAAGTGATTCTTCAGATGTGGGAGCGGTGATATGATGTCTAGACTCTTGAGTGGTCTGATTTGCATTCTTTATTGCACCGAGAGTAGCGAGGTGCTCTACAATCCAGTATGGGGGAGATGTTGTAATGCCTAACGTTGTGTAACATTATGTAACATGTCGTTCCCATAAAAAATAAATAAAAATGCAAATGATGTTGGCTTAAACAGAAAAATAAATTATATTGATTTCATCTTAAACTTAGATATATAAAGCACGTGATCAAATATGTTGAGGTGTAATTTTTTTCTTAATGTGCATAAAATTTAAGATAAAAAAATTTACACCTCAAAAAATTGGATCCCTCTCAGTGTTTGATAGATCCGGGTTTAAGATGGATTTATGTTGGTTTAGTGACAATGGTTTTTTTCCTCCCTGCAGTGTTTATCTTGCATTTGCTCTCTTTTTGTATTTGCAGCTTATTTGTTTATTGTGAATGGATTTCTTTGTAGCTTAATGCTAATTTATTCATGTTTTTTACTTTAATTTCCTCAAGGTTGACCTTGCTTGTGCCTCTGTGCCTTGCCCCCTCTTCCTTCTTGCGAGCTCTTGGCTCCTCTGCTTGGGAGCTCTCATGTTTGCCCTTGTGGGAACCCTCTATCGTCCTTGCCCATGACCCTTCGTGACCATCTCCTGTCCCCTTGTGACCTAGCTCAAGTGTGCCGCCGTTGGCCTTGCCTATGTCTTTGTGCCCTGCCCTCGTGGCTCTTCTCTATGAAGGCCTGAGCAGATTGAAATCTTGAGTTGAAAAGGAGAAAACCAGAGCTATGAAGTTGTTGCTTGTCAAGAAATTTCGTGGAAATCGAGTCGTGAAGGAGAGGAGTCAGGTCTGCCCTAGCTTATGCCTAGTCGTCGTCGTCCCAGGTTGGTTAAAGACGAATAAAGTCATTGCCGTCCATAGAGTATTTTTGGTAAATTGAGTGCAAAAGGCAGCATTGAAAACTCTCCCTCAGAGTCTAAGGATTTCTGTAGTAGGGCCCACCTTGATTAAGTTAAACAATGTATCAGGAACCAGGGACCAACCTATAGCCTCACAAATATAGCGTTGGAATTCAACTTCTCATTTTGGATATCACAATTAAAAATATGCTGCAAGGGATGGAATATCTTGAAATTGCAAACATCAAACTTAAAATTGATATGCAATAGGCCCAACAGGAAATACTTACCCTTTCAAAGAAAGTAACCGAAGGGGAACTGGAGAACTTATCCCTCAGGAAACTTCTAGATGCAGGGCAAAAACAAGAAGCCTTATAACCCTTGAATGATACCTTGCATGCTAAAATCCTCGACCTTCAGAACAAACACGAGGAAACCAGAAACCAGTAGGCCACCTTCAAACAAGAAACAGAGAGCCATCTTAAGTCTTGGGCAACCATGGTGAGGGATGGCGATAAAGCCCCCCGTCTCATTGAAGTCGAGGAAGTAATACAAGCCAAGCTACATGAAGAGCAGAATTGGAGGGCATGTGGACTGAACTTGAAAGTTAGGGGCTCTATTGCGTGGGAGTACCCCCCCTTGCTCCTGCTCTTGAAACTCACTCCCTTTGAAAGCTTGCTCCCAGAACGCTCCCGAGGCACTCCTGAGTTGCTCCCTACCTCTTCTACACTAAAAGTTCCTATACTAGGTTGATAATTTGATGACAATGTTATGGTGCCTCCCTTCTTTGCCAAGCTCCTATAAAAGTTGTTATGGTTGATCATTTGATGACAATGTTATAAGTTATATCTACTAGATGATTGATGTTATATTGTTTAATCCATGTTTTCTATAGCTAATTCAACATCCTACATGTTTTTTAGATATAAATCCATCAAAATATACTAAAATATATATTATATAAAAAATGCTCTGGAAAAGTTCTCGAAATGGGAGCTTTTGAAAATTTTGTTTTTTGCTCTGTTGCCGCTCCTCGCTCCCTCTTCCTGCTCCCAACAGCTTAGGTTAGGGGGCCTCCCTCGTGCCCTCCCTCCCTAGATCCCATTCAAGTGGGTAATCTATTCCTCTATGATCACTTAGGGATTCTTGATATTTCCCTTGAGAAGGCGTGGTTTGGTCATGATTCTACATTATTCATTCAATTCAAGTCAGCAAGCAATATACTTTGGGCTCTGAGAGCCAAGCATCGATTGTTCTCTCTCCTTGGGAAGATATTTCTAGACGTTGATCTCACTCATTCATAGGTCGCTGAGTTGAAACACTCAAGGGAGTTAGTGGCAACAACTTGACAGGAAGGAAAATGGGTGGTCATCAGGGACCTCCGGGCCATTATTTGAGATACCTTGCCCCTTGGATACTCCTGGCTCGATTTCTCTAAATGACTAGCTCGATGGAGGAGATAGGGTGTAGGGACTTCAGTTGGATGTTGGAACAGTAATGGGTCATTTTGGTCTTCACGAAGCATGTTATATGGTGCCCTTGGCTCTTCTAACCTCCTTTTTATTATTGAGATCCATGAGAGCCCTTTCAAGCCACTTCCAAATTTTGCAGGTTATCATTGGTTCTTTGCTTGTCGACAAGAAACTAGATCTTTAGGTGGGGTTTGAGGTTTAGGTGGAGTACCATGTTTAATAAGAGACTCTCTCTTGGACAGAGTCTCTATGGTAGCAGTAGATGATTTCACCATACTCATGTGGGTTTGACTTAATAGATCTTCCCCTCTCCTTAGAGATCTATACAGAGCAGTTTGTTATTCACCCCCAGCCTCGTCACAGTTCGCTATTCATAGTGAGTCTGACGATGACCCTTTCTTGGATTTGTATCTCGGCATTACCTAGTATTTAGCACTGGGGGAGGTCATCCTTTTGGGTGATTTCAACACCTTCACCAGGGCCCTTCATATCCCTCTACACGATTGCTCTAAGGACGTGCTTTTTGTGCAGGAGATAGATCCAACTTCAGTGGGACTTCATTGATCATTTGATGATGCTTTAAGACCTCTTATAAGGTTTAGCAGACACCTCCTATGAATTGGAAAATTTCATGAGCTTTTGATCCTTAATGACCTTCCTTGCTTCTCGTTTTCTTGCTTCTTTACCCGTAGTGGATTACGTCCTTTCCAGCTAGGACCTACTCCCCTTTATTCATCACCTCTCAGTGACTCTCATCCCCTTAGTCGACCATGCTCTCCTCTCCTTATCCCTTCAGATTGACTCTCCCCAAACCTTGCCCTCCCCCCCCTTTGGGCCCACCCTGGACCACTATCCTCTTTGCTAAGGGTGACCTTGACACCTTCACTTACACTCTTTGCCAGATGGTCCCTTTTGAACCTTACTTTGCATCCCTTACATTTGTCTCTGACAAGTACACTTGTCTATCATCCATTATTTGGGAGGTCACCCTCAAAACTTATCCCCATTCAACTCGTCGCACCTCCCATTCCCTAAAATTTAGGTCCCACCTCATGAACTAGTGGTATGGTGAAGATTGCAAACACCTCCACACCCAACTATGACATACCTTCACCCATGGTCTCCCCCTCACCTCGACATGAAAGCCTCCTACCGTTGACTCCACCAAAAGAAATGCCTCTTCATCTCTTGTCAGAGACGAGAATCGAGAACCTCCCTTATCTAATCCCCCAAATTTTTTTGGCATACCCTCTTCCCCCACCACTCTACTCTCTCGTCTGATCTTGATCCAAATTCCTTGTTTTCCCATACGTCCTCCCTCTATGATATCCCAGGACAACCCCTCATCCAGGTTACCTCACTGCCCCCTTCATGGCTCCTCTTTCACCCCACATGACATTTGTGAGGCTGTATGGGTCACGAGTTCCAACAAAGTCGCAGATGAGGAGGATTTTCAGGCCGTGCTCTTCAACCAGGACCTCCATGCACTAGATTGCTACTTGGTTGATCTGTTTAACCATGTGGTTCATATAGGCTTCCCAAAGCTTTGGTCACACCATATTATTCACCGATTCACAAATTGAGTCCTAATGTAGATCCCAATAACTACAAAACTATGATGGTTGGCCACACTTTTTCCAAGCTCTATGCTTTATCTCTCCATATGTAGCTTTCCAGGGAAGTTGAGAGGAGACACATCGGAGCTAGAGGATAGGTGGGCTTCAAACTGGCATACCAGATTGTTGATCACATTCTCATGCTTCGAGACATCATCGAGGAGGCACACCATTGCTCTTTGAAAGTATGTTGTTGTTTTGTAGACTTTTGGAAAGTATTCGATTCTGTCCCTAGAGTGGCATTGTTCCAGAGACTCAGAGACATTGGCATTTTTGAGATCCTTTTGACTGCCATTATGAGACTATATGAGTCAGTACTTGGTCGCCTTCGCACCGCCCATGGGGTGTCAAATTTTATCAAGAGCACCATTGGGTTTAAACCAATGTTACAAAAACCGAACCGGTGGTCGAACCGGCCGACCCTGTGAACATGAACCGGACCAAAACCGGAAATAAAATCGGATCATAAAATCGGTCCACCAAAAATACATAAAATATTCAAATTTTGAAAAATTATATATATATTCATGTGCATCCATGTGCATTCAAACCATTATACACAAAATATGAAAAGTATCTCATTTATATAACAAATAAGTGTGCATATACATGTCTGAATCAAAATACATCATCAAAAAAGGCTCTAAATGGCCTATAAAAAAGACTAGAGTCAAAGACTAAAGAATCTAATCATCTGAATCCTCAGGCTCAGAGGCCTCTGACTCAGACTCTGAGCCATCATCCTCATCCTCAATATGTAGAGTCTGGGCTTGGGCCACCTGACTTGACGCCCCTGGTCCAGAAGGCACCTATCCAACATCACCTTCCACATCCTGCTGTTGTGGAAGTGGGTCCAAATCCATCCATGAAAGGTCTTCATTGTCAGTGTCAAATGCTGGTGGTTGCATCTCCACAACCCAATCCACTAGGGCATCACTATCATCCAGGAATATGGAAGACAATACATGGGTCCTGTTCTGCAATTGGTTGCGCCTCAACCTAAGGTTGTACTGAACAAATACCATATCATTTAACCGTTTTTGCTCTAAACGGTTACGCTTCTTGGTGTGTACACGCTAAAAAACACTCCAATTGCGTTCACAACTAGAAGCACTACATGTTTGGCTCAATATTTGAACTGCAAACTTCTGCAAATCATGGCACTGGCTACCAAATTGTTGCCACCAATATGTTGCATGTACATTGTAAAGACAAAAAAATTAGCAAAAGAATTATAAAGTTTTATTCATATTCTAAACTTTAAAGACTTTCTAAATTCTATTATTACCTGGAGGATCTTTAGATCTAGTCTGTATAGCCGTAGCCATGCCAAAGATACCAAGAATCTCATTGAAATGCAAGAGCTTGCTGTAGATCTCGTCTGGTTTAGCGGGATCAGATACCATGTGCTCAATGCATTTGTACAATCCTTCCTTTACCTCCCCATCTGCTTCAAAATCTTTTGTGTAATGGTACCTTTACAAGAGTCAAGACAAAGCAGATGATCAATTTAAGTCTTAAGAAGATGATAAACTTTTGCAATTAAAATTTAATAAAATAACTTAAAAAATTTGAAAGTAGTTACCTTGGATTCAAGTAATATTGCAGCATGTAAAGGGCGATGGAGTTGTCTGTTCCAACGTTCATTAATTATTTTCCACAAAGGAAGATACTTTTGTCTTTTTCCATCATATGCATCTTTTATTGCCTCCTTGACCTGATCCATGGCCTCGTAAATAAACCCCATTGCTGCTTTATCACCATCCACCATTCTTAGAACTTTTACAAGAGGTTTACTAAAAAGTACAATCTCCTCTGCCTTTTTCCAGAATCCTTTCTCATAGACTTTGTCAACAATGTCTTTTCCTTCAGCCTTCTTGCTATATTGAGAAGCATTCCACTCATCACAGGAGAACATCTTCCTTAAGTTGGCCTTTTGCTCAATCAAGGATTACAATGTAAGAAAGTTTGTTGCAAATCTTGTGATAGCTAGCCTGACAAGCTCTTTTCCACCAATGCATTTTCTCACAAGGGTCAAAACCCATGTGTGGTTGTAAATGTATCTTGTTATGGATTTTGCTTGTTCCACACTTTTTCACCCACTCCATTTTCCCAATATCCTAAAGCATGAGGTCCAAACAATGGGCTGCACATGGAGTCCACCAAATGGTGGGATGTTTCTCCTCCAACATCCTTCCGGCTGCAACATAATTGGAGGCATTATCTGTGATAATCTGTACTACATTTTCCATCCCCACCTCCAGAACTACGTCATCCAAAAGACGAAATAGTAAATGTGCATCCTTAACTTGATCAGATGCATCCACTGATCTAAGGAATATAGTTCCTTTTGGGCAAGCAACAAGGAAGTTCACAATGGTGCGACCCCTTGTATTAGTCCATCCATTGGACATGATCGTGCACCCTGTTTTACTCCATGAGTTTCTGAACTCTGATAAGTATTCTTGTACTCTTTCCACTTCATTTTTTAAAAGTGTCCTCTGCAAAACCGGTTCCAACCTGAACCAACTGGTTTTGACCGGTTCAGTGACTGAACCGGCCGGTTCAGGACAAAACCGGCCAAAAACGGTTCAAGAGGCCGGTCTGGACTAGAAAGGTGCCGGAATCGGTTTAATTGGCCGATTTTGCCTAAACCGGTCCGGTTTTTGTAACATTGGGTTAAATAGGGATGTCCCCTATCACCCACTTTATTTGGGATGTACATTGACGAGCTAGAGTCTTTCCTACAAGAGCACATCTAGGATAGAGATGGGTGCCTTCTCCATAAGGTCTTGATCTCAATCCTACTCTTTGTTGACAATGTGATCCTCTTGGCCTCCTTACCAGAGAGGTTGTAGCGATAGCTAAATGCCTTGTCCCTCTTTTGTGATCTTCATTAGTTGACAGTCAACCTGGGTAAAACCAAGGTCATGATCTTCAATGGGTCAAAAAAACTCCTCATAGATCTCCATTTTGTTATTCGAGGAGAAGAGATTGAGATCACTAGTAGCTATACTTATTTGGGGGTATAGTTCACATGACCTTGTTTCAGTCTAAGGCATGCCCTCTAGCCCCGAGTCAACAAAGGATATGGATCTTTAGCCCTTTTCGAGAGACAGTGCTTCAAACACCATTTTTAGGACATCTTGTCCAAGATGTCTCATATGGACTCTCTCATTTGACCCACAGTCTTCTATGGTTCAGAGAGTTGGGGGCCTTGTTTACTAGACATAGATTGGGCTTCAGTAGAGAGAGTGTAGATCCATCTCCTCTATTGCATCACCAAATGTAAGCAGTCAACTCCTTAGCCCATCATACTTGCAGAGTTCGATGCTTGCCCCTTTCGGCTTGAGGCAGTGTTCTGCCTCATCTCACTCTTACACCGCCTTTGAAGCTTCGTCGACTCAGTGCTAGGGCGCGATCGATACCTGTACTTAGCCTATCTCTTATCATGGTCCATTGCCTTGGCTAACCCGTTAGGCCGTATAAGGTCTTGGTACATAGGGGTTGCGAATCTCTTGGCATCGATTGGTATTGCGATGGATAAACTTCCTCCATTTCGATATTCCTTAGACTTGCTTGGCCACCTCTTAACTGTCAGGCAGGAGTTGAATAGAATCACTCGGTACGACATCTGTAGACAGTTTGTGCATGTCACTTGGATCAACCCCTAGGGCGGGTTATGTCCAAAGATGGCTTTTTATGTTGCACATTTCATGGATTTGAGCGATGTTCTCATCGTTCGACCCCATTACGCACTTCGCCATTGGACACATGCTCTTCGTATCCCTTTGGTCCAATTTAGAATGGGCCGTCATCGACTTAGGGTCGAGACAGATCACCAAATTGATTGATTAGATAGGATCTGCCAGGCTTGCCATCTTCGAGAGGTCGAGATTGAGGAGAATTTCATTTTTCGGTGTCCCATTTATTATTGAGATTCGCGGGTGATTCCGTTGTCGTTTCAAGGACCTTCTCGTGAAGTCCTAGTCTTTGGCTAGTTTCTTTAGGTGTTTGGATCAAAGATGTCTAGCCTTATACTTGGAGGAGACCCTTTGGCTCCGGTCCCTCCTCCTCTAGTGACATTTGCAGTCAAGACCAACCTCTACTCAACAAATTACTTCCTTCTTTTTGGTGCTCTCCTCCTATACGGGCACCAAGAGATGGACAAAGGATGGTATTGTTTTGACTGTATATTAGTTAGGACACAACAAACCAACTTTATGTCCTCCTACCCCAGCAACGTGGCCAACCTCAACCCTACTGCAGCAGTCGATCGACTACGTCTAGATCATAGAAGCAGGCTCCCCATCTTCGGCGGCGACACATTACCCATTATAGCTCTTCTAGTTCTAGTTCATCTTTTAGACAGATTACTATCTCGAGATTTCTTCATTCAACTTTGGATGTTAGGAGAGACATCTCCAGTGCTTCGAGTGCACCATGACATGTTCTCTATTTTTGTATCATAGTTCCCAAACCCACTCCCTTTGTACATCTTTCTTTGGTATCAACTCTATTTGTACTTATCTCTTCTGGGTTGGCTCTCCATCTTTGGAGCTAGCCCTTTTTAGCTTTAGGATAGAGTTTCACATCATGCTTTATATTTATTTAGGAGCCACCTTAGCCCTCCCACTTTGTATTGACATAATGTTACCAAACAGTCCCATTGACCTACTTTTGTGGTCATTTGTTGGATATTAATAAAATTATCTTATTTTATGTTTGTCATCAATTTTTTTCAAGTTTCTTCTAGATCTGATATCTTTGTTCCTGTGATTATTTTTGTTGTTGTTGTTGCTATTATTGTTATTATTACTGTGTTTCATTATTGCTATCGTTGTAGTTGAATGGAAAGGAGTGGAGAGACAACTAAAACAATGAAATAAGGAAAATTGATGGAAAAGATGAGGAGAAAACAAATTTGCAGTGGAATTGGTACCAGAAAAGGTGCTCTAACACCACTTTACCTGTAATGTATCTGGATTGGGTACATGTTTACCTGTAAGGGGAAACAATAAATAATAATTGAACATAGACAAGATGATGGATGTTACTGGTAGTATAGGTCAGAGAAGAGTTAAAGTACCCAAAGTATACAATTGGTACTAGCACATGTGAAATTTTCTTAGCCTACCAGATCACGATTACAATCTCGATCTTTTATATTAAGCCAATAATTAATTAACTCACAATTATTGAAAAGATAAATGCAACACATTGATAAGCAACCATTACAGAGAAAACCGAACACAAGAAATGCCCTGGAAACCCCAATGGGGAAAATTAGCCAACAATTTTGTCTTTTATTGCAGATTTGTTAGTTAGCACTTGCAACGATCGGATTCTAGATATGACTCGCCGGATCTCAGACACTTGACTCTCACTGTGCCCAAACCCTCACCAGAAAAGACAAACCCCAAGGGAAGATACGACTCACTTAAGGCACTCACAAGAGATGTAACTCACTCTTGTCACTCTGTGACTCACTCTTGACCAACACACAAGAGATATGACTCACTTTTGTCCACTTTGTTACAATAGAACTCTCAATAGACTATTTTATAACATCACTTTATGTCAATACCATGGGCAATACCATGGGACATTCAGTACAATGGGACGCCTTATACCATGGACCCTCCAATACCATTGACCATAAAGTATTACAAAAGACACTATTACAAGGCTGTCTAGAGAGTTTTTCTCAATCCCTTCTATGTTGTTAGACACTCCCAATGTAGAAGCACCTGTTGAGCTACCAAAAACTAACACTCCCTCTTAGCAAGGAAGGTACTTCTGGAAACACCTCCTCTAGAATCAATCACATCCTTTGAAGTTGCTCCCTCTGAACTGGAAGATCCTCCTAACAATGACATCTCATGCCAAGTAGGCCTACTAAGAGAAGCCTCACGCTCTCTCTCTGTCATTGATGCAAAGAGAGAGAACTCATCCTTGAACTTAGTTGCAAAGTCATCCATCTCAGCTGTAGCAGCCACATGCTTCCTCCCTTTTCCCTTCTTCCTATCAGGGCACTGTCTAGCTTAATGTCCTCGCTCATTACATGCAAAGCATTTCACCTTACTGGTGAACTTCTTCTTCTTGTTGTCTTCAGAGATGTCTTCTGCAAAAGAGCCTTTCCTTGACGTTCCCTTGCTCTTGGATGCTAAGGCAAGGTTCTCTTCTTCATCTTCCTTCTCTTGATCTCTACTCTGAGACCCCTCTCGAATCTCTTCCTAAGTAAATTGATCCCATATCTTGCTCCAATTTGGGAGCTTCTCTCTTCCCACCACACTTCAAGATCACGTCCCACTCTTTAGTGAAGCCTCTCAAGGCTATGCACACCGACTTCAAGTTTGGAATAATGTCCCCTACAGTTGGCAACTCAACTTATCCCTTGGGGCCATCTTTCGGTTCTCATTTTTGGTTTTATACAAGCTTGTGAGTGTATCCCACATTTCCTTGGCTATCTGTTTCTCGGCCATATGTGGAATTAGGTGGTCCTTCACTCCATCTAGGAGTATCCTTTGTGCCTTTGCCTCGCTCACCTCATGAGCTTACTTCTCCTTAGGATTTGAAGGCACAACAATTGGTGCTTTGGCACTCACAAGATACCAGATCCTGTTCTCCTTGAGGATAGCACCCATCGTCACCTTCCACTGGAGGTAGTTGGAGATCCCCTCAAACGTGTTCTTATACCTCAGACTGGAAGCCATCATTGCAATCTCTACAACACCTCAACAATCATTGCAGTACTGTACATGGCCTTCTTTGCACTACTTGCAGAAAACCAACGAAACTGTCTTCTCTAGGCAGTTGCCCAAAATCTTTTGGGTTGCCCCTAGGGATTTTTGTCCTTGCTTGGCTGCTTGGAATTTTGTTGGGCACCTCTGCCCCTACTCAGGCTTCCCGACCTGACCAGGGTCTGTCGCTTACCTAGCGGTTGCACTTTAACTCTCGTTGCCCAATCGGCCTTGGTCGACTGATGATTGCTGGTGGCTAGGCCTTTGACGGTTGGTTGATGGTGGCCCTTCTCCGCCACACCACATTTTCTCCATGCGCTAGCGGCTTCTCTTGGCGGCTCACTGTTTCGTCTCCTTGCATCCTCCATCAACCGACGTGACTTCTTCGCAAGGTTGGATCTGCCACTCCATGTTAATGCACTCTATCTCTCGTTTGCAGCTTTTCGCTGTTTGTCTGTTGTTAGCAGGTCTCACCTCTGAACCGTCTTGACTTCTCTCGAAGCCCCTTAATCCGTAGTCTTCGTCATAGCCATGTACTCAACCCTAGCAGCGATCCCCACATCAACATTGCTGGTCGCCACTACACTTGATTCGTTGGCTGCGACTCCTCTCTGCCCAGAGTTTGTGTCTCGACCGTAATCGTTTCTCTCTCAGTGGTCTCCAAACTGTCACGTCGAACCTGCACAGACCACGCTCGCTTGCGAATTCTCCGCTTCATGGATTCGTTTGATGCTCGAGCTTGCGACCACCACTTCTTGCAACAGCCCACAGGTCCATGCAGTGTCCAACTTGTCGGTTGCACCCTAACTGTTGCTCCTGGCGTCGAGTAGCCGTGCTTGAGCTCCATGAGGTGACAGTCTCCTGGACACTGCCTCTCGAGCTCAACACTCACGCACACTTGTTGCAAACAGAAGTGGCTTGGCCAGATCCAGTTGGTGGATCTCTGCCTGTGGCTCACTAACACTTCTGAATTTGTACGGGTCAAGATTTCTCCCTTTTTTTATATTTCTTGATCTTGTGTGGGGTCTTCTCAGTTTCGCTTTGATACCATGTGAAATTTTCTTAGCCTACCAGATCATGATTACAATCTTGATTTTTTATATTAAGCCAGTAATTAATTAACTCACAATTACGGAACAGATGAATGCAACACATTGATAAGCAACCATTATAGAGAAAGCCGAACATAAGAAATACTTTGGAAATCCCAATGGGGAAAACGAACCATCAATTTTGTCTTTTATTGCAGATTTTTTAATGAACACTTACAACGACAAGATTCCGGATATGACTCACCGGATTTCAGACCCCTGACTTCTCACTGTGCCCAAATCCTCAACAGAAAAGACAAACCCCAACAGAAGATATGACTCACTTCTGTCACCTACAAGAGATATAACTCACTCTTGTGACTCGAGATTTGACTCACTCTTGACCAACACAAGAGATATGACTCACTGTTGTCCACTGTGTTACAATACAACTCTCAATAGACTCTTTTATAACATCACGTTATGTCAATACCATGGGCAATACCATGGGACACTTGGTACCATGGGACACCTAATACCATGGACCCTCCAATACCATTGACCATAAAGTATTACAAAAGACACTATTACAAGGTTGTCTAGAGAGTTTCTCTCAGTCCCTTCTATGTTGCTAGACACCGCCAACGTAGAAGTACCTGCCGAGCTACCAAAAATTAACAGCACAGGTACCTGTACGAGGATTTGTTAGCAGTATGTTGGCCTAGAGGGATGACCTATATTCCAGTTTGCGGTCCAATCCTCTTTTATAAATATGCATGTAAATTTTACAGATATATTAAACAATTTTCACAGATTCATGTATAATATGACAAGATTGTGCACAAGTTTTAATATTTACCTGCATTTCCTTTCATTCATAATTGACCATTCTGACTCAACTTAGTGCATAGATTTATCATTAGACAAGGTAAAATTAAATTTTAAAACCATAAAACGCAATTTTCAAAGTTTCAAGAGCCAAGATCAAACTAAAATTCACCAAGTGACAAGAAACAAGCTATGTTACCAAAAACAAGAAACGGGAAATGAAACGAGAAAAAGGAGTGGTACGAGAAACGGAATTTGGAGTTTTCGAACGCAAGAAATGAGGAGAAAAAAACAACACTGAAGGTGAAAAAGTGTAGGGAGATTGCAAGCTTGGATATAGTAAAATGTAGTTTACGTTATCAACTAACTTCCACATGTTGTAAACATAGATTGTTAGTTTGTCTTCCACCCAAAACAAAAAAATTATAAAATTCCTGCTGCTTTACACAAAGAAAGTAGATACGGAGAACCCACTTTACAAACTATAATTGATGATCAGTGATTGGCAGGGCAAGACTGAGACCTGAATTTTGAGTACATTTGGGCAAAAGTTTCAGGAAAGATTGACAAATACAAATATATTAAAATGGAATTAGGAAGAGGTTAATCAAATGCCACGACAAAATAGAAAAAAAATGATAATTTATTATGAAATTGTGCATAAAAAATATGCTCATTTGGACCTTGAATTGCAGTGATTATAGAACATAGGCAGGATTAAAGTGAACTTACTGTGGATTTGTGGAGAATCTCCAGCACTTGAAAAAGTGGGGAAGACAACAAACTGGTTAATGGGGATTGGACCCCTACTTTTACTGCCACTAAAATAACATTCATCACTCTCTGAAAGTTCTATGCTCATTCGGACATTGAATTGCAGTGATTATGGAACAGAGCTGTGATTAAAGTGAATTTACTGTGGAATTGAATTTCCAGCACTTGAAAAATTGGGGAAGATAGCAAACTTGGGGATTGGACCCCCACTTTCACTGCTACTAAAATAATATCCATCACTCTCTCGACAGCCAATGAAAGAACATTTATTGACTGAAACCTACTTTGTTCATGGTCGAAGGAAGGTAATTGCACTGAGAGGAGCGAGGTGCTCTACAGCCCAGTATGGGGGAGATGCTGTCACATTACGCGTAACATTACATTACCAAAAATAAAAAAAGTAATTAAAAAAATTCTTGTAGGCTCATAAAATAAAAAATTAAAACCAAATGAAAAGTAATTAAAAAAATCCATGTTGGTTTACAAAATAAAAAATTAAAACCATCATAGATCCATCTTAAACCCGGATCTGTCAAGCACCAAGAGGGATCAAATTTCTTGAGGTGTAAATTTTTTCTTGATGTATAAAAAATTTAAAATAAAAAAACCACCTCAAGAAATTGGACCCCTCTTGGTGCTTGATAGATCTGGGTTTAAGATGGATCTATTCTGGTAAATAATGAGTTAATTTTTTCTTGATGTGTAAAAAATTTAAAATAAAAAAACCACCTCAAGAAATTGGACCCCTCTTGGTGCTTGATAGATCTGGGTTTAAGATGGATCTATTCTGGTAAATAATGAGTTATGTAGTGTTATCTCTGTGGCCAGAAACCACCCCAAGTTGGCCATATCCCCTTCTAAGAGCTCTAAGATCAATTCTTCACCAAGTTTTTTAGTAAGAGGGTTTCTTCAAAAGCACTAGTTTCAAGTCCAATTGTTGTTTTTTCCATTTTATTTAGATGGCTTTGTAAGTTTGAACTTTGTACACACCATCAAGTTTAGCTGCTATTGTTGTAATAATGTTGTCACTGTTGAACTTAATATTGATGCTTTTTATGATTTTAATGAATTTTTTGAGATTACTGATGATGTAAAGTTGTTTCCCTATGTTTGGAGGATGAGGTTCAAATATGACATAAAAGCCTACCTTCAACAATATTGCCACATTTTTGTACTTTAGTGGACTTTCAAGTGTTACTGGGGAAAAGAAAAACGAAAGTTTTTGGAGTTGTCTTACTTCAAAATAAGGACAATGAGACAAATGGAGAAATTAACACTAGGTTCACGAAAAATTCCACACCTCTGCTTCATGCTCCGGTTGTTCAATTTTCTACTTTGTGAGAATATCCTGATTAGATAGACATTTGGACTGATTAGACAGACAGTTGCTTCCATCTGTTAGAGCCAACAGAGAATTTGTTCTCCTTCCTTGCTTACGTTGGACATAGAACTTACAGCCAGCTACACCTAGCGCCCAATAACATACGCCACCCGTTTGGTCTGATTTAGTTCCCTCTTTTGGGATTCAGGCTTGCCTGTTTCAGGACCTTCTATTAGTTTCTTTGCCTGGTTTGGGATCAGAACCTGCCTGGATCAGGAGACTAGTCCGATTTGAATTTGAAACAAACTACCTTAATGAAATCTGAGGGCGAAGGTTCCTTGCACAGAGGATGACATAAATCGTAGGTAAATAGTTTTTGGCACATGAGAAAATTCAGAAACAGACCTAAAAGCACAAGCAATTTCGTGAGAAATGGGTTTGGATCTTTAAAAATGGGAATGGACATAGAAAACACTGTCTGTCGTTCTGTCTCCATTTCTGGATCGTTTTTAAGAGAAACGAATGATGCTGTTCCTTTTCTGGTAATAGAGGAAACAAGTATCATAGTTTGAACAATGAACGTATATAAAAATCTATGCTTAGGAATATAAACAATTGCCAAGGCTAAATATATTTAAAATTTATCGCACTGAGAGGAGCGAGGTGCTGTACAGTTCAGTATGGGGGAGATGTTGTAAGTAACGTTACCATAATTAAAAAAAATCATGTCCGCTCATAAAATAAAAAATTATGAAAATTAATTTAAAAATCCATGTCAGTTTATAAAATAAAAAAATTACGAAAAGTAATTAAAAAAATACATGTCCAAAATAGAAAATTAAAATTAAAACCCAGAGAGGAATCAAATTTCTTGAGTTTAAGATAAAAAAAAACTACACCTCAAGAATTTGGATCCCTCTTGGTGCTTGATAGATCCGGGTTTAAGATGGATCTATGCTGGTTTAAGAATGTGTTCCAAAATACCCTAGGTCATTTAGAATCTGTACTCTGATCCATTTTGGGTTCCCAGATCCTTACCAAAAATGGATATGGAGAAATTCTGGTACAGGTATTATAGGCGATGAGGACAAACAATGCAACCATCAACATGCTGCTTGGACAAAGGAAGCGACCAATGGGTCATACCCTATTACCCATACACAGTCATACGCTATTACCCATACACAGTCATACGCTAATTATTTAATAAATTTATAGTGAAGTGATGGGTGTTTACAAGAAGTATCTAATGCAGGTCATAGTTATCATATTATTTTGGGACTGATAGTGTGTCTACAAGTCAAAATATGATTAGCCCTAAGCTTGGTGGTGTCAAGTTATCTAATTATTTAATAAATAATTACCCATACACATATGATTAGCCATACACAGTCATACGCTATTACCCATACACATAGATAGCTAATTATTTAATAAATTTATAGTGAAGTGATGGGTGTTTACAAGAAGTATCTAATGCAGGTCATAGTTATCATATTATTTTGGGACTGATAGTGTGTCTACAAGTCAAAATATGATTAGCCCTAAGCTTGGTGGTGTCAAGTTATCTCCTCTTAGTTGTCTTCCCTTAATGTTGTTTCTGTTACATATTTCTGGGAGGGGTTTCTCTGAATGAAATATTACAAGAGAAAGGGATCCACTCTTAGCCCAAATTTGTACCAATGCAGCCTCTGTATTTCTGGTTTTGGCATCCACTGGGTCGTTTGCAGATTGACTTGCCTGTGTTATACTCCAGCAGGTATATTTCCAGCCATATACAAATGCCTGGATCTCTGGTCTTGTTAACTGTCTTGTTTATATATTAGCCCTAAGCTTGGTGGTGTCAAGTTATCTCCTCTTAGTTGTCATCCCTTAATGGTGTTTCTGTTACATGTCTCTGGGAGGGGTTTCTCTGATTGAAATATTGCAAGAGAAAGGGATGCACTCTTAACCCAAATTTGTACCAATGCAGCCTCTGTGCTTCTGGTTTTGGCATCCACTGGGTCGTTTGCAGATTGACTAGTCTGTGGTATACTCCAGTGGGTATGTTTCCAGCCATATACAAATGCCTGAATCTCTGGTCTTGTTAATCGTCTTGTTTATGGAGATATAGGATTTGTTTGTTTGTCTTTAATTTGCAAAAACTTGTTGCTCATCAAAATTTGATGTGGTTGATAACAAAGTTTGTCATCAACAATTATATATATGTGACGGCTGTGCTTAAATTTTATATCCTGCAGGTGAAGGCATTGCAAATGTTGTAGGACCATGCAATGTTACAAACCTATATTTTCCTGCACATCTTAGAAGAAGAACCTGCATAGGAAATATATGCTCAGATCACATGTCTATACTGCGAGTTTGTCTGGACTCCTCATAATGTCTTCCTTTGTATTTATTTGATCAGAGTTGATATGGAGATGTAGGTCCTTTGTACTGCTGTCTTGCATTTTCTCTTCTCAGTTGTTTAGAGGAGTCACTAATGAAAATCATGTAGATCTTCAACTCACAATTTCTCTTGTTTATGCCAATATTTATTTAGATATGTATTCTTAACGTTCCTTTACCTTTTCAACAGAAGTTGGGGACACTGGAAGGAGCTTGTACAAATTGATGTCCTTGCAAATGTGGACAAAACTTAGGCCCTTCGTGCACAACTTTTTGGAAGAGGCAAATGAGATGTATGAGATGTATGTCTATACAATGGGGGAGCGTGGTTATGCTTTGAAGATGGCAAAACTTCTTGATCCCACAGGAAAATATTTTGGCACTAGAGTCATTTCACAGGGGGACAGTACTCACAGACATCAGAAAAACCTGGATGTGGTATTGGGAGCAGAGTCAGCAGTTGTGATTCTTGATGACACAGAGAATGTGAGTAATAAATTCTCACTTATGTTGCCTATGGATAAGTCCGGGTTCTAGCACTTACACAAATTCTATATTTGCATGGCAAGTTATTTTGTACCAAATGTGTCCACAGCATCTCTACCTTATCTGTTTGTTTTTCACATTTTGGCTCTGGAGTAGTAATTTGTTTTAAATATCCTTTTAGGTGGACCTTAACTTGTCTTATGTTATTTTCTAAATTTCTCACAAGCACCAAAGTTTCACAAAACTGTAGAAGGGAGATTCTGCTACTGGTTCAAAGATTGAAAAGTAAAACCTAAGCTGCGAAAGGAAAAATTGAAGCAGTTAAATATTTTGGATTTAAGCAGCAAGATACTTGTAATATTATGAATAAATGCAATTTAAGTGTTTGTTTGGTCCTTGGAGGTTGACCATGATTATAACTGCTAATAAAGAATTAAGCCTCCTACCAATTACTAGAAATGAAGACTGCTCATATTCAGTGATCAATTAGAGTGTTATTAAATATGTCTTGGTCTGTAGTGCTTATGTTATCTTTAATTGCACTTCAGTCAAACTCTCAATTTTAAGCATGATATAGATGACAATTCACCGTCTTCCTGTTTCAGTTATTGGGTTGGTTTGATTTTGAATGGGTTCTGACTGGAATTCTTTCTATTCATTAGTATCTTCATTGCCGCATGGAACATTTGTGAGTCATTAACAAGGAATGCTCCAAATTGGTTTGACAGGTATGTAATTTGTATACAGTTTCTTTGGACTTTAACTTAATGCTCTATTGAGTGCAGGTATGGCCAAGGCACCGATCAAATCTGATAGTGATGGAAAGATACCATTTCTTTAGCTCAAGTTGTCGACAATTTAATGTTCAAGGTCAATCTTTGACACAGGCAATGAGGGATGAGACAGAGATGGAGGGCACTCTTGCCAGCATGCTATGTGCACTGCGTTCTGTGCATCGGATATTTTTTGATGAGGTCAGTGGCCATACAGTGCAATTTTTATCCAATTACGAGACCAATTCTTGCCTTTATTTCTATCCTGTTACTTTCTGCAAAGAGACACGTGCCCATCCCATGATGGTAATTTTCTGTATGTATTATATATAATGTAAATGCTTGTGTGGGTTTAACATTTGGTTAATTCTTGAAAATTTACTGGCCATTATTTTATTTTAAAAAGTAAGAATTATAAGTGCTCAAGCTGATCCTGGCTAGCAAGAAATTATAATGTCTCGTAACAATAAAATACCAAAAAATATTTTCACAATCTATTCTGGAATTCAAATGCCTAAAGAAAGTGGATTGCTGTAACATTCTGGTCAAAAGCCATGGACATTGGCTTGAATTTTTTGTATGTAGTTGATCTGCAACCTGAAATTTAGATAGTTTGGAGATGTTTCAGAAATATATTTGCTTTTGTCTCATCTCTGAATTGTTTTCAGCCAATACTGATGGCAAATTTCACCTAGTCACTCATCTTGTCGACCTTTTGTCTCATCTCTCTGAATTGTTTTCAGCCAATACTGATGGCAAATTTCACCTTGTTATTGTTGTTTCATTTGTGCTCAAGTCCACTTTGAACCTCACACTTCTCTTTCTGGCATGCAATGTTCAACTCTTTATCCTCATCAAGATTCATTCAGTAAAAACAGCACTATGAATATAACATATATAATAACATTCTGTGGAAGAACTGAAGATATATATATAAGAAGGAAGCCCAAGAGTTCAAAATTCTCATAAATGTAATTATTAATGGATATTACTAGAATTATCTACTTCTCGTTTACTCTAACATAATCTTGTTTGTACAGAATAATGATAAAGATATTACTCGACGTGAGTCAAATGGCAGAGATGTAAGAGAGGTATGTCAATACCAATTATTTATTTATCGACGGCTCTGAGATTAATTGTTACATTAGCTTCTTGTGTAGGCATATTGGCGGTGATAACAAGGAGAAAATTTGAGATTTAGTGGAGTTGATTCTTCTGTGAAAGGAAATCCATTTAACATATCGACCTCTTGTGATTGATTTTTTCCTTCAAGTACAGGTTTTAAAAGCTGTTCGCTTGAAAGTTCTGGAAGGTTGCAAAATTGTCTTCAGCCGGATCTTTCCAATGGATTTTCCTGCTGAGAAACATCATCTTTGGCGGATAGCTGAAGAATTAGGAGCAACATGTTCTACTGCATTAGATGAATCTGTAACCCATGTTGTTGCTTTAGATTTAGGAACTGATAAAGCACGCTGGGCTGTCCAGCATAAACGCTATTTGGTTCACCCTCACTGGCTTGAAGCAGCAAGATACTTGTGGCAAAGACAAATTGAAGAAAAATTCTCCGTCACTGCTAAGAAAAATAGTTCAATATCAACTTTTGTTGAATCTATTCCAGTGTTGCCTTGTGAAGTTGCAGAAAAGGAAGACAATTCCTGATGTTGCCGTTGAAGCTTTCAAAGTTGATTGGAGTAGCATCCTACAGAGATTCTATATTAGGAACATCGGATGATTGTAGAAGCATTGCATTTGTTTAGTACTAACAAATGTGAGTGCATGCAGAGGTATTGTGCTGATATCCGAGATGAATGCACCAACAGATTCCTGGTCATTTCCAAATTTTCACTAGAATCTAAGTTTCTTAATGCTACGGTTATCTTGTCTCTTGTTTCATGCTTCTTAAAACACGTACGTGCAAAGGGAAACGATTTGGATTAGATAGATACCATATTAAGCTGGGGGTGCCGAGTTGGGAAACTACTGTAAGATTTTGAAAAAAATGTATGTATTTTACAGTGGAAAACAAGAAGGTTTAATCCTGAAGCCCCATGTCTTTTTAACATCTTACGTGGCAATCTGAAGTAAGAAAATTGTTGCTACAAGTGTTCATCAATTGATAGTTTTTTTTAAAAAATTCAGATTGACATACAGTCTTGCTTAGCCTCTATTTTAAGGTTCTATGTTGGTGGGAATGGTCAAATTTCTCCAGATGGGGATGGCAGAGACCGAGAGACCAGATTTTTCTAGCATAAAATTATGCTGGTAGAAACAAAACAATGGCATCAAAAAATATGTGGAATGAAAGTGACAAGTACAGTTCTTGCCCTCCAAAACCAGCAGCAGTTTTGCAGACTATTAATATAAACAGACAGCAATGTGTCTTTGAGGCGTGTGAATGGAACACTTAATGCACATTCACAATGATAATAGTCTTTTTTTGCTTTTGATGCTCTCTATATTAATGTCGTGAATTAGTCTATTAAGTCTTTTTGACCTGTGTTATTCTTGGCACTGTAAACATGGTGGTTGGACGACGACAATTATTAAATTATTTGCAATGGAGAAAAAATTGATCTACTTGGTACAATGCAAAATCGCTGGTTCCCCATCAGAATTTATCAGTCTTTATGTGCAGGTTATATGGGCCCATACCTTTATGCAACAAGTGCATATGTAATTATGCTTATGATCTGTTTGTATTATTAATAGGCCTGGTCCCGGCAAATTCTCAAACTGTCTTGTTCCATATATTCATGCTTTGATATATTCATCTCCATGTTTTATGTTCTTTGATATCATTTTATGATGTTATATATCACTCGACAAGTCACTTCTTTCCATTCTTGACCATTCATACCACGCGGCTTATGAAATATAAATTGAATGTGGTGTTTTTCATGATTCTTTCATTTTACTTGTGAAGAGATTTCTTCTAACATACTATGTAGTGAATGCAGTAGTCAAAGAGAACAAATCGAAGGTGGAAAAAATTCTAAACCGTGGCATTAGTGCCTTTGGGTAAGGTGTGGACTGCTCAATAAGATTCAGGTGAGCACATATTATAATAGATCGAGTTCCTTGTAGCCATATGGAAGCCATACGTGAGTGGAGTGCCTTCGTCTTTGGCATTCCAAGATTTTGATATTTAAAATATATTGTGATTGAGTTAATGTAGTCATGTAAAGCACAGGGAAAGATAACTAGCATGTCAACGATAATTAACTATAAGTTATACTGAATATATTTGCAAGCAGTTACAAATTAGTCATCAACGTTTGTGTTTTTATTCAAATTAGTAACGTTTTTATTCAAATTAGTTTAGCAAAAAAATTTAGAAAAATCCATTGATACCCAATTTATTATTATTATTAATATTTTATTGAACTAATGCTTAATATGGACCTCTTCAAACAAAACGTCTAATCAGCACTCTATCAAGGTTTGAATTCGAGTTATTAACATGGTGGTGCCTCTCTCAACCATTAAACTGCAACCCATGCCCAATTAATTTAAAAAATGCTATATTTATGATCACATAATTAAAATGTTGTTTGAAAATGTTTTTGTTTGGAGAGGTGAAATGTGACATGTCTACCCATTAACTCTAAAAAAGTGGATAGGAGCTTTTAGATTCACTTTCATATTTGCTTTTTGGTATTTTTTTTCATAAAATTTGTCATAATACAAGTTGACATCATTGAAATTCAAAGGACCAATATTTTCAACTTTGTATGAAGATTCCAAGGTAATGCCCAAAAACTAATCAAAAGACCTTTTTTTTATAGGAATTGTTATATAACATATTATTTCAAACTAGTTTGTGAGTTTTGCATAAAAGAAATCATGGCAACCAATATATTTCAAAAGGCTAACAACTTAGAGATTACAATATTGTTTTAAGGGTATACTTTCTATGTTAGCATTATCACAAAAAATGAAAATGAAGTGAAACTCATCTTTTGTTAAAAGTCACTTGATGTTCAAAATTACCATAAAGCCCATCTAATATTGCCATTATTTCAAAAAGTTCAATGCATGGATTCAACGTTAATATCACCTTCTTGTACGTATTCAACTTGCTTCTACTTCTCTTTATCTGCCCCTTTTGGAGTAGGAAAGGCCTTGGTAGTGCATTGATAGAAAGCAGGAAAGGCCTTGGTAGTGCATTGATAGATAAATTGGTGGGCCTCACGATCTTCATTGTGTAGAGCTTCAAGCACCCTCTTGTCCATCTTAATGCTCATGTGATTTCGGTTGGAGGATACCATGGTCTTTGGTTGCAAATCAATCTTCTTCTACAAGGATTACAGTCTTCTATTTGATCTCTCAATCTCCAAAATCCCCCCATTTTGTGGATAGAGCTCTATTGTCTTTTCGTGGACAATTAAAATTGTTACTTGATTGTTTCTCCTTTTTGTGTGGTTGAATATTATATGTTTGAATCGATCCAAAGTAACTTCTATTCATGACAATATTGGGGCCAAACAACAATCAATCTTGCCTAGGTCTTGATTCTTGGCGATAGATATTCTTTAGCGGAAGCATTGAAATATGAATCCACTTCCATGTGCAGTAAATAAAAACCAAATTGAAAAGCTAGTCCTAACCTCATCTTTGCTGCATCTGCCTCCATCGAGTTGTTTGTGTCCACATCTATGTTGGTGGCAAGATTAACATTCGTTGCTTGCCATTGTCATAAAAGATGTACCCAATGCTAGCCTTCCTTGGGCTTCCTCTCGATGCCCCACTAAAATTCAAATTAATTCATGGATATTTTGGAAGTCTCCAATGGCACAAACTTCAAGTTTGTTAGGATTGGAGGTTGGTTTTAATTCAAATCTTATCCTTGGATATTTGTAACTTCTTACACATGGCTACTTTGTACACTTTGAGTTTGACATTAGTGTTGTTCCAATCTTTGGCTAAAATTGACTTAAGACAATGGAAAATGGTCGAGAAGGTTTGTTTTTGAAATGTGAAAATTTTGTGATTTTTCTCCTTTAACCGGCTCTTCAAAAAAATCTTTGAATTATAACCCACACGTGATTAAACAATCTACATTGGAAGGGATCTTTGGGCCCACTTTGGATCTTTTCATCCACCTGGTTTTTGCTAATCCCTCTTCTTAGAATGGTAGCAACTCCATCCCACCAAGCCTTGGCTATGCAACAAGGTAAGGAATATTATCCATAATCTCCTCCACTTGTTTATGTAGAAAGTAGTATGTTTCTTTAATACAAGTTTTTCCAAGAAAGGAGCCATCACTTAACTACCCATGAGAAAGGTCACTTTGGCACCCCTATAAATATTTTTAGGTGCATTGAGTAAGAACAATTTATGCCCCATGAAGCACTTCATGGCAACCATAACTAAGTTAGACTTGGTCAATCACTATAAAGAATAGGGAAGCATTGACCACGGCCAGATGAAGAGCAACTGAGTGCTTTGGTAGAAGATTTTAGAAGTTGGTTCCAAGTTATTTAGGTATGCCCAATATTGAAGAGCAAATGAGTGCTTTGGTAGACGATTTTAGAAATAGGTTCCAAGTAATTTAGGTGTGCCCAGTATTGATACTTCAAGCTTCTAAAGCTATGTGAGATGAATAAGCCTAATGCAGTATTTTCATTTCATAGTGGAGAAAAGTATTTTCATTTTTTAATGGAGAAGTTCCAACTTTAACCCGTGGCAGTGCATTAGGGGGCACCGATGACACGATTGAGAAACACAATCAACTTTAAGGGAATTTCATTGATGCCAATGTTGATGTTTTATTATTAATCATTTTTGTAATGTTGATGTTTTATTATTAATCATTTTTGTAGATAGTTTAATCTCATAGTGTTCATAGTGTTTAAAGTCAAGGGACATTCTATATTAAGTTTTAAATAAAATTTAGCGGCTTTATTTGGCACACAAGGTCAATTTAGTAAGGAGTTGTGAGATTTTGTAAGAAGCTATGAATATTTACTTTTGGTTGTCATCTTTGTAATTTATTTTTTTGTCACTTTGTTATGTAAACTTGGCAAGAACAATAAAAGTAATATTCATATAATACTAATATTAATCAGCTCTTAGGTGTTAAAATTGAAAGTAATATTCCTATAATACTGATATTATTTATCTCTTAGGTGTTAAAATAGAAAGAAAATAATTAAGACATCAAACCACTAGGCTTTTCACAAAACCATTTTATAAAACCTTCTATCACAAGGCAATTGGAACAATGTAGTGTCATGTTTTCTGTCGCATTATTAGACTATCTCAACTCAATTAAGATGAAATGATAAATCAAGATAAAACATTCAAATATTAAATAAATAATATAGACAACTTAGATCATATCATGCATCTTATTCATAATTAATAAATAATAGACAACATAGATCATAGCATGCATCTTACTCATAAGTACACAATTTGATTCTTGAGTAGTACTTTGGCGAGGAGATTTAGAGTACAAGTGTCAAAATTTTAATCACATTGAAGTTGCAATTGTTCAAGAATCTCGTATCAATAAATTTTTTGTCGACAAGTCACACTTTGCATGGTGAACATTGTATAGATTGTCAAAGTTTTGTAGACGTTGATTTTCCTTTGCCATTGCTTGAATACAACTTGTTGATTTTGAAACATGTTACCTTGTAACTTTTTTAGTTGTTGTGTAAATGGTCTTTCTTTACTTCGTATTTTTTTCCCCACAGAAAAAAAACACCATTTCTATTTAAGAAAAAAAGATTTTTCACTCTAATATGCTCGTGCAGAGAGATATTCTGTTACCTCTCATCTATAAATCCAAAAGATAATCTATTATGCTAATATTTAGCCTAATACAAAATCTGTCAAAAAAACTCAAAATGTCTTAGAAATAGGTCATGCATCCTTTATCAATAAAGCAATAAATCTATCATTTATTCATACATTTTTGCGAGCAAATAAAAATCTAGAAAATCATCAAAATTCTACAATTTCCAGAACTGCTTTAGGAGTAGTTGACTTCATAGATGGAAGAAAATCCTTCCCTAAGTTATTTTATTATCACCTTTTCCTTAGCAACCTGTTGACCCTGTTGACCCTCTTTTGGTACACTGTTTGCCTCTTTGTTTTGTTCTTTGTACATGTGTGAAGGTGATTGACTTGAAAATTTTTGCTATGGCCTTTAGTTGGTCACCTAAATATTTTAGACTAATGTTTAGGAGCTGATGAGTGCCTTTCATTATTTAATTACTAAGATGGAGTTTCCAAATGCATGTAAATTCCTTACTTTTTTCTCCATTGCATTATTCCAGAGAAGTCTTAAAGCTATTATTTCTGCAAAGTCATTTGAACTTGTTCCTAATTTAGCTTTTCTTTTAATTGTATGTTCTTTATAGATATGCGGATTACATATTGCACTACTCTTGTTTTGTATCCTTTGGCTTGAATCATAAAAAAGTCCCAAGCCTACTGTTTGTTTATAACTACCTTTGCTAACTATATCTCTCTTTTGATGATTAACTAGCATTTTATAAGTTGTGGCGAGAGCTCTGATTTGATACATAACTTGGAAGGAAGTATACCTTTTCTTCAAATAACAATGAACTAGCCACACTCCCCATATTGTCAAAAAAAGAAACAACATGCCATTTCTTCAACTTTCTTGCCTCATCAATGTCTTCAACATTATTCAACTATATCACCTACCCATACTTCCTTCACACTTGTTATCGGATCAACCTTCTCAAATTTTGTTTAGCATATGAGCAATTTATGAGTAGATGGGATATTGTCTCTTCTTCTTCTCCATATAAGACATATTCTAGGTCCTTGTATTGCTCTTTTTTACATTATTTCCAGTTTAAACATTTTCATTACTAATAATAATAATCTATTTTTGAGGTCACCGCCAAGCTAGACACCAATTTGGTGTATTTGTGGGACAAGGGACCCGCCTTTGTGCAACGATTTAACTGTGAAAGTCTATAGAGGTGTACATACCCTACCCTCCTTCGGATTTGAACCTGTGACCTCCTAGGAGGAAACACATGCTCTTAACCGTTAGGCCTACTCATTGCTAACCACATGAATATTTTGGTTTTGTTTGAAGATTTAACCACATAAATATTTTGGTTTTCTTTGAGGATATTACCTTCCAAAGTTCATTTCACTACCACAATGTAGTTTGTGTCTCCATATTTGTTTAAACTTTTAATTGTAACATCATTAAAACCTTTTCTAAATAACTTATTTTGCATTTTAAACTAGGTAATTGTAACATCATTTAAGCCTTTTCTAAATTATTTAGAGGCGGGAGGGGATGGGGGAGGGAGGGTAGGGGTGCGGGTTAGGTTTAGTTAGGTTTTTTGTTTTTTTTAATATTTGAAATTTTTATTTTAAAATTTAAAATTTAGTTTTTAGTTTTGATTTTTAATGTTTAATTTTGTATTTTTTTAAAGTTTTTTTTAATTTTTAATTTTCATTAGTTTTTTTTTTAAATTTTTAATAATTTTTTCATTTATTTTTTTTTAAAATTTGGTTTTTTCTTAATGTTTTTAATTTCAAAAAAATGGAATTTTTTTAATTTTTTTTTCAAATATGTTTAAAGTTTTTTAAATGTTATTTTCTTATAAAATTTGCATTTTTTTTAACATTAAAATTTGTGTTTTATTTTCATTTTTTTTACAATTTATTTTTATATATATATATTTTTGGATTTATTTTTAAAATTTTCTGTTTATAATTTTTTTGAAAGTTGTAAATATATTTTGATGTTTTTTTTTAAATTTGGTTTTTGAATTTTCTTTAATAAATTTTGTGTATTTGGACTTTCACTCTTTTTTATTTTTATTGTAAAGTTATTGTTTTTTAAATTTTAACCTCGAAAAAAATTGACAGTGATTCTAGGAGGTCCACTTTTCAATTCCGGGACCGATTTAAGATTTCGATTACAATGATACCACTCCTGGTTTCCAAAAAGTTGTAAATGTAGCCCACCCAAAAAAGGGGGTGATACTGGTATCACCACTTTTCTTTTTGGAGTTGTTTTTTGGTGTTTTGGTGCAAAAATATGAAAGAGATTTTTTAAATTATGATACAACGATATAATAATGCCATTTTTTGAAAAAATGTGCTACCGGTAGCATTAGTTTTCAATTCAGGGCTTGATTTTAAGGTTTTTGTAAACAACAACAAGGATTGTTTTGGTCCATGTCTATATTTTTAACCAAAAAAAAGTGGTGCTATCGGTAGCACCACTTTTTGATTCAGGGTTGTTTTTTGTTGTTTTTATGCAAAAATACGAGTTTTTATGGCTATAGTTCTCGTTTTGAGTATAAAGTTCTTGAAAGTTGTATAACTTGTTGATAGTTGGGTTGTAGTTGTTATTAAGAAGTTTGCTCCATGATTATTGGGTTGTAGTTATTGTGCTAATAGGTGCTTTTTACAACCTAGTATGGGGGAGAAGTGTAATTTCGTGCTCAACGTGGAGTTGACACATGGCACTTGAAAGAAATAATAAAATATAAAGTATTTTTTTTTTACAATGTTAGCCCTAACCTAAAGTTCAAAATAAAAAAGATATATATTCCAATGAATTAAAACTTAAAAAAATAATGAAACCTGGATAATTCTTGCTTTACATTATGCGTGTGATCTAGAGAACATTCTCACTATCCAAGTATGAAGTTCTCCCTATTTTCAGCCACATGTCATATATGATCTAATTTACTAATTTATATGCTTTACTAATTACTTGATATGGATATTATAGAATTTATCTATCTTTACCTATTTGCAATTTACATGGCTTTTGTTTTTTTAATAATGTTGATGGCATTCATCTTTAATGATATTATTTAACATAACTTTATTATTAACATAGATCCATCTTGACTTTGGATCTTTCATGCATTGATAGGGATTAAATCCCTCGAGGTGCAAACTTTTCCTTAAGTTTTTGCACTTTAAGAACTGTTTGCACTTCAAGGGATTTGATCCCTATTAACGCATGATAAATACAGAGTTAAGATGGATCTATTTTGATTATTAAGAAGTTTATTCTTAGTTGTCATATAATATTTTAACAAAATCCTATAATTTCAACTTGTATTGTTAAACCTTATCTAGATGCACATTTCCTTTCTACATTTGCAAAGCTCTTTTTAAATGAGAAAAAAACCTGTAACTTGTTATTCAAAGCAAAATCAAAGTTACTTGTATCTTACTATCTTTCATCGCCATCCAAAAATAGGTATCTAAGCAAGATCAAAGTAAAATGATGAAACACATTCATAGTGTCTTTACAAAGCCTTCTTTACAAGATGCCAAAACAATGACTGCCGTTTGAACATAAAAAGCGGTACTCAAAACAAAAGAGTAAAATTGTAGCAGACTAGTAAAACTGATATGTACCAGAACTGCATAAAATGTAATGCCGGTACTCTTAAAAAACAAGTAGACCTTAAGGTAACCCCACGACCTCCTTCGACAAGCTGTCCGCCAATGAATTCAACTCTCTATAGATATGCCCGCCAATGAATTCAACTCTCTATAGATATGACAAATGATAAAATTATTGAGTTGATCCAGAAGTCCTCTTGTTTTGCCACACCAATGCTCCAAAAGTGTCACTCGAAAAGAGGATAAACCCTTTACCCAGTCTATCGTAACTCTAGAGTTACCAAAAATATGAAGGTGGTTGTTTTTTCAGAATAGTAAATTTTAGTAGTCAACACAAGGCAAGCAATTCGTCCCACTGATTTGTTCCATTACCACATCCCAACTTTAAAATAAAACAATGATTTTCAACAAGGAATAATGCCATCTCTCCACCGCATCGGTTCAATATAGCTACACAAAATATCCCCATTGAAAATCCTTTTCAATGACAAGTTCACGTAAGGCTCGCGGTTTTTTAATTGCACCAGGACAAAAGAATTCCTGAAAGAAACTTAAGATTTTGTAAGCAACCAACGATGGGGGATGTATAACATATTCAAATATTTGAGCATTATGTGCTTTCCAGATCCCCCGTATCACAAAGAGAGGCACAAATTTGTGACAGGGAGAACAATTTTCCCATTGCAAAAGATTTTCACCCAAAGAGGGTTGAGTCCAGTGATAACAAAACTTGAGCTGATCCAATACTTCATATCATACTTTTTGACAGAAATTTCAATACACTAGAAGGTGGTGTAAATTCTCCTCCGCCCTCCTACAGAGAAATCAAAATATCAGTCCACTGAAACCCTTTTTGAGCAGATTATCCCAAGTAAGAAACCGATTTTCCATGCACAACCACAAGAAGCATTTGATCTTCAAGGGAATATTCCAGTGCGAAATCTTGTACCACCAATTTGGATCCACACCAACATTAGAATATATAATCGCTTCATAGGCCGATTTTGCAGTGATATTTCCCCCTTGTTTATCCCAAGACTAGACAAGGCAATCTGCCATCTCCCCAAGTGTAATACCTAAATATATGATACTTGAAATACATCTGTTCCATTAATTTGCTTGACCACCCTGTAGTCCCAATTGAGAGGTTGAGAGCCAATAGGAAGGATCCCACTGTTCTACAGAAGAGTTTCTAATATGTGATAGCCTATTAATGCCCAAGGAAGCTAAATGAGAGATCACCGCACCCGAAAGTTCATAAAAGTGTTCACCACCAATAAAGGTATCCATCCCAAGAAAAATATTTGCGCCATTTCCAATATTCCATGAAAGCGAACTGCCTATCCAATGAAAGGATTTGGTGAATCCTTGCCAAATATTGGATGCCTCCACCACAAAATTATAGTCCTTCCGAGCCCATTTCTCCATCGATAAGTGCCCTATATATTTATCCCTTAGCACAGAACCCCACAATCCTTCATCAAATAAGCCTTTCCAAAGGATTTTAAGGATAAGGGCTTGGCTAAATCAAGCCAAATTTTTTATTCCCCACCCCTCTAGGGCTTTGGGAAGACATATTTTCTCCCACTGCACCAGGTGAAACTTCCCCTTTTCCCCAACCCAGACCAAAGGAAATTCATCATTATTTTTCTAATATTATGCAAAATCGATAAAGGAATTCGAGCTAAGGACATCCAATACACGTGTATTCTTTAAAGAACTGACTTGACCAACACTAGTCACCTTCCCAAAGACAACCATTTATAACACCGGTAGTTAATTTTCTTTTCCACCTTTCTTTGAAGCCGAAGCCAATCCTTCGGGAAATAGAAGTTAGGATTTAAATGAAAGTGAAGATACTTGAACCCTTTATCTAAATGGTCCAACTAATAAGGAAAGAGATTAGTAACCTCTTGTAATACCATCTCTGGCACCTCATTATGAAGTATTCCTGATTTTTGGAGACACATCCATTCTAGAGGCTGAGCAAAAAATATTGATAATTTCACTACACACATTCCATTCCTCAACTATGCCTTCCCCAAAAATCAACACATCATCCACAAAGAGAAGATGTGTAATATTATGACGTGGTGAAACCTTTACCCCATTAAGATTATGATCATATTTGGCTTGATTGATCATTTTTCTTAATACTTCAATTGCCAATAGGAAAAGTAACAGTGATAGAGGGCATCCCTATATAATACCTCTAGAGCTGCTAAATAAATTGGCAGGGGATCCATTTATCGGGAATGCAAATCTAGCAGAAGAGACATGCCATAATCCACTTTGTGACAAATAATGGATGTCCGATTTGGAGAATGATTAATCTCAGATATACCCAGTCCACCTGGTCATAAGCCTTGGTCAAATCCATCTTTAGTATCAAAGTAGGATTTTTATTAATTTTAATTGTGTGTAGGCCTTCCTGGGCTACCCCCACAGTGTCGTGTATTAACCTGTTTTGAAGAAAACCAAACTGCTCCTTTGATAGACATTTTGCAAGGAAAGGATTAATTTGATTTGCTATAATTTTGGAAATGATCTTATAAACCATATCGCATAAGGAAATTGACTAAAAGTCATTAAAGGAATCCGAATTGGAGATATTTGGTATAAGAGTGATGAAGGTATAATTTAATGCTCATGAAATGTACCCTTTCTTCCATGATTCCACCACCACAAAAAAAATATCTTTACCAATTATGACAAAAAATTTGGAAAAAAATTCCATAGTTTAGCCATCAAGGATTGGACTCTTGTCTCAAGATACCTTCTTCAAGACCTCTTATATCTCCCCAAGGGTAACCTCCCCGCCTACCCATGAGCCTTCATCTTTTGAAAAAAGCCTTGGAAAAACATTAATAACCTTAAGCTGAGCCTCTATCTCAGAATTACCATAAGTTTAAAAAGTTTGCTCAAAATGTTTAATAACTTCCTTTTCCAAATCTGTTTGTGTGGAGATCCTCAATCCATTCGAGTATATTAAATCCCATATCGATTTTTGATTCATATGATGGGAAGCAAATGTTATATCCCTGATCTGATATCAAAGGATATTATCTCAATCTCAAAGATTAAATCGAAAATTGCAAAACAAAAACTAGTCTTCAAAACCAGTTAAGAAGAAACTAGTCTAGGTCATTGATTAACCCACCTTGGGCTTGATAGATGGACACTTTTGGATCTGAAAAATGTATGGGGAATGTGCATCATCAAGGAAAACAACATCAATGACATCTTTATATTTCCATGCACAAGGTACTGGGGCCATTTATGTTTCAACAACAGCTGCCCCTAAAGTCTACTCCAAGGCTTCCTGGGCACACCAACATATGCATACTAAACTCATTCACTTACACTTGAATACAAACAATGGTGGTTAGAAGTTCATTACCCCCTAATATACTACTAGAAAGAGTTTATGAGGTTTTGGGAGGATTTGGTAGTGTTTGGACGAAAAAGGAGGAAGTGCGCTATGGAGGATTTCTCCACTAGCTTTCTTCCAGGCTCTTCCAAACCGGAAGAGAATGCCATGAATTCTTAGTATGACTATTGGATGGGATTCATGAATTAATTAATAACCTCATATGACTGACATAACATAAATTTATCATCCAGATAACTTTTAATTAAAACTACTGCAAAACTAGTCAATTATAAATTCCCAATGAGCTATTCTTGAGAAATATGAATACAAACAGTCATAGAAGGTCACAAATATCTTATTTTTGACTTGGGATGGATTCTATAGGAAAATTAACACCTACAAAAACTCACATAAAGGAAAATGGTTTCACAAAACTCCGTATATTGCAATTCTTGGAAAACTAGTCAATTAAAACACTGTAATGAGCATAGGGTGAGTAAATCATTAAAAATAACAACTTAGTTGCAGAACCAGAAGAATATTGGTATTATTAAATTTCAGAATAGTACATAAGCATTAAATTATTTTAAATTTAGCAACAATCTCTCATTAAATGCACTCCTCCTTTGTAAAATACAGACAAGATAGAATAATCCATGCATTCACTCACTGAGGGAGAATAATTCTTCAGAAGAGAGAAAGAAGAGAGGATTCAATCAAAGAGATGGATCATGTATGAAAATTGGTCATCAATGGAGGCACTATATCATGTGCAGAAGAATGGAATTGGAACTACCGGGCACATCTCCCACAGGTGGCTAAGGGTGCATCACCAAAGCCTAGAGAAGCTTGAGCTTACTCACACACAATTCATAAATGATCAAAAGACGTGAATGTGGTGTTCCCTCCTTATTTTATAGAATGGATGAGTTGTTGATCAAGTTAACTTCCTAATGAACCTCCTTGGCCTCATCCAATGTGCCTTCCTTGACCGAGTTGGCACTTTCCTACTTTTCCACTTACTAGCTTTTGATCTCTTTTGGAAACTGCGCCCTCTAGATTTTCTGGATGTTTCCTTCCTTTTGCAACTAGATAGATTTTGTTCTTTTTGGAAACTGCACCCTCCTTAGCTTTCCGGAAGTTTCTACTTTTCCTCACTTGCCTTCTTTATGCCTTGCTTTTGTTAGTTTCCTTCTTTTTTTCATGACACCTTGCTTTGTGCATGCTTTCTTCCAGTTTCCTTTTTGCTTTGCTTTGATTTTCTTTCACTTTCCTCTTTGGTGTGACAAATCATAAGGATAACCTTATATCCTTATGCACCCTTGTCATCATCCAACTCATCATCACATGTAATTAATAAATAATTAAATACAAAAATAATAATTACATCTCCTTCAATTTAATTAATTAAAACAACTACAGGCTAAATTATTCTTAGTTAATAATTTAATTGCCTAAGTAGTGTCAGCGCCTTATTAATTAATTAATTTAATTTCACTAGGATCCATGGGGTTTTGATGTGACATTCGCTGCTACTTGGTGTTGGAAAAAGGGGAACATGACCGTAAACTTGTGAAAAAATTTAGAGTTACAATCCCCCTCCTTAATCCAGATTACGCGGCTCTTGAGCCTCCACGATTCGATATCAATTTTCAAAATTTTGTTTTTACTAGCTTCTAGCTGCATAAGAAAGTCTTTTTGGTCCTCTTCTTGCAGATAGTGACATTCTGAAAAGGAATAGAGGACACATATAGGTTATGGGGCTTATCAGAGTAAACGATTAGCGAGGTTTTAACACACTGGTCCACGAGAGTCGAAATCGAGGATGGATGAACAAGCCCATTAGGAGCAGAAACTGGAATTGGTGACTCAGGACAACCACCCAACAAAGGTGGAAACCTCACGAATAAAATTGAGGCTTCCCGATCAGAATAAACTTGGCTTGAAACCTCAATATGCCCCATTAGACTATCCAAACCCTCCGCTTCAGAATCAACATAAGAGAAAGTTGGCATATCACCCTCAACTTGCCCCTTAAAAATGGATCCATCCAGATGTTTAGAAGGAAAGAAGGCCTCAAAATATGGATAAGAAACCAAGTCCTCCTGGGAATTCGATAAACATTCAATCCGACCAATAGAAACCCCTACCCTAGATACAATAAGAGGTTTGGAGCCTATAGAAGGAACCCCATCCACATCCACAACTAAAGGGGAAAAAGAAGGGAACATAGAAACCAAATGATTGGGTAAAACCCTAGAAGACTCTAATGCCCTAATCACATTTAGTTCTTCAGAAGATAAAGAATTTAAAAAAGAGGGAAAATGATGGAGCTTACCCAGGAGAGAAGATCAAACCGAGCTAGATATGGGATTGATACATTCAGAGGAATGGATATACGAGGGAGTGTGCACCATATTTAGTTGTCTCTCATGATCCACTGGAACCAAAGGCCCTTTCTTACGTGAAAATATTCCCACCTCATCCCTTGAGATCTCCGGACATTGCTTCTTCAAATGTCTAGTTTCACGACATAAATGGCACCGAAAAGGAATGCGTTTATAGTCTAGTTTTTGAACAAAGATAGAATCACCCCATTCTATATTCAACTATGTTGGAAGGCCCCACGACACATTAAACTCAATGAGTATAGCTTCCATCCGTTTATATTCCTCGTATAACATATCCCATTCCATGTGAATAAGGTGCCCAATCTTGTTAGCCAAAGATTCAAACACCGAGCGTGACCACAACTGCAAGGGAAAACCCGGAAGCAAGAACCATAGATGTCAAAGAACCGTAGGTTATTTTAATTGATATAAATTACCGTTCCAATGAATAAAAAACAGTAAACCACTGCCAATAATACACGGCTTAGATAAAACACGGGCAAATGCCTCCACCGACAGAAAGTGGAAACAAAACCATCCATTAACTAGGATGCTAAGCTTAGGGAAATAACCAATGATAGGCTTCTAGTTTGTTCTAATTCAATATAAAAATTCCTGGTGGTTCAAAGTCACATATTCCAAATTCCCTACAAGGGATCTCACCACTAGACCTACCACCCTTTCCATATTCACGTCCCTACCTACCGTCATATGAAACTGTTCGTCGAATATTTTAAACACTTTTAGAGAATGACAAGCCTGAGCTTCCTTTCTTGAAATCTTGTTAACCCCATGGCCATGATCCCCAACCCCAAGCACATGAGTATCAACCACCCTAGCTACCTTTGGCATCGAGATATGAGTAGAACCAACATTAGGGAGTTGGTACTTACTGGAACCGGACTTGCCAGTTTTTGTAGCTGTCAGAACACTAGATTCAGAAGGGAATAAGCACCTCGATGCCAAATCATGAGTCATGTGGTCTATCCACCCATTTGAAAGGTAACCCTTGACTAGCCATGTATGGTCACCTGGTCTTCTCATCACGTGAAAACCACCACTACCCACGTCCACATCTTATCTGTTACATCAAAAATATCGTCATCATGAGTTATGTGTCAAATCCATGCCTTAATCCCTAAAGTTTCCTTGGCTAAAAACATCAACAACAAGTTGTTGTCCTTAATGTTTCCACCATGTGTAGTTGCACTGGCGCATCCTGCTTTCCAGGAAGAGGCGCCAGATCTTGGGTGGTGCATGATGCTTTCCTGCAGAGTGCGCGAGTGGCTCTTGTTGACCTTATGCAAAAAGCGCTAATCCATGCCTGGCGCAAGTTTCCTTCATGCTAGGTGCGCCAGATTTGGTTAATGTGGATAAATGGAAGCTTCGAGCGACTTCTCGAAGCTTGGTGACATGGAGGTCTATCCCTAGTTGACAGGAAGGCTGATATTCAGTCCCCTAACATAATGGGAAGATCCATTAGACCTCTCTCCTTAATCCTCAACTTACTCTATCCATTTAGCCTTATAAATAAGGACCTTCTCTCCATTGGAAAGGGGGGAAGGACAATAGTACTCTCATGCTGGTGGAATTATCCTAGGTGATCCCTACTCATCATTTGGGAGGGAAACATCATTCTTTGGAGACTTGGCTTGGATTGTTGGATGGAAGTTGCAATGTTGAGGCTTAGGTTGTAACCTTCTTTCTCTATGTATTTCCCATCATTACATTAATACAAACTCTTTCCCTCGTGCCTTAATCCCTAAAGTTTCCTTGGATAAAAACATCAAGAGCAAGTTGTTGTCCTTATGTTTCCACCATGTGTAGTTGCATTGGCGCATCTTGCTGTCCATCAAGAGGCGCCATATCTTGGGTGGCACATGATGCTTTCCTGCAGAGTGCGCCATGCTGGAAGTGCGGAGGTCCACACTACCAAAGAGATTTCCCTCAACAACAAGCTAATCCGAGACAGGGACAAAGATGACCTCAGACTACTGCAACAGATTTGGGACGAGCGCATCGCATTCATGCAGCGGTTAATAACCGCCAGGACGGACATCGATCTATTGTACTAGAGATGACATGTATAATTAATGGTATGCCATTTTCTTTACTCATAGACTGTGGCGCCACTGAAAGCTTTATTTCTCATTTTGCATTAGAGAGGAGTAGGATGATGGCATGTGCTCAAGACGATTTCGACTTAGTCGAAATGGCATCCGGAAATACCCAGAGTGTAGGGCTGAAGATAGAAGACTGCGAAGTAGATTTAGGAGTATGTTGCACTAGAACATATTTTTATGCGACTACCTTAGGGACCTATGACTTGATATTAGGCATGGACTGGATGGAAGCCCATGCATCAATAGTAGATTGTCGAAACAAGGAGCTGAATTTCTATGACGATGAAGGTCATAAGAAAACTCTCATGGGGAAGAAGAATAAACTATCCCTGCAGATGATTTCATCGTTGCAACTGAAGAAGAGATTGAGGAAAGGATGTCAACTATATGTTGTGATTCCAATGAACAAAGATGAGGAAAAATCTAACATATTCAATCACCCATTGTTTGTGGAGTACATGGACGTATTCTCGGACTGCCACCGCAGATGGAGATAGAATTCACCATTGAACTAAAGCCAGGAACCGAAACCATCGCAAGAGCCCCCTACAGAATATTTGTACCCGAATTGAAAGAAATACAGATAAAATTGCAAGAGCTCTTGGATCTAGGATTGATTAGATAGAGCGTTTCCCTGTGGGGAGCGCCAATACTCTTCGCAAAGAAGAAGGATGGATCATGGCATCTTTGCATTGAATAACGCCAGTTGAACAAGGCTACTGTGAGAAATCAGTACCCTCTACCCAGGATCGATGACCTATTTGATTAGATGAAAGGCACAACGAAATTCTCGAAGATTGATTTGCGATCTAGATACCATCAATTGCGGATCAAAGAGGTGGATATTCTGAAGACAGCTTTTAAAATGCGGTTTGGACACTACGAATTTGTAGTTGTACCTTTTGGTATGACCAATGCGCTTAGCGTGTTTGTGAACTTGATGAATGGCGTGTTATGCCAGTACCTAGACAAGTTTGTACAAGTGTTCCTTGATGACATTATGATACACTCAAGGACACTAGAGGAGAATGGAGAGCATATCAGGTTGGTATTGCAATGTCTCAGGGAGAACAAATTATATGGGAAGGTGTCGAAGTGTTCCTTATTTCAGAAGGAAATCCACTACTTGGGACATATTATTTCTGGAGACGGCATAGTCGTGGACTCCTCAAATATAGAGGCTATCTGGGAATGGCCAGCACCTACAAATGTACACGAAGTGAGAATTTTAATAGGACTTGCGAGATATTATCGAAGGTTTGTGGAAGGGTTCTCGAGGATTGTGGGACCAATTACTGAGTTTCATAAGAAGGATCAACCTTTTATTTGGACAGGAAAATGCGCTAGAGAATTTGATAAATTGAAAGAGTTACTAATGATGACACCAATTCTAAAGGTACCATATATGGAGCAAGATTTCTTAGTATGCACTGATGCATCGAAGGAAGGGATCAGATGTGTATTAATGCAAGAAGGGAGAGAGATTGATCACACTTCCCGAAGACTTAGACCGCATGATGAAAACTACGCAACACATGACATGGAATTGAGTGTTGTAATGCATGTGTTACGGTTATGGTGACACTATCTAGTTGGAAGGAAGTTTGAGCTTAAAACATATCATCATGGGTTACAGTACATCTTCACCCAGAGTGATTTGAATGCCAGACAGAGAATATCGTTCGAACAATTGAGTGAGTATGATTTTTACATCTCCAATGTGAAAGGGACTTTGAATAAAGTAGTTGATGCACTTAGACGCAGACCCCTCATCTATTTGGTGATTCTGATAAAGACCAATTAGAGGGAAATGATACTCAGGATACAACAAGGAGACACCTGGTACAATGAAGTGAAGCATGAGCTAGAGAATGATCAGATGAAATTACCCAAGTATGAAGGTTATTCATTATAAAATGACGGATTGTTGAGGTATAACAACCATATTTATGTGCCAATGAACGATGATCTTAGGAACTTGATCCTCATAGAAGCTCACCAAGCAGCGTATAGAGCACATCCGAGAGTGAAAAATATGTATGCAGACTTATATCCCTTATTTTTCTGGCAGGGGATGAAGAAAGATGTGGTGAACTTTGTCTCCAAGTGCATGGAGTGTGAGCTAGTTAAAGTAGAAAATAGACATCCCGCAGGATTACTTCAACCTCATGCCATCATTGAGTTGAAATGGGAGGTTATATCCATGGAATTTATAGTTGGATTTCCACTGACACGGAAAAGACATGACACTATTTTTGTGGTAGTTGACACTATTACAAAGAGTGCGCATTTCATTCCCATTAAAAACACATATCAGGCACCAGAGATTGCTAGAGTCTTCATTAATGAGATAGTATGACCACATGGAGTACCGAGGAAGTTAATATCTGATCGAGGGTCGGTATTCACATGAATATTTTGGACAAGCTTCCAGGAAGCTATGTGGACGCAACTCAACTTTAGCACTGCATACCACCTTAAGAGAGATGGACAGACTGAGAGGGTGAACCATGTACTAGAGGACATGCTACAGATGTATGTGATGGATCAACAGACTTGTTGGGAGGAGTTCCTACCTCTAGTAGAGTTTGCCTATAATAACAGTTATTAGAGTTCCATACAGATGTCACCGTTCGAGTTTTTATATGGGCAACCTTGCAGGACACCCTTGAGTTGGGATAGGCTGGAGGATAGGAACTTGATAGGACCTGAGGTGATTCAGGAAATGGAAGACTAGATGGAAGATATCCATGCTTGACTGAAAGAAGTGCAGGATCGATAGAAGAGTTATGTAGATGCACATAGAATCGATAGAGAATATGAGATTGGGGACTGAGTATTCCTACGAGTGAAACCGAAAACGAGCACTATTTATTTTGGAAAAAGGACCAAACTGTCTCCTAGATTTGTGGGACCCTTCAAATTATTAGAAAGGATAGGACCGGTTTCCTACCGTCTCGCGCTACCATCATCTCTACATAGGATGCACGATGTTTTTCACGTTTCAGTACTTAGGCATTATGTTATTGATTCTTCACATATTATTGACATGAGAAATTTACAGATTTCAGACAAAGGGGTCTTGGCAGCCAAACCGATCCGCATATTGGACCATTGAACACGATAGCTTAGACACCATGTGATCAACCAGGTTAAAGTTCAGCGGGACTATATAGCCCTAGTTCTGCAACCTGAGAGGATGCAATTGAAATGCGTCAGAACTTTCCCTATTTATTTTGAACTTTGGGACAAAGTTTTAATAAGAGGGGGTGTATGTAACACCCGCCTTTGTACATTGACTGATTAGAATATTGAGGGCACTGATATTGAAGTGACCCGGTTGAATAAATCATGAACAATATGTTATGCCTTAATTATTATTGAATGAAAATTGCTGATTGACAAATGAATGATGAATATGTTCGACTGACTGAGAAATTATGATGTTGTTATACATGAATGCAATGAATGATGCCTTTGATTCCATAGATGTGAATGAATGACATTGACTTAGATAGAATTGAATGAAGATAAAAATGCATGATGATATGATTTTTATGGTGCAGCGCTACTAATGAGTGCTTTGAGTGTGTACAGTAGCAGGTAAAATGAATTACTGGCTGACTCTCAATGGAATAAAAGGGGTCGTAATTACGGGAAATATACATAGGGGTACGACGACGGATTGTCGACCCTGAAATAACACTCCACGCACGGGTGAAGCCACAACGATTTGGTCGCGTACGGTGTGTTGAGGGGCGCGCAATAAGGAATATCTTATTCCTCAATCACCATTAGTCTCCATGGAAGTGTAGTCAGAATATCACGATAACGATTCCTGATCGCTACACAGTACTCCCCACACAAGGAAAAGTAAGTTGTCGAAAGGACCCATAGAAGTGGTACCTAGACAATGAAAGGAAAAATGAATTAATTACATTCTTGCATTTAAACATTTAGGCATATATGTTAAATGTTGCATATGGAAATTTTGAATAATGGAATGAAAGAACATTTTTAATTAAGAGATATTGGAAAATGGGATACTTGGGTAGAAATTATGTACACCCATTAATTCTAGATAAATATGCATTGGATTGAGATGTAAATAATATTGGAAATAAATTAATTATGGAGCATTAGAAAATATCTAGGAACCAAAATTCACATGCACCCACTAATCTAGAGATTGGAATTTTAGACTAGGGGGACAACTAAGAGAGAATAAAAGAATTTAGGTACAAAAGTGTGGGAGACTTACACTTGCTGCATGAGAATGAATATTAATGAATTAATAAATTAAAGGTTAACTTTGCATGAGAAGACACATGTCATGCAAGAATTTTCCTATTTAAGAATGGGAGAGTGAAGAGAGAGGGATCTCTTGCTCCCTAATGATGGATAGGATTCGTAATGGTAGTCTGAATTTGAGTGTAGTTCATAAGAGTTTGGATGATAACTAATCAGATCGGAAATCACTAAGTCGACTCGGTTGTAACCGGAGGCGAGATAGTCCTCACTTAATGCGTGGAGTTGATCCCTTATCCTCTGCTTAGCATTTAGAATTCAATTTCTTTAATTGGATTATTGTTACCATAAGTTGTATATCGAAGAATGAGTCGCATATTACTATTGTGGGTTCGTTTTTACAATGTTGCAGAATAGCTATTCTCGATTATGCTTTTATATTTGAAGATTACTTTAAACAATTTATTTCGATTCCGCCTTTATGTTGAAAGGAATCATGTTCCGATCATTCACGGTTAGGTATATATAACTAAAGGATTACTTAGGGGGCCGCCGTTATGGCCGGGTGGCTGGGGCGGTCGGCTGTGGCCGTCCCCACCCAGGTTCGACCCCGAGGCCCTGTTCGATTCGGCGTCCTCACCCACCATTGGGCGCCGGTTACACTGCGAATGAAGAAAAAAAAAACTAAAGGATTACTTAAACGGTCCATTTCGATTATTCCTTTACATTTAAAGGAATCCTGTTCCGATTATGCATTTATACTAACATTTGTTTTAATGATCCTTTTCGATATTGCTTTTGTATTTAAAAGATTTACTTCCAAAAAGGAAATCCTATTCTTATATGCATTTATATTTAAAAGGATAGTTTTAACAATCCATTTCGACTATGTTTTGTTTATATGCAAAAAGAATTAGCTTTGAAGAAATCCTCTTCGAAATATGCATTATAGATAGAATTGATTATACATTATATTCCTAAGATTTGCTTAATGCTCATTGTGATTCTGCCCTTACATATAAAATAATTATTTTAATGTTCTACCCCAATTATGTGAGAGTTAATTTAATGCTATATGTTTGATATAAAAGGAATTACTTTAATCTATATATATAAAAAGAAAGAAAGAGAGTGTGATAATCGTGATCTAAACTATGCATTCAGATTAGAAATAGAGTTGTTTCAACATTTAAAGGAAATTTTAATATATATTTATACTACTAATTTAAAAAAAAAATAAAAAAATGCGGAACAATTATTTGACCTTTGCATCATTCTAACAACTAAAGACACAAAAAAAGAAGAAGATGCCATTATTGCCTAGCCAAGTCAACTCGAAAGAATGCATTATGGACAATTTAGTTATACATTGTATGTTATCAAATGGGTGCCATGTTCCTTTTTCATATATTCATAAGGGTTAAACGTATTCCCTTAAAAAAAGGTTCACACGTGTTTATGAAAATAAAATGGTGAACGTAAAAGTTCCATGTGAATACACATTTAGAATAAAGGTTAAGTGTTATATATTTTGTTAGATTTAGAAGATTATATGTTATCATCCAGTGGTAGAAAGCTCCATGGGAATACACATTTAGAATAAAGGTTAATTGTTATATATTATGTGAGAATTAAAAGATTATATGTTTATAATCTAATGGTAGTCATCTATGTTTATATGGATATGTGTTTATGGGTAATTTTATTAAATTATAGTTAAAAAAAAATGTTACTACCTTTTTTTTCAAAAGTTGGTTAATAGGACTTATAGTAATGATGAGCGTTATATTTGGTATCAGAGTGAATTCGAACTTAGATAGGACCGACATGTTTGCCACAATGATTAAATACAATTTACTCTTTGAATTTAAATTTTGAAGTGGGGAAGATTAACTAACAAAACTAGTATTGCATGTTAATAGACTTTATCATGGATTGAAGAGGTCGTAGAGGTAGGGAGGGGAGAGGAAGAGGGCGTGTGGCTCGTTCCCCACCTCCATCAACTCCTTTAGCCATGCCACCAAGAGCTGATGAGATTATTAATCTACCCGACGACGAGGTTATGACTATGATGAGGAACTTCTAGAGAATGTCAGAAGCATTGATGAACCAGTTGGACCGCGGGGAAGATCAGAATCCACCTCCAACATGCGAGCCTCAGCATCCACCACCAACAATTATTCATCGAGAACTGGAAAAAAAGAAGATTTCCACGATTTTGGGGTTCCACTGAGGGGACCACAGCAAAGGCTTGGTTGGAGAATATGGCGATGTGTTTCACCTTGAGAGCATATACCTCGAATTTGAAGGTACATATGGCTACCCTTCAATTAAGGGGGAAGCACTATTATGGTGGAAGGCTCTACGACCACAGTTGGGTATTGAAATCAATGAAGTGTCTTGGGAATTGTTCGAGGAATAGTTCCACAAGAACTACCCGTCAGAGGAATTCATTGAGAGGCAGCTCAATGAATTCAATTCTCTCTAACAGGGAGGAAGGACCGTACAAGAGTACAAAATTAGGTTTATGGAGCTCCTAAGGTACGCCCCCCACATTGTGACAGAGAACCTAAAGGTGAACAAGTATGTCTATGGGATGAACCACAATATTCAAGACAAGGTACGCATCCTTATGCCGTAGAACTTGTACGACGTTGAACAGAAGGCCTTGATTGCCGAAGAGGAGCTGATGGGAGGGGGTTCATCCAAGCAAAATTTTTCGAGTGGGAACAAAGGTGGACCACCTCCAAATCCACCAAAGATGTACTATGGGAAGCATAATATTTCTAGGGGACCCATTCAAGAAATACCCTATAAGGACACAAGAATGCCATACAAGCCACCCTTCAAAAAGGATAACTCTAGACCATTTAGGAAGCCGACATAGTTTGGGCCTCGTACCAACAACATACAAGCGGGAAGAACGAAGTGTTGATGTATTTGTAACTTCGGAAGATATTCACTTGTATATTATATGTATTACATTTGTACTTTATTGTATCCCTAGCGGAGATGTATTATTCCTCCGATTGGAAGTGTCGTCATTTGTATTTGCAAGTATCGCAAGTTACATTGTAAGTGTCGTAACTTATATTTGGTGGGTTATTAGACCACCATAGTGGGGTCGGCCCTGTATGAGCTAAGTGGAAGGGTTATTAGACTCCCTTAGGAAGTCAGCCTAGTTAGGGTAAAAGGTAGGTTAAGTTAAAGTATAAATAGAGAGTGTGACTCTCTCATTTACTCATTCACTCACTCATCTAACTCGCATAGTTGAGAGAGAGTAGTGCGCACAAGTGGAGGAGGAGTAGCTGCTGAAGACATCTATCTGTTGGGGTTTGATCTTTGTGATATTTGTATTGGTGCTCATTCTATCTATGAGGAAGTTGCAGGGTTTTTCACCTTCTTGGTTTTCCCCGAGGAAACTCTACGTCTCTTGTGTCTATGATTGTTATGTTGTGCATGTTATTCTATTAGTAGGATCCTAGATAATATTTGAATGAAATTATCGAAATTCTAACATGGTATCAGAGTGAGACTAAGAAGAAGACACTGTGCAACTGTGGAATCTAGGGATTCTTAATTTTTGGGTCTCTCTCCACAGATCATCAAAGGCAGGAGGCTAGGATGACTCTCCTAAGGAAGGCACATCTTTTTGTCGAGACAGATTTTGATTCTGAGCATTTTCAGTTTTTGGCCTGTCACTACTACGGGAAATTAAGGCTTCTAACAGAAGTGTAATTTTGGATTTCTCTCAGCATAGGATTGATCTCCTCAACAAAATAGAAGTTTAGAGACCAAGATCGAACTTTTTGGTTGGGCAGAACCCCAGGATATATCAAACCCTAGTTCGGGTTTTGGACCAGAAAACTAGATTTTGACAGAAGTTGCATAGCTGAAATTCGCAGGTCAAGTTTGAGGGGTCAATTTTTGGAGTTTTCAAAATTTGAGCACACCAACTTGCTCGCCTCAGTCATTTGCATCTCCCTGTCCAGAAAGAAGTTTGAAATTCCAAGTTTGTATTTTTAGGGTTTCTCTAACAAACCCTAGCCAGCTCCATATCCAGGTTCAGCAAATCAAGTGGTACGACCTAAATATTTTATTTCCATTTGAGTTTCTCATTAAGATGTCTCACCACACCAAGCTTGAGGATAAGCTTGAAGGGGTTGATAACTTCCGAGCATGGAAGTATAGGATTGGGTTAATCCTAGAAGAGAATGAATTGGACTCCTACATAAGTGAAGAAGTTTTAGTTCCAGAGGGAGATGAGGCTAAGGCCTTACATAAGAAGAACTTGGTCAAGGCCAAGAGAATCATTTCAGATTCGATCAAAGACCATCTCATACCACATGTGTCCTCTCTAAAGACACCCAAGGAGATGTTTGATTCCTTGACCAAGTTGTTTGAAAGAAAGAATATAAATCAGAAGATGACTTTGCGGAACCAATTGAAGAGTATAAAGATCCAGAATGGAGAGACCATCTAATCCTACTTCACTAGGGTCTCTCAAATCAAAGAACAACTTGAATCTGTGGGTGAAGTGGTGGAGAATGGATATATTGTGATGACCACTTTAAATTGCCTACCTAGGTCACGGGACTCCTTCATCCAAGGAATTTGTGCAAGGAAGAAATTGATTTCTTTCAGTAGACTGTGGGAGGAATGCTCACAAGAAAAAGCTAGATTTGTGGCCCTAGAAGAAAAGATGGGAAGTGAAGACCAAGCTCTCACAACTCACACCAAGAAAAGTAAGTTCAAGAGGGAGCAACCTCATCACAAGAAATCTTCTCACCATCATCAAAAGAAGAAAGATCTCTCTCACATTAGATGCTTCACATGTGATGAGAAGGGACACTATACCTCAGATTGTCCCAGGAACAGAAAAGGCTTCAACATCAACAAGAAAAAGAACATCAAGAAGAGATATCATGCTCATGCTGCTGAGGATGATGAACCTCCCAGGAAGAAGACTAAGGAAGAAAGTGAAGACTCTTCAAGTGACGAAGAATATGTTCTAATATCTGCTCTCACAGGTACTATTACACATGGGTGTGATGATTGGCTTATTGATAGTGGGGCTTCCAAACATATGAAGAGATTTAAAGAATCTCTTATGGACCTATCTGAACATGAGTCACCTCATAAGGTGAAACTTGGGGATGACTATCAATCCCCGATAAAAGGAAGTGGTGAAACCTCCTACAAGTTAGACTCTGGGAAGTATTTAAAGATGAAAGATGTTCTATATGTACCTGGACTCAAGAAGAATCTTCTCTCCATTTCATCTTTGGATGCAAAGGGGATGAGAGTTGCATTTGTGGATGGCCAAGTACTTATGTGGCCAAAAGTTAAGACCATAGATGATGTAGTAGTGATTGGAGAGCAAGAGGGAGGATTGTACAAATTGAAGGGACAACCTGAACAAGCCATGGTACATGAATCCATGGAGCCAAGTGAACTTTGGCACAGAAGGCTTGCACATGTGCACTATAGAGCACTACCAATTGCAAGCAAAGCAGTAGAAGGTCTTTCTGAAATCCAGTCAAAGCATGAAGGTGTTTGCAAAGGATGTGCAAAAGGAAAGAACACAAAGAAGGCATTTCCAAGCAGTGAAAGCAAGGCAAAAGGAATCTTGGAAATTATCCACTCCGATGTATGCGGTTTGATGTCATCCAGTTCTCTGAGTGGGTATGTATATTATGTTTCTTTCATTGATGATTTCTCTAGGAAGACTTGGATTTATTTCTGGAAGAACAAATATGAAGTATTCAACAAATTCAAGGAATTCAAAGCCTTGATAGAAAACCACACTGAAAAGAAGATCAAGACTTTTAGATCCGACAATGGTGGAGAATTCACTTCAGCAGACTTCAAGAATTTATGCAGTGATTCGGGGATTAAGAGGGAGTTGATCACTCCTTACAATCCACAAAAAAATGGAGTTGCAGAAAGGAAGAATAGAACTATCATGGAAGCAGCACGGGCAATGCTTCATGACCAAGATCTTCCTATGCATCTATGGGCATAAGCAGCAAGGGCAGTTGTATATGTACAGAACATAACACCACACAAGATACTTGACAACAAGACACCAGAAGAAGCTTTCTCTAGTGAGAAACCAGAAGTTAACCATCTCAGGATATTTGGTTGTCCAGTATATACACATGTTCCAAAAGAAAATAGGAAAAAGCTAGATCCTTCAGGGAAGAAGGGTATATTCGTGGGTTACAGTGAAAATTTGAAAGCATACAAAATCTACTTTCCAGGGTTCAAGAATATTGACATTTGCAGGGATGTGACTTTTGATGAAGACTCAGCATACATCAAATCAAGGAAGCCACCTGTTGAAGACAATGAAGAACCAAGAGTACCGAGAATACAAGACACCACCATGAACAAAGCAATTCCAGAATAGGATCGTGAAATAGAAGATCCACAAGAGCCTGTAGATCCACCTCGTGAGAAGAAATCTCACAAAAGGAAACCAACATGGGAAAGAGAGCTCATCAAAGATGCAGAGAGGTATGGTGTTCCAGAAGAGGAATATAGAGAAAGAAAAAGGACAAGGTCACACACCAGCTATGTAGCCTTACTATGTGACATAATAAACAAAGAACCTTCCAGTTATGAAGAAGCGGCAGAAAAGAAAGAATGGAAGGAGGCCATGATTGAGGAATACCAGTCAATCATGAAGAATGATGTTTGGGATGTGGTCCCAAGACCAGAAGGGAAGTCTGTTGTGAATTCCAAGTGGATCTACAAGATAAAGCATGCTGCAGATGGTAGCATAGATAAATACAAGGCAAGGTTTGTGGCTCATGGCTTCTCCCAGAAAGAAGGGATAGATTATGAAGAAACGTTTTCACCTGTATCTAGATACACTTCCATCAGAACAATACTGGCTCTGGCTGCAGTAATGAAGTGGAAGATACACCAGATGGATGTCAAAGACAACTTTCTTGAATGGTGTAGTCGAAGAGGAAGTGTATGTGGAGAAGCCACTCGGATTTGAGACACATGACAGGGAGTCACATGTGTGCAAATTAAAGAAAGCCTTGTGCAGTTTGAAACAAGCACCCATGACATGGTACGACAGGATTGACAGCTTCGTGACTAGTTTGGGATTTACCAAGAGTAAAGCATATTCCAACATTTACTACAAGGTTGAGGAAGGAAATCCAGTGATACTCCTATTATATGTAGATGACCTGTTTGTGACAGGAGAGATTGGGTTGATTGCTAATACGAAGAGGAAGCTTGCTTCTGAGTTTGAGATGAAGGACTTGGGTATGATGCATTATTTTCTAGGTATGGAGGTGTGGTAGAGTGTAGATGGAATCTTCCTTGGACAAGGGAAGTATGCAGTAGAGATCCTGAAGCGGTTCGGGATGATGGACTGTAAGGCCATGACCACACTGATGGAATCGAACCTGAAGCTATTGAGTGATGCTTCATCAGAGTCGGTTGATGCCAAGATTATCATCAGATGATTGGGTCCTTGATGTACTTGACGAACACAAGACCAAATATTTGCTTTGCTGTGAACACTTTGAGCCAGTTCCTGATGGATCCTAGACATGTTCACTTGATTGCTATAAACCATATTCTAAGGTACCTGAAGGGTACAATTGATTATGGGCTCAAGTATGATGCGAATCAAAAGTTTAACCTGGAGGGTTATGTTGATTCAGATTGGGCAGGCAGTGCTGCAGATAGGAAGAGCACTTAGGGGTGCTGCTTCAGTATGGGATCATGTGTGATCTCTTGGTTTATCAGGAAGCAATCCTGCGTAGAACTGAGTACAACCGAAGCAAAGTATGTCGCAGCTTGTTCGGCTAGTTGTGAGGCAGTATGGATAAGGAAGCTACTGTCTGATTTGTTTGATCTCCAGTTGGATGCTACTTGTATCTTCTATGACAACCAAAGTTGTATGAAGTTGTCTGAGAACCTGGTGTTCCATGACAAGTCGAAGCATATTGAGATCAAGTATCACTATATCAGGGATATGGTGCAGAGAGGATCAATGAAGCTCCTGTATGTTGCGACAGATGAGCAGATAGCAGATGTGTTAACCAAACCACTAGCCAGGGTAAAGTTAGAGTACTTCAGAGAGAGGCTTGGTGTTCTTCAGATTGAAGATACTTCCAGGAGGAAGTCATGGGACACAGATTCATGAGCCCTTCCAAGCATGGTGGTAGGAGGATCCTCCCCATGGCTGTGGATGTAAGTGCTGTTTGATGAGCATCCAGATGATGCTCCGCTATGAACATCAGTATGATGATGATCAGTATGATCATAAGCATTGACATGATGCTCAGTGCGAGGATGATCAGTATGATCATGAGTATCAGGATGATACTCTGTGGCCGTGGATATGTTGCAGGTTGTGCAATGGCATGTAATCAGTCCTGGGAGATCCTATAGGTTGAGTAGGAAGCTCGTAATTAGTCTTGGGATGCTCTTTCGAGGTTTTTCCTGATATCATGTAATTAGTCCTGGGAGATCCTATAGGTTGAGCAGGAAGCTCGTAATAAGTCCTGGGATGCTCTTTCGAGGTTTTGCTTCGTAGCATGTAATCAGTCTTGGGAGATCCTATAGGTTGAGAAGGAATCTCGTAATCAGTCCTGGGATGCTCTTTCGAGGTTTTGCTTGGTCACATGTAATCAGTCCCGGGAGATCTTATAGGTTGAGCAGTAAGCTCGTAATCAGTCCTGAGATGCTCTTTTCAGGTTTTGCAGATGCACATAATCAGTCCTGAGATTCCACTGGATGGGCCGCTCGCAAAGATGATGAAAACCTACATGGAGGCTAGGCCTACATCCAGCATGAAAAAGGGCTGGCTCTGTAGAACTTCCTATGACGAGTATAATTGAGAGATAGCACCAGTGATCGAGATGATGAGTACAACAAGAGTGACGATGATGCTCCAGTGATCCAGTGATGATGATCCAGTTCCAGTATTGAAGACTTGTTCCTATATGTATTGATGACCTGTGTCAAGATAATACCTCCCTAGTTAAGAGGGAGTGTTGATGTATTTGTAACTTCGGAATATATTCACTTGTATATTATATGTATTACATTTGTACTTTATTGTATCCCCAATGGATATGTATTATTCCTCCGATTGGAATTGTCGTCATTTGTATTTGCAAGTGTCGTAACTTATATTTGATGGGTTATTAGACCACCCTAGTGGGGTCAGCCTTGTATGAGTTAAGTGGAAGGGTTATTAGACTCCCTCAGGAAGTCGGCCCAGTTAGGGTAAAAGGCAGGTTAAGTTAAAGTATAAATAGAGAGTGTGACTCTCTCATTTGCTCATTCACTCACTCATCCAAATCGCATAGTTGAGAGAGAGGAGTGCGCACAAGTGGAGGAGGAGTAGGTGCTGAAGACATCTATCTTTTGGGTTTTGATCTTTGTGATTTTTGTATTGGTGCTCATTCTATCTCTAAGGAAGTTGCGGGGTTTTTCACCTTCTTGGTTTTCCCCATGGAAACTCTATGTCTCTTGTGTCTATGATTGTTATGCTATGCATGTTATTCTCTTAGTAGGATACTAGATAATATTTGAATGAAATTATCGAAATTTTAACACGAAGAAAGGACCTATAGAGGGATGCTGGAAGTACGGAGGCCCACACTACCAAAGTGATTTCCATCAACAACAAGTTGATCCGAGACAAGGACACATATGACCTCAGACTACTGCTGCAAATCTGGGACGAGCGCATCGCATTCATGCAGCGGTTAATAACCGCCAGGATGAACATCGATCTATTGTACTAGAGATTACATGTATAATTAATGGTATGACATTTTCTTTACTCATAGACCTTGGCGCCACTGAAAGATTTATTTCTCATTCTGCATTAGAGAGGAGTAGGATGATGGCATGTGCTCAAGACGATTTCAAAATGGCATCTGGAAATACCCAGAGTGTAGGGATGAAGCTAGAAGATTGCGAAGTAGATTTAGGAGTATGTCGCACTAGAACATCTTCTTATGCGACTTCCTTAGGGACCTATGACTTGATCTTAGGCATGGAATGGATGGAAGCCCATGCCTCAATAGTAGATTGTCAAAACAAGGAGTTAAATTTATATGACGATCAAGGTCATAAGAAAACTCTCGTGGGGAACAAGAATAAAGTATCCTTGCAGATGATTTCATCGTTGCAACTGAAAAATAGATTGAGGAAATAATTTCAACTATATGTTGTGATTTCAATGAACAAATATGAGGACAAAGATAACATAGTCAATCGCCCATTGTTTGAGGAGTAGATGGACGTATTCCCAGAATCCTTGCCCGGACTGCCATCGCAGAGGGAGCTAGAATTCACCATTGAACTAAAGTTGGGAACCGAACCCATCGCAAGAGCATCGTATAGAATGTATGTACTCGAATTAAAAGAACTACAGATACAACTGCAAGAGCTCTTGGATCTAGGATTGATTAGACCGAGCGTTTCCCCGTGGGGAGAACCAGTACTCTTCGTCGAGAAGAAGGATGGATCATGGAGTCTCCGCATTGACTACCACTAGTTGAACAAGGATACTATGAGAAATCAGTATCCTCTACCCAAGATCGATGACCTATTTGATTAGATGAAAGGCACAATGATATTCTCGAAGATTGATTTGAGATCTAGATACCATTGATTGCGGATCAAAGAGGTGGATATTCTGAAGACTGCTTTTAAAATGCGGTTTGGACACTATGAGTTTGAAGTTGTACCTTTTGGTATGACCAATGTGCTTACCGTGTTTATGAACTTGATGAATGGCGTGTTCCGCCAGTACCTAGACAAGTTCGTACAAGTGTTCCTTGATGACATTATGATCTACTTAAGGACACCATAGGAGAATGGAGAGCATATCAGGTTGGTATTGCAATGTCTCAGGGAGAACAAATTATATGGGAAGCTGTCGAAGTGTTCCTTATTTCAGAAGGAAATCCACTACTTGGGACATATTATTTCTGGAGACGGCATAGTCATGGACTCTACAATGATAGAGGATATCTGGGAATGGCCAGCACCTACAAATGTACATGAAGTGAGAAGTTTCATGGGACTTGCAGGATAGTATCGAAGGCTTTTGGAAGTGTTCTCAAAGATTGTGAGACCCATTACTGAGTTGCATAAGAAGGATTAAACTTTTATTTGGACAGAAAAATGAGCTAGAGCATTTGAGAAATTGAAAGAGTTACTAACGACGACACCAATTCTAAAGGTACCAGATATGGAGCAAGATTTCTTAGTATGCACTGATGCATCGAAGGAAGGGATCATATGTGTATTAATGCAAGAAGGGAGAGAGATTTCTTACACTTCCCAAAGACTTAGACCGCATGAGGAAAACTCCATAATGCATGACATGGAATTGAGTGTTGTAATGCATGTGTTGCGGTTATGGAGATAGTATCTAGTTGGAAGGAAGTTTGAGCTTAAAACATATCATCATGGGTTACAGTACATATTCACCCAGAGTGATTTGAATGCCGGACAAAGAAAATGGTTTGAACAACTGAGTGAGTATGATTTTGACATCTCCTATGTGAAGGGGACTTTGAATAAAGTAGCTGATGCACTTAGTCACAGACCCATCATCTATTCGATGATTCCAATGAAGACCAATATGAGGGAAATGATACTCGGGATACAACATGGAGACAACTGGTACAATGAAGTGAAGCATGAGCTAGAGAATGATCAGATGAGATTACCCAAGTATGAAGGTTATTCATTAGAAAATGACGGATTGTTGAGGTATAACAACCGTATTTATGTGCCAATGAACAATGAGCTTAGGAACTTGATCCTCATAGAAGCTCATCAAGTAGCGTATAGAGCACATCTGGGAATGAAAAAGATGTATGCAGACTTATATACCTTATTTTTCTGGTAGGGGATGAAGAAAGATGTGGTGAACTTTGTCTCCAAGTGCATGGAGTGTGAGCTAGTTAAAGTAGAACATATACATCCCACAGGATTACTTCAACCTCATGCCATCATTGAGTCGAAATGGGAGGTTATATCCATGGAATTTATAGTTGGATTTCCGCTGACATGGAAAAGATATGACACTATTTATGTGGTAGTTGACACTATTACAAAGAGTGCGCATTTCATTCCCATTAAAAACACATATCAGGAACCAGAGATTGCTAGAGTCTTCATATTTGAGATAGTACGAATAAATGGAGTATCGAGGAAGATAATATATGATCAAGGGTTGGTACTCACAGGAATATTTTGGACAAGCTTTCAAGAAGCTATGGGGATGCAACTCAACTTCAGCACTGCATACCACCCCGAGACAGATGGACAGACTGAGAGGGTGAACCATGTACTAGAGGACATGCTACAGATGTATGTGATGGATGAACGGATTCGTTGGGAGAAGTTCCTACCTCTAGTAGATTTTTCCTATAATAACAGTTATTAGAGTTCCATACAGATGGCACCGTTTGAGTTTTTATATGGGCGACCATGCAGGACACCCTTGAGTTGGGATAGGCTGGAGGATAGGAAATTGCTAGGACCTGAGGTGATTCAGGAAATGTAAGACCAGATGGAAGATATCCATGCTCAACTGAAAGAAGTGCAGGATCGAAATAAGAGTGATGCAGATGCACATAGACTCGACAGAGAATATGAGATTGGGGACCGAGTATTCCTACGAGTGAAACCACAAACGAGCACTATTGATTTTGGAAAAGGGACCAAACTGTATCCTATATTTGTGGGACCCTTAAAAGTATTATAAAGGATAGGACTGATTTCCTACCTTCTCACGTTACCGTCATCTCTACATAGGATGCACGATGTTTTCCACGTTTCAGTACTTAGGCATTATGTTCTTGATTCTTTACATATTATTGACATGAGAAATTTACAGATTTCAGACAAAGGGGTCATGGCAGCCGAACTGATCTGCATATTGGATCATCGAACATGACAGCTTAGGCACCGTGTGATCGACCAGGTTAAAGTTCAGTGGGACTATTATAGCCCTAGTTCTGCAACCTGGGAGGACGCAACTAAAATGTGTCAGAACTTTCCCTATTTATTTTGAAATTTGGGACGAAGTTTTAATAAGAGGGGGTGTATGTAACACCCACCTTAGTACATTGACTGATTAGAATATTGAGGGCATTGATATTGAATTGACCCGGTTGAATAAAACATGAACAATATGTTATGCCTTAATTATTATTGAATGAAAATTGTTGATTGACAAATGAATGATGAATATGTTCGACTGACTGAGAAATTATGATGTTTTTATACATAAATGTAATGAATGATGCCTTTGATTTCATAGATGTGAATGGATGACATTGACTTAGATAGAATTGAATGAATATTAAAATGCACGATGATATGATTTTTATGGTGCAACGCTACTAATGAGCGCTTTGAGTGTGTACAATAGTAGGTAAAATGAATTACCAACTGACTCTCAATGGAATAAAATGGGTCATAATTACGGGAAATATACATAGGGGTACGGCGACGGATTTTTGACCCTAAAATAACACTCCACGCACGGGTCAGAAGTCGTCTTAGCTCACTCGGGGAAGCGTATGTCATACGGGTGAGGCCACGTTGATTTGGTCGTGTACGATGTGTTGAGGGGCGCGCAATAAGGAATATCATATTCGTCAATTGCCATTAGTCTCCATGGAAGTGTAGTCAAAATATCACGATAACGATTCTTGATCGCTACATAGTACTCCCCACACAAGGAAAATAAAGTTTTCGAAAAGACCCATAGAAGTGGTACCTAGACAATGAAAAGAAAAATGAATTAATTACATTCTTGCATTTAAACATTTAGGCATATATGTTAAATGTTGCATATGGAAATTTTGAATAATGGAATGAAAGAACATTTCTAATTAAGAGATATTGGAAAAAGGGATACTTCAGTAGAAATTTTGTGCATCCATTAATTATAGATAAATATGCATTGGATTGAGATGTAAATAATATTAGAAATAAATTAATTATGGAGCGTTAGAAAATATCTAGAGACCAAACTTCACATGCACCCACTAATCTAGGGATTGGAATTTTAGACTAGGGGGACAACTAAGAGAGAATAAAGGAATTTAGGTGCACCAGTGTGGGAGAGTGACACTTGCTGCATGAGAATGAATATTAAGGAATTAATAAATTAAAGGTTAATTTTGCATTATAAGACACATGTCATGCAAGAATTTTCCTATTTAAGAATGGGCGATTGAAGAGAGAGGGATATATTGCTCCCTAATGATGGATGGGATTCATAATGGGAGTCTGAATTTGAGTGTGGTTCATAGGAGTTTGGATGATAACTACTCTGGGGATTGGGAGGTCCCATCGGAGAGTCAAGGCTTGTATGTTCTTACGACCCCTAATTGCTCAGGGGACTGGGAGGAAGAATGTCACGCCTCTTAATCACCACTTTTTTTTGTTAAAGGTTCTATTAGCTAAATTCATGCTCACAAGCGTGGAATCTAAGTTTAACTATAACTTGCTTAGATTTTAATTACAAGAGTCTTATACCTAAACTATTACTTATGTTGATTTTAACCTAAGTGTCAACATATAAATATCTCCTAGGTTTATCCTTGTGTAACCTATACACAAACATGTTTAACATATATAACAAATTCATATACAAACAAAATGTATATCAACTATGTGCTAAAATGTTATGTGACCATATAGTATAAGTGCAAACATTATTTGTAGCATTTTAATGAACATAAACTATATTGCAATGTTAAAACATTATTACTATGTATTATAAACATTTATAGTCTATGCGAATACAAACCAATTTACATATAGTTATAGGTTACAATCATATTACTAACATATGAACTATATGCTAACACTATAACTATACCCTAGATTTATCCTTGTAAAATCTAGGCTCATTATAATATAACATATGCGCTTTTTGTCCCCCATATGTGAACCAAGCACATATAAACGTTTTCATATGCCATATAAAGTAATATGATAAATGGTGTGCAAATATGATGTCAACATAAAATCGAACCTAGGTTATGAATGTACTCATATTACATTACCAATGAATATGTGAACCAAATTCGATTATTATTTCACCGTCGTTATGATCATAGGCTATAATATAATATATATATATATAATATAACTATGCACTAAGCTAATGCATATAACACGTTAATGTTATGTAACCGTGCTAGACCTACGATGATGCCACGCAGACACATACGCATAAACCAAATGTTTTAAACTCGTCTTAGGATTCCAACCTAGCAGTTGACTACACACTCGACACTCACAAGTGTTTCAAAAATCAGACATGGAAGTTGTGCTCGTGTTCTATCTATCCCACTCCAACTACCACATGATTTTTTCAACTTCGATGCCACTGCATTTAAGCTCACTTGTTGGTTAATGAATTCGAATGCAAGCTCGACCATTGATGATGATCCGAGACTTGTCAGTTGGGAAACGTGATCAAAATTACGCCGTTGATCTTGGTCTAGATTTTGGCACCCATCAACCTTAGGATACTTCGCATTAATGGAATCATGTTAACTGGTCTCAGAGGTAAACTCTTCCTCCAACCTGTATTACAACATTGGACAAAACCCCCGTTGCAAACATAAATTCTCATTCTTGCTGCGACCGGTGCTTCGCAGAGCACCTCTGCTTTGTGCAGATGGTTCACACCCGAACTAGGAAGAAGGTGCTCCATTATGTTTTGAGCAAAGTGCAGGGTCGAAACAGCAGCTCGTTGGTGTGTCCACATATGAGAAGGTAAGGAATTATTTGTTTAACGCATTGTTACATTTTTACCATGTTAATCAAAATGTAAATCTTGTTGTTGGGATTAACCTCTCAAATGTTCTGGTGCAGGTGTGATACTACCACGATCCTGGTCCTCGTGTTTGCCCTATCCAAGTGTAATATTTCGTAACAAACAAAGTTTTCACAAAGTCAAGTTTTACATTAACTTTTTAACTCTCCATGAATTAACTTCTCATTGGAAATTCGTGTGCAGGTGAAACATAATGTTGAAGGCGTGCTGGATAAGACCCACAGATAGCTCTACGAACTAGGAAGGAATGGTCTTTGTTGATGGCCAGGTAACCCGTCATCTCCATGAGTCTCGGGTGAAAACTACCCCGACGGTTAGAGATGGGTTACTTAGAACATTCGGTTTCTTTACTGTCTGCATCAGGAAACAAATGGCCCTTGGCCTTGTTCTCTTTTTTGTATAAGGCTGTGTCGAATTGTGTTGAGAGGTCTTCATGGCCTGTAAGTGAATGTATTTATTATAATGCAGAACAAGTGTTGTAAATACTTTATTAACCTATAATAGGTTTTCCAGACAACGTAAATTGTTTCGCTGGTTATTAAAACTTTGTTTAGGTTATTTTCTCCGATGTAAGGGTTCCATCTTTTGAACAAATACGAATTGGTCTGGGGATTTTCTATTTTTGTTTTTATACATAAAATATGAGTTGGGGCAGCGTTTAAACCCTAGCTTAAAGTTGTATATAGAGTTTGTTTATTACATGTTTGATCTATGTCTCTAGTTTTCTCCTTAAGCAATGAACAAGGTCACTATTAGGATAGGTTCGCATTCATTTTTTATTTGTAGAATCGTTTATATAGATATATTTACTGTGTATTCGTGAAACAATGGGTAAAAAAACCCTAGCCTGCATATGTATTGTATGCAACGTTTAACTTCTGTAAAAATCGTGTTAATGTTGATTCTATCCCTTGTGTATTGATTTGGTTTCAATACAATGGGCGAAACTCGACCATGGAGTTCGAGCTCTCATGCCGAAGGTAATGGCATAAACATATAAAAATATAAAAACGAATTAAAATTGTTCATCCTGAAAATAAATGGTAAATGTATACAGATTTGATAGAAAAGAATTTGAGTTTCCATACTGAAAATAAATAGCATTTATATACAGAGTAGATAGGAAAATATAACTCTGTCGAGTATTGGAAAATCAATTTAAAAGCAGGTATAAATACTCTGTTTAACGTGTTTGCACATCTAAGAAGAGATAGAATAATAGTTTGATGTACTGCAAATGCTTGACATGTAAACCTCACGGTTTACATGTCTGTTTCAGTTTTGCCAGAGTTATACATAAATGCATTCTCTATTAGCATCAAGATCTGTCGATTAAAAACTTATTCTATTTAATACATTCAATGTACCTATAAGAGATAACATAAACAATGGCTATTCTATAATTCCTATATCAGGATTTTATATATCATTATTTATTTTATAACTTTGTCTACACACTGTACAATTAATGTGTTCAGTCCCACATTAAACATATCTTACAAATACTGAAGGTTTCTCGAATAGAACCCCAATCTGTACAATATTACAGAAAAATAATAATCTATACAGGGTGCATACTCAGAGTTCGAGATAACAAAATATTCCTGTTTAGATTTGATAAAACAAATCTGTCATAGGTAAATCAGAAATATACATAAACAAACCCTAGCAAATGTCCATAATAATATCATGTAAATACAACATATAAAACTTATATGTATTCTGATGACCAATGGAACGCAGTCACAAACCTCCCAATCTTTGACCAGCAAGTATTCCTTGCTCTCGTGGTCACCCTCGAGCTGATTTCACAGTCCCTATGGGTCAGAGATTATATTTATTTTCCCTTAACTTGTTCCCCAAGTTATTTATAAAATTCCCGTGGCAGCAGACAACCCAACATCCAACCCAGTACTTCTGAGCTCCAGGATGCTCCAGGGACTTTTAAGTCTCTGCACTTAAGAGAACAATCAGTCACAGCCTATGCACGGTATTTGCAGTGCTGCTGCAACTTGTGGTAGTTCTCCTACCTGAACACTGCTAGTGCTCCAAGTTATACCTAGCTGCTAGTGATCTCCCTTTCTCTGGTTCAGTTTGTGCTCCAAATTGCCCCCATTTCATTTCCTTGATTAGGTTTGGTCATTTTATTTCCTTCCATCCATTCTCTTCTCTATCTCTCTTTTCTCTCTTGTGTGATAATGATAATCATGAGTGAATGAAAAATGAATCCCCTTCTCTCCTTCTTATTCTCCTTTTGTGTGTGTTCTCTTAATTGTTATTTCTTTAATTCCATTATTCTCCCTAAACTCTTCTTTAGGGTTTTACAATTGTCTCAATAATAATTTTCTCATTATTATTTTATTTGGTATTTATCCTCCAAACCCATAAGAAGTGTGACTCCCATCTCATTAATGCGTTGGTCCACATGGTCATCACAAATTAACTTCTCAAATTTCTAATGTCAACTAAGTAAAATGAAATAATACTTAACAAAATATAAAAGGGGTTATAAGTCCAAAATTTGGGGTATTACAAAGAAGAATACTCCCAATGTGGTAGGGAGGTCAACCGAGGAGCCTTTTGGTAATTCGTCGAGATTCAGCAGCGATCGCAACATCTTCACTAAATCTCAGGATCACCCGCCGGATCAGGTTCAATGTCATTGATTTCATGTTCAAGTATTTAGTATTTTCTTTGTGTATTACTTCTATGGAATGACCTGTAAAAAAAATTAGTATATTATGTTTATATCTAGTAAATAAGTATAGTATAGGCGATCCTGATTCGGCTGTGTTCTTCAATAAATTTAAATTACTTAATCTTTGAAGGACTCAGATCGAGCAAGTGTATTGAGCTCGGATGGAATTCCCTTTAACTTTATACTCTGTGAACATGAATTCATCCATTATTAAGATTTGAATGTTAAGTTGAAGATCTTAAAAGTCTGGATCGAGCGATCTTGGCTATGTTGTATCAATTTCCGGATCTAACTTAGTGTTTAAGAAAGTAAGAGCTCCCATCAAGCAGCTAGGAATTTAGTTATTGGTTGAATTATAATTTGAAAATATAATTTGGATCGATGATTATACTCTGAGAGAAGTCCTCACTTAATGTGTGGAGTTGATCACTTATCAATTCCTCTGCTTAACATTTAGAATTCAATTTCTTTAATTGGATTATTGTTACCATAAGTTGTATATCGAAGAATGAGTCACATATTACTATTGTGGGTTCATTTTTACAATGTTGCAGAATAGCTATTCTCGATTATGCTTTTATATTTGAAGATTACTTTAAACAATTTATTTCGATTCTGCCTTTATATTGAAAGGAATTATGTTTCGATCATTCACGATTAGGCATGTTTCGATTCAACTGGGAAGGGGCTGGTACTCGTGTGGCACGAGGTCCAAGGATCCAATTCCATCCGCTACTAGGGCACGAGTAAGCTGAGGTGATTTGAATTCGTGACCTCCATTTACAACATTTCCTTCATATCAAGCGAATCACCGATTGAGTTACACCCCTGCGGGCTTTTATATTTAAAAGATTTGCTTCCAAAATAAAAATCCTATTCTTATATGCATTTATATTTAAGAGGATAGTTTTAACAATCCATTTCGACTATGTTTTGTTTATATGCAAAAAGAATTACCTTTGAAGAAATTCTCTTCGGATTATGCATTATAAATAGAATTGATTATGCATTATATTCCTGAAATTTGCTTAATGATCATTGTGATTATTCCCTTACATATAAAATAATTAGTTTAATGTTTCACCCTGATTATGTGAGAATTACTGTAATGGTATATGCTTGATATAAAAGGAATTACTTTAATCTTTTAATATATATATATATAATCTCGTCTATGAGTGATCTAAACTATGCATTCAGATTACAAGTAGAGTCGTTTCAACATTTGAATGAAATTATATATATATTTATACTACTTATTTAAAAAAATAAAAATAAAAATTCCGGAACAATTATTTGACCTTTGCATCATTCTAACAACTCAAGACACAAAAAAAAAATGCCATTATTGCCTAGCGAAGTCAACTTGAAAGAATGCATTATGGACCATTTAGTTATACATTGTATGCTATCAAATGGGTGCCATGTTCCTTTATCATATATTTTTATCATATATTCATAAGGGTTAAACATATTCCCTTAAAAAAATTTCACACGTGTTAAAGAAAATAAAATAGTGAAGGTAAAAGTTCCATGCGAATACACATTTAGAATAAAGGTTAAGTGTTATATATTTTGTGAGATTTAGAAGATTATATGTTATAATCCAATGGTAGAAAAGTTCCATGCGAATATATATTTAGAATAAAGGTTAATTGTTATATATTTTATGGGAATTAAAAGATTATATGTTTATAATCTAATGGTAGTCATCTATGTTTATATGGATATGTTTATGGGCAATTCTATTAAAGTATAGTTTCAAAAAAAATAAAAAATTGTTATTACCTTTCTTTTTTAAAAGTTGGCTAATGGGATTTATAGTAATGATGAGCGTTATAATTGCCTATCCCAATAGTTCTCAAGTTTAGAAGGAATTTATTACAATGAAACCTTTTACTCTGTCACTAAAATGAAGTTCATCTGCTTTGTTCTTGTCCTTGTTGCTTCACTTAAATGGGGGTCCATCAAATGGATGTCAAGTCCACCTTTTTACATGGAGAGTTGAAAGAACAAATTCACATGGAACAACCTCTTCGATATGTTCAGAATGATTCCAACCTTGTTGGTCGCCTTAAGAAATATCTCTATGGCCTTAAGTAATCTCCTTGTGCTTGGCATGCCAAAATGGATAACTTTCTCCTTGACACTAGTTTTTCTAGATGCCATTCTGGCCCCAATGTCTATACCAAGAAATTAGGAGACCATATCACCATCCTTGTTCTTTATGTTGATGAACTTATTCTTACCAGGGATAATTTTAAGGACCCATACTTATTTAAAAGTGTAAAACCTTGGCGAATCTTACCGATTCTTAAAATTTCAACTATAAAATATTTGGCGATATTTTTCTAAAATTATTTCAATTTCTAAAGATTTTATATTTATTATATAATAATTTGGTGATTTTAAGAGTGAAAAAAGTTCACCCCATCAAAATTGGGCGAAACGGGGCTTCAAAAAATGCAAATTGGCGAATCCTTTTTTGGAAAAAAACATGGAAAAATAGCCCATGGGCTAAATTTCGCCCCTAAAATTATTCTTGATTCTTACCAGTAGTGACCATAACCTTTTAACCCATGTGAAATCCAACCTTAAGAAGAAATTTGAATTGACAGACTTAGGACACTTGCATTATTTTCTTGGCCTCCAAATCCTACAAACAAAAGAAGGAATCTTTCTTTCTTAGTCTAAGTATGCATGTGACCTTCTTCGTCGCTTTCACATGGATGATTGTAAACCAACCCCATCTCCCTTCCAGTATGGAGTCAAAATTACTGCTACTTGCACTTCACCTAAAGTAGATGCCAACTAGTATTTTCAGTTAGTTGGTAGTCTCTTGTACTTGACTCATACTCGTCCTGATATTTCCTTTGTTGTTGATCTTGTTGCTTGATGAAAGTCATTGGAAAGCAACAAAAAGGATATTACGATATATTCAAGGTACAATTCAATTTGGGGTTTATTATAGTTCAAGGGGGACTCCTTTGTTGGTTGGATTCATGAATTTAGATTGGGTTGGAGACCCTGATGATCAAAAGTCTAATGTGGGTTATGTTTTAAGTCTTGGTTCTGGACGTGCCATTTGGGATTGTAAGAAACAACAAGCTCTTTCTCTTTCTTTGACAGAATTAGAGTATTGAGGCGCAAATAATGCAAGTCAGGAAGCCTTGTGGCTTTAAAATATCCTTTTAGAGTTTGGATTTGAGTAGCAGCATTCGAATACCCTTTGGTGTGACATTCAAATTTCCATCAAGCTCACGTAAGATCCATTTCAACATCAGCACATCAAACACATTGAGCTACATATGCACTTCATAAAAAATCTTATTGATGATTGCATTCTCAAAGTTCTCTTTTGTCCTATAGATGATCAAATTGCAGACATCTCCACAAATTCTCTTATAGAAGTGAAGTTTTCTAAACTTCGATCTATGTCAGCAGTTCATGAATTTTTCATTAAGGGGGGATAGGCTCTAATTCCTCCTTCCTTCTCCTATAGTGTCACTTTTTTAAATCCTTCAATCCTATCCCAAGCTGTTCTTAAGAGAGGACGCTAGGATATTTAGACACTTAGGAGTTAGTTAAGGCCAACTTGGTATAATGTGTCTTTAGGTAAAGTGTGTTTCTTTAGTATGCATGTGTACTTATGTAATCCAACAGTCAGGATATGTTCTAAACATAGAGTGATCAGATGGTTCATCTTCACCTTGATCTTAATGGCTATTGATATGTGGCTTAACACCTAATTGGTCCATGATATCTATTTAAAGAGCACGGAGGGTCATTTTTTCGATGATCGATTGTGATAAAATCATATGTAAAATATTTTCCTTTGCATAATATATTGCCTCAAATAGCTATTTGGCTGGGGCCATGGACTATTTTCCTCTTTTAGTATTTTAACCACGTAAAACATTGGTGTGTTGATTTGTGATCTATTTTTGCGAGCGGTTGCTAAAGGTGTTCGATATTTTGGAAAGATCACGTGTTAGTTGAACAATAATGACGATTGCAATGATATTGTGAATTCACCATGCTCATTATGGTTCATATTGATGTTAATGCATTTGTTTTTGAGTTGCGATCAATTTTGAGGCAAAAAATGAAACATAGGTTTTTTATTGAAAGGGTTTATGTTAAAAGAATTATTTTGACCCCAATTGTAGTAGTCTCTCTAAGACTTCCATGTTCCAAAAGTAACCTAGTGATTATTTCCAAGCACACACCATTCACATACACTGTTAGGGGGCAAAACCATAGGTAGTCAATTAACCATATTAAACTTCACCATCGATTTCATACTTTGAAAACTCATATACCTAAGCCTTGCATGCCAAATTCTACTTCAGTTATCGATCCTAGACCCTACTTAGGGAAATGAGAAAATTTTTTATATGGTTTGTCCTTAGGGTTTGAAATACCCTAAAAAGGAATAATAAAGTCATAGTTAATTCCTTCAGAACAAACCTATCTAGCTAGAATTATATCTTCTTTCCAATTTGGGTTAGCTAGGGTACATACAAGAAATTGACACTCAAGCTTGGTACACGATACACTTCAATGATCACACCACTCTAACACTGGATCCTACCACAGCTAGAAATAGAAATATCATTATCATATGCAACAAATATTTCTTCTTCTATAGCTTAGTTAATGAAGGAAAGAGATAAATGCCCTTAGCCATAAATGATGGGTACAACAAGAGTCAACTATGCACTCACTTTTAGAATTGTGAGCATGTAATATTTGAGAATTACTAATCGAGAAAGTATATTTATCTCTCTTACTTTTAAAAGTCCAAGCTACATGTTGGTAGGTTGACTAGTCGACACCACACCTTCAAACTTCTTGACCTTATCCTCAACTATGATCTTTAGCCTTCTTCCAACAAGTCTTCTAGACATGTCTTATCTTTCCAAAATATTCACATGTTTTCTTGTTCTTACCATTCTTAATTGATGTATGATCCACATGCTTCTTCCTATCAATTTGGTTGACGTAATCCCGTTCTTTCTCCTAATTGTATTCTTGACCTTTTTCTCTATACTTCTATCAACCTTCTCCCTTGAGTATAGGGGCTTGTTTCCCTAGTTTACCTTCATGAAGCAACTTTTCTTGTGTCCTAATTAACAAACCAAATAAATATTAAAAGGAAGAATCATTATTGTCTTTTTTTTGGGAACCCCAACTAGCATATAATATCATGCAAAATACATCACATGTTGTCCTCCAATTCATCAAGATTAGTTCTATAAACTAACCATCTTTCATTCGAAAATCCTTTCCAAATTCACCCAATTTCAAATATATATCTTTCATGTGAAACAAATAATCTTCAATATTGTTAAAGGAGAGAGGATTAAGAGAGATCAACTCTTTTTTAATATAGATAACATGACCCCCAAAATTCTTATCAAACACCTTTAGTAGACGTGGGCCAACTAGTCGAATACCTAGTCAACCTCTCTAGTCAACTCTTCAGTCGATCTTTAATTGTCCATTGATTGTCTCCATAATAATTCTAGGTGAGATAAACCAATTGTTCCAACATATCAAGATATGAGAATTGTGTTGAGAAGCACTTTCTACAATCCAATATGAGGGAGAAGTGTATAATAGTGCTCAATGTGGCTCACACATGACACTTTAATAAAATAATAAAATATTAAAGTAAATAAAATTTTTCCAATGTTAGCCTTAACCTAAAGTTAAAGTCCAAAAAGATATATATTCCAATTAATTAAAACTAAAAAAAGTAATGAAACTTGGATAATTCTTGCTTAAGTGATTTGGAAGTTGAGACATCATTAAACCAAAGATTTACATATGAGAAAGGTGCAAACCTTCTTTATAATGCAAAATTTGAGAAAAAATTTACACCTCCAGAGATTTGATTCCTCACAACACTTCATATATTCAAACTTAAAATGAATATTGACTAAATACATAAAATATTTTAATTTCCAAAATATTTTAATTTCCAAGTAAAAGCCAATTTCCTACTTAAATTATTCATCCTTAAATGACTACATATTAGAAACCCCTTGGCCTCAATGGGGTCTGATGGTGATGGGTAACTTACAGCACAGTTAAAATCTGCTTACCTCACAAAGGTGGTAAATAGTATGAATAGTAGAGCTTTCAACCAAAGTGACACGGAGGACTTCACGTGAAGATCTTGTGGGTGGTCTCCGCCCATTGGCCAGAACTCACATAAATGCTGACGTGGATTATCGAAACTAGGTGGAGAGTACGACGTCACACCACCGTAGGGAGCCGAAAAGTAACGGGACAAAAAACAGGTCGACATGTTGAGAGTAAGTGGGCACGTTACTCTGTCGGCTGCTGCACAAACAAGACAGTCCCCGTAATCATTGCCACACTGGGCCCCACCGCTGGCTACAGATCTCCCTAATTCCGAATGAAACGGTTTCCAATAAGCTCTTGTTTCTGGCCAGTGGCCCCTCCTAAATTAAGTGCCCCGCTGCCATTTTTGGCAGCTTCATCAAATTTAAAATTGCGAACTAAGCAATAGCATCATTCATGGTTAATAAATCCATTCACATTGTTGGAATCACAGGGTGGATAAATTTTTTTCTACATTACATCATCATCATAATAACAAGGATGTGGTTTTCTTATAAAAAGGATTTTTTTTTGATAGGTGACCAAGGTTTAATTTTGGTGAGGGTGTATGGCCCTTGGGGTTGGCATGCAGAGTTTAGAGGCAGTGGTTAAATATTGGAGGTTTGCATTGCACTACTTATACACATATGAGTGGATCAAAGTCCATCTTCTTGTAGGGAACATTTTAGGGGCGAAATTTAGTCCATATGCTAGTTTTTGTCTTGTTTTCCCAAAAACATATCCACCAATTTCCATTTTTTCTAATTCGCCCAAACTCCATGGGATAATTTTTTTTACTTTAAAAATCCATAAACTTTATAAAAACCCTTATAAATTTGAATATTTTTATAATTATATGGGAACTAAGGAAAGTTTTAGGGGCAAAATTTAGTCCATGGGCTATTTTTCAACATTTTTTTCTTCCTCTAAAATGAGATTCGCCAATTTTCTTTTTTTTCAAAAGTGATTCACCCAAATTCCATGGGATAATTTTTTTTACTCTAAAACTTACCAAAATTATCCAAAAACTATATAAAGTCCTTAGAAATTTGAATTGCCAAACATTTTATGGTTGCAATTTTAAGAAATAGCAAGATTCGCCAAGGTTTTTACACTTTGAGAAAATTATGGATCCTTAAAATTTTCCTTGATCGCCAAATATTTTATGGTTGGAAATTTAAGAGTTAATAAGATTCGCCAAGGTTTTTAGACTTTAAGAAAATTATGGATCCTTAAAACTTTCCCTGCCCTCTCGTCATCTTTAAGACTAGAGACTAATTGTTATGGCTACACCAAATTTTTTTGGGTATGGTTGGTGTAAGGGGGTCACCATTAAACTCGAAGGATATTAAAAAAAAACTATGAGCGAGGTCTTGGGACAACCTCAAACAATCAAGTAGAGGCATTGTCTCTTCTTCAGAGATTAACACTCACCCATTCAAATAGAACAACCGCTCTCATATTCATTGGGGGATCAACTCTCATTATTAGGTTTATGCACTCATCAAAAGCGCCTTCAGATAGCATTCTTGCTCGTCTCTTATCTAGAATTAATAAAGAAAAAGACAATTTCATCGCTGTTTAGTTTTACCATGTCCTAAAAACCAACAATTGTGAATAAGATCACCATGCTAATAACACTTCAAGCTTGAAATTAGATGAACTAAAAAAGAATGGGGTCATATTACATTTCCACAGTCCATAGATTTGTTATGGGATCCAAGTGCATTATTACTAAGTGTCACTCAATCAAATGCCCAAATCAATCAAGGTTTGTATAACATCAAACCATGCCATATGTGATTAGTAAGACTTGCACGAACTTGCTCATGCCATTATTAACTTTGATTTGGTATATTGAATAAATGACAATTATTGCATGGGATAAAGTTGGAATCATTCATTTCAAGAACTTTGGGTTTGGAGCATTCTTTCCAAGTATGCTCTTTGTGCTCTTCTGGCAAAATCAACCTTGAGAAATTCTTCTAAGTTCGATTCTATGTTTTTAGTTCATTGGGCCTTTGCAACTTGATTGGTAATAACCTTGGATTGGAGGATGGTATGTTAGTAACCCCTTGTTTTTGCTTTGTAGGCATTTGAATTTTATGGTATCTCTCATCAATTGGGCATTTCATACCACCCTCTTTGTTGAACTTTTAAGTCTTTGTAGTCTAGTGGATATTCTTACATTAGCATTAGAACATGATTACAAGCATTTCTCAAGTATCCAAGTATTCTTTGTCATTGGTCTGTGTTTCCCTAGTGCATTTATCCTTTAAATTAGCTTTTAGTGTGAATTCTTTGTTTGTAGTAGCTATGTGGGTCTATGTAGCCTAGTTGGAATTAGTATTGGGTCGGAGGACTATAGTCCCTTGTCCACACACAATGGGCACTTAAATTTTATGTTATTGCCTTTCAATTGGGCACAATGGTGTTTGGGTAGTAGTACCCAGGTGTATCAAGCCACCCATCTAGTGGAATTATTGAGTCTCAATAGTTTGGTGGAAATAACCATAGTGGTGACAAGCTTGCCTTCCACTCCTAAAGAAAATATGCCTTTATATCAATAGGTTGGGGAATGCCTTAAATTTGGCTGTACATGATAGTTTGAATTCTCGCCTTGGTTTATCATACTCATGGAAATACCTTGGTGACATATTTCTTGGTTTTGGGAATATGGATTGCCCAGGCCGCATGGAAAATTTGAGCAAAGATATTTAAGACATTCCTAGGGTTATAAGGCATCGTAAGTACCTTTTCCACTACAAAATGACATCTATCTTCATTCATGATAAACGTTCATGGTGACGAACATACTTTCACCTCTCAAAGCACCTCAATATTGAAGATTTTAGTATACCAAAAGTGTTAAATAGAAATTTAAGGTAGAAACCTCAATGTCAAGGAATATGTTATGCAAACTTAGTAAAACAAACTGCTCCTTCGTGTGAAATTCTAAGTCACAACAGATCATAGAGATGAGAATGCCTCACAGTGAAAGAATGAGCAGAGAAGGACAATTACAGTGAAAAGAGTAGTAAAATTAATCGGACATTGGAACTCAGATGGAAGAAAAAATGTGTAACATTATCCATTAATCAATACAGTCCACAAATATGTTACAATAGAGAGAATTCGAATATCCTAGGAGAATTCGAGTGTCAATCTATTTAGCATATGAATTGCCACCACTAGAGTGCTCCGAAAGTCCCAAACTCAACTCAATTGAACCAAAACTCAATTAACAGAAGACACGGTCAGTTAACTGACCAAGGAGGGTGCATTAGTGAGATCTACATGCAAAGTAGGTGAAAAATGGCGCATTAGATCACAATCAGTAATGATTGGAGCTAAAACCCCAGTAGAGTTCAGGAACTCAGGTGGACTAAACTAGAACACATAGTGGGCTCCTAAAATGTATGGAACTGACTCTGGTGGGCCTAAAATCATGCATGCAAGGCACATTAAGTGGCTAATGGGTCCTAGATGACATATGCACACCACTAGGGGGAAAATGACATCATCAACTACTAGGAAAAATAAAATAATGCTAAGTAGGACAAGGATGGAGTATTAATTATCCTAACACCCCCCCCTTAATCCAAACTTGTACATCCTAGGCCCTGGTTACTAAGACCAAAGGTCACCCATACAATCAAATAAATGATAAAAAGAACTGTTCATGAAACTAAGGAAATGGGGAAAAACCTCATGGGAAAAACACCCCCCCTCAAAAAGGAACAACAGGGAACTCCGGCAACTTTCACACCAAGTAGAGATCTGAGATAGGAAAATCTCTTCCGAGTGAAAAATTTTGTGAAAATGTCTGCAATCATCTCCTCTGTAGGAAAATATTGCAGTGAGATGGTCTTGTTATGCACTAGCTCCCTGATGTAGTGCATGTGAACCTCAATATGTTTGGTCCTTTGCTTCTGAACTGAATCACTAAAGATCCGTATGGAACTTTGGTTATCATAGAAAAGGTCTATTGAAGGAGAAGTGTGAATTCCAAACTATGTCAAGATCCCATGTAACCAAACTGCCTGAATATCTGCATTCACAGCCCCTCTGTACTCTGCTTCTGCTGAAGAAAGTGCGAGTGTTGCTTGCTTCTTACTTGACCAGTAGATTGGTCTTGATCCCAACATGAATACATACCTTGAAGTAGATTTTCTATCAATGTTGTCTCCAACCCAATCCGAGTCAGTAAAACCAACCAGATCTAATTGAGCACCAACATAATGATGTATACCAAACTGTCTCGTAGCTTGCACATAGTGCAAGATCCTCTTTGCTTCCTTCCAATGCAGCTCATGTGGATCCTGCATGTAACTAGCCATAACACCAAAAACATATGATAGATATGGTCTCGAATGTGTCAAGTGCAACAAGCTACCAATCAACTATCTATAAAGAGTGCTATCAACCAAAGGAGTAGAACCAACTTCTTCTAATATGATGCCATATTGGAAAGGAAAGGTTGCAGCTTTGCAATCAGTCATGTGGAACTTTTGGATTAAGTCATATGCATACCTAGACTCTGAAATCACGATCCCTGAAGCATTTTGAGTTACTTCAAGGCCAATAAACTATTTCAACAACCTGAGATCTGTCATGGAGAAGGATTTATTCAAAGCATACTTGATGTTATTCAACCTAGTAGATGAACCACCGGTGATGATAAAGTCATCCACATACAAAAAAATCAACAGCAGGAAACCTCCCTTTTGCTGCATGTAGACATTGCAGTTAGATTTGCATCTTTTGAACTTCTGTGAAAACAAGAATTCCATCTTGGCATACCATGCCCTTGGGGCTTGTTTGAGCCCATACAATGATATCCTCAATCTGCATACCAAGGTTGGATCATCAGTGTACCCCTCAGTCTTTTTCATATAGATCTGTTCTTCTAAGTCACCAAGCAGGAAGGCACTCTTCACATCCATGTGATGTACCTCCCATAGTTTTGAACTTGCAATGGCCAAAACAAGTCTCACTAAATCCATTCTTTCTAAAGGAGTGAATGTCTCATTGTAGTCCAAACCTTGAACTTGTGAGTACCCTTTTGAAACCAACCGAGTCTTGTACTTAGTTGTAGATCCATCATATGCAAGCTTTGTTTTGTAGATCCATTTGCAATGAACTAGCTTTCTCCCTGGGGGAAGAGAAAGAAGATCCATGTCTCATTGTTCTACATTGACTCATATTCTTCATCCATGGTTTCCTTCCATCTTGGATCATGGAAATCCTCTCTGAAAGACTATGGATCAGACCCTACCATCATGTAGCACCACTTAGGGATAAGTCACGATCTGTATGACATAGTGAAAGTTTTGCATCTCGATGCTGATTTAGATATGGATCTTGTCGAACTTTATACTCAATATCAAGATTTGATTCAACTTGGTACTCATCTTCAGAATATGAATCTGGATCATTAGGAGAGACATCATTTTGATAAGGTGCAAGTGAAGTAGGCAGAGAATATGGCATAAAATGTGAGAATTCATATGCCTTTTAGGCACGGTTTGCAACACCTTTCGCTGTCAACTTCCCATATGAGATATCTACAATCTCAACTGTGTCAGGACCAAAGACAACTTTCTTAGGTGAACTTGTGTGTGTCATTTGATAAACAAATAACAAATTTGTTTTCAAGGAAAGCACATACATAACATCTTTGAACTTTACATGCTTCAGTTGTATTGTGCCCTTCCCTTCAGCAGATATTTGAGAATCATATCCCATGTGAATACTCAGACCATCGGTAATATCTAGAGAAGAAAATGATTCTTTGGGGGAAACCATGTGGTTAGAGGCACCATACTCAATAAGGAAGGCTTGTGATTGTGAGAATCTAGCCTTTAGTGCATGGCATCTCTCATGATCATCTGTCTCACTTCCAGAATTAGTCTTCCTTGCGCCTTCTTGGAGGGAAATGTTGTGTTGTTCAAGAAGTTTGGTCATTTGATGTATCTTCTTCTTCATGCAACATCTTTCTGGGTGGTTTCCTTTCTTACAATAGGAACACTTGGTATTTTCAAACCCATTTTGCTTATCCTTCTTGGAGTTGGGGGCTCCTTCCGATGGATTAGACTTTGGATTCTACTTGGTCTCAAATTTCTTCTTCTCTTTACCCTTGTTCTTCCTTTTGTAATTCGCACTTTTTGACTCTCCAACCACAAGAGCTTGATTTTTGGAGGCCTTCAAGGCGCCCATCTGAATTAATTTGTCTTGTTCTTGGATGAGCGATTCAGTGAATGCATATAGATAAGGCATTTTCCAGTTGGGGATTGACAATATCCCTGAATGGAAGGTAGAAGCAAATATATAAAGCTCCAGACCAATTTTTCTTAGAATGAATAGCACCAACTGCTCATCCTTCTTCTCAATTCCAAATTGTTTGCATTGCATGAACAAGGATTTGAATTTAAAGAATACTTTTTGTATGGTTTCGAAATTGCTGGGTTGAAGATCAATTAACTCATTCTCCAGAATATGGCCCCTCAGCTCATCTTGCTTATCGAAGAGGGTCTCAAGCTTCAACCAAACCTCTCTTGGAGTCATCAATCCATCAAGGTGGAAGAGAAAATCTCTAGAAATATGAATACACATGAAACAAAACACTTCATCTAATCTGTTTAGATACTTGGCCTTTTCAACAGCTGCCTGAGGTTTGACCTCCTTGCCCATTGTGACCATGTACAAACTTTTTTTTTGCAACACCATCTGCATATTGGCCCTCCAATCAAGATAATTGAAGGGCGTTAGGATTCGTGGCGACAAGGGAGCATTCGAATTATCCATTGAAACTGCTGGAGCGAATACAAACTGAAAACAGTTTCTACTGTTGCACTGAAAACCTTCAATATCTTGCAAAAAAACTCTCAATTTTGGAGATAAACTACTACTGAGCACTGCTTTAGGACAATAGGCACATTTTTTGGATCCTTCAAACTTGGCTAGACCTCAAAGGATTTCTCCAATGAACTCAATGCAATGGCACCAGGATTTGTTGTGGAAATCCAGAGGCTTCCAGTGCACTACTGAAAACATCTTCTCAACCTACGCTCTTTGATCTCTCATACCATGTGAAATTCTAAGTCACATCATATCATAGAGTTGAGAATACCTCACAGTGAAAGAATGAGCAGAGAAGGTGAATTACAGTGAAAATTGCAATGAAAAGAGCAGTAAAATTAATCAGACATTGGAACTCAGATGGAAGCAGAAATGTGTAACATTATCCATTAATCAGTATAGTCCACAAATATGTTACAATAGAGAGACTTTGAATATCCTAGGATAATTCGAGTCTCAGTCTGTCTAGCATAGGAATTGTCACCACTAGAGTGTTGTGGAAGTCCCAAACTCAACTCAATTGAACCAAACCTCAAATAATTGGAGAAATTGTCTGTTAATTGACCAAGGAGGGCGCATTAGTGGGTTATGCATGCAAAGTAGGTGAAAAAGGGTGCATTAGATCACAATCAGTGGTGATCGGAGCTAAAACCCCTAGTAGAGTTTAGGAACTTAGGTGGATTGAACTAAAACATAGAGTAGGCTCGTAAAATGTAGGGAACTGACTCTGGTGGTCCTCAAATCATGCATGCATGGTGCATTAGGTGGCTAATGGGTCCTATATGACATATGCACACCACTAGGGGTAAAATGACATCATCAACTAATAGGAAAAAAAATAATGCTAAGTAGGACAAGGATGGCGTATTAATTATCCTAACACTTAGCATCCAACCCAATAAATTCTATGGATTATACTCCTAGAGATATCCAAGAGGAAGACACGGTTAGTCAAAAGAGGATGACATGGCATTGGATAGACAAGTAAATTAGGTATCATCTCCTAGTCAAGATGAAGCTTTTAGCAAGCATTTTTTTCCATAAAACGTTTTATTGTATGTTATGCAAATTTAGTTTGATCTTAGGTGTTTTTTATAACCTTTCTACTTGTAGATACTTTAAAAAATAATCTACAAAGGATGGAATGGATATTATTGTCATCGTCTTGAAATTTGGTTTTTATTTATTTTTTCCAAAATAGACATTCTCAATTTTATATTTTTTCATGCTAGAAAACTTAATTGCAACGTACAAAATATAATTGTTTATGTTTAAAAAAAAAGACATGTTCCTCTTGATTGAAGTTTTATGTGTGCTACAAGGGCCTTTTCCCACATTTGCATGAGGGAAATTGAGCATAGAGGTGTGCCTCCTCTCTACATCTATGTAGCCTAAGCATAATTTAACTAGACATATTGTGAAGCATTTTTAGAGCAAAGACCTTATATTGGTGATATCAACAAGCTTAAACTAGACATCTCATGGAGGTTTTTTTGAGCAAAGATCTTGTATTAATAACCTCATTAAAATCAAATATAGAGAATCTCCTTACTTTAACCAACAATTTAACTTATCTCTAGTTTACATCGTGGATTAATCGACTATTACATGCCTTTGTGCAAAGCCCATTCACATTTTTATTCTGAGCTTACCTATGCATGGACTCTTAGTGATCGATTCATATCGCTTTGTGAGCCAAAGATTTATTAATAAGATTTGATTTTCGTGAAACAAATCACATATATAAATACTCCAAAATTTAACCTAGGAAAAATCTTTATGCCTACCACGTGGACCAATTAGGTGGTTTTAGATGATATTGCTGAACTTTTCTATTAATCCGCGTCAAAATTTTTGTTGTATGAGTAATTGTAGGTTTATACTTTGGAAAATGATTTATTGAAGACAATGGCTATGCACTATCATAACTAACCATTCATGTTTAATTAATGCACTAACAAAATCATCAATATTTAGAAATAAAGAGATGATTGTGATTGTAGGTTGAATGTTTCATGGGAAAATAATGAAGAAGGTTGTTGTGACTATTCACTAGGGATGGCAGTGGCAGGTAGCTAAGGCGGTGGTTGTGGTGGGTGTGTATGTTTGTTTCTAGCAAGATTTATTGTGTGCATTCCTAGCTTGACTACTGCCACTGCTTAACGGTTGAAGTGAGATCAAGCAAGTTTCATAAGCTTTGATTCATATATCCACACCTTTGGATATGTTAATAGAGGCACATCTATCTAGAGCCCCTGGATATGTGAACAAATGTATCATTGATCTTCAATATTCCCCTCTTTCCACGAATGGGCATGCTAATGATTCTCGTGAAGGCTCACATTGTCCTTGGGTAGTTGTCTTGTTTTTCTTTGCAAAATTCATTGAATTTATAGAAGTTAAGGACTTCTTAAAGATTTTATAATTCCACATTTCCATGTTTCATTTGCACACAACTATGTGTTTCTTGAAGTTGAAGGAGGATTTTTTAAAGCTTATTTCCATAAGCTAGAAGCATGATTCTTTATAGGTATGTAAAATTTACAAAGTAATGGAAATTGTAGGGTTTTATCATTCATTTTGCAGTTGTTAGAAGATGATAATTATGTAGCCTAAAAATAAATTGAAGTTCAAGGCTGGGAAATTGTTGAGTACCTACAAATTATTTTCCTGCAAATATATATTATTGTTTCTTTGTCAATTGCTTTGGAAATTCTGAGATGATCCCAGTTCCTGGAGATGACTGGCATAATTAACGTGTCAATACTTAACTCTGAGTTCATATATGGAATTCCTATTATTAAGCTAACAAAGGTTGTTTTCTATCCCTGGAAGAATTACCTTCCTTATATAACAAGGACGATTGTCCTTGGGTGTGCTGTGCTTCAAAAACTTATTATGTAGATTGTAATAATCATCTCTGAAAAGATCCCCAAACTGTGTGTGGTTTACCTCATTGCATTGAAGAACTATGGTTAATTATGTTTTTTCCCTCAAGTACCATGTTTATGGATTGCAAACACACTTGAATGCAATATTACAATACAAGTTCAAAAACGAATGCACTTTTGTTGAACATCGATACAACATGTAAAATAGACAATTCTCCTGGATAAGGAAATTGAAAAATAGACAATTTTCCTGTATAAAAAAATCAAGGTTACATTGCAATAGTATAGAAAATAAAAATAAAAATGGAATTTGGTAAATCATATATGTTTTTATAGCCGATAAGTAAACTCATACAAGAAAACCTCATCTCCCTTTATCCAAGAAAATCTCATCTCCCTTTATCATTCTTCCCACCTAGAGCATTTGGAAGGCACTCTATCACCACAATATGTTTTAGTACTCCTTGTGCTTTAAATATATAAATAATGCCCCTTAAAAATGAACAACATATATGAATGAAAGATTCATTAAATGTCGGTAAAAGTATGATGAGGACCACTATTTTTTCAATTGGAAACAATTATATTTATCAAAATATAACACACAATGTCCTTGCTTGAAAGGAATTACATTTGTTAAATAAGAATGCAATTTACTAGTTTATTGAACTGCAAATCATGTGATAGAAGACTTTTTTTCAATGTTTCATCTGCATTTTTCACAATGTTTCCATTTTTTTTTCTCTTTGGCGAGCTTAAATATCATCAAATAATCTTTTTGTTTCTCCGAAGGAGATAGTTTCTCCATGTTACAAGAATCCTATCTTGCATGCCATGGAACACTACATTGAGCACAAAATAACCTTTTGCATTCAGAACATTCTGACTCTTTAATAATTACAAGATTAGTTTCCCTAGTAAAAACTGGGAATCCCCTCTGCAATCCTTAAACAGACAATAGAACCTTTGAAAAATGGGAATCCCCTCTTCTGATAATGTGAGACACCATTCCTCTAGGGTATGTTTGGGAAGGATAAATTGATAGATGAAAGCATTGTATAGTCAAATTAGAATAATATGGGAGGGGAAATTGGATGGGATGTAATTGTATTATATTTTGTCCAGTCCAATCCTATTGTCGTTGTGTTGAATTTATAGGAAAGCAATGTAATAAAGTATCTAATATTATCTATGAATGCACCAACATAGAAGCATATATATACACCGAAAAAGAATGTAGAGTCTTGAAGCACTTACCTATTTTTTCATATACTTCCCAACAAATGACTGGACCTGTAATTTGCTCAAAATCCAAATGTCACAGACTGAATGAATCGAGCAACATTTAACGACCGTGTAAGCTTTGCAATGGACTTTCAGTGTGTTGGGCCATTGATATATGTGACCCACTATGTCAGTTTCCTCCTGATCAGGATGTTGGAAGGAAGAAGGCGCTTGTCCATGGGATACCCTCCATATAATCCACTATTAACATAGTTGGCATATCTCGAAAGATCAATTACCTTCCAAATTATTCCCATGCAACAACAAACATGACATGGAGCGTTGTAGTGCAAGGTGGAGTGTTGCAGTGTAATGTGGAGCATTGCGGTGTAAAATATTTGATGGAGTGACAAGTGTGAGTAGTACAACTACACATGAATTGTGTTGGGGGCATGACCACAATAAAACCACAAATGGTGGGACTAAGGTAGAAATTTTTTGAATTTTAATTGAATGGTCAAAGAACCATTTTCCTTCCATTGAAATGAAAGGAATTAATGGAGAGAATGAACGAGAATAGGCGAATTTCCCGTACCTGTTTGTGTACACTCAGGTATAACCACTACCTAACCTAAAATGTTGGGGGCCAACCTAGCTGGATACATTATTATGGGGATCTGATCATTGCACCATTAGGGAGAGGTGGAAGAGGAGGATGGGTCCCTTGATATATATCTACATATGCTCTCTTTTTGTTCGACCTAGTACACAATCCATTTTATGGAAATTACACCAACAAGTTATTCCAATCAAAACGAAATTCCTGAAACGAACATGTTAGAATAAATGCAATATTGAAAGAATTTGGAACATTTATTTATTGTCGATCTCCTTGGCTGATTGCTTTCTTTGAATGACCTTCCATCGAAAATTCATGAGTGAAGTGGTATTAATGAGACTTGGTTCGGGTTTCCTCCCAACTTCACACTATTTCAATAGCTTCCACTCTATACATTTAAAGGAAGGCACATTCTTAGGGAGAGGAAATACTATTGATTTTTGTGCGTGCACACCGAACACTCACCCAATAGTTACACATCCTTTCAACTACTAATAAAATTCATCTTCCACTTCTTCTTTAATTCATTGCCAATTAAATTCTTATGTACATGAATTACATATCTACAAAATTACTCTCACCCTCACACCAAAAAGAATGGTAACATCTGAAGATCAAGATCAGATACCTAAGGAGGACTATTTTAAATATATGAATCAAGATAAACCAATAAGTAGTCCATTGAACTACCCTCCTTTTGAAACCCTGGCCATTTATATATATATAGTCAAATCAATTTGGATATTGTATATGGGGTTCAATTCCCACTATAATATATGATATATTTATATGGTTCAATGCCCACTCAGAATCACAGGTTCAATGCTCACTAAGATAAGAATCTGGGGGATAGGTTCATCATCGCAATTCCCACTTGGATAGGTACCATCCTTGTGTTGGGTGGGGCAGGTTTTGTGGGTGCCATATTGTCTGAATTCAATGCGGGAGGGCCTGTGGAGCTAAAGGAAGATGCTCATGCAGATAAGTATTTGGTTTATCTTGCATCTTCTTGGTTATTTAATGTGAATATACGTGTGTATATGTTTCGGCTATGGTTTGAAACTCTTGTTAAGAGATGAATCCTATGAAAATGGATTTGACATGTGAATTGACTCAATGTTTGAGTGTAGGTATTGCTGGATGCAAGGACCTTGAAGGCATCTTAAGGATGCAATGGTCATGTGGTTGTCCTAAAAGGATTAGTATGAGCAACTAAAGATTGGAAAGAGATCCAATGGACGTTGATGGAGAGAAAGAAAGGCATTTCAGATGCAGCTGAAAAGAAGGACATGGAACCTTGCTAAAAATAAAGAGAACACCGAGGACGGTGTTATTCCAAGGGGGGGATTGTAATATCTTGATTTCGACCCCATTGCATTAAAAATGTAAATGATGTAATATTGTTATAAAATCGTGGTGAGGAGCTCAAGGCCAAAGCCCCACCATTGATTTAGTGTTAAAATTGATGCATATGGTTTGTGTGCTATCCAGGCACAATAGAAATTGTAAATATCATGTAAATATGCATTTTAATAAAACACCCACAACTAGCTATGCAATGCAATGTAAAGATGGGGGCATGATTTTTACAAGGAATTGGGAGGGAAATATTCAAACCCTTGAACCAATCAAGTCAATCCAAGGTCAATGAGATAACCCATGAACCCTCAACTACCCATGTTGAATTTTGTACCCAATCATTTATTTCTCCCGAGAGTTGGTTGAGGTAGTTAATGCTTTGGGGAATGGAGAGGTATGGCTGTCCAAATTCGGGTATGGGCACGCCACCATTTATGGAAAAACATGTTTTGTCTTCTTAGGAAAGAAAAGAGCCACGAATTTGCTCCCCAAGCCCTTATCCATCAAGCAGTTGGACTCTCTCACGTAGTTCTAGCCGGTGGGGCATTTTCCCTCCACGTTTTTCCTTTGTTTCCTTGTTTTCTAGTTGTGAAGAGGGTGATTTTGGTGTTGCAAAGTGACTTGGAGGAAGGGAGCTCAATTTGGGGTTTCATAGAGGCCGCTTTTAGCCATTCGAATGCTCACATACATGTGGGGAAAAACATTTTCTTCCCTGTGGTCGGTTTTCCTTCCCCACAATTCATTTTGGGTGTGCCACGAATTGGATGAACCACTGGGAATCATGTTTTGTAAATCCCATTGTTAGCACTCAAAATGATCCTTAAGGTTGTGGGAAAGGACACTTTGAGGTAAGCTGTAACAACCCTCATATACAAATATAGGGAATATTTAATATAATAAATATAATGTAATATAATATAATAAAAAGAAACAAGAAAAAGAAGTAACGGAAAGCAAATTTTGCATAAAGAAATAAATTAAATAAGAAATTAAGAAATTGGGAGAAGGAGTGAAGAGAAGGGGTCTTTTTCTTTGCTTGTCTTTGGCCATCTTGGAAGAGGAGCTCTGGAGGACAAGAAAGCAAGATAGCACTGGCATAGGGTTAATCGTTGGGGTCTCGGGGGCCTCAGCCTTTGGCTGGGGGTTGGTTGGGTGGAGAGTCGTCCCCCCACCTTCAGTTGCACTATGGGAGCTGTCAAGGTAATGGTAGCTCCTAGGTCATCCAACCAGGTATGATTTTCATAGCATATTTTCCCTTATATTGTTGATTAGATACACTCTGTTGTTACAGATCTTTCATTGCATGATGCTTCTTGTTGTATACTAGTTTTATAGATTTACAGGATATTAGATCCATTGTATTTATCAGATTCTTGTATTGGTTCGTAGATCTGTATGCATCTTTAATATCACAATGTTATTTAGTAGGTTTTATGAGTTTTAGGGTTCTTACATAAGCACAAAACCAAGCTTTAGGAAAGAGAGTTGGCTTCTATATTTCCAGAGAGGGATCTCTTAATGTTTGTTTATCAAGGCCAGATATATGAATTACAATTAGATCATATTGTTGTTTGGTTGAAGCAAGGTGAACGTTCATTGGGAAATGGAGTCAAAATACTTAAGATGGTAAAGGGGCAATGCTTTGCATAAGAATTCTTATTAGAGGTAGGGTAGTTACTCATTTACAGTAAAAAAGCTGTTTGTTTGGTGATAGGGAAGAAAATAAGAACTATCCATTAACACAGAGCATTATAAGATGAATTCTGCATTAACTTTAGTAGAAAAGGTTTGTGGATGCTTGGAATCAAAGAAACATAGCATAAACATATGAATTCTGCCTCAATATACACTTATCCAAACATGAAAAGAAAACAATATGGCATAGATAACAAGGAAACATTCACATGAAGAAAACGAGATACAGACTGTAAAACAAACAACACAAGAATCTTTACTTCAAATCACTTGCTCGGCTCTACCCTTTTATTAAAGAAGTATATCAAATTTACATAACACAAGGACTCACGGGTTCCAACCAAAAACCCTTTACTCTCCATTACATATGAATATATATAGGTATCTTCAGCCCTGAGGCTCGACTCACCCTAACAGAAAGTTGTTACTACTTGAGATGACACCTATACAGATAGTTTCATCCTCTTCGAGAATTAGTTACAACAAAAACAACAAATGCTGACAAGTAGGCTTAACGGCCTTTACAAGTGCCCTCGAGCATTTACTAGCTAGTAACAAACTGTAGTAAATAAAAAAATCCTTGGTAAATACTTTCTTAGGATGCAAGTCTTCATGATCCTCGAATATTTATGGATGCAATGTCAAGTTGGCCTTTCCATACTTCTCAACAGTCTTCCACTGATCTGGAGCTGGAAAGTTTGACGTGGCCACCTCCTTCAACAATACTCGCATCTCTGTATGATCCTTGTATGAATAGATCCTAAGGGGTGCACAAATTTCTTTGAAGACTAAAACTAGCTCAAATTACTTCGCCAATTTATCCACCACTGTTTTGCCTCATAGTGACTGGTTCATGCTAGCAAAGTCTGTATAATCTAACTTGCACCCCATCAAACTGTTTTGATATTCTTCTTGCGTCAGCATGGTGCCATCTTCTTCCCAAAAAAGTAGGAGTTCCTTCTTGAACAAGGGATCAAACATATCCCTGAAGAATTTTACTTGATGTGCTAAAATGTCTATCCTTGCCTGAATTGTGCCGAGCTGGTGATGCTTTTTCACCACCTTCCTTGCCCAAATGATTGTAGAAAATCTGTCCTTGATGTTAGCAACCTTCAACTCATCCTCAGTTAACCCATTCAGAAACTCTATGACATTTTCAGCACACTCCACAGGCTTCTTATTCAATTTCTCCTTTATTGTTGTTATGCTTTGCTTAGCCAACTTAATTACATTTTCTTTGTCTAAAAAAAAATCAAGGTAAGGCCTTAATTTGTCCACCTCAGCAATGATGTCATCCCAAATGACCTGCTTTCCCTCCTGTAGTGAAGTTTGACCTGCAGCTTGTTTTATTAACTCGTCATATTTAACCTGCATCTCCTGCTACTTGGTTTCCCAAGCCTTCTTTTCCTGCTCTTCCTTTGACATCAGGTTTTTCAGATTTGTGTTTTGATTTTGTAACCTTTCTACTTCTAAGTCCTTTAGACTTGCTTGTGCCATATCCTTCACAATGGAGAAATCCCTAGATTCAATGGAGGAAGGAGCAGCCATGTTCTCCAATTCTTTTCACTTCTCCTGCAATTTTACTTCCAATTCCTTAGACTTAGCTTTACACTTCTTTTCGCTCTCCACCATAAGATACATATCCTTCTGCCATTACACTTCTTTCTCTTCAAACTTCAACAACTTTGCTTTATAGTCTGTTAGTTCTTTCTCCAGCTTTTCTCTCTTCTCCTCAAGCTCCATTAGCTTGCATGCTTCTACGAGCTGGGTGGAAGGAATACTCAATTTATTTTTCAATGACTGAATGGTATTATATTTCTCATCCAACAGCTTCTGAATGCTAGCACTTTTGTCTGCCTGGCCTTTAGTAACCAATATGTCATCCTGTAGCTTCTTGATTTGTGCCTTGTGGGACTTATTTTCCACTCTTTCTTGCCTGAGCTGATTTCCAACCTTGTTCTTACTGGCTTGCAGTTTGGACAATTCTAGTGTAGCCTTTAACAATTTGGCATAGATAACCTCCCTAGTTTCTTTGTGCAAGTGGATCATATCGGGAATAGGAATATCTTCCAAGTTCATTTTCAGTTCAGTGGCTTTGTTTTTGGTAGCTAAGGCCAAGTTCAAGGTGTTATGGGCATGAATTCTGCTAGCTACCAAAGATACATCTTTATTGGAAATTTGTCTCACCTCTGCATATAGCTTAGACTCCTCTGAGGCTGCTTCTGCACTCTCTTTATACTCATTCATCAACTTTGCTTTGCTTTTGTCTTGTGTGGAAGGCTCAGTAGTTGTTTTGTTGAACACATATTCCCTGACCTCGAAAGCAGGAACCTTAGCCTTCACTTGTTTCTTCTTGCTTTGACCAGTTGTCACTGGTACCAGCTGCTGCTTAGGTTCTTCTACTTTCTGCCTTTTTGAAGCTCTTTCTGTGTCTTCATATTCCACATCCATGGGATTGATGACTTCCAATTTGTTGGATCATCCAGAGCCACTAGCAAGAGGTATAGTTTCTCCAATTGTTGGGACCAAGCTAGAGGAGCTAGGCAGTGGTGATGTGGCTTTTGGTACCAGGCGGGTGGAGTCATCATGTACATTTACATCCATTTGCCCCTTGTTGGGGTATTCTAGCCAGTTGGCAATCTCTGCCATACATGCAATCTCAAAGTGTATAAATTTTTTTCTCTTACTTTCTTTTCTTCTATCTGAGATGATGTGGTGGGGTTCATAATTGATGGCTTCCTTTGTTCTGAATCCCATCTCTCTTACCATACACTCAATGGCTAGAATGGCCGCCTTACTCTTGAGGATGAATGGGCCCACATCCCATGGGAATGCAATATCTGAGGCCCACATCCCATGTTCAGTTTCCACTCTTAGCTTCTGCCTGATGAATTCCTGTGTAAATACCTTGGGGTTAAAAAAGCTGGCAGCACATAGGGTGAATGAGCAAACCCATAAAATTTGATTGTTGTGCTGTGCTTCGAGAGAAATCAGTCACCTATCCTCTTCTCACGAGAGGGTTGCAACAATTCCTTCATTTTTGTTAACACTCTAGGAAGTTTCATCTGAAATAAAACATTATAAACCTCAGACATGAGGTTGTTCATGAATTTACTGTAGTCTGTGAGCATCTCCTTTGTAAGCATCAGCTCAAGAAGCTAAAATTTCTCTTCATTAAAGGACAGGAACATTCTCAACAGATATGACTGGAATTTGAAGCTTCTAGTTTTTTAGAAGTCCACTAGTTGAGAATGGATATTCTCAGCTAGGGACTCATCAAATATAAGGCAGGAACATTGGATGGACTGATTGGGCTCATCAGAATCAAGTGGACATGTGATGAGGACAAACAATAGGATCATTAAAGGCTCAGTGACATACATATATGTATCTAGTCCTAGGAATTGGCTTAACATAGTTATAACACATTTGGACTCTTCAGTAAAGAGGCGAATTTCAACTAGGAAGGCATGGCTCTGCAATGGGACATTAGGTTGTAGGCATGCCCTGTAAAAACTCTGCTTCAATTCAGCTGGGGACAGTCTGAAATACTGGATTAGTTCTTCTTCCCTGTATTCTTTGAATTTTTGGCAGAACTCATCTGAGATTAACAGGGCTTTCCTAACAGTGAGGGGGTTGACTTGGCACAGGATCTTTGAACTGGAAGCGTCCATAATTACCCTCTCAGAGGAGGAGTAATTGGTGGCGCACCAATCGACGAACTTGGGACAGTTTAGGGTTTGGTCGACTGTAAATAAATGGAAAAATGACTGGTAAACCTTATGCACATATACATTCCGTTCCCTAATTAGCTTCAATCTATCCTTTGTTGTCTCAATGGGGCCATTTCTCAAAACTGTATCATAAACATCGACATCTTTATCTTCTAGCAATGCCTCTACTTTCTGGAGCTCAAAACCTGGGAGCTCTACCTCTCTTAGCTCAACCATTTAAATAGTTTTGTATGGGATAGAAGGCCTACCTGGTTACTGATAGCTGGTTTGAGCTCATGGCTGAGTTGTCTGCTTCTACACAGTGGTCATTTGTCGTTTTCCAGTGCAACCGAATCAAACAGTACTCAGATCCCCGTGCATTCCATTTTTATATTATTTATCCTTTCATATTATCCTTGCACCTCTAGCGATAAAGGAATTTTATGAGCCGTCCATCGTGCATGATCGATCTAGTACCGTTGATTTCTTTCCCTGCTTAGCCCCGCAGCCTTCTGCAGTTTCCATCCTTTCAAACGCTGCCTTCCTCGCACCTTCAATCTGCGAATCCAACGATGATCATTGATCTGGGTCAAATCTGCATCTCAGCCGTCCAAAGGTGCGGCCCCTACCAAGGTTCACAGATTTGGGAAGTGTAAATAACCCATGCATGTTAAATCTGTGAACTAAACCTCGATCGTCGATGCCTTTCCCCTCCAGATCTGCACCGTTGCAACATGCAATCCCTACCAAAACTATGTAGATTTGGAAAATCAATTTCCCCGCGCACTTTGAAATCACGAACAAAATGACGACCGTAGATCCTTTTTTCCAACCGTCGATTTGATTTTCAACTCGCTCGCGGGCTAGCAACACTCCACCTACGCTTAAACCCCTCCATCTTACTTTGCGAAGAGCGCTTGTGGCCGTCGATCTCCATCACCACAGATCTACTCCATCCATCCATGCCCCCATATAAACTTGAGCGGGTTTTCACGGTCCATTTTTATTGCAATGTTAAACTTAGGATTATTGAGCATTTTCATTCAGAACTTAGGGATACATGATCTGAGATCTTATTTGCAGCTTCTAGGTCGCATGACTTAAAACTCTAGGGCCTTACTCATTATTCATGGATCTGAACCCTTCCAACCCTTCAAACCAAAACTGGTGCTAACAACTGGCTCCAATTCGGGATGCTATCCTCCTTGTGAGGTAGCAAACAACCCCGCAGACCCAGTGCCTGATCCATTTGGTTGCTCTCCAAAACTTCAAACCACTGTTCCTGCTTTTATGCATATAAAAACAAAACAAAAGAAATGGATACCCCTCCAGATCTCAGGGTCTTCTCCTCGGGCTTCTAATATCTTGGTTCACCATCAGTATTGATAAAATGTAAAGAAATATATACATCTATGATACAAGGGTTACTTGTCATCCTCAGGACAAGTAATGTTTCAGAAATATTTCATTCACTGGGCCACTATTCAGCTGAGACCCATCTTGATGCTCCAAAATGAAAGAAAAGTTACACCTTTGTATGCTGCAATGATGTATGGACCCATCCACATATGGTCAAACTTTTCATGTTTGTCTTCTCTGGGAGCATCCCACTTTAAGACCAAATCATCAACCTAGAATTGCTCTTCCTTAACCTTCCTATCAAAAGTATTTTTCATTTTCTCCTGATGCATTTGTACTTTGTCTCTCAGCTCCTTCAATTCTATTATCTGATTTATTCTTCTCTGCATATGATTTGGTTCATCCTCGTGTCCCTGCAAAAATTTCATGACTGGCACTCCTAAAGATGTTGGAAAAACAACTTCAGCTCCATATACTAACTGGAATGGTGACATCCCAATTTCCCTCTTTGTGCTAATCCTATCATCCCACAAAGAAAATTTCATCTTGGTATGCCAATCCCTTTTGTTCTCCTCTAACAACTTCTTAATTATTCTTACTGGGCTTTTGTTAGAAGACTCGGCCAATCCATTCCCTTGTGGATAATAGGTAGTAGAACGGTTCAGGCATATGTGGTACTTATGGCAGAAACTTATCATTTTCTTAGATTTGAAGGTAGCTACATTATCTGTCACAATTCTCCTGGGGCACCCAAACCTTGCCAAAATGTTATTCTCTAGAAAATCCATGATTACAACATCAGTTGCTCTCCTTGTAGGAATGGCTTCAATCCATTTTGTGAAATAATCTGTTACTGTCAGAATCCATATGTGTTTACCTGAGAAATTTGGGTTGATTTCCCCAATGAAGTCTAACCCCCACTGTTGGAAGGGTGCCTCTACTGAAATTGGGTTAAGAGGAAGTGAAACCAGTTTCATCTTGCCATCAAAGATCTGACACTGATGACATGTGGTAGTCTCTTTATAAACATCAAAAAACAAAGTGGGCCAATAAAAACCAGCTCTCAGAATTTTATTTGTTGTTACCTTCCATGAGTGGTGCCCTCCACAATCTCCTTCATGAAAATCCTTCATTGTTTGTTGTGCTTCATTTTCCAACAAGCAATTCAACAATACACCACCAAGGTATTTCCAATGTAAGTATTGATTCATGATGCAAAACTTTGTAGCCTTTATCTTTACAGATCTAGCTCTTGTTTTACTCAATACTGCAGGAGCTTATAGATTCTACAATACATACACAATATCAGTGTACCATAGAGACATAGAAAAATCTGGCATTACCTGCAGCCCCGTGTCTAGCTGATTTGAAAGACTGGTCAAGAAGTTGAACTGTAAAGATTTACAATTAGCCGTAGTCATCATTTTGGTTAGCCCTTGTCCCTTAATCAACTTGGTAGGCTTGTTTTCAAGATCATACTCCAACAATACCGCAATCCATTTTGCACTCTTCCCTTCTGGATCTGGTTGGGTAAGAATGCTCTTTACTGCATTATTGGGAACGTGTGCAACAATGTGTGAATGGATAATGTATGCCCTGAAATCTTTCAAATATTTCACCAAAGCATATGCCTGCATTTCCATGATATCATATTTCAATTCTCCCTCTCTCATACCCTGCTGAAAAATGCTATAGGATGCTCAACATTTTGGTTATTCTTTTGCAACATGACTCTTGCTATAGTATGCTCAGATGCATAAGAAAAAACTAGGAAATCTCTAGTAAAATCTGGACTTGCCAAGATTGGAGCTTCAATGATGGCCCTTTTAATACCCCTGAATGATTCCCTAACATCTTTTGTCCATTTTATCTGATTCTCCTTCTTCAACATGTTAGTAATATTCCTCAATATATCTACAAAGATGGGAATGAATCTCCTCGGGAAACCTACCTGTCCAATAAAGGACTGCACCTCCTTCTTGCTCGTAGGCTCTTCCACCTTTAAAATTTCCTTAACCCTTTCTAGATCAATCTTAATACCATCCCTCGAAATAATATGCCCAAGCAGTTTAGCTTCTTCTAGTGCAAAATTAGACTTTTTGGGATTTAGTGAAATACCATACTTCCTTCACTTCAAAAAGACCTTCTCCAAGTTCTTGATATGTTCCCTATCAAACCTAGAATACACAGTGATATCGTCCATGTAAACAACTACAAATTTGTCCTTTTCCTCTGCAAAAGCAATGTCCATAGCAAGCTGAAATGTAGCTCCTACATTCATCATCCCAAAGGGAATTTCGGCATACATGAATGTGCCCCAGGGTGTAGTAAAATCAGCCTTTTCTTGGTCCTCTAGGAGCACTTTGATCTGGTTATAGCCTGAGAAACCATCCATAGTTGAAATTATTTCAGACCCTACCACTCTTTGCAGAATGTGCTCCATCTTAGGTAGTGGGTAATTGTCCTTCAATGAAACCCTGCTGAGATTTCTGAAATCAATGCAGAGCCTAATCTCACCATTTTTCTTTCTGACAGGAACCAAGTTAGCTACCCACTTTGAAAACCTCAAGGTTACAATAATCTTAGCATTGAACAATTTTTTGATCTCTTTTTCTATCACAAGAAATAGATTGGGGTTTACTCTTCTTAACTTCTGTCTGAAAGGATTCTCCCCAGGATTTATTGGAATGGTATGTTGTATGATAGAGGTATCATACTCCTTCATGTCTTCATATCGCTAGGCGAATACATCTGTATATTTATTCAACAAATTGACGTATTCTTCTTTCTCTTTAGTAGGTAATTTCTTGGACAATTTTACTATTTGTGGTGCTTCTTCGGTACCTAAGTTCTGGTCTTCAACGGCATCATCAACAGGTTTCACTTTAGGGTCTTTGGCCACATCGTTTTGATCAAACAAATTCTTTATGGGAATCAGGCCTCGTGGAATAAAATTACTTTTCAACTGGATTATGTCCTTTCCTCCCAACGTATTCTGCCAACGTTTTCTTTCAGCTTCTTCATCTTCAGCCGATTCACCATCTTGGAAGCACTCTAAATTTTCATTTTTCTGAATCGATCTGAGTGTTCACAAATTCATCAGACATTTCCAAAAACCTCTTTATTTGCATATCATCATCAAAAACTTGACAGTATTTGGAGTTGTCTGGTATTGAGGGTATGTTCACAATTTCAACTTCATATTTCTTCTGAGAGTAAATGGGAGTCTTGAAACCACCAACAGTCGTAGCCAAAGAGTCTGCTACTTGATTTTCAATTCTGGGTACCACCCTGATTTTATGCTCTGTAAAATAATTGCCAAACATGTCCCAAAATTCATTCCTGTAGGCCCTCATTCTGGGATGTTTTGTCTGGTAACTATCATTCACTTGGTTTACCACAAGTTCTGAATACCCAAACACTTATATTCTCTCTGCTCCCATATCTTTCAAAGCCTGCAAACCCAACAACAAAGCTTCATACTCAACTACATTATTAGTACATTCAAAAGTTAGTTTATAAGATAGAGCTTTAAATTCTCTGACTGGGGATATAATCCAAACACCAGCCCCAACCCCATTTTTACTCAGAGACCCATCAAAGTACATAGTCCACAACCATTCCTCATTTTGTTTCTTCTCCAAGGCCTCTTGTCTTCTTGCAAACTCCTTATCCTCCTTAAATTCAATTTGTACAGGGACTTCAGGATCAGGGTGTGGTCTATCATTGAAAAATATAGAAGACCCCAAATCAGTATCAACAACATAAATGGGATGATTATCGGCCTTATCTTGACTGATGACCACATAGGCTAATCTATTTTCTCTATATAACCTCATGTTGCCCCCAAATAAAGGTATAGTGGCATATGACATATACATTTGCAAAGTTCCTTTCAATTTTGATGCCCAAGACCTTGATAACAACATGCCAAACTTGGAAGGAATGTCAGCTACTACCACATCCATCACAATGCTTTTAGCTAGAAGTTGTGGAAGGGTTACCACCATGTCCTTTATCAATCCCAGAAACTTGACCTTTCTAGAAGCAAAGGAGTATAGGTCTTTGTAGGGCCTAGTAACCTCCAAACCCAAACTTTCCACTACTGTCTTTGGCATTAGATTATGAGATGCACCATAATCTATTATAGCATTGTGCAGAATCATATCATGGATATTCAGACAAAGATAGAAAGGGGGGACTTCTTCATCATTTGTATCTTCAATTTTGTGTCCAAAGACAATAGTGGGAGCATCATCTGTCACTTCTAAAATATCTGGTTGACACTCACCTTGGTTCTTGACCATTTTAGTGATCTCTTCCCTATATTCATTATTCTTCAACAACTCATTAAAGGGGATAGAAATATTAACCTTTGACAACTTTGTCTTCATGCTGAAGGATGAAATTGGTTTATCCACATCAATTGGCCTTGACTATTTAATTTCTTTTGGTTGTTGCTCCTTATTTTCTGGGTTCTCTTGTACAACAGCCTCCTTCTGCTTTCCTTTTTGTTTTTCTGAATTCTGTCGGGTGTTGGAAAGCTGGCTTGGATTGGACTTTCCTCTATGTGTTACTACATCCAGATTTCTCAGTTTTAGTTTTCTCTGAAAATCATCAATGGCATTCTGATAGCCTATCTGATATTGTTCTGAATCTATCTCTGGAATAGGACTATCATTTTCCAGGGTGAAGAAATCATGTTCTTTTCCAGTCAAATATATTTTAGGATCAATATCATCGAAGTGATGAATCTGGTTATCCATTGGATCTTCTTGTCCTTCCTCATCAACCAAATTTTCAGGGAAGGGTGGTCTTATTTGCTGATCTTCAGGATTTCTTTGGTTTCTTTGAGGAAATGGTCTTCTCAAATTTGGATTCCTCACTTGACTTTCAGGTTGCTCTCTGTTAGGTGGTTTGTTATCTAGAGCTAACCTGTCCATCAATTTCTCCATAGTTTTCATCATCATTTCAAACTTGACATCACTTGCAGAGGAGGAAGCAAAAGTGGATGGTTGGGTCTCTTGTCTCCTCTTATCAGTCTCTAATATATTTTTCAATTTTCCTGAGGACATTAAATTTGCTTCTACTTCTAGAGAATCCTTTAACATAGCTAACAAACTAGCATACTTCCTCTCTCGCAGCATACATGAAAAATATCCATCAAAGGAATCTGCATAATGAAGCTTGGAAACGCCTACCAAGGGTTTAATGTCAACTGGAATGGAGTTATATACCCTCATAAATCTGCTAGAAAACTCATGGATAGACTCAAAGTTTCCCTTCTTTAAATGGTCATACTAAGATAGTATTTGTAAGGGACTCTTTTTTGCCTCCCACCTATCTAAAAATAGGTTTGAAAGGCTTCAAAGGTAGGGATAGATGTTGCTGGTAAATCTTTAAACCATCTCTTAGCTTCCCCAGATAAACTCTACGCAAACAACCTCATCTTTGCATCATCATCGTCTACTTCTTCTAGGTCAATACAATCTTCAAACCTATCCATATGTTGCCTTGCTGTAAAGTTTCCATCTCCATCATATAAAGAAATTCTTTGTTAGTAATTTTGAGGGAGATCATGCAAAACAGCTGGCAGAGCCAAGGGTGCCAACCTAGCTTCCATTGGTCTAGGTGGATTCCGGGCTACAGGAGGGTTTTGAGAAAGATTCCGAGGAGGATTTTTAACAAGGTTTGTAATATGAAGCTGAGGGGTTTGAAAATGAGAGCTACTTTCTTCAACTTTAACAGTGTTTGGAAAATTATACCATAAGGGATCTAGTAAGTATGAATCAAACCTATCTGAACTAATTTTTCTTTGCTTTAGGTTTGATTCTGATTTTGATCTTAATAAAGACTTCCCAACACTTACTTCTAAATCCAATTCATGAAAACCATACAACTCTTTTTTAGACAAAGATCTTTCAGTATTAGAAGTGCTAGCTTTCTCTTTTCCACTTCTATGTCTAAGCAAACTTTCTGGGTTTTCCACACTCAATAAAATTTTAGAATTAAGATTACCTCTTGTGTGTACCCTTCTAGAGGCCAGGATCTCTTCTGAAACCTTCGCGATAAATCAACGTGGAGTCGCTAGGGCAAATGCACAACCTTATCCAATGTGAGAATCTTTGTTTTCCCACAAAAATCCTTCTCTCCTTGAAATATGGAACTCTTTGTCGTTTCTCCTGGGGACAATACAACTTTCTCTCCCAACAACAGCGCCAATATGTTAGCACTCAAAATGACCCTTAAGGTTGTGGGAAAGGACACTTCGAGGTAACCACAAAACCAAGCTTTAGGAAAGAGAGTTGGATTCTATCTTTCCAGAGAGGGATTTCTCAATGTTTGTTTATCAAGGCCAGATATATGAATTAAACTTAGATTAGATTGTTGTTTGGTTGAAGCAAGGTGAACGTTCATTGGGAAATGGAGTCAAAATACTTAAGATGGTAAAGGGGCAATGCTTTGCATAAGAATTCTTATCAGAGGCGGGGTAATTACTCATTTATAGTCAAAAAGTTATTTGTCTAGTGATAGGGAAGAAAATAAGAACAGTCCATTAACACAGAGAATTATAAGATGAATTCTGCATTAAATTTAGTAGAAAAGGTTTGTGGATGCTTGGAATCAAAGAAACAGAGCATAAACATATGAATTTTGCCTCAATATACACTTATCCAAACATGAAAAGAAAACAATAGGGCATAGATAACAAGGAAACATTCACATGAAGAAAATGAGATACAGACTGTAAAACAAACAACACAAGAATCTCTGCTTCAAATCACTTGCTCGGATCTGCCCTTTTATTAAAGAAGTATCTCAAATTTACATAACACAGGAACTCACGGGTTCCAACAAACAACCCTTTACTCTCCATTACATATGAATATCTATAGGTATGTTCATCCCTGAGGCTCGACTCACCCTAACAGAAAGTTGTTACTACTTGAGGTGACGCCTATACAGACAGTTTCATCCTCTTCGAGAATCAATTACAATAAAAACAACAAATTCTGATAAGTAGGCTTAACATCCTTTACAAGTGCCCTCGAGCATTTACTAGCTAGTAACAAACTCTAGTAAATAAACAAAAACCCTTGGTAACTACTTTCTTAGGCTGTAAGTCTTCATGATCCTCGAATCTCTATGGATGCAATGTCAACTTGGCCTTTCCATACTTCTCAATGGTCTTCCACTGATCTGGAGCTGGCAAGTCTGACATGGCCACCTCCTTCAACAATACTCACATCTCTGTATGATCCCTGTATGAATAGCTCCTAAGGGTTGCATAAGCTTCTTTGAAGACTAAAACTAGCTCAAATTCCTTTGCCAATTTATCCACCACTGTTTTGCCTCACAGTGACTGGTTCATGCCAGCAAAGTCTGTATAATCTCACTTGCACCCCATCAACCTGTTTTGATATTCTTCTTGCGTTAACATGGTGGCATCTTCTTCCCAAAAAAGTAGGAGTCCCTTCTTGAACAAGGGATCAAACATATCCCTGAAGAGTTTTACTTGATGTGCTAAAATGTCTATCCTTGCCTGAATTGTGCCCAGCTGGTGATGCTTGTTCACCACCTTCCTTGCCCAAATGATTGTAGACGATCTTTCCTTGATGTTAGCAACCTTCAACTCATCCTCAGTCAACTCATTCATAAACTCTATGGCGTTTTCAGCACACTCCATAGGCTTCTTATTCAATTTCTCCTTTAATGTTGTTATGCTTTGCTTAGCCAACTTAATTACATTCTCTTTGTCTAAAACACAGTAATTTGTCTGCATCAACAATGATGTCATCCCAAATGACCTGCTTTGCCTCCTGTAGTGAAGTTTGACCTGTAGCTTGTTTTATTAACTCATCATATTTAACCTGCATCTCCTCGTACTTGGTTTCTCAAGCCTTCTTTTCATGCTCTTCCTTTGACACCAGGGTTTTCATATTTCCATTTTTCTTTTGTAACCTTTCTACTTCTAAGTCCTTTAGACTTTCTTATGCCATAGCCTGCACAATTGAGAAGTCCCTAGATTCAATGGAGGAAGGAGCAGCCATTTTTTCCAATTCTTTGCTCTTCTCCTGCAATTTTCCTTCCATTTCCTCAGACTTAGATTTCCACTTCTTTTCGCTCTCCACCATAAGATCCATATCATTCTACCATTGCGCTTCTTTCTCTTCAAAATTCAACAACTTTTCTTTACAATCTGTTAGTTCATTCTGCAGCTTTTCTCTCATCTCCTCAAGCTCTGTTAGCTCGGATGCTTCTATCATATGGGTAGAAGGAATCCTCAATTTCTTTTTCAATGACTGAATGGTATTATCTTTCTCATCCAGCAGTTTCTGAATGCTATCCCTTTTGTCTACCTGGTGTTTAGTAGCCAATATCTCAGCCTGCAACTTCTTGATTTGTGCCTTGTGGGCCTTATTTTCCACTCTTTCTTTCCTGAACTGATTTCCAACCTTGTTCTTACTGGCTTGCAGTTTGGACAATTCTAGTGCATCCTTTAACAGTTTGGCATAGATAACCGCCCAGTTTATTTGTGCAAGTGGATCATATTGGGAACAGGAATATCTTCCAAGTTCATTTTCAGTTCAATGGATTTGTTTTTGGTAGCTAAGGTCAAGTTCAAGGTGTTCTGGGTATGACTTCTGCTAGCTACCAAAGATACATCTTTATTGGAAATCTGCCTCACCTCTGCATATAGCTTAGAATCCTCTGAGGTTGCTTCTGCACTCTCTTTATACTCGTTCATCAACTCTGCTCTGCCTTTGTCTTGTGTGGAATGCTCAGTAGCTGTTTTGTTGAAAACATATTCCTTGACCTCGAAAGAAGGAACCTTAGCCTTCACTTGTTTCTTCTTGCTTTGACCAGTTGTCACCGGTACTAGCTGTTGCTCAGGTTCTTCTACTTTCTGCCTTTTTGAAGCTCTTTTTGTGTCTTCATCTTCCACATCCATGGGATCGATGACTTCCAATTTTCTGGATCCTCCAGAGCCACTGGAAAGAGGTATAGTTTCTCCAATTGTTGGGACCAAGCTGGAGGAGCTAGGCAGTGGTGATGTGGATTTTGGTACCACAGGGGTGGATTCATCCTGTAAATACCCTGGGGTTTAAAAAATATGGCAGCACATAGGGTGAATGAGCAAACCCATAAACTCTGATTGTTGTGTTGTGCTCCGAGAGAAACTAGTCACCTATCCTCTTCTCACGAGAGGGTTGCAACAATTCCTTCATTTCTGTTAACACGCTGGGAAGTTTCTTCTGAAAGAAAACATTATAAACCTCAGACATGAGGTTGTTCATGAATTTACTGTAGTCTGTGAGCATCTTCTTTGTAAGCATCAACTCAAGAAGCTACAAGTTCTCTTCATTAAAGGACAGGAACATTCTCAGCAGATATGACTGGAATCTGAAGCTTCTAGTTTTGTGGAAGCCCACTAGCTGATAATGGATATTCTCAACTAGGGACTCATCCAATTTAAGGCAGGCACATTGGATGGACTAACTGGGCTCATCAGACTCAAGTGGACATGTGCTGATGACAAATAATAGGCTCATTAAAGGCTCAGTGACATACATGTCTGTATTTAGCCCTAGGAACTGGCTTAACATAGTTATAACACATTTGGACTCTTCAGTAAAGAGGCGAATTTCAACTGGGAAGGCATGGCTCTGCAATGGGACATTAGGTTGTAGGCAGGCCCTGTAAAAACTCTGTTTCAATTCAATTGGGGACAGTCTGAAATACTGGATTAGGTCTTCTTCCCCGTATTCTTTGTATTTTTGGCAGAACTCATCTGAGATTAACAGGGCTTTCCTAATAGTGAGGGGATTGACTTGGCACAGGATATTTGAACTGAATGCATCCATAATTACCCTCTCAGAGGAGGAGTAATTGGTGGCGCACCAGTCGACGAACTCGGGACAGTTTAGGGTTTGGTCGACTGTAAATAAATGGAAAAATGACTGGTAAACCTTATGCACATCTACATTTCGTTCCCTAATCATCTTCAATCTATCGTTTGCTGTCTCAATGGGGCCATTTGTGAAAATTGTATCTTAAACCTTGGCATCTTTATCTTCTAACAGTGCCTCTACTTGCTGGAGCTCAAAACCTGGGGGCTCTACCTCTCTTAGCTTAGCCATTTAAATAGTTTTGTATGGGACAGAAGGCCTACCTAGTTACTGACAGCTAGTCTGAGCTCCTGGCTGAGTTGTCTGCTTCTGCATAGTGGTCGTCTATCATTTTCCAATGCAACTGAATCAAACAGTACTCAGATCCCTATGCATTCCATTTTTATATTATTTATCCTTTCATATTATCCTTGCACCTCTAGCGATAAAGGAATTTTCTGAGCAATCCATCGTGCATGATCGATCCAGTACCATTGATTTATTTCCCTGCTTAGCCCCACAACATTATGTAGTTTCCATCCTTTCAAACGATCCCTTCCTCGCACCTTCAATCCGCGAATCTAGCGGTGATCGTTGATTTGGGTCTAATCTACATCTCAGTCGTCCAAAGGTTCGGCCCCTACCAAGGTTCACAGATTTGGGAAGTGTAAATAACCCTTGCATGTTAAATCTGTGAACTAAACCTCGGTCGTCGATGCCTTTCCCCGCTAGATATGCACCGTCGCAACATGCAGTCCCTACCCAAACTTCGCAGATTTGGAAAATCTATTTCCCCACGCACTTTGAAATCGCGAACAAAATGATGACTATAGATCCTTTTTGCCAACCGTCGATTTGATTTCCAACTCACTCACGGGCTAGCAACACTCCGACTACGCTTAAACCCCTCCATCTTACTTTGCAAAGAGCGCTTGCGGCCGTCGATCTCCATCGCCGCAGATCTACTCCGTCCATCCATGCCCCCATATAACCTTGAGTGGGTTTTAACAGTCCATTTTTATTGCAATGTTAAACCTAGGATTATCTAGCATTTTCATTCTGAAGTTAGGGATAAACATTCTGAGCTCTTATTTGCAGCTTCTAGGTCGCATGACTTAAAACTCTGGGGCCTTACTCATTATTCATGGATCTGAACCCTTCCAACCCTTCAAACCAAAACTGGAGCTAACATCCATAGTTAAAAATGTGTATCCATGCCCAATATTTAAGCTTGTTGTGTGTGTGGAAAGAGTATGTTGGGGTATGGGTTGTGGGTATCCATTGCCCTGGCTGTGCGTGAGCTTGAGTGTTCCCTTTCCTTGTGGAAATCATGCCCAGCTCGGGGGTGTCAATTGTGTTGAGAGGTTGATGAAAACAATTGGCCTATGGTTGGGTGGAACGTTGTAGCTACATAGCTAGTTGCTTGGGGCAATTTCACAATCAAGATAAGTATTATCTATGTGTTTTACTTCTGCATGGTTTTATTTGATGCATGTTATCAATATCCAGGAAATTGCATGATTTATGGGTGTGTAGAAGAAATTTCATTACGTTGTGTTTAATAGATTTATACATCTGCACACACATGTGTTTTTATTTGTATGAATTTGATGAATGGGGCTGAGTTTTGTAAAAGCCCTAGAATGTTAGTCATGTTCCCTTCATCGACATCACCAACATAATTCTGGCCGACATGATAGCACAAAAGAAACACACAGACGTCCCTCCGACGTAAAAGCAACAGATAAAAGTAGTTGGGATGGCCGACCAGTAGGACAACAAAGTCGGATCGCAAGCATCGAGGCACCGACAACCTGTAACTCCCATTTAATTTCCTCGTCAAATCATTCTTTAATGCGCCCATCTACTTCTCGTTCCCCCGTGCCACCATCCTCCGCTATAAATACAGAACTCAAGGATTCCTGGTTACTCTTTTTCCGAGAGCTTGAGCACCAGAACTTAGAGCCACCAGAACTTGATCTTGAACCAGAGAACCTTGAGTTGACCATGGCACCCAGAAAAGGTCAGACGAAAACTCAGTCCGCCGCATCCAAAGTGCGAGAACTTGAGAAAGAACAGTCCCCTTTGGAAACTTGTTTGCAATTGATCTGGAACGCTAAGGTTTTAGAGCTACATTGGAGAAGAACTTGGGGCGACATTCTTAAATGGGGAAAGGATTCAGATGGTCGTTGGAGGGAGTCAGTTGATAAGCTGCGAACTGCCACAATCCTGAATTACATGCACGCACCCCTGATTGAGCAATTTGGCGGACTAAAAGACATTATAACACAATTCATAGTCAGCAAGTATCACAAAAAGAAGTTTTATTTTGATGTCCCTGTCGAAATAAATTGTGAACTTATTCACAAGATTACAGGCTTATCTTACAAAGGAGAGGATGTACCTACACGACAAAGATCAGAATTGCTCAAGGAATTTACAGATCACCCTACTGGTAAGAACTCCAGAGGTCTAGTGGTAAATACCATTAAGTTTGACAATCTTGAGATAGATACTAGAATTGTTTCAACTGCCCTTTCAAGTTCCGGTCGAGGGTCAAATCTCAAAATCGACATGTTGGAGGCGGTTTTGACCATGGCATCGCGAGGCAAAGTGTATAAATGAGCTGATTATTTGGCCAACATAATCAAGAATATCTTCTTCAAGTGCCAAGAAGAGGGTGCGAGTATTCGATACCCATCCTTAATCATTTGGATTGCCATGACACACATTCGGCCGGCTGGAAATAAGGAATTCACGGTAGAAAGGAATATCTTGATGGAAAACTTCCGTTGTTTTACCCACGGAGGCAGTTGGCTAGGACCATTGACAATTAAGATCTGGCTGGATATTTGGTTCCAAAATCTCAAAACAAAGTCGACAAGATGGAGGGTGCATGAGGTTGTTTGAAGAAGTCTGCCACCGACAACGCATATCCAACTAGCACTCGACTATACATCTATTTGGAACTTACTGGGTGCAGCCGGTGAGGCAGAAGCTCTCGACTATTACCCATCTGTCGATGAAATTTTCACAGAGCTAAGCAGGCAGTCGAATACAAAGTTGGTAATTCCCGCTAAGGCACGTAAAGTCGACATACCCATTGTCGAACCTCTAACAGATGCAGAGAAAGAGGAAGAATATGAAAGCCGACTGTATATGATTAATTTCGCATTCAAAGCAGAACTAGTTGCTGAGAAAAATCAACTAGCAATCACTCTTGTATCACATCAAGATCCCCCCGACAGAGCGGAGCAGTCCGACGAGGGTACTCAGTACGACAATCCTGAGTATACTCTCACCGAAGAAAATATTCGACAGATATCACATGAGTTATCCAAATCACGACAAAACAAGAATCCTAAAATACAAGGAAAGGGGAAAAGAAAGATGATTATCAAAGAGTCGACCGAGGAGGATGAAGCCGAACTGTATGCCTGTGCTACGCAAATCTTGGAGGAAGAAGCAAAGAATAAAGTATCTGTTGAGGAGCAATTCAAGAAATTCGTGGAGGTAGAACAACCCAGTAGCCAGAAACCATCCCAAAAGAAATTCAAGTTTACGGTCGAACCTCATGTCAACCTAACAGAAATCCCCCCTCTACCATCTCCAACCATTGTGGTGGAGGACACAAATATCCCCACACCCCTGGCATCCCTTCCACCTGCACCATCAACATCAATTCCAATGTCAAATATTATGCAGTCCCTTCCACTTCCCCTTAAACAAAAGATCCAAGACGACAATGATCTTAATCGGTTCATTACCAACCTCCCCTCCCTTTTTCCAAATTGGCGAGAGTTAGTCACTAAGAAACTAGTCCTCCCCGACACTAGTTTACTAACTGATTCTGCCCCTCCCGACACTACCTCAACCGACTTACTATCCCCTCCAGAAAATGTAACACCATAAGTGGTCGGAATGCACATCTCTCATCTCCAAAGAAACACTGACCCGAATAGTCCTATTATCGCTCAACAAACTTCATCATTTATTTCCTTTCCAGTTAACCCGTCGGTGGAGAACCCTTTAACTCCTCGACAGCCTGTCGATCCACCAGAGAGTCGGTCAACACTCGAAGACCTTGAGGAAATCGAAAACATGATTCCTGAATTCGTGTCACCTTTAGTTAATTTGGGTCTGTCTGGCAGCCCCATTTCTTCCCCTACTTCCCCAGTCGATGAGAATCCTCCATCTCCACCAGATGTTCAAATTGTCAATAGTATGTCATCCCCTTCCCTTGTTGATGGAGTCGTTACAAATTCAACAATATCATCAATTAAGGAACAAGCAACACCAGTCGAAGAAGTCGCAGCAGCAAAAACGAAGTTACTCATACCAGAACAAGTCAATTCAACAGTGGTTAAGGAAGTACATATAGCAAGCAAAGAAGTCGAACCAGCCAACCAAGTGCAAGCAGAAAAAACTGCCGCCGTGGTACTAAAAGATGCAGAACACCCAACAGAAGTGACCGCACCACAGAAAGAAATAGTACAGTAGACTGAGGCCATGAACAAGTCACAAAGTCAGAACAAGAAGCAACGCAAAGAAAAACATCAAGAAGAAAAAGAACAGCAGCAACAGAGACAACGGAGGCACCTTGACTACATTCACCAAGAGTGTCGTCTATATGTGCATCTTGATTAGTTCGGGCCTATTTCCACATATAACCCACAGGAGGCAACACAAGTAAAGCTCAACCTACTTGCCGATGCAGTCAATAGAGAACAAAGGCACATATAACCCACAGGAGGCAACACAAATAAAGCTCAACCTACTTGCCGATGCAGTCAATAGAGAACAAAGGTGCATCCACAAATTACAGGAGGGTCAAGTATTATTTTTGGCTAAGTGTCAAGAATTAGCACAACAAGTCATCCCGCTAGCAGTGAGTTCCGACACGACCAGTACCCTCGACAAAGATTTTCAATTATTCCAATATGTCGTGTCAACACTACAGGATGAACTCAAAAAGGACTGACAAGAACATGCTACAGAAACATCTTCCCTGCTATCAACACAATATGAAGCGTTCACCTAAGCAAACAACCAGTTAATCAAGTATAATGACCAGGCATCTGTAGCCGCCGACGTCCTCCGCAATTGGTATACCCACTATGGAAATGCATTTAGAGAAATGCATAAGACTCGTGAGCTACCTAGTGATCTCCATCAACAACGACTGGTAGCCGGAAACAGCCTGATTCAAAAGATTGAAGACCAAATTATTATGGAAAATAGAAAATGTGAGAAGTTAGAAAAAAGGGAAGATCAGTGGATGAGTTAGGCCCGATCCAGCCTCCTTAAAGTTGAACAACTCCGACTGCATATTCAAAGTTTGCTTGCAGCTGCTACTGAAAAGATCAATCTGTTTGGTCCGGACTTAATTCATTTACAAAAAAAGTCGATGCAGGAGAAAATAGTAAACATGTCGAGACTCACCACACTTACCATTGATATTCAAGATACGTTGCGCGCGTCGGAAGATTTCCAGCACCAGTTGTCCATTTCAGGGTATTTTTTAAGGATTATAAAAGTATACATAAGTATAGTATTCTAGGCGATTATTTTGGATTGAAAAAAACATATATATAGATTGGTAGGCGAATATTAAATATGAAACATACCGTTTACTACTAAAAATTGTAAATTTTGGCGAATATTATGATGAAAAAACATATTTTGTGTAAATATAGGTGATATTAGAGATTGAAAATGACCAAATAGCGAATTTATTTTTTGAAAAAAAGACCAAAAAATAGCCAATTGGCTAAATTTCGCCCCTAAAAATTTCCCTGATCCATTTCGGCTGAAGCCATCATTGAGGTCTGCACCCAGCAGCAAATCTCCGCCAGTTCCAATCATGCATCACAGTAACAACCACACATATTTTTTGTACAAGTAATTTTGCATCTCCTCGTTTCTTCGGGACGAAGAAAGATTTTGAGGTGGGGGAGATGTTGGAGGAGCCTAAGCTAGCCTGTCCAATAGGCTCCCCACCCGACCTATTGTAATATATGTCGACAGTTGTGTCGACTAGTCGGGATATGTCGGTCGGTTGAACCGACAAGACAGTTACATAACTGAATGTAAAAGCATATATATAAGTTGTTGAGCTGATGTACTGAGTTACGTTACATCTGTTCTGTGTACTGTTCTGCATATTGCTGAGTAATAAAGGCTTGTACTTCTCTCCATATCTTGTCTACTTGTATTTGTGTCTTGTGCATGCTTGTATAATATATGATGTGTCACTGGTAACAATGCAACCCCCTCGACTACAACAGGACGTGACAATTCCGTAAGCCACCCAAAGTTCCTCTTCAACCATGGAAGCACGCAAACCTGTTAAACCAAAATTAGGAGGCCTCCTTGGCTCTGATGTTTATATTTGGAAAATATTTTGTTAAATACATTGATGAGGGAATGATGGCGATGATTGACTCTTACAATAATCCATCAACTAGCAAATTTAACTATGCAGAAACCTCAGCAACTGGAATCTCACTTTGCCAAAAACAATTAATGTTTAACAAATCATCACAAGAAAGGATTTCTTTTTAATGAGGACCCAATTCAGATCATACAACATAGTTGCAACAAAAGCATGGTCATCAATGTCTAATTAGGGTACTTCAATGATAGATATTTAAGAATCCCAAGCTTGAACCTGATCACAAATGGGGCGATATCAAGGAAACATAGTATCCATTGGACGCCCTGTCTCTTCCCAGCAGTGCAAGGCTAGACATGAGATTGTCAGAATTAATAGAAAGAAAATGAACATAGGATAGTTGGAATTAATAGAGAGAAATATGGAGATGGGATTGCTGAAAAAATGAAAGGACTAGGTCTTCTAAAAGAAAATGTATATGGAATTGAAGCTTGACAATCATTGAGAGAGAGGACAATAACAAAAAAAACATTAAAGAATCATGCATGGGATTTTATATAGACATATACAAACTTAAATTTCTCAAATGAATTTATGAAATACTATGACGTTTGTGAAAAATAAGAAAAATTGAGGGAAAAATGAATAATTATAAGTTGTACCTAGAATTAAAAGAATTCATCATTGGGAGAGCGGGGACTATTCAACAACTCAATTGCCCTTACTTTGATGTTGTAGAAGATCAAATCCAATTTCCTCCTCCTCAATCACATACACATGCACGTATGACATGACTGACACAAGCACATGCACCGAGATAGACTCAGACACCAAACTACACAGACGAAAATGCCCAACCACATAGAAATATACCAACCGAGACCAAACAAGAAATAGAAGAGGATTATGAATACATTGGCTCACCCAAAAAATAGGTAAATCTAAACTGCATATGTTTATCATATATATTTATTGTTTGCACCAATTCTTACTACAATAATCAATTATTGTTTGCATTCCAGATTGGGCTATCGGCCGCCATCATCGTGACTGTAGCTATCGATGTAGATGTAATATTTGCATAGGAATCCAATTATTATATGTCAGGAATTCAGGAATCCATTTATTATAAAATGCAACATTAAGAAACTTTTACAATACCAAGAATACCACCACCGGCTCGAAAATAAGACCCCAAGTCTTTCATCAAATTGCATGGAAGTGAAATATTTGAAAACTTAGGACAATGTCACCACATAAAATCATGTATTTGCAAAGTTTGGTTAAAATGTAAAAGACAAAGGAAAAATATAGTTGGTCAACCTAAATAATAGATGGTCAATGATGAATCGAACACAAGGATACACTAATTGCATTCCACATGACCAAGTGATTAACTTACATTTCATGTCTTTGAACCTAACAATAAGTGTGACTCAAGAGGTGGGTAGTCCCTATTTTCGATGTTAATATAGTAAAAATGTTGATTTCTATGTTGAATTGCTTTTCATACCATACTAGCCATACATATCAAACTTCTCCTACACTTTGCAAGCCTTTTGCATAATCCACTCTATTTGCTTAGAGTATGGTAATCATTAGCCAAATTTTTAATCACCCAATAACACACAATCTGTAATGTAGAGCATAGTAATCCATAGCTGAAATATAAAACTAATGGCCCCAGAAAGGTAGTTGAAATATACAATGACTGGCCTTGCAAAGGTAGTGCTAGAGTCCATGAAATCAAGCTCCAACAAGGGCTTATCCTTGCAACAACGAAATATGCATGCACATGTTGGTCCATGTCATGTTTCATCATTGACATAAGACTAATTGAGTATGAATTACTTTTATTGTATTCCTCTAATAAAATTGAACCCTTGTAACAAAGTTGTAGAGTTGAATAGGTAAATAAAGTTCCAATATGTTGCCTCTTATTAAAGTATATCAATGTAATGCCAAGGGAGATAGTTAAATGTTTAAGAAAATAACCAAGATCAACCTCCCCCCAATGCAGTACTCAACAAGTATAAATGACAAAGGAGATAGTTAAATATTTAAGAAAATAGTTGAGATCAACCTCCCCCAATGTTAGTACTCAACAAAAAGATTTGTCCAGGAGAATTGATAACATAAGGGTTAAGAAGAAAACTTACGATTCTCTATCATTTTCAAATATTTTTTTGTCCACAAAGATAGAGAAAAGGAAGCGAAGAATTATAACTAATGTGTAAAAGAGGTTTTCGAAAATTATTTCAAGATGATCATATCCTTTTATGAAAAGCGCTCTTCTCAAGGAGTTTGAAGATGGAATGGAGCTATACAAAAATGGAACAAAATCTGCAACCATTAATGTAGAAAACAATTAACAAGGCAACCAATGTCATATAAAAAATTTCAATTTGACAATAAAACACACAAAAAAATAAGCTACTAGTGACAACAGTAGATCTCCAAGCAAATAGGTTACTTCTTTAGAAGCTAGTCCAGTTGTTGGTGGATGATATGAAACTGTAAGATATACTATGTATACCTTTCTTCCATACCTATCTCTCTAATCTTCTTCCATTGAATGAATTGTTCTTTCATTAATTTTGTAAGTAACAAGGACAAATTCAATTGAACTAACAACACATAGAACATACATTTACAAGGTTGCTACTCCTCGTAAAGTAGTTTCTATAAGACATAAATTAGTAGGAGCACATTGGTTGTTATTTTTTTCACACCCAAAAACAACAACTTGTTATTCATAGAAATCAAAGTTGTTGCCAACCTTACATCAAGCCAACACTAGTGAAAAAGGATTTCAGTTAATACAATCCAAAAACCTCAAAGAGAGAAGTTATCAACCAACCAAAAACTAATCAAATACAAGTCATGACAGACCTGTGACCAGGCCAAGGGGCCATACAAGCTAAAACAAAACATTAAAAAAAGACCATCCATCAACAAGACGAAGAGGCTCAAATCTGCATATGCATAATATTAGTATATTACATGCAATTTGTTGCTAGATGTAGTAGCTGGAGGAGTACATAAAGTTAACGAAATATGGCAGCTAAATCGAAGAGGATTCCATGCATGTCGTATATTCCTTACAAATGTTGATTATGATAATTCTATTGTAACTTGACACTGGTCTAACATGTTTTAAAGTGCAATTCAAGCATATTTTAATCTATAAAAATCCCTACAATTTTACTTTGGAGATTTGTATATGAATTCATAACATACCAAACTAATAAAAAAATTTCCACAAAACTCCAACCATATCCTCTCAAACTACTGTAATTATCCACATAACAAACATGAAATTTTATTTTTAAATTAAAGATTTCATATTTCTATAACCATGCAAAAAAGTCATCCCATCAATTAAAATATAATAATAATCTAATGCTAAAAATCATTCATATACATGAGAATCAATTATTTATAATCCGTACTGAAAACAGGAATGGACTAATAATGATGCATGCTCAAGCCACTATAATAATTGGGAACAACAATAATTATTGATGCACTATGAATATATTGTACACGTTCACAGCTATATTTTACATAATTTATCATTGTCAAACATGTGACATTAGGTAGCGTAAGTCATTTGAAAACATTATATTTTATTAGTTTTCATGGTTTGTAGGTTCATTGTCAAACATGTGACATTAGGTAGCGTAAGTCATTTGAAAACATTATATTTTATTAGTTTTCATAGTTTGTAGGTTAAACAGTCGATAATTTGTATTATTTTCGGTGAATTTTTTTAGTTTTCATAGTTTGTAGGTTAAACAGTCGATAATATGTATTCATTTTCGGTGAATTTTTTTAGTTTTCATAGTTTGTAGGTTAAATAGTCGATCATTTGTATTCATTTTTGGTGAATTTTTTAATTAAATTTTAATTGAAATTGTTGAAATTATAGTTTTAAGTTGTTGAAACTGCATACTTAAGGTGTTTTGTTGGTAATCGAGTACGTCGAATTCATTTATGCAATCAAAATTACAATTTGAATAATAAAAATTGTGATTTCGGCAAAAATCACATTGCTGATTTCCAAGAAAAATTGTCAAAAAAATACAAATCATCGTCCATTTAACTTACTTTGTTTGCAAAAGCAATTCATTTAACTATTCAAAATTGCAATTTGAATAATGAAAATCGCTATTTCAACAAAAATAACATTCCCGATTTCTGGGAAAAATCGCCAAAAAATACAAATCATTGACCATTTAACTTACTTTGTTTGAAAATCTATTCATTTAACTATTCGAAATTGCAATTTGAATAATGAAAATTGTGATTTCAGCAAAAATCACATTGTTGATTTTCGAGAAAAATCGTAAAAAAAATACAAATAATCGACATTAACTTACTTTGTTTGAAAAATCAATTCATTTAACTATTTGAAATTGCAATTAGAATAATGAAAATCGCGATTTCAACAAAAATCGCATTGCCGATTTTTGAGAAAAATTGTCAAAAAAAAAATACAAATCATCAACATTTAACTTACTGTGTGTTTGAAAAATCAATTCATTTAACTATTTTTTATATTTATTAAATTGAATCCCCTCTTTGCCCACGGGGGTGTAGTTCAACTGACGATTAGCTTGATATGAAGGAAATGTTGTAAATGGAGGTCATGAATTCAAATTACCCCGACTTACTAGTGCCCCATGCTTGCGGGTTGTGTGGGTGCACCTAGAGGTATAGTGGTAACGGACGGGATTGGATCCATGAACCCCGTGTCACATGAGTACTAGCCCTTTCCCAGTTGTCAATTCTCCTAGCTACAAAAAAAATAAAAATTGAATCCCCTCTTACTAAAATCGAAATTTATTTCATAGACTAAAAGGTTGTATTGTATAAAGAAAATTCGAATACATTAATAACAAGTGGTTATGTGGATATAGATTCTATAATATTTGATTTATTGGGATAAGGCTTTTGTGTACCATACTTGGCATATCCTCTGACTTCTTTTTTATTAATTTTATTTATATCGAAGATTAAAAAATATAGACATTTTGAGGCCAAATAATTGAATGGGAGATGGAAATTGTGTTTTCAAATAATATTTTAAGATTTTTGGGCAAATTTAAAGGACCTTAACATGTGGGCCAACTTGCATGTAGTGGCCTACCTAGGACTCTGGGAGTTTATTGGGAGTTTATTTATGCCCTCTGATTGTTATTATAAATAGAAGCAGTTTTTTGTCGCTGGTGACTAACTAATATTTTGACAGGAACAATTAGATCTTGGCAATGATATGGAAGATGGAATGATGACGAGCATAATTACAAAGAAACAACCTCAATCTCTCATGATGGGATATGACTTCCTTAGGTCAAAGGACAAGACAATTCAGTTTTCCATTAATTAACAAACTTTCTTTAATGTTTTATTTTATTTTTTTAATTTTTTTCTCCAAAGGTGGAACTAGGGAGATTATGGTGATAATGTCGGATAACATGTTCTCCCCATATTATATTGATGCACACGTGTATGCATGCATGTTTGCTTTCTTGTTCCCTCTTCTCTTCCTTTCCAAGAAAGCAAAGCAAAGAAAGGGTTGTTCCCTCGTGGTCGGTGGGTTCGAATACTCTCCTCCACTCATCTCAATTTCAAGAACTCACATGGAGGGCACAACACGGCGCTCGTATATTTTGTGGAGCCACAAATATATCTCCATAGCGACATTATTATATCGACTTTTGCTCCTCTTCTTCTTAATTAATTTATTTATTGATTGAGTTCTGCATCGAGAAATTTATTTAGGATGAAACAAAAGGCCCGGAAAAGCGGTCTTATCGGAAAACATATAAAAAAATGGGAAATTGCCGGAAATAAAGAAGTCGATGCGAAGCGGTGGGGGCCAGTGACAGTGAATGATAACCAATGATTGCAGAGACTGTCTTGTCTGTGTATGAGCCGACAGAGTAACGTGCGGACTTGCTATTCCTGTCGGCTGTCACATGACTTTTCGTCTCCATGCGGTGGCGTCCTACTCTTTAACTCCATTCTCCGTTGGCAATCAGTTGGGCCGCGGCCAATGGGAGCAGACCGCCCACGAGGTGTTCACGTGAAGGCGTTTTTTCCTTGAAAGCTCAGCTACCCGTAGTATCTATGACTCATTATGACGTAAGCAGATTCTTGATGGAACGTGATTGGCCATGGGCAATGAATGATTCTGGCGTGTAATAAGCACTTCGCAGCGCAGCATTTAATTTTGTAGGTGCAGGGATATCAACCATTGGATTTGTCCAACTTTTTATGGGTGTGTGATAACTGGCACTCAAATCGCCCCCTGTCGACGACAGAAAATTTTCCGGCGAGGCACAGTTCCACCCCTTCTCGTTATTTTTTTGGAATTTCGACGATCTGGGTCATCTTAAAATGGGCCAAAACCCCCAGGGGCATAGTTCCACAGTAAATGGGGTGGAACTACGATTCCGTCCGTTTTTTTAATCGGATCTAGGGAACAAATCGTCAGAAAAGCGGGGCGATTTGAGTGCCAGTTATCCCACGCCCTTTTTATCCAATGGTTGTATCCTTACAGCCGCAACATTAAATGCTGCACTGCGGGGTGCTTATTGCACGCTTATATTTTTGCGTAGTCTAAATGTTTGAAGATTACGTTTGTTTTCCAGAGCATGTTTCAGCACAAATTCAGTAAAAAAAATGAAATTTCGAATAACAGTTTTTAAATTTGATTAAGCTGAGTGTTTTGGGGTGTTTGAGGACGCTAAATCCATCTATGCATTCATAAACTGAGGAGTCTATTTATTCTATGTTTTGGACTTTCCAATGAGTTTTGTCGGAGTCCGGTAATTGTTTTTTAGTAAAATCCAAATTTGAAAGTATTCAAATTGTGTTTTTAAATCTATATGGCACCCATATTATGCAATTTCCATCATTAATATATGTGTTTCTAATATGTATTTGACATTTTCAACCAAACTCCAAAGAAAACAAGACAAAAAATATACTTAAAAAAATTGAAAATATATTGATGAACGAAATCATCTATTTTTTAAGACTACTTCCATAATTTCAACTTCCTCTACCATGAATTGGTTTCTCATGTGACCATGCATCTTAGGCTTTCAAAGTTAGGGCTATTTCTAGCTGTGGTCCTAATATTCTAGGATTTGCTCCTAACGCTAAATTGGGATTTTAGTGGTAAAGGGATCTTAAGTGCTTTACTTGAGGAATATAGCGTTATAGTTCGTTATCCCCCACCAAAGTTGTTCTAACTTATTGTAAAGAACAATGCCTCCTATTCATTAATGCATCATTTAAAAGCAAATGAGCTAAAAACAGAAGGCATAATTATATCCCATTAAGATTGATTTTTCCTTCTAAGGATTTGTACGATTATTCCTTGCTTTGTTTGTTAAGATCCATTTGCTTTGTTTGTTAAGATCTCCATGTCATTTCACTTTTCTCAATCTTCTCTATGTAGTCAGATAACTTAGGTACATAAACTTAATTATTTTTGTGGGTTAATTTTTAATTTTAATTTTTTTAAAGTTATGGTTTTATGTGATTGATTGGAATTTTGGGTATGAAATTGCATTTATGGTTTTTATCTTTTTTAAGAAGATTCGGATCATTCGAATTTAAAAAAAAAGAATGGATTAGGGTAGAACTTTTCTTTGTTGGAAAAAATAGATTTACTAGAAAAGTTGAGCTATTATGCATGTATGAATTGATTTTTTTTAGTCCCTCAAAATAATGAGATGGGTAAAGGGAATCTCACTTGAAATATGATCAGCATAGATCCATCTTAAAAGGGTATCTACTAAGCGCCAAGAGAGATCAAATCTCTTGAGGTGCTAACCGTTTTTTAGTGATAGTTTGGTCTATCTTTATAATTTACACGTTGTCATACATTAAAGTTTGATCTATCAAATTTATACTTAGCACTTTGGTTAAAAACCCATTTACTATAACTTATTGCATGCCAAGGTTTGATCTTTTTAGAATCATTCCTTAATACATTGATTAAGGATGCATTTAGCAATTGAAAGATGATATGTACAACAAAGTTTGTTTGATCTTTAAAGATGATTCCTTGACACATTGTTAAAGACTTGTTTAACAAGTAAAAGATCTATGGTTCAAAATCCTCTTCGTCTAATTTTAAGTTTAATATTTGAAGAGTGAAAATATATTTGATTCCAATCTCGTGTGCAATTATCTAGTCCTCGATAATGTAATAGTTTAATAGTTGTGGGAGCCTTGGCACCATTCAAGTTTAAAGTACGTACTTATCCACTAACAAATTTTAATGTAATAGTTTGATAGTTGTGGGAGCATTGGCACCATTCAAGTTTAAAGTACGTACTTGTCCACTAACAAATTTTAATATTCCTTGGTACATTAGCTAAATACCCATTTAACAAGTGACCCAATCTACAATGTATGATACATACTTTGCTTTAATATTCCTTGGTACATTAGCTAAATACCCATTTAACAATTGGTCCAATCTACAAATTATGATACATACTTTGCTTTGAATCTTTTAAAATCATTTATTAGGACGTTGGTTAAAAATCCCTTTAACATTCTAATTCTTTGGACTATCTAGACATTATTGGTGGCATCATTTTATCTTATTTTTTATTTTTTTACAGAAGTAAAAAAACTTCTTGCTATTCAAAGGATGAATCAAAGAAGTTATAGTAATGCAAAAATATGCAAGTGACACAGATTTTACAGACAATACAGTAGTTTAGAACTTTGACTAGTTACCTGATACAACAGACAAACTCCCAGGCATTGGGGTCTCCAAAATAACTCATCAAAAATTGATCTAAAAGTTCATTATAGTATTGAGTTGATATGAACAAAACCCAAAAATGGAGAAAGAAACAACAAAAAAATAACCTCGGCAGCCTAAAAATGGATCAATAAAGCCTGAGCCGAGTGTCTTCAAGGAGGATCTGGTCTTGATAACCACGAAGTTGAGCCCAGCCATCATCTAGTCTTAAACCTGCCCAACTATCATTCTATCTTACTTAATACCTTGCTATGCATCAAGATTTAATCTTTTAATATCACTCTTTGATACTTAAGGTAGAAAGATCTTTCACTTTAATTTTCCACTACTATCTGGATATAATTATTTTGTCATAGTTTAGTCTTTTTTTTTCCTCGAAAAGATTCATTATATTAATAATAAAATCACATTTTTTCCAGGTTAATGTCTTACATAAAAAATGCAATGGTAAATCGTAAAGCCAAAAATATCACTAAGTGACAGCATATCATAGTTGTACAACAGACAAAGACCAAAATAGAAATGTCTAACATCGAAAAGAGCGAAAAACTTCAAAGCATCAGTACTTTAAACCACTATATCTCCAAAGAGTCACATAGATATATCCCCTGTAAACTAGTAAAGGACTGTATATTGAGGAGCAACCCCAAGCCCCAAAACATACCCTCCATCAAGAAGTTAGAGCCAGTGAGAGCTGAGCACGAAGAGAAGCCTTCATAAAACTATGACGACTAGCTTTAACTTGTCTTACCATCTGATCCCTTGCAAGAGCCAAAGCAGAGAAATGGCCCCTTAGATGATGAGAGCATATGGAGTAATTCTGTGGGAACCACCATGTGGACCTATCTAAAAGGCCAGTGCAAAAATATTTATGAGGCCTAAGATGATAGCGGTGTTGACCAAAACCAATTGCAGTCTTCGAACTTAGGCATGTTGCCAAACAAGACTTTACAGACTTTAAGTGAGGTTGAACCCCCTCATCGATCCCAACCAACTCCACCAAGGGAGGAAGATCCAAAATGAAACCGAGATAGGGGGAAAGGACGAGGGATATATGCCAGGGATAGAGTGTCCTTCAACATCAAAATCCACATAGTCATTAACTACAAATATAGAAGAATTGGCTTGAAAAAGGGAGGAAGCCACATGGACATAAAAAGAAGTGGTGGTTGAAACCGTTCCAAGGTTACCACAACTCTGTGCAGAAAAGATATCGCAAATATATGGCTCATTCGGCAAAGGATCAAACACAGGGGAGGGAGGGGGTGAACGATGACAATCCTCAGGCTTCCACCCACATCACATATTAGAAAAGGGACCTTTGGTTGAAGGCTGCTCTAGAAAATGATCCATCACAATGGAGGGAAGAGAATTATGCTTACCATGCCCCTCCGGTTATCATTGATGTAGATGGAGAGCATCCCAAGATCATCATCCAAGTATGCTACAACATCATACAACCGATCCGAGCTCAAGTGCTATAGAACCATGGTTCCAACATTCCATCATGCTCCATGGCTCCATAAAATACTACTAAGTCCTTAACATGTTGAAGACAATCTTGTTCCAATCAATAGTTTAGTCTTATTAAGATAGGTTGACCTTTTTAGATCATCCCTGGGAACATTATTAAGGAACCCTTTAATGCTCTTTGATTCCAATCCCCACTCCCATCTACCTGTTCATCACCAATATCTTGGTTTAATCTTAACACATTGATAAAAATTCCATTTGAAATATCTCTCGGAAAGGTACAATGTGAGCTTTTCTACTGTAGTTTTACTAACCTATATTTAACCTTTATATCCCACTTTGGAAGGAGATGGATGAATCCTTCATGATAAGGATGAAGTGACATTTATGTGGACATGCAATTTTTCTCATCATAAGTCTAAAGAAATTATTACTATTGACCCCAAATTAATCATAATTATTACCATTGACCGCAATTTTTCTCATCATTTAGGTGGGTCTACATTTGCGTTGAAATGTGTTGTAATAATGATTCACATACATTGGGGTAATTGCAAGACCGTTGAGTTGGAAGTATAGTTGGAATTTGTATAAATTTTGAAAGTTTGTCGCGAGAAGATGAATAATGAAGTGGGTGGAAATGGAAGTGGTTATAATTATAGTTATTAAGTTGATGATTTTTTTTACTTGAAAAGATTGTTATATATATATATATATATATATACTAATTTTAAATATTTTAAAAATATACAAATATAAATTTTAATTATGTTTTGAAAAATATATAATTTTAAAGTTTTTTTAATATTATATTAAATAAAGTATTTTAATATATATATATATTTTTAGTTTTTTCAATAAAATAATAATTTATGTAAAGTTGAAAACTAAAAAGTAAAATAAATAAATTTGATTTTGGTAATTTAAGAGTGTCTCTTAAAATAATTTAAGCAAAAAAATAAAATTCTAAAGCAACCAAGTAATTCCTTATTTTATTTTTCTTAAGCTCTAATAACTCAAAATAAGTCTTAATGGACATTAATAACCATCATCGTCATCAAACCAAATGATATGATAAAAACTATATTAAGAAGTTCGATCCAAACAACTCTCTCTCTCTCTCTATAGATGTTTGGATCGAACTTTATATATATATATATATAACATTTTTTTCCACATGTTACATTAAACTCTCTAGCCTTCAAACCTACTTTTTGCCTAAATAAGTTAATGCAAATGCAATTTATTCATTTATTCAAGTAACGGGTTAATATCAGATCTAATAACAAAATAAAAAATAAAATAAAATAACATAAATTAATAATGTAAAACATTAAAATATATTTTCATATTTATTATATCATAAATTTCATGTGAATTTAATAAAAAGTCCAAAACTTAGTCTCCTTTTCTTGAAATGCTTTAATTAGTACTTGTGGCTTTTGATAAATGTTTACAATTACAATCTCTGTGTTCCAATCATATTTATGATATGTTAGCATAGAGGTAGTGTTTCATATTTATGATATGTATTTACTATGGGAGTCCACCTTGGATTTATCTTTCAACCTTCACTCAAACTTAACCTCACCCTTAGTATCTTCCATGTATATGTCAAATTCATAAAATGGATTTGCATGCTTTGTTGAACAAGAACCATAAACATGCAGGGTTTGACAGGTGACTCTAACGCCAAACTTATTGTCTAAGAACCATAAACATGCATGGTTTGACAGGTGACTCTAATGCCAAACTTATTGTCTAAGAACCATACACATGCACGGTTTGACAGGTGACTCTAACGCCAAACGTATTGTCTACGTTGGACAAGTAAAGTACTTCCTTGGGCGTATTCTCCGCAGGAGCCACCCTGATGGGATCTTGAATTTTTTCTTTTTATTTACATGTACACAGTCGCAGTAGCAATATGGTTCAACCACTGGCTCAACATCTCCTTTAGGGGACTATGTATGTAATTATATTGATTCTCCTCCACGTTTTCCTTCTATACAATAACTCCCTCTTGCTTGTGGCATGGCTTGTGGTAGCGGATTCCAAGTTTCTCTCAGCTATGTTCCCCTGCTCATATCCATGCATGTCCACATGTTGTTTTATCCTCGTTCCATGCTCCTGCTCGAAGTGTTAGATGTTGGAAGGAAAAAGCATGCAGACCAGACCTTACGATCACCTCAGGAAAAGGACAAATAAGACTTCCGATATGATGATTGGTCAGAGGCAAATGTAGGTAAAAAAACTTAGGTTAAAATACATTAGTTTGTGTGAATATTAATACTAATTACGACAAGCCGATTCCTATAGTCCCTATTGCTTGGCAGGTAGGGACTAATAAAGGAAAGACGTGAAGATAATTATGTAATAGAGTGCTTTACAGTAGGAAGCACAAACCTTTTTACTATCATTTAGTTAAGACTATGGTGGATGATCTTAATTCTATCTATGAATATTCTATTAATACAATAAAAGATAGCAACCTTAATCCCACTATTACCACAATCATTTTTTCTTAAAAGGTTTATGGCCTCTCAAGTAGAACCTACAAGCCATACAAACCCTCAGCCATACAAACCCTCCTTTAGTCTCATCCACATTGACATGTATTTCACCATGGGGTTCCACCTTGGACGCATCTTTCAACCTTCACTCAAACTTAACCTCACCCTTAGTATGTTCCATGCATATGTAAAATTCATAGAATAGTTTAGTGACCTCTCTAAACCTTTGCTCCTACTCAAGTATGTTTTGGTTCACATGCAACAAGCCTTGGTTACATCCATGGAAGCTTTCTCTTAGGTAGTCCCAACATGGTAGTAGGAAAATTCCAAATCTTGGTAGGTAAATACAAAATATTTTGCTGGCAGCTAAAGGGAGTAATTATTGGTTATGACTCTATGATATGCATGTGATCACTTTGTAGGGAGAGAACATTGCTTTCTCTCAACGATATAGGGAACATGGAAATGATCAATAAAATATAGCTTCCAAATACTAATCTAGTGGCTCAATGATATGAAATTTTCGTGAATTCATGCCTAGAATGAATGGATTATGCATACTTCAACATAAATATCACTACTAAGAGTATGTATTATGCCATTATCTATGTATTTCAATCAAGGCATCTACCATCTTGTGCTTTCCTTCTATTTCCCTCTCGGTTTTCAATTTGTCTCCATCTCATGTTTTCCTTCTTGATAGAAGAGTTGTTGGGGCATGTAGAACACATGGAAATGATGGTTATAATGCCACTACATCTCCAACACCCTTTCAAATATTGATTAAAGAAATCTTATTATCCATCACTTAAAAAATAAAATGTAATTACAACAACAAATCCAAAATTCATGCGTCCAAAAACACCATAGTCAGCTCCTATAAGAGCATACATTATTACATGGGAATTGGTTCTAATGAGCAAAAGTAGATGATCATCAACAATATTTTGTAATGAAAACATACTTGTTGGATTTCCATTTTGACATTGTTACATAGTATTAAAGTAACATAATTTAGTTATTTATTATTGTTATACTTAACTAATAATTAAAATAAACTATTAACTTCATTTAATCTAACTCATACAAATACTTGAAATAAATTATGAAATCCATTGAATGAAATGTTTCTTCCTATGTAACTTTTTATGTAGACAAAGAAACTCCAATTCATATCTTAAAAGATAAACAACTTTGCTAATAACTACAAACCACCAAACTAACAACTACAACTACAATGTTTCATCATGTTGTTAACATATATGGATGATGTTTTTTTAATTAATATAACTATATATTCAATATTTTAGTGGGAGTGTTCTTCGGAATCCACTCTATATGTTTTATAATTGATGTTATGAGTTATAATGATAAGAAAATCTAATTAATTTATTCTTTATCAATATAAAAAATTTAATCTTAAATTAATAAAGTTAATATTAATTAATATATTTTATAATTAGTTAATTTTTGTTAGTTCATTTGGTTAAGGTGTGGGTTTCATCAACAACGTGACTCGAGTTTAATTCTCCTTAGGGGTGACTTAATTGGGAGGCGACACCCAAAAACCCAGTCAAGTTGAGGTTGGTGCATCCAAGCCGAATACGATCCCCAGGTGATTTTGACAGCTTAGATACCCTTGAGTCGCAGTTTCTCAGACCATAGGCCACTCCCACAAGTCAGAAAAATTCGAACAAAAAACAAATTTATAATCACCCTGAAAAAAATTCGAACAAAAAATTAAAATATTTTAATTGATCAATAAAATGAATAAAAAAAATTGACAATCTAAATTTTATTAATATAAAAACTTTATCATAAATTATTAAAATATAAAACGAGACATGCTAAAATATAAAAACTGAAGTAAAAAAATTTATATTTTTCAAATTATTAAAAACAAAAATTATATATATATATATATATATATATATAATCAATTTAGTTTTTATTAATATAAAAAATTTAACATAAATTACTAAAGTCAAGATTAATTAATGAGAAATGCTAAAATATAAAAACTTTTATATATATATATATATATATATATATATATATATATAACTTTAAATCTTTGAGGTCAAAAAATTATATATGGAAATATATATTTATATATGTGGTAAATTATATATTATGTTTATATATATATATATATATATATATATATATATTGGAGGGAGGGAGGGATAGATAGATACGATAAAATATTAAATTAAAAAAAATTAAGGATAAGGGAATATAAAGAGTTAATAATAAAAAGAGGGAATTGCTTAAGGAAATAAAGTTAGAAAAAAAATTAGGGACAAACAAAACTAAGACTCTGGGAAAAGGGGAAAGAAAATATACCAATATGAGAAGAAGGAAAATGAAAAACTATAGATATATTACTTAGAATCAAACCTAGTTGATAGTGTTCGAATCTAATTTTGACTAATCTTCCAACCATTGTCTTTGTTTAGATTATTTGTCCGCTTTTCAATTTCAATAGTTTTCCTTTCACTTTAAATTTCAATTTCAATAGTTTCAATTTCATTTTCCTGTTATAATAATGATCCACTTTGGCTAGAATTTTGACATCCTCTATGTAGATATGATGCTTCATCTTGTGCGAGAGTTTGGCTAGAGTGGAGGAATGAGTATGATTGTGTTTAATGTCAACTACATGTTTGTGAATCCGGATTGTGAAGGAATGTCCAGTTTGATCACCACATAGATTTTCCACATGAGCAAGAAATCATGTAGACACCTTTCTAGTCAGTGGAATTATTAACAAACCTAAAATAGTTGCTAATTGTGGTTAGGGGCTTGAAAGTAGCTTTGATGTTCTTCTTCCTAAAAAATATGGCTAGCTTGTTCAATATCCCTTGTATGTATAGAAAGAAAATTTTGAGACTGATACTTCATTATTAATATGATATTTTTTCCTTCATACTCGATTGGCATTCTCATAAGCCTTAATTTATTAATATTCATTGTAATCATTGTCCTTAAATACCTTGAGGAGATGAACCTTTTTGTCTTCTATATAATCGTCATTAGAGATTCTCAGGGCTTTAGTTTTTAGAGTGTTGAAAACTCCAAGTTTATGTGCTGGCTGATGGTGGGATTTTGCATGGAGGTACTATTCTATGTGGGCCTTATTTTTATGTACTTGGTATGCCAAAGACCCATCCTTTTGTTTAGTGATTTAAACATCTAAAAAGGGAATTTCAACTCGCCGTGGTGAATTTTATGTGTTCGAACTACCTGTTAAGGTGAATATTAAAAATTTCCAAGTTTCTCTGACCATGGGGCCAAATAATAAAGGTATCATCGAAAAATCTAATCCAAATCTTGCGTTGAAGAGGGGAATAGGTAATGGCTTTGTTTTCAGGATCCTCCATGAACAAATTAGCCACAATGAGAAACATGGAAGATCCCATGACAACTCTGCTGCAAGTCTATTCATATATTTCCTATTGAAAACTAAAAAATGTTGATCTTAGACACATCTCAACAAATTTAGTAATGTTCTAATCAATAATATATATACATTTTTGGAATTTGATTGCTTAATTGGGTTTACTTTCAAATTTACCACTATCTAATTATTCAATAAATAATTAATAATTAACAATAATTGTTTATTTCATTTTTTAATATAATATCTATTAAGGATATTTTTGAAAAATATAATATTAAAATATATTAATAATGATTGTTTTTGTTGGTTTTCTTGATTCACAATGATGTAGGTGAATTAACTTTTCATACTATATGAATATTATTTAACGAATAAAAGTAAAAGATTTAAAATCCCATATCATGCATCCAAATATTGAGTTTTTTTTTATAATTAAAAACACATCTAAAACACATCATCTATATCTATGAAAGATACGTAATGAGAATGATTAGAAAATAAGGGCCAAACTTTCATAAATATTTTATTCCAAACATAAATCTTAAGAAAGTGATGTTCTTGATGCTAAATATTTTCTTACGTGTATAATTAACTTATATTATCTTGATATATTTATCAAAATTATTTTATATATATATTCAGCCAAATATAAATATATATATTTATAATAGAGTAAAGTATAATATACCATTTAATATGTATATAATTTAACCAGAAGTTTAAGCTCATCTACCTTCTTCGATTGCTATCTACTTCTATGACATAATTACATAAGAAAACATTATATATGAATCATAATTGGTAAACTGAAAATATATGTTGAATGTAACAAAGATAAAATAATTTTATATCATATTTCTTATTGCACGATCGAGAAAGATTTGCAAGCGAAATCTTTATTTTCTTTTTAATTCTTATTTACTTATATTAAATAAATAGCTTAAAAAAATTATAATTTAAAGCATACAAAACCTTAGATATGATTCATAATTAATAAATTGAGACATAAAAAATATTAAATATAAATCATGATATATAAACTAAAAGTATATGTTAACTCTAACTAAAATAAAATAATTTTATACCCTATTTCTTATTACATGACCTAGAAAGATTTGCAGGTAACATCTCCATCAACTTTTGGATTGCTAAAAATAATACTTTAAACGATTTATTCATCATTATATAACTTATCACACTTTTTTAAAGTGATCACAACAATGGTTGCTTTATACAATAGTAATAACAATAAAATGTCAAACTTCATTAAGAATCAATATGAATATAAACGGTATTTATATTTAATATAAAAAACATTGTTTATTGTCCCTTTGTTGAACATAAACAAAAAAAATGCCATAGGAAGTATTGGATGATACATTGAGGGAACATAGTGGTCTCACTTGCCAATGCCATGGCATAACTAAAGCTACAATACAATATTTTAAGATTATAAGGTGTATTTATGGTGTGATTTTCATCATTTACACAATCTTTAAAAGTTTTGAATGAAAAATATCTCAATTATTTAAAACATTATATTAATTTAATAATTTTTTAAAATTAATTATTAATAATATTTATTCATGTCAACAACATCTCCATATCCTAAATTATAAAACACCTCTTTACTAAAATATTAAAATAATAACTAATAAAAATATTATATAAAAAATAATATTATTTTATTATTATATAATCAAAAGTATACAATAATTGGAGATTGGAGATTGACCTTAGGTTAAAGAACTAATTTTAAAGTTCACCGACCTTATCTTAAAGAACTAGTTTTAAATCATCATATCAAACATTCTACAAGTAAAATATACATTATTTTTTTTGTTTAAGGTTTCAAGTATAAAAAGGTAAAACTAAATAAAGAATAAAATATTTATTATATTTTAATTATGTCATTAACATTCTACAAGTAAAATATACATTATTTTTTTTGTTTAAGGTTTCAAGTATAAAAAGGTAAAACTAAATAAAGAATAAAATATTTATTATATTTTAATTATGTCATTATTATTATTATTAAAATATATTGTTAATTTTTAATTTATTATTATTATATGTATTATTTAAATTATTATACAATATGCATTATTTAATCTTATATGTATTATTTAATTCTAAATTCTTTTTTCAACCTTCACTCTTATTATCTTCCATATATGTGTCAAATTAATAGAATGGTTGAGTGCCCTCTCTAAACCTTTTCTTTTACTCAAGTACTATTTGGTTTACATACAACAAGTCTTGGTTACATCCATGGAAGCCTTCTCCTAGGTAGTCTCAACATGGTTCAACATAAATATTACTACTAAAAGTATGTATTCTACCATTACCTATGTATTTTAATCAAGGCTTATACCATGTTGTGCTTTCTTTTTTTTCCCTCTTGTGTTTTCAATTTGTCTCCATCTCATGTTCTCCTTCTTCTTGGTAGAAGAGCTGTTAGGTATGTAGAACACATAGACATGATGGTTATAATGTTACCACATCTTCAGCTCCCTTTCAAATATTGATTAAGAAAATATTATTATCTATTATTTAAAAAATAAAATATAATTGCAGTGACAAATCCAAAATTTGTGCATCCAAATACACCATAGCCAATACATATAAGAGAATACATTGTTTGAACTGATTCTAATGAACAAAAGTAGGTGATCATCAACAATATTTTGTAACCAAAACATACTTGTTGGGTTTTCATTTTGACTTTGTTACATAATATTGAAGTAACGTAATTTAATTACGCCGTAGGCGTTCACCAATGAGAAGCGCTACCTTCCACCTCGAAAAGATTCCTCGTCTATAATAGAATCTTGCCACGTGTTTTGCCGCTTTTGCGCACGCCGACCGTCTCACCGAAATTATTTGCATTACTTTGCCCCTTTCACGCAAACCCCCGTCCATGTCGCAGCGATTTGTGGAATTCACACTAACTAAAAATCCTCGGATTGATTCCTCGTCTATAAATCCAATCGAATCCTGCCACGTGTTGTGCCGCTTTCGCGCACGTCGACCAGATCACACCAATCTTTTTTGCATTATTTGCATTCGACTATCGACCATGTTTTTTTAACTAAAGTGACCCGACCATTTCGATTTCCGACCATATCTTACAAAACAAAATTACAAATTCATATCAATTGTTTCATATGTCGATCATGTTTACACAGTGAGAATTTCACGGGGATCAATTTTTAACGCTCGACCCACTCAACTATCGACCATATTTTTTTGCATTACTTTGCCCCTTTCACGCAAACCCCGTCCGTGTCGCAGCAATTTGCATACTTCACGGTGACTAACAATCTTGGAATAGATTCTTTGTCTATAAATCCAATGGAATCCTGCTGCGTGTTTTGCCACTTTCACGCAAGCCAACCAGATCACACCGATCTTATTTGCATTATGTTTTTTTAACTAAAGTGACCCGACCATTTCAATTCTCGACCATATCTTACAAAACAAAATAGCAAATTCATATCAACTGTTTCATACGTCGATCATGTTTACACAGTGAGAATTTCACGGCGAGCAATTTTTAATGCTCGACCAACTCGACTATTGACCATACTTTTTTGCATTACTTTACCCCTTTCACGCAAACCCCCATTCATGTCGCTGTGATTTGCAGACTTCACGTCGACTAAAAATCCTAGAATAGATTCTTCGTCTATAAATCCAATGGAATATTATGTTCTTTTAACTAAAGTGACCCGACCATTTTGACTCCCAGCCATATCTTACAAAACAAAATTACAAATTCATATCAACTGTTTCATACGTCGATCAAGTTTACATAGTGAGAATTTCACGGCGAGGAATTTTTAATGCTTGACCAACTCAACTATCGACCATATTTTTTTGCATTACTTTTCCCCTTTCACGCAAACCCCCATCCGTGTCGCGGCGATTTGCAGACTTCACACCGATTAAAAATCCTGGAATAGATTCTTCGTCTATAAATCCAATGGAATCTTGTCACGTGTTTTGCCACTTTTGCGCAAGCTGACCAGATCACATTCATCTTATTTGCATTATTTTCATTACTTTACCCCTTTCACAAAAACCCCCGTCCATGTCGCACTGATTTGTAGACTTCACCTCGACTAAAAGGAAGTGTCCATCAATTCGACCACACAGTTAAGAGTCGACCAATTTTTAAATGCTCGACGAACTCCACTAAACTAAATCAAAATGGTATGATCTGATTGTACAAATATTATTGAAAACAACATTACAAATTCATATCAACTATACCAACTCGACTATCGACCATAATTTCTTAACTAAAGTGACCCGACCATTTCTTACAAATATTATCGAAAACAAAATTACAAATTCATATCAACTGTTTCATATTTCGACCACACAGTTAAGAGTCGACCAATTACAAATATTATTGAAAACAAAATTACAAATTCATATCAACTATACCAACTCGACTATCGACCATATTTTCTTAACTAAAGTGACCCGACCATTTTGACTCCCGACAATATCTTACAAATATTACCGAAAACAAAATTACACAGTTAATAGTTGATCAATTTTAAAAGGCCCGACCAACTCCAGTATTGAGCATATTTTTTTTAAAACTAAAGTTACCCGACATAGTTAAGAGTCGACCAATTTTTAAAGGCTCGACCAACTCGACTATCGACAATATTTTTTTATAACAAACTTGACCCGACCATTTTGACATCCGACCATATGTTAGAAAGTGTCCATCATTTCGATGAAATAGTTAAGAAGTGACCAATTTTTTAAGCCTCGACCAACTCGACTTTCGACCAAACTCACTACCATTTGGGTTGATACAGTCTAAATAGGTGGTCCAGTTCTGCATGGAAAAAGCTTGCGAGATTTAAACTTGTGATTATAAACTTGAGCATTCAATGACGGATTGGACATTGAACAACTTTCTATAAGGTTACCCACGTGAACATTGATTTCGTTGCATTTAATTCATCACGAAGTTATGAACTTTGCTTCACTAATACAAATTTCTGCCTATGGACGTATATCTGGATTTGACAGATTGGACCTATTGGATATTCGATGTTGTGGAGATACGAGAACAAATTTCAATGCAACAATGGTTAAATGTGGTTAGACACTAATGCACAGCCTTTACTCTTGAGCATTTATAAAATTCGATGGGTAAAGGATCTCTCATTCTTTTGTTCTTCGATACTGTTATTGTGAGATAATCTCAGTTTTTTTCTCAGCATTCGAAACGCCTTCAATTTGTTGCTCTTTTACAGACCAACAACACTGTCAAGGATCCAAAGATTGTTGTTTCCTATTCAAAAAAAAGGTTCTCCTGTCAAACAAAAGTCATTTCCCTTGGTATAATTATGCTGTTCTAAATCATGTTTCTGTTTAATACATCCAAACAAGATTCTGCTGTCTTTTTTTATGTTTTTTCTTGAAAACTAGAGTCTGTTTATGTCAATTATTTACTGGTTTCTATTTGTTGCTCTTTTACAGACCAGCAACCCTATTAAGGATCCAAATATTGTTGTTTTCTATTAAAAAAAAAGGTTCTCCTCTCAGACCAAAAATAATTTCCCTTGCTATAATTATGTTGTTCTAAATCTTGTTTCTGTTTAATACATCCAAACAAGATTCTGCTGTCTTTTTTTATGTTTTTTCTTGAAAACTAGAGTTTGTTTATGTGAGTTATTTACTGGTTTTAGATGAAAGGTTACTTGACTGGTATATATTCATTTTTTTTAAAACTAGAGTCTGTTTATGTCAATTATTTACTGGTTTTAGATGAAACGTTACTTGAATGGTATATATTCATTTTTTTGAAAAATAGAGTCTGTTTATGTCAATTATTTACTGGTTTTAGATGAAAGGTTACTTGACTGGTATATATTCATTTTTTTGTCTCCTAGGAAAATTGCCCTTGCAGAAAAGTAATCTTTAATTTAGTCATTTGGTATGTGGAAAATCCTATCTTGTTCTCATTGTTCTTGTTTAATAGTTAAAAACAAGCTTCTCAGAGTAAATTTACCCATAATTATTTTCTCTTTTTTGTTGTTTTTTGTTGGAAACTAGCTTCTGTTTTTTTGTTGTAATTTGTATTTGACCATTTACCTCATTTATTTACTGTTTTCAGATGAAATGTTACTTGATTGGTATATATTCATTTACTAACTTTGGCAAATAAGAGCCAATTTATCTAAAATTATCTTCTTTCTTTGTTTCTTTTGCTTTTTTGTTTGTTGAAAATTACACTCTGTTTCCACTATTTTTTTTGTTGTTTTTGTTGGAAACTAGAGTTTGTTTCTTCCAATGCATTGTCATTTATTTACTCCTATTTATTTATTAGTTTTAGACAAAGGATTACTTCACTGGTATATATTCATTCCCTTGTGTTGGTTCTTAGAGTAAATTTACCTAGAATTATGTTCCCCTTTTTGCTATTTTTTTTTGGAAACTAGCTTCTGTTTTTTTGTTGTTTTTTGTTGTAACTTGTATTTGACCATTTACCTGATTTATTTATTGTTTTTACATGAAATTTTAATTGACTGGTATATATTCATTTACTAACTTTGGCAAACAAGAGCCAATTTATCTAAAATTATCTTGTTTCTTTGTTTCTTTTGTTTTTTGTTGTTGTTGTTGAAAACTGCACTTTGTTTCTACTATTTTTGTTGTTGTTGTTTTTGTTGGAAACTAGAGTCTGTTTCTGCCAATGGATTGTTATTTATTTACTCCTATTTATTTATTGGTTTTAGACAAAGGGTTACTTCACTGGTATATATTCATTCCCTTCTGTTTACCAAGCCCTTCATTTCTATATTCTTGCCACAAATATTCCTATGTATTGCATGAAATATCAAATGATATTTTGTCATGTTCTCCTACATCTTCTATATTTAGACTTAATATCAATATGGCACTTCTTTCTGCAGCCTATGAACAGTCTATTGACCGAAAACGCTGTCTCACTCCTGTTGAATGGTGCTGTTGACCTATTCCCACTTGTACAAGTTGTTGCTCTTGATCGACTAAGCTCTCTTAATTCAGCAACTACCCGCTTTCGAATCTCTATTTCTGATGGAATTCATAAGCACGACACATTGCTTCCAACTAGCTACAATAGCACTGTGGATAACCACCAAATTCAAAACGGTTCAATCATCAAAGTCAACAAGTGTACATGCAACACTATACATGATGCAACGTATGATTTGCTTTCCGCATCTTCCTTTTCACTTATTTTAGTTTTAACTCCTCATAATTGTAACATATTTTTTACTTATACTTACTTACATTCATTCTTCTTGCCAGGACTATCACATTGGACACCTTTGAAATTGTCACCTTAGAAACAACAATTCTTGGAGACCCATCCCCTTTCAACTTGACACCTAGATTTACAGTGCACAATAGTTCATCTATTTTAGAGAATAATGCCCTTGACTCCGAAAACCCTTCACTTGTAATACCTTCTCCAACGCCAAACCTTGTTGCACCTACTCTTCAATTCACATCGCTCAACCCTTCCAAAGAAACTTGGAGCATTCAAGGACGAGTTACTGCAAAAACAAGTATCAACACCTACACCAACCAAAAAGGTCCTGGTCAACTCTTTGGGTTTCACCTTGTTAGTGCTACCAAAGATGAGATTCATATCTCTGCTTTCAATGAACTAGCTATCTCATTATATGACCAAATACAATTTGGCATAGTCTACATAGTATCAAATGGCACAGTGAAACCAGTTAATCCAACATACAACCATTTGAAGAGTGCTTTCAAGATTTTCCTAAACTCCTTGTCAACAATTCAATGATGCTTGGAAGAGTGCCCACTTATTCCTTTTCATTGCTTCAACTTTAAATCTATCCATGACATCAAAACTACACCGCTCAATTCCATGGTTGACATTATTGGAATTGTCATTTATGTTTCCCCTGCATCAACTATAAGCACAAGGGATGGCTCTGAAACCATTCACCGAATAGTTGACTTGAGGGACATGTCCGGGTATAGCATAGATATAACACTTTGGGGGGAGCATTGCACAATTGAGGGTGCCCAACTTGGAAACCTTTGAGGTTTAGCTACTCCCTCTATCCTTGCAATAAAAGGTGGGCGTGTTACATAATTCAATGGAAAAACCATTGGAACCATCTCAAACACCAACCTCATTGTAAACCCAGATATTCAAGAAGCTGAAGCTCTCCAAGTATGGTTTGCTGACAATGGATTCCGTTCAGCCTCCCCATCTTTGAGCAGAAAATCCAACTCGCCTTCTTCTACATCCTGTAAACGCATTTCCATCTCTGTGCTACAATCTCTCCAACACTCTAAGAAGGCAACTTGGTATTCAATTATTGCTACAATAACCCATATTAACATCAATGACTTTCATTTCCTTGCATGCCCTTTATTTGTCAATGGAATACAATGCATGAAAAAAATTTCCCACAAAGTTGGCAATATTTGGCATTGTGCAAAATGTGATGGGGAGTTTACAGAGTGTGCTTACCGATACATACTCAAACTTGACATCAAGGATGCTACTAGACAACTATACGATATCATATCTTTTGATGATGTTGTGCAACAACTCATGGGGGTCTCTGCAAAATATTTTTGTCTCCTATCAAATGATACAATGTCTCTCTTGGAAATTGTTCAATGCTCGGTAGTACCTTCTAACCTTATCAATAAAGACAGAGACTTTTAATTAAAATGCTCGCTTGATGGTGCTTCTTGTTATGTCAGAAGAGGTTTCTCCATCATTGCCGCCTGTCGATACTCCTGATGAAAGTGAACACATTGTGCTTAGTAAACGTCCAATTCCTCGCAAGCTTTGAACTCTACCTTTACAAACACTTTCCCCAACATCATTCTACCCTTCAATTATGACTTGTGTACTATCTAGCTTGTACTTAGCAAGTATACACTTGAATATTATATTATATAGTTTTTTTGTACCATTCTGTTGAATCACATCTTTTTTTAAGTCTATCTTGCAATTTTCAAATTTGTACTTATAATTTAGATTGCTTTGTCATCTCTATACTTTTTCTCTTTATAAACACTGATGAAGAGTTTCTTTATTTCTATCTTGCAACAACTTCACATAAATTACACATGTTCCATATATCTTTTACAATATACCTTTGTTTATCTATATTGTATTTGGTCAACCACTCCCGCTCAATACTTATTTTTGGTGGAATTGCAAAATATAATCAATGGCTATGAAGGAAATGTAATCAAGATGACTAATTCAGTCGCATAAAATGAACTGTCCATCAATTCGATCATATCTTACAAATATTATGGAAATCAAATTTACAAATTCATATCAACTGTACCAACTCGACTATCAACCATGTTTTTTTTAACTAAGGTGACCCGACCATTTTTACTCCCAACAATATCTTACAAACCATTTTTACCCCCGACTGTATCAACTGTTTTATATGTCGATCATGTTTACAAAGTGAGAACTTCATGGTAACCAAGTTTTAAAGGCTCAATCAACTTGACTATCGACCATGTTTTTTTTACAACTAAAGTTACCTGACCATTTTTGCTTCTGACCCGTGTCCATCAATTTCACCACACAGTTTAAAGTCGACCAATTTTAAAAGGCTTGACCAACTCCACTATCGACCATATTTTTTATAAAACTAGAGTTACCCGACACAGTTAAGAGTCGACCAATTTTTAAAGGCTCGAGAAAATACATACTATAAGATAAATGACGCATAAATTTCTCCTAAAAACCAGGTTCAAACACTATAATTCAATTAAGGATTATATCCCAGAATCACAGCCTAAATTTCCCAGGTCTCAACCCACTGATTTCTAACCCTTTGCTATCTCTATTACACGAAAATATATATGACCTGAGGCTCAAATTATGTAACAGAAAATAATTATAACTGTACCAACAACTATATGAACCAACGTATCACCTCTGGAATCTAATTACAACAAAAAGGAATGTTCACACACATGGCTTACTAATTTTGAATGCTTTTTACCCTACGTCTAAGCTTTTACTTGACCTTGCTGGTCAAAGAAATCTTCCACCTTCAAGAAATCTGCCACGTGTGCTTGTTCTGTTGAAGGAGCAGGCACCACTTCGTCAATGGAAATAACAAAATCTCTGAAAATTTCCATGGTTTGATGAGAGCGTTGTTTAGCCTTCCGAGTGTCCTTCCTTTTCCTTCGTTGAACTTTCTTGTACACCTGTCGGCTCCTAGGTTCCTCGACTCGCTGGCGGTACTCTCATTTAGGTGGTCGAATTTTATAGGGATTGAGGGGACGTAATTATCCTCCACATCGGACCACGCCTGATGCGGTATAAAAATCACCTTGTCTTCTCAATCCCTCTTCATCACTAGAACTTACCTGAAAATATCTGAGTTGTCGACCCTCCCACTTTTTCCAACATGAACACGAACACTAAACAATCAAACCTTTGCACATGAATAACGATGAATAACGATGATCCGAGTGTTTATAGAAAATATATGAATAACGATGATCAGGTATAATCATTTGTAGTAATCATCCAACTACCCTTTCCACATAGGCAAGAAATGATGACTTTAAGCATTCACCAACGAGAAGCGTGACCTTCCACCTCGGAAAGATTCCTCGTCTATAAATCCAATGGAATCCTGACACGTGTTTTGCCGCTTTCGCCCACACCAACCAGATACGGCTTCTCAGCACGTGTTTTTTTTGCTCCACTCCTCCACGCCCCAGACTTGATTGAAGACTTGATTCATTCAATCGACATATCACTATATCCACTGTTTTCTCAGCCAAAATTAATTTGAAGCTCAAGGCATAAGTTGGGTATAGACTATGGATCATACTATTTGCAGCTGTCCGTCACCAACCATTGGAAGAAGTGGCAGCTTCCAGGCGAAAGGGATTATGACATACCTAGCAACATCTGTTATTATTAGCCAAGAATTGTCTAGCATTACCATACGTTATTTTAGCTAAATTTCCTGAGTCCATAAATTTCCTAGACTAATAGTTTAGAAATGAAAACACCTTCAATGTCGCCAAAAATGCAGTTTTCTAAGAAATGAAAACTTTTCATTCATATCCTCGCCTTTGACTTGCTTTCTTATAAAACACAAACACAGAAGCAAAGTTTAAAATATTTTTTCTTTCTACCTATTCGAACATGTAGAAATTAATTTGAGTTTTTCATTAACTATGTAACTTGTCGGTGGTCGACAACCGACTATTTGTCTGCCTTGTCGGTGTTCGACAAACACTTGTGTCAAGGGATGAGTTGCGTTTCTGGTTTCTTAAAAAAAATATCGGATATGCTAAAATAGTCGACCACTCTTCACCAACAAACATGACTTCTTTTAAAAAACATCGACCATATTTTTAAATAATTACTCGACAATCTGTCGACCACCTGAATTGAATTAAATCACCCCATAACAGATGTAGGATTAAAATGTTATTGTACTAATTTATTATTAGTTCTTCAATTTGGACATATTGTTTCTTTAATAGTGTGTCTGACACGTTGCAATCAGGATCCTAATAAGGATTTGAAATGCTGATAAATTAGTTTCCTAAAGAGATTCTGTCATTTTCTGTCTAATACCATTTGCAAAATGTTTCTGATCCTCGTTATCGCCTTCTAAGCTCGAACAGTTCTGAGAAGGATATGGACACAACGAATTTGGTCGATGCTCAAGTTTGGTCGAACGAAGTTTGGTTGACTCCACTACAAAGTGAATTTATTTGTATTAACTTTACCTGGCGACCATTTTTCAAATTCGACCAGACTCAAATTTAACATATAATATGCTACACGTATCGACAAAAACATTATTTTGGTTGCATATTTCCAAATAAAATGACTTATGACTTCACCAAATAGAATATAATTTTTTGTATCACCCATATGATGTATAGACTCAAACTACATGTCCCGACAATGTTACATTGACCATATTTTTAAATAATTAGCCGACTATTTTTACAGACTTGACCAATTAATGCATAAAATAAACATGAGATGAGACTGAATTAGTCATCTTTATTACATGGCGTTTATAACTATTGATCATATTTTGCAATTCGACCAAAAATAACTATTGACCCATAACTGTTGAGGTTGACGAACCAAGTGTGAAAGGACCAGTCGGTTAAATAACAAATGCCGCAATATACTCAAGGAGATCCTAATTTTCAAAGTACGTAAAATTAAAAGAACTAACTATTGAATAATGTCATTATTTTCAAAGTAGTATAATTTGGATGTTTAGAATTGTGTGTATGAAATGTATTCAAATCTACTGTTGTTTAAATATTTTTAATATTTGTTAAATGAATAGCTTTGCATTAATAAATAAAATAATATCATTAAATAGAATAATTACAATCGTTCTAGAGTATTTATTTTTTCAGTTTTGTATTATGAAATATATAATTTTAACACTTTATTTCAATAATTAAAAAATAGTTTATTTAAAAAATTATAAAATTGTTTCTGTCATGTCGACCAGCGACCCTGTCTTAAACATAAATAAAATCAGGTCGACCAAATCTGTAACTCATCGAAGGTTGATCACATGTTTAACTCATCGAAGGATGATCACATGTGTAACTCGTCGGAGATCGACCAAATTTCATATAAAACCTATGCGTCAACCAAAACTTTGAACATGGAAGTTTCCAAGTCGCCACATGTACAACTCGGAATCACCATATTCATTACAATCGACAGCTTAGCCATACCCCACATGATCCAACATAAATTCAAAGCATCCACTTACCGAGGCATGGATAGCCTGTAAATCAAAATTAACTCAGTCGTTAAATCACTCTTTATTACACCCATCTACTTTACAGTTACACGTGATGTGCTTGTCTTCTTTAAATCCCGAAGTCAAGGATTCCTGGACACTCTTCTAACAAGAATTACAAAACCAGACTTAAGAAATACCAGAAAAACTCCGCGATCTTTATAATTGCATAGAAACCATGGTGCTGAAAACGGTTCAGACAAGCACTCGTTCAGTCGCAACTAAAATCCGTGAGTTAGAGAAAGCCCAAACACCGTTACAAACGCGCTTGGAGAAGGTTCTAAATGCTAAGGTACAGGAATCACATTGGCGAAGAACTTGGAAAGACATTGTAATTTGGGGGAAAATATTCAAAAGGCCACTGGAGAGAAGAAGCTGAACAATTGTGAGCTGTTACAGTTCTGAATTACATGCAAGCGCCTCTACTTGAATCAGTTTGCAGACTGAAGGATATTATTGCTCAATTCATAGTATGCAGATTTCATAATGGGAAATTATATTTTGATACCCTAGTTGAAATAAATGGTGCACTTATTTACAAGATTACAGGATTGTCAAATAAAGGCGAAGAGGGTACTTGTTTGACCTAGACTAGAATTGATTGAAAAATTTACAGACGACCCTAGTGGAAAAAACTCTTGAGGATTAGTGATAAGTAAGATGAAATATGAAAATTTTAAGATAGTTGCTTGCATCGTTTCGACCACTTTATCATCTTTCGGTCGCGGTTTAGATCTAAAAATTGAAATGCTAGACGCAGTACTAAACATGGCAGTAAGTGGAAAACAATACAATTGGGAAAACTACTTAGCCGACGTTATCCGGACCATATGCTCCAAATGTCAAAATGAGGGAACGACCATTCGGTACCCATCTCTAATTATCTGGATTTCTATGATGCATCTCAGACCATTAGGAAATAAAGACTTTTTTGTAGAAAGACCCATGTTAATGCAAAATTTCAATTCTTTTACATTTGGGGGAAGTCGGCTAGGCCCCTTAACACTAAAATTTTTGCTCAAAGTCTGGTTTCAAAACCTAAAAACTCTATCCACCAGATGGAGAGTACTTCAAAATGTTCGATGAAGTCTGCCTCCATCGGCACACATCCAACTTGACCTGGATCACACCAAGGTCTAACACCTGCAAGGAATAGGTGGCGCTGCAAAAGCTCTCAAATTTTACCCTTCCGTCGAAGAAATCTTCAATGAGCTCAGTAGAAAAAGTAAAACAATACTGACAATTCCTGCTAAGGCCCGAGAGGCAAGCGTCGCCATAGTTGAACCTCTAACAGATGCAGAAAAAGAGGAAGAGTATGAATCTCGCCTATATATGCACACCTTCGTATATGAAGCTGAACTTATAGTGGAACAACAACCTTTAGCACTTACTCTTACACCACATGAAGACCCTCCGGATACAATCCAACATTCAGATGAACAAAGTCACTCCGACAACCCAGAATATTCTTTGACGAGTAACAACATTCAACAGGTAGCCAACGAGTTAATAGAAGCTCGACAAGCATGAAATGTACAATTGCATGGCAAGGGAAAAAGAAAAATGATCATAGAGGAGCCGATTGAGGAAGCTGAGGGAGAACTATTCAACAATGCAACACAAATTCTCGAGAATGCAGCTAAAAATAAAGTACCAGTTGACGAGCAGTTTAAGAGATTTTTGGAAGCCAAAGAAGCTCGTAGCCGACCAGAACCTAAAAAGAAAGTTCAGCTTATGATCGAGGATTCTATCGACTTGACTGTAAGTTCACCCCCAATGTCTCCGACTATTCTGATGGAAGACACTATTTTTGCTACACCTCTAAGTCCTCCACTTGCACCTTTAGCATTAACTCAGTTTTCAAATGTTGTACAATATCTTTCTCTCCCTCTTCGTCAAACATTTCAAACTGAACAAGACCTAATGCAGTTCATAACCAATATTCCCAATATGTTCACAAAATGGAAAGTATTAATGACGAAGAAACCTATCTTCATTGACAATAACCCATCGAATGATTTAGCACTAGAAGCAATTGGTATGCATCATAGACATCTTAGGCGTAATCTGGACCCGACCAGATTCATTTCTTGCGAGGAAACTGGACAGTTTATCCCTTTTCCAATGAACCCGTCGGTACAAGCCCATTCACCTCCTCTACCTGTCGTCAATCCACCACAACAGCCCCCGAACTTGAAGTTCAAAATTCAATTGAACCATCGATACCAAAACTATTGTCACATGTCCCCACACCCCAACCGTCTACCAACTCCCTTTACAACCCTACTCCCCAAGTCAATGTGTCGTTCCCTAACCCTGCTGATGGAACCACTACTCTATCAAAAGTAATTCAAGAACAAGAAGCACTAGCTCAAGAAATCTTTGAAGCAACACGCAAACCGACAACAAAAATCAATGAAGCAGCCATCGAATTAGAAGCTGAACCAACAAAACAAATCACTAAACCACCCATAGAACAAGGACAAGAAGACAATCATCCAGTGGCCGCAGAAGCACTCTCGACAAATACAGCAGGCATACCAAGTAGCTCAATACAAGTAGAACAAAACATTGATGAAGCACAATTGAAAACACAAGTCTCACGCGAAGCAGTCAAGACACAAAAAAACTCAGAACAACAACTAAAGCCTCCACGATCTCAACGCAAGTCCAAGAAAAAGCATCGTCAAGACAAGCGACGCAATAGAGAGCTGCAACAGCAACAGCAGCATGTCTTTGATATTTCTCAGCTGGGTCGATTATCTGTACATCTCGACCAATTCGGCCCCCTGTCGACATACAAGCCACAAGAAGCAACACAAATAGAGCTCAACTTACTGGCTGATGCGATTAGTCGAGAGCAACGACAGCGACGACTAGAAACCAAAGATCGCAAACACGAATTACAACAAGAGCAAAATGTATTTTTGGCCAAGTGTCAGGACTTAGTGCAAGAAGTTGTTTCTCTTCCATCTAGCTCTGACACGACTAGCACACTTGATAAAGCTCTTCAGTTATTCCAAACAGTCGTGTAAAGATTGCGAGAAGAACTGATCAAGGACCGACAGGAACAAGCCACAATTACAACATCCCTCATGTCGACACTATATGAAGCATTTAATTTAGCATATGATCAGCTCAAGCAGTATAATAATCAAGCATCTACTGTCATTGATGTTCTCCGTAACTGGTACAAACGCTATGGCAATGTATTCACAGAAATGCGGAACACAAGCGACTTAATTGCTAAACTTCAACATCAACGCACAGTAGCCGACGACAGCATCAGCAAAGCCATCGAAGATCAAATTCTGATAGAAAATAGCAAATTGGGAAAATTAGAAAAAAGTGAAGAGCAATGGTTGAGCCAAGCCCAAAACAACCTCTTCAAAGTGGAACAACTTCAACCACATCTCCAAACATTGCTTATAGTAGCCAAGGAGAAAATTGACCTATTTTCTCTAGACTTAATTCATCTGTAGAGCAAGACAACAAAGGAAAAGATGACTGAGTTATCAAGTCTGACAACACTTACGATTGACATTCAAAACTCACTGCGCCATTGGGAAAAATTTCACCACCATCTATCTATCTCGGCTGAAACAATTGTTCAAGTATGTGCACAACAAGAAGCAACAACCACTTCCAAAAATAAATAAACACTACCAGCTATATCTATCAATTTTGCACAGTCATGCATCTTTTGTTCAGTTATTTCACATCTCCTTCTTTCTTCGGAAAAGAACCTATCGAATAGGCCCATCGGCCGAAAACTTGCAATCTAAGTCGACAAGCTCTATGAAGCAGTGAAGATATGTCGGTCGGTTAAGTCGATAATTTATCTCAACTAGTCGGGCTATGTTGTATGCATTAAGTATTTACTTGCTCTCTACTTTTGCTATAAAATCAATCAATCCGGATTACATAGATATGTGAAAGTTATATGCTGATGTTGATAAAATATTGAATAGGACTACTGTTATTTGATGAATGATATTTGCATATCTACTTGCTATATCTATTTGCAATTTGGTGCTACACTTAGTTGATACTTTATGCATCAATGAATTATTTGTGCTTGGATTATGTTGTACATTTTCATTAATCGAATGACATTTATTCCTTAATGTATATTTGCGCTCAATCCATTGCAATTATGCGTCAATGGATTCACGGCATAAAACACAAATTATTTCGACAAAAACTATATTTTAGAAAACCATCCGCATCACCATTAAAAATTTATGTCTCAATGCGTCAATTTATTTAAACATGGACAATAAATTTGAGCCATCTAACTGATTGCATCATTCAATATCCCCATGCAAAAGTTGATCGACTTTATAAGATTTGCAGACAGGTCAAAAGGAATTTTTGTTTAATGTGAATTAGATCAGAGGACACCGGAGAGGTCGGACAAGGTCAACAAGGTCAGAGGACGTCGCAGACATCATAACAGGTCGATCAGGTCGAAGGAGATCGCAGAAGGTCGGAAGAGATCCAGGAGGTCAGAGGAGGTATTTGTTTTGTAAAGAGTAGTTAAAACATCAATATGGTCGGTCACCTTCCTCAAATATGGTCGACTCTTTTAATGAAGTCTAGAGTCAATTTTATATCTATACAATTTTATTTTTAATTAAATATATAATTTCTAAAGGAAAAAACATATGTATACTAAACGGAAAGAAAAATAGTCTCTAACATTATTAAAAAATTTCACTCTTTTACTAACAGCGTTCACTTTTGCACCTCCAGGGATAAATGCTAGTTATTTAACAATGATATTCTCAACTCAAACTAATCATTAATAACTGTGATCTCTATTTACTCTAATTCATACAAATACTCGAGATAAACTATGGAATCCATTTAATAAAATGTTTCTTCCTACATTACTTTTTAGTTACAATAAACTCCAATCCATATCCCAAATGATAAACCAATTTAACTAACTACAAACCACTATATTAATAGCTAGAGTGTTTCATCATGTTGTTACTATATATGTATAATGTATTTTTTAGCTGGTATAAACATATATTCAATTCTATTTTTTGAGTCAACTTCTTTAATCAAAGTTTTGGTGGGAGTGTTCTTCCAAATTTCATTGTATATGTTTTATCATTGATGTTTTAGTCTAAAATGTAATTTATTATTAACATGAATGATAAAAAATGTGATCAATTTGATTCTTATTAATATAAAAACATTTAATCCTAGATTAATAAAATCAATATTAATTAATGAAAAGTACTAAAACATAAAAATAAAAAACTTTTATATTTGAAATTATTAAAAGCAAAAATTAAAAGGTTACAAAATAAGATTGATATTAGAATATATATAAATATAATTTTTATATTACATGTGAATATAAATATATTAATTTTTTTTTTAGGTTATATATATGTAAAGAGAGAAGATAAATAATTTCAAAAGCGAAAAAAGAAAATGTGTTTTAATGATGATGATGATGATGTATATATATATATATGTAAAGAGAGAAGACAAAGAATTTCAAAAGCGAAAAAGGAAAATGTGTTTTGATGATGATGTATTTTTAAGGTCACCGACAAGCGAGACACCAATTTGGTGTATGAGACTCCCTTGTTTGTGGGACAAGGGACCCACCTTTGCACAACGATTTAACTGCTAAAGTCTACACAGGTATACATACCCTACCCCCCTCCAGATTCGAACTTGTGACCTCCTAGGAGGAAACACATGCTCTTAACCGTTAGGCCCACTCATACATATATATATATATATATAAAAGAATATTCCAAAAAATATATATATTAAATATATATAAGAATGTATATATACATTAAATTATATATTAGTTTTTTTAAAGGTTATATATATACTGAGCCCAAGTGGATCTTAATGGATGTTAAATACCAACACCACCACTACTATAACCATCATCATCATCTTTACCATCAATTATAGATGAAAAAACCAAAATTATTTTAAAAAGGTTAAAAAGACAAAAGGAAGAAAGAGCTCTAAATAATCAAATATCAAATTACTAAAAAAAATGTTAAAGATAAGGGAATATAAAGAGTTAATAATAAAACGAGGAGATCGCTAAAGGAAATAAGGTTAGAAAAAATTAGGGACAAACAAAATCAAGACTCTAGAAAAAAAAGAAAAATCAAGAATTGAAAAAATGAGGAGAAAGAGAATATACTAACCTGGGAAGAAGGAAAAGGAAAAACTATAGATATATTACCTGGATTAAAACCTAGTTGATAGTGTTTGAATTTAATTTTGACTAATCTTCTAACCATTGTTTCTATTTAGATTATTTGTTCGCTTCTCAATTTCAAAAGGTTCCCTAAATTTCATGTTATAATAATGATTCAATTTGGCTAGAATTTTAGCATAATCTATGTAGATATGATGCTTCATCTTGTGTGAGTGTTTGACTAGAGTGGAGGAGTGAATATAATTATGTGTAATGTTAGCTACATGTTTGTGAGTCTTGTATTTAAAGGAATGTTTAGTTTTTCCATGTAAGATTTCTCACATTAGAAAGCCTAATCATGTAGACACCTTTTTGGTTAATGGGATCATTAACAAACTTATGGGAGTTTCTAATTGGGGCTAGGGGCTTGAAAGTAGCTCCAATGTTCTTCTTCCTAAAAAATCTAGCTAGATTTTCCATTATCCATTGTATGTATAGTAAGAATTTTTTTGAGACTTCATCATTTATATGATATTTGTTCCTTTATTCTCTATTGGCATTCTCATAGGCCTTAATCCCTTGACACTCATTGTAATCATTGTCCTTAAATACCCGAAGGAGATGAAACCTTTCATCTTTTATATAATCATCATTAGGTATTCTCAGGGCTCTATTTTTTAGAGTGTTGAAAACTCTGGAAGTTTATGCGTTGGATGATGGCTGGATTTTGCATGGAGGTATTGTTTTATTTGGGTCTTATTTTTGTAGACTTGGTGTGCCACAGAGCCGTTCTTATGTTTAGTTATTTACACATCTAAAAAGTGAAATCTTACATCAATTTCAACTTCCATGGTGAAATTAATGTGTTTGGACTACCTATTAAGGCGAACTTTAAATTTTTCCAAGATTTGCCGACCATGGGGCCAAATAACAAATGTATCATCCAAAAACATTATCCAAATATTAGGTTCAAGAGGGAAAGAGGTAATGAATTTGTTTTCAAGATCCTCCATGAACAAATTAGCAACAATGGAAGACATGGGGATCCCATGGAAACTCCACAAGTCTGTTCATATATTTCCCCTTGGAAACTAAAATATATTGATCTGAAGCACATCTTAATAAATTTAGCTATGTTCTAGTTAATGATATATACATACATTTAACATATACTTTTTGAAATTTAATTGCTTAATTAATTTTATTTTCAAAGTCACGAAGGCATAATTATTGACTACATAATTAATCATTATTATTTAGTGCATAATTAATAATTAATAATTAATAATCATTTTTTATTTCCTTTTTTAATTTAATACCATGAATAATATTTTTTATAAATACTAATATTAAAATAAGTTAATATTTATCATTTTTATTTATTTTTCTTAATTAACAATGATGTAGGTGAACTAACTTTCTATATTATATGAATACTATCTACAAATAAGATAAAATAAAAAGCATATCTCAATCATCATCAATCATCATCTCATGCATCCAAATATTAAATTGCTTTTTAAATTAAAAGTACATCTAAACCACATCATCCATATCTATGAAAAAAGTTGTAATGATAATGATTAGAAAAGAATGGCCAAGCTTCTATAAATATTGTGTTCCAAACATAACATAAATCTGAAATGGTGTTGTTAATGTTACATATTTATAATTAATTCGTATTATTTTGATCGTTTTATCAAAATTACTTTACAATGTTTCATTATGATTTTTTTTTTAATTTTTTTATTTATTTCTAATGTATATTTATTTATTGAAAATAAATTAAAGTATAGTTTACTTTATTCATCATAATATTTACTAGCACAATTACTTAACTTGTAGTTGGTGAATATTGATAGATCACAAATAAAGTTTCATGAACAAGTTATGTGTTACTTGTTTTCCATACTAATTTGCAATCACCTGTTATCTATGCCTAAAATACATGTTACCTTCTTTAGTTAAATGAGTTGTTTGTCACTACTTGTTATCCATGCATGAGCTACGAGTTAGCCATGCATAATCTACCAATATGTGTGTGTGTGTGTGTGTGTGTGTGTGTGTGTGTGTATTAAAGTGGAACAAAGCTTGGGAAACCTTCAGGTACTTCCCCTCATTTCGATGATGGTACCCAAGGTAAACCATCGACCCTGATTACGGGGCATAACCCGGTGGGGACATCAAGTGAGGCCCTTCATAGCCACCTGGGGATTCTGGGGATTTGAACCCGAGACCTTCTGCTTGCGAATACAACACTCAACCACTTGAGCTAACCCACCGAGGTAAGCTACCAATATATATATATATATAGAGAGAGAAAGAGAGTTTATTTCGAATTTTAAACAACACCCATAAAATCAATTTGGATAATACACTTGTTCTATCCTCCTTTAATCTAAGAAAAACATAGATGGTAGACCACCCCAAATTCTAAATTATAAACACCTATCAATATAAATATCTATATATTTTAATTACATTCAAGAAATTTAGATTCAACTAATTTAGATTAAATTCCCAATTTCTATCTACTTATATTAAATAACTACATAAAAAAGAGAACTATTTTGAATTTAGAGTTGATAAGGATCGATGCACTCCAAGAAGTGCAAAGTGAAAATGGTCGATCTGCAGCTCTTAGATGGTCTTGGGTTTCACGCAGCTGATCAAACTGATCATTACCGGGATGGTTAGTTCATAGGGGAGGGGCTCAACCCCTCCTCCAAAGAAAGATGTCCCACATCTTTAGGATTTTCACCCTCGAAGGTTCAGGAGGAGGGAATCAGAAGAGAGGGATGTAATGCAACTTGTGCAGGGGGCTAATAGTCATGGGTCTTGCATTCTAAAATATTTGAATATTCCAACTATTCCAGTAAACCCAACTCGGATCAAGGAGAAAATACAACATATGACAGATCACGCCTTGATAGGAAAATTTATTGGCATCTGGCCTTCAGAAAAAAAGATCTTATATGGTGGATTAACTCTACATGGAAACCAAAGGGCCATTTCGACCTCTTACTTAGTTCAAAAGTGTTTTTTACAGTGGTCTTCTTAAACATCGAAGACAAGGAACGTATCTTCGAGGGTGGCCATTATTTCTATTATTTAGTAGGGTTATACTTGAATCATTTTAATCATGATAAGGAAGACCTATCAATAGCAGTTGTTTGGATTAGATTGTACTCTCTGCCTACCGAATATTGGGATCCAGAAATCTTGAAGGCTATCAAAGGCACTCTGGGACATTTTGTAAAGATATCAGACCTTAGTAAACAAAGGAGGTATGTCTCTTATGCCTGTCTTTGTGTTTATATGAATATCTCTAAATACCTTCCCAAGGGGATTAACTTGACCTAGGAAGACTCGGAATGGTATCAAACCATGGATTACGAGCATATCCCCTTTTGATGTCGTTGTTGTCACACTCATGGACATCTGGTCTAGGGCTGACATTTAACCTTTCAAGCTGACCATCCTGCTACTAAAACAAAGACTCAGAAGGCTTTATTAAAGTACCCAATCAAAAATGGACGGGACGAAAGCATAATGGCCCAGATCTCAGTAAAAAGGCTAACACTTCAAATAGTTTTTCCATTTTGGAACAAAACCCTTTGGAGGTGCCAACCATTCATGATGTTCAGAAAACAGAGCCACAAGTTGAAGAGCCATCATCCCAGGAAACAAGGATTTCAAATTTGAACAACCCTACTTTGGAACACCCACCTAAAGGGGCCAAAATGGAAGAGGAAGTGGATGAAATGGAAATGGGGGACTTGGATCTAGACAACATAGAAGAGGCATGCAAGAACAAGGAGGTACACTCTATCTCTGATGAACAAATGCAACTTTTAAAAGAAGCAATTCTATAAACCAAACCTACTCCAGGCCTGGGTATAGGACCCTTAAAAATCAAGGAGCATAAACAGAAGTATAAAGAAAGCGGTATGAAGCGAGGTAGGAAGACTAACAGAGATTGAATTGGGGAAGTAGGGGAGTAGTTAGTAGATTAGGACAATAACCTACTATTTAGGAAGCTCTACTCTCTGTCAGATATCTTGCATGGTGAAGATTTTATCGTGGAACATTTGAGGGACTAATGGTCCTAAAAAAAACAAAACTCTTAAAAATAAGATCATGAAGGAGAAACCCTCGGTGATATTCTTACAAGAAACAAAGTGTTCTGGAAATCAATTGGAAGTCAAATCAAAGACTGTATGGAGTAAGTGTAAGATTATGGCGCTAGATGTTGCAGGTAATGCTGTAGGGTTGGCAATTCTTTGGGATCCCAAACAGTTATCCCTGAAACATTTTATCTCTATGGCCTTCAGTCTCTCTGTAGAATTCCACATCGTGGGAACTAATGCTCGAGGCATTGTTACTAATGTTTACGGTCCCAATAGTTATCTTGAAAAGCATAACTTCATCATAAGACTGATCAACCTGAGGAGGACTTTTGAAGGTGTGCAGTGGATCATAGGAGGTGATTTTAATCTAATCCGATCTCTGTCAGAAAAGAAAGGAGGTAGAAGAATTATCACTCCAGAAAATACTCTTTTCGATGAATTTATTGACTCAAGTAACCTGGTAGACATTGGCTGAGGGAGCAGCGAGTTTGCTTGGAATAATAGAAGAGGAGGGGATCATCAGGTAGTAGATCGTCTCAACAGATTTCTTATTTCGGAAAGCATTATGCTTTTGGGAGGGACTCTGACCTCTCGCCCTATTTTGTCAGCTGGGTTGTACCACTGGCCAATTGCTCTAATCTGGAGAAACATCGGAATCAAAATGACCAAGACTTTCCGGTCTGAGAAGTTTTGGCTCACTCACTAGGATTTTCTTCCCAAATGGAGAGTTGGTGGAAAACAATAATCCCCCCAAAAGGTACAAAAATGTACCAATTTCAATAGAAATTGAAGTTGTTAAAATAGAATTTGAAGATATGGAATAAAGAGGTCTTTGGTAACATATTGCTTGAAAAGGTTAAGTTAGAATCCCAGATGGAAAGAGTCCAAGAAACCATTATGTTAACGGGTTTGACTGAAGCACTATCCTCTGAGGAAAAACTTATCTCTGTACAACTCCAGGAACGGGAAAAACTAGAAGAAATACTTTGGAAACAAAAATATCGGAAACAGTGGTTAAGGGATGGGGATAAGAACACTAAGTTTTTTCACCAAGCTACTCTTCAGCACAGGCATAAAAAAAAAATCAACAACTTGAGAACTCATAATGGTCAGGTTGTGGACACCCATGAAGATATGGAGAAGGAATTGATTCCCCATTTCAAGACAGTGCTTACTGAACCTCAGATTGATCGAACTGAGGCCATCAGGGAGATCAAAAGTGTTATCTCTAAGTTAGTTATTGCAGGTCAGAATGAGACACTAACTAGACCGATTGATCTTCAAGAAGTGGAGGATGCAATCAAAGAAATGGAGGATGGAAAGTCTCTTGGGCCAGATGGCTTTACAGCCAATTTCTTTCACCATTTTTGGGATTTAATTAAGACTGAAGTCTGGGAAGTTGTGGAGGAATCAAGGAAAATGAGGGGAGTGCTCCCGACACTTAACTCAACCTTTCTAACTATGGTCCCCAAAGTTCCAATGGCTGAGAACCCTGAGATGTTTAGACCTATTTCCCTATGCAACATCATTTATAAAATTATCATGAAGGTCCTGGCAAACAACCTTAAACCTCTCCTCCCTACCTTAATATCTATGGAACAATCTGGGTTTGTGGAGGGAAGACGGATTCTAGATGGTATTATCTTAGAACAGGAAGTTCTTCACTCTCTTAGGGTCACCAAAAAATCAGGAATGATGTTGAAACTTGAGTTTTCCAAAGCTTATGATAAGCTTAAATGGACCTATATGCAGGAAATTATGAGCTCCTTTGGGTTTAGTGATGTTTGGATTCAGTGGATAGCTAATCTTACTTCCTCAGCTTTTTACTCTATCCTTATCAATGGCACACCTTCTGGAGTCTTTAAACCTTCTAAGGGAATTTGGCAGGGAGACCCTCGCTCTCCTTTCATTTTTTTCATCATGACTAAAGGTCTGGGGCGGCTCCTCTCTCATTTGGTAAATCAAGGGAATATCAAAGGCCTCAGGTTCCCTCCCTATGAAAAATATCTGACACATCAACAATTTGTCAATGACACTCTTCTCATGGGTTATTCGTTAGTTCAAGAAGAAAGATAGCTCAAGAAGGTTTTAAACAGTTTTCTAAAAGCCTCTAGTTTATCAATTAATAAGGACAAGTCTCTGGTGTTTTTCTTTAGTAGCCCTCCCATTATTCAAAGAAATATTCTTCAAATTTTGGGTTTCAAGCAGAGCTCCCTTCCACCCAAATACTTGGGCGCCCCATTATCTAACTCAGTTTTGAAAAAGGTTTCCTGGGAAGAACTCCTAAATAGAATGAAGGAGAAACTCTCGAACTGGACTCTAAGGGCTTTAAATTTCCCTGGCAGATTAATCCTCATCAAAGTTGTTTTACAGGATATGCATTTGTACCTGTTCTCATTTTTGGCTACCCGGAAGTCTGTGATGAAGTAAAACTTGAGTATTCAACGCTCCTTTCTATGGGGTAGTGCAGCAGATCACACAAAATGGCCTCTTCTCGACTGGGATACTCTCTGTAAGCCTAAGACAGCTGGTGGACTGGGACTTAGGGATTCGAAGAAACTTAGCATTGTGTGTGGGGAAAATTTTTGGTGGCGCTGGATCACTCATACAAATGAACTGTGGGCAAGTTTATGGTGTAATAAGTATTCCCCTTCCATTCCTCAACAAGACCTTATCCGGTTTGAAGGACCTGAGAAGGGATCTCACATTTGGAACATGGCAAGCCTTGGAAATTCATTGATAAGAAAGCATAGTTTATGGGAGGTTCAGGAGGGCTCTTCGTCTAACCTGTGGTCTGACTCTTGGCAACAAGAGCCAACTCTACAAAATATTATGACCAACCTACGTGTCTCTTCTCCCTTACAAGACCACAACTGGCAGACTGTTAATCGGTATTAGCAAAAGGAGCTTGATGGTAGTGACTTTCGGAAGTGGAAACCGATAAATTGGTGGCATGCAAATTATGGTATGGAGGCAGGGGGTAAGATGTATGAACATCTTAGAAACCGACATATAAAAATGCAGGAGGGACCTGATTTACTCCGTTGGGGATATTCTCCTAAAGGAATGTTTAACATCAAGGAAGCGTACTCTCTATGGAAGGTTTCTAAGGACCAACCCCTGGGTCGGGAATGGAAGCAGCTCTGGGCTACAAAATATTGGCCTAAAATTACGTTGTTCCTCTGGTTGGTTCTGAAAGGTAGAATTATCACCTGCGATAACATCACGAAAATGGGTTTTGAAGGACCTTCATACCGTGTCCTGTGTGGTGACAATGTCGAAACAATCGCTCATCTATTGGACGGGTGCAATTTCACCTCGGAACTATGGGACAAAGGTGCTATGATATTTGGTTTGACAGATAGAGTTCATACTAATCCTATCGCTTCTATCAAATTGTGGAGGGGCGAACCCTTCAATGGAAAAATTCTAAATCGGGTTTGGAAACTATTTCCAGGGTTTCTACTAGGGGAGGTCTGGAAGGAACGAAACAGACGTATCTTCACTGGTAAGCATCAGACTAGTAAGTTGGTTTGGAATCAAATTCAAAAAGGGATCCATGAGACACTCAAGTTATCAATTTGGACAGAACATGACTTACTAAATCTAGATATAGAGCTAAGAATTCTGCGTACCTGGGGAATTATAACTCTTCCCATCTATATTGGTAGCGTACATCGTCGATAGCGCTCGCCAACGAGTCTAGTGGTATGGAATTCGCCCCCTTCAAGTTGGATCAAGATGAATTTTGACGGGGCATCTAAAGGGAACCCAGGCCGTGCTGGGGATGTTGGAGCCTTTTCATAATGATCAGGGAAAGGTGATAGATACCTTCTATGGTTCTCTGGGGATGGAGACGAATAATGTGGTTGAGTGTGAAGCTTTGTTACAGGGACTTCGCATGGCAGGGCGACATGGCTACTCAAGACTTCAAGTGGAGGGTGATTCAAAGTTGGTACTCCAACTCACCATAAATCTACGTAATGGGACCAAAGCGGCCAAGGTGCCACCATCTTGGCGTCTAGCATGGCATTTACAATGTCTGGGGGACGTCCTTTCTTCGGTTAACACGGTAACCTTCCACCATGTTAGCCGAACTGATAACACCTTAGCTGATTGCTTAGCCAACCAAGGCACCACTTGTAAGGAAGATGATTGGGAAGGTGCCTTACTTGACATGCCAACCGACATGTGCCGTAGTAAATGTCTACAGATTGAAGGAGCAGAAAGGTGTACTAAGGATCCCTTATCTACTTCTAAGATTGCTAATCCGTATGATGAGATATCTATATAGTAGAACTCCACGTCTTGGAGTGGACAGGTGAATCTTAGATCATAATGGTGTATTTATTAATCTTGATCCTTCTTCTCTCTCGCATTGTTATTAAGAATCATTACATGAGGTCTGGGATGTGCGAAGGTGATGACCATTCTGTATCTCGCGTTCCTGTTCGTGATACCATTATGAATTCTAATGTAATAACGAATTACAATGACGACGATGAAAATAGCCAACCTTTGGTCATGATGGCAGGATTCATGGCTGCTAGTGGGATTTCCCCTTTAAATCTACGTACTATGTTCAAGATTAGCTACCTTTTCCGTAACTTTGCTTTTGGTTCTGCTATCCCTTGGCTATCTGATTTTCATCTCTGGTTTGGTAACGTCAGCAAGGAAGACGTTATTATGCCGCCTTGAGGAAGACCTGGTAGGAGGGGGCGCCAGGACCATGGGGGTCCGAGTAGAGATCAATGGAATGCTGCAACTACGACGGTTTTCTTTCATCGTATGTTCCCTCGGAAGTTACAGAATGATATGGCGGAATTAGAGGAGAATCTCTGGTTGCATGTTGAGGAGGAAGAACCTCCGTCTGAGGCTTTGGCGATGCATGACTAGATCCAGGACCCCAGGAACACTCGAGGTAGGATGGCCGTCTACAACCGAGTTGTTGTCATGTTTTGGGTTACCAAGACATTGATAGCTCAGACGATAGAGGTGCGGGTGGATGTTTTTTCGGACTCACAGAGGTTCAAGAGCCATGAAGAGCGGTTCTCTAACCATGATGAGGACTCTCGCCATATGTATATGAAGCTTGATGCAATTGCGGAGCACTTGGGAATTTCGTTCTTGTCCAAACCAAAGGTTGATGTGGATCCTAAAGTCATTACTCTCAGCAACTAGACTATGTCGGATGCAGCTCCACCGGTTTCGAACCAGGAAGTGGGTCTTGGCCCTTTTGGTTAATTTGTTATGTGTCTTATTCTAAGTTTGGTTGGTTTTGGGTTTATCTTCAAGTATTACATAAGTTGTATGTTTTCTAACTATTTCGGCTTTTTATCGAGTCTGTATAGTATGGAAAATCTCTTGTTGCGAGATAAGGGGGATATTGTGATTTTTTGGAACAACGATCCTTCCCTGGATCTGTCTAAGATATGTCGGAGGATAAATAGTTTTTGGTACTCTGTTCAATTAGATAAGTCTGGAAGAAATTGTGGGTATACTCTCAGAAACAATTATGATTCTGATACCTAAGATGTCAAAATTTCGATTATAATATTTCTCTATATGTAATAAAATGTTTCCTTCTTTTACTTTAAATAAAACTACATAAAAAAGCATTAAATATAAATCATGATTGAAAACATAACCCAATTTCTATTTATTTATATTAGATAACTACAAAAGAAAGCATTAAATATAAATCATTGGAAACATAAATAAAACATTAGATATAATTCATGATGGGTAAACCTTAGGCATAAAGAAAGCATTATATATGAATCATGATTGGTAATTTGAAAGTAACTATGTTGAATGTAGCTAACATAAAATAATTTTATATCATATTTCTTATTGTACGACTGAGATAGATTTGCAAGTGAAATCTTTATCTTCTTCTCAATTGTTATATATTTATATTAAATAAATACATTAAATTTTTTTAAATATAAATTATTATTAAAAATATAAAAAACATTAAGAAAAAAATATAAAATATAAATCATGATTGTAAACTAAAAGTAAATGTTAACTCCAACTAAAATAAAATATGTTATATCCTATTTCTTATTACATGACCAAGAAAGATTTGCAAGTAACATCTCTATCCACTTTGGGTCACTAACCATAATACCTTAAATGATTTACTCATCACTACATGACTTATCACACTTTTTTTAAGTGAATGCAACATTGATTGATTTATACAATAAAATGTCAATTTGTTTTAAAAATCAATATGAATATAAACACTATTTATATTTAATATAAAAATCATTATTTATTATTTATTGTCCTGGAACATAAACACAAAGAAACAAATGTTATAAGAAGTATGGGATGATATATTGATGGAACATAGTGGTATCATTTACCAATAATTAAAGCTAATAAAAATTTGCGAAATAAATAGGTTAAATAATTAATTGAAAATTAATATATTATATTAATTTAATAATATTATCTAAAATAATTATTTTAAATTTATAAGTATTTATTTATTTTAAATATTTTTTTCTTAATGTGTAAATTTTTTATGATATTCTCAATGTTAATCACATTATGTTATACGATAACATTTCCCCAATGCTCATACTAAATTATAAATGAGTAGTCTAAATATTATATATTTTCAATAGTTTTTGGATATATTTCTATGTTTGTTTTGTTTGGTTTTTTGTTGGAAATCTTTAAAAAATCTAAAAGTTAACCAATTATTTTTTAGAGGATTTTAACAAAAAAACAAACAAATCCAAAATATAAAATAAATAAACCAGCATAGATCCATCTTAAACCCGTATCTATTAAGCACGGAGAGGGATCCAATTTCTTGAGGTGTATTTCTTTTTTTAAATTTAAACTCAAGAAATTTGATCTCTCTTGATTGGTAGATCTGGGTTTAAGTTTTAAGTTTTTATTTTATAAATGAACATCTATTTTTTAATTGCTTTCATAATATTTTATTTTATAAACCAACATGGATTTTTTTAAAATACTTTCCATAATTTTTTTTTATGAGCGGACATGAATTTTTTTAATTATTTTGTTAGTAACAAACATTACATCACAAACTTTACAACATCTCCCCCATACTTACATTACTTTACTTTACTTCTTTTTACCTACTTATTTTACTTACTTCTTTACTTTACTTACTTACTTTTACTTACTTCTTTATTTTACTTACTTACTTCTTTTATATTACTTTATTTGCTTCTTTTACTTTACTTTACTTACTTCTTTTTACTTTTTTTTACGTGCAATCACTTTTTACGTTTTATTAGATGTAACGCTACATTACATTTTATAAAACATCTCTTATAAAAATATAAAATAATATTATTTTATTATCATATAACCAAAAGTATTATTATTTTATTATTATATAACCAAAAGTATTATATGATCAAAAGTATGCACTAAATGGAGATTGAGCTTTACGACTAGTTTTAAAACAGCATATCAAACATTATACATGTAAAATATTCGTTTTTTAAAGATTTCAAATAGAAAAAAGATAAAAATAAATAGAGGTAGAAATTTTTTATTATATTTTAATTATGTTTTAATATTATTAAAAGTATCTTATAATTTTAAATTTTAATTTACTTTACTTGGATTGTAATTCATTATTATTATTGTTATATGTATTGAAGTGGCCTCAAGAAGGGTAGAGTTATCATCATATTAGTTGGGAGGCAGATGCAAGTTAGGGTTTCATAAGGGTGTTTTGCAAGGAATTGTCAGGAGGGTACATAAGCTTGGCAGTCAAGGAGGCGACTTTGAGTAGAGCAAAGGAATAGCAATGGAAAGGAGGGGGTATCCCTCTCCCCGGAAGCTCATAAGAAGGATTGGAGTGAGAAAGGCCATGGAAATGCGGGAATGAGAGGATAAGGGTTGATCCCTGAAGTGGTGATGATGAATGGAGGCTAAAGGAAACCAAGGCATTGCATCCCCAAATTGGCGAGAATCCCAACACTCCAGATCAAATCTGGTAAGTTATGCGAATAAATCCAATATTACAAAGATCATGCTTTGATCGGTAATTTCTTAGGCATTTGGCCCTTGGAAAAAGCTCTGGTTTGGTGGATCAATGTTACATGGAAACCCAAGGGGCATTAGAATCTATAGCTCAGGTTTAAAGGTTTCTTTATGATTGTTTTTTACAATCTAGAGGACCGAGATTGAATTTTTGATGGCGGGTCGTATTTTTACTACTCCACGAGCCTATTTTTATAGCCTTGGCAAGAGTGCTTCAATGCTTAAAGCCTTTGGGTTTAGTGAGAAATGGAAGTGATGGATTCTTAATCTAACCTCGTTGGCCTTCTTCTTTATTTTAGTAAATGGAGCCCTTTCTACTCCGTTCAGTCCATCCATGGGTATCAAGAAGAGCGACCTGCTGTCTCCTTTTATTTTTATCTTGATGGCAGAAGGTTTGGGATGAAATTTGAAGGAAATGGTGAGGAATCAAGATATAAGAGGTCTATAGATGCATTCCCCCCCCCCAAGCAAACTCATCAACAATGTGTGGATGATACAATGCTAATGGGTTGTGCGTCTGTTTAGGAATCAACTGCAATGAAGACATGGCTCAATCTCTTTTTGAAGGCCTTAGGCTTGTCGGTCAATGAGGAAAAAACCCAGGTATTCTTGTTTAATACCCCAGTGATTACTCAACGCAATATCCTTCGCATCCTTGGGTTTCAAAAGAGTTCCCTTCCATCCAAATATTTAGGGGTGCCATTGTTGGAGTCAGTGGTGAAGATGGTCTCGTGGGCAGAGTTGGCGGACAAAATAAAGCAGAAGCTTGCAAATTGGGTCTTTCACCCCCTAAAATTTGCAAGTCGCTTAATCCTGGTAAAATTGGTCCTGTAGTCAACGCCTACATATCTTTTCTCAACCATGGCAGCTGCTAAATCGGTAATTAAATAAATTAGGAATATCCAGTGGAATTTCTTATGGGGAGGATCTAGAGATAAGCACAAATGGGCTTTAGTGAGCTGGGAAAAGTTGTGTTTACTGAAAATACAGGGAGGCTTAGACCTTACGGATAATATATAAAAATTAGTGATATTTTTGGGGATAAAATATGGTGGCACTGAGTTTCTCACAACTCAGAACCATGGGCCCATCTATGGCTATGCAAGTATGCTCTGGGTTGGGACAAGAAAGATTTGACTTGATTTGTGGAATAAAAAGAGGAATCATATATTTGGAAAACAGTAAAGAAAGGGAGGGAGTTGATCCGAAATCATAGCTTTTGGGAAGGTAAGAATGGTGAGTCAGTTGATCTCTAGAGGGATTCGTGGAAACAACTTACTCCTTTAAGTAGGAAAATTAACTCCTTGGAGCTTCAAGCGGTGTGTGATGATAGGCATTTATGCAAGGTGAAATATTTTTGGCAAGAAGGTTTGGAATCAGAAGACTACAGACTTTGGAAGTGTCAACACCCAAAATTTCCGAAAAATTTAAAATTTTTAAAATAGCATATATTCTTATTAATTCCAGTCATTAGCTATTTAATTAGTTTATGTTATCCGAATTGTAACTGAATGTTCTTTTATTATACTTAAATTTACAGATGAGTCTCTTGTCAGTTACTGATTGTTTTTCTGTTTTGCAACCACAAGGGGGAATTCCATAACAGACTGGGCTTACTTAGCTTCCGAGCTAATGCAACAGATTTTCTTTCTCTTTACAGATATACAGGTAAAGTTCGGTCGTTGCAAACAAATCTTTAGAGTTTTTATAAAACAATTTGCTGTACCGATCATTCAGTAAAAGTATAAGCATGCTTAGCCAGGTTATCCAGTGTTTAAAGGTAGAACTTCTCCTCTGATTTTCCTTATAATCTTAATGATAGAGAGTTGGAAATTTACTAGATAATATGATAGCTATTTTCTTTGATAATAAAATAATAAAATAATTCTATGGAGTATTTGTCCTTTGGCGATATTACGGTAATGCAAATATACTTTATAACTAGCATTGTAAAATACAACTGGGTGACCATACTCAGACCAGTTTTTTTTTACTCATCCATTGTTATTGTATCAAGCCAAGTTTTAAGTTAGAAAATATTTTGATTTACAATTTCAATTATAAAGGATATGGAATTATCAATATATACTTAGCTTGTTTCTAGCATTTGCAAGATATCCTGTCAGTTACATGTCTCCTTTTAACATTTCAGGGCTTGTATGGATTGAAAAACTACTCCTATTTCTATGATTGACAATGGACTAAAAACTATAAGCTATCTTGATTAAACTCATTGTGCCTTAAGGATAACAAGAGTCTACTTGTTATCACAAGAAAACTGAAACAACTAAGAGATTGTTATTATTTTGTAACATCAAGTGAAGTGGACTAGAGTAACCCTAATCCAAAATTGTGAGTCATATAGCTTGAGTTCTACAAGTTAAAATCGCATACCGAAATAAATGACACGTCCTATACCATCTATGCAAGCTATAGCAATTAGCATTATGGTAGCATAATTGTAAACAGCTAAACCCAAAATCATTACATTATCTCATAGACTTAAAGAAATGATCTATGTCTTGTCACATGAGAATAGGATGATTGGCAATGTCGTGATAGGTTTTATGAACAACATATAACTTACTTGATACCTACATCCTTAGGATTTTTATAGTTAAAGATCAAATCCTCTAAAATTTAAACACTTTAAGACTTGATTTAGAACGCTAATATAATGCATAGTTTAAATCGAATGTAAGGCAAGGTTTCATTAAATGTTATGCAAGGTTCAAAGTTATTGTTCTAACTCTTTGATTTTTGTAAATATGATAGGTAATACTATGGTATCGTGTTCATAATGGATATTCCAACTATGATTTTGTTTGGAAAACAAATAATGGAAAATCTCGTTGTACGACTATAGCACGTCGACCCACTGCATGAAAATTATTAAACAACTACGTGGTTGCTCCAGGGCCACGCATTTGTGATATTAAAACGTTGACTAACCCTACCTGGCCATTTCTCCCTTGCCTTCAGGCTCGGTTGTTCTGTGAACCCTCCTGGTCCAGTCTCTGCTGTTACTGTGTGCTAGCAGCTTCTATGCTGCCTCAGGCCTTCGTGTTTGTCCATTGTATCGCTTGGAACTCATTATATCTTGCTGTTGGCAGCTATAAGTTTGTTATGAACCTAGGGTTTATCCTTCTGCTACCAATATTAACCCTGTCACGGCGCGACTGCATCTCTTGACTTAGTTCTGTCAAGGCTTCCATCGTGGAAGGTACCCTTTGCTTCTACCATCTCGTTCTTTCGGTGACAAGGGAAGGGTTTACACCTCCTCTGCTCGTGGTTGACAGGCTATTTACTGTGTTTGGAACTCCTTTAAAATTGCCGGTAAGATACAGGTTACTCCATCGTTTTTCTAGTTAAAGAAATGGTTTAACAAAATAAATATTTTAACTGATACCACTCTGTCGTTACAGGTCCTGGCCCCTCTCAAAGGCGTGGATGGCACAAGCTTTGACGATTGGCTTTACCGGGTAAGCCTGGTTTTCACCATGGCATTTTCCTCCTTGTTGGATTGTTAGGGCGGTTAGGGTTTGGACTTTGAAAGAACAACTCTGTGACTATCTTCGTTCTGTTTGGTCTTTTAACTGCTTGTTACCACAAGTTCCTTGACAGGTTTAACCCTGCGATGTGAAAGGGATGTTATGGCTTCGGTTCAATGTAATTTATTCGTCTTTCTTTAGGTATTTAGGGTTTTCTACAGAAGAATTATTGTATAAAAAGAAAAGAAAACAAAGGCTGTGAGCCTGTCTGTAGATGAGGTTACGGCCTCGTGGTTTTATTTTCGTTACTGTACTCTTAAATGATTCAGGGTTATCACTCAGGGTTTTGAAATTTGACTTATTATAAAGTTTTTCCTGTATATAGGACTTGTTCATCGCATGCATTTTTAATTCTATGCGATGTACAGTAGTAAGTAAATTTGATTTTTTAAACCACTTATACTGTGAATTTGTGACGCGGCTGTAGGTGAAAACGTTGTCTTAACTATTTAGCATTAGTTTTGCTTGTACATGATGGGCTAGTAGGGTTTGACCCGATTTATTTTCCAGTTGGAAATTAAGTTCAAATGCTTAAGCTATCAATTAAAATACGACTCGGTTGATATTTGTGAGATGAATAAATGATAGTAACCGTAATGATTAAACTCGATGATTGAGCTGAATATTGTTCTGTTGTTTCTTTTGTTTTAAAATTAATAACTAGGTTATTTATCTGCTGATAAATTCTTGTTAATAAAATGCTGTAGGGGTTACGTACCTAAATTTGTTTGTTATGCAATAAATTCTTAAATTGATATATATAGGGTTAGTACCCTTTTACGAACCTCCTAGCTGTGAAGAATACTTCTCCTACACTGTTCTTGATCCTGATATAAATTCTGTAAATTATATTGTTACATTCTACTATTGCCTTCATGATTGTTTATTTAATTTGTAAAAACACAGAGTGTAAGTATTTTGTACATATTTATTATTTTTTTATTCATAAAGTATAAGTACACTAGGTTTATAATTATAACTATAAATTATTACATAAAGTATTAATATTATACTGTATAAATTATAGATACATTATTAGTAATACGACAAGGATATTACTTCATACTAAAGATGCGGAAAACACAGTAACTCTTAACAATCTTATTACTGATATTCTGAGATATTAACTTTACTAAACTAAATACTCCTCAGACATATAAAATAAACACATAATACATCATTCCTACTTAATAAACATAAAGAAATAAATGGCAGAACCTGTTTAAGCTGTGGACAACAACAGCAATGGGAGGCCGTTCCTCCCTACCAACTTCTGGAGAGTGCTCAGACAGCAAATTCTCAGGACCCCCGAGCTTGCTCTGGTCTCCCTGGCTGGAACTAGGTGTAGCAAAGTAAATTCTCTCAGCCCAAACATCTATAATGGAACCAAGTTACTGCAGAATTCCTCTCAAACAACTTCCTTACTGTATTTCCCTTTTCCTCAATGGAATTCCCTGAATAACATTCACCTGAATGAATTCTCCCCTGGAAATATTCGAGCCCCTAACTCTGTTCATTGAGTTCTTTTTAAAAGATTGCCTAGGTCTTTGTTGGGTTAACTGTCATTAATGAGCCACCTGCTCTAATTCCACTTTCTTGGGGAATCATGACCCCAAATATAGGGAAGTTGCCACCTGCAACTTAGGAAGTGTTTGAGGATGCTGCCACTTGTCTTTTGCCTTTCCACCTAGTTCCATCCACCAGTTTGACCAGTAACCTCTTTTTAACAGCTCTCCCATGCTGTTGTCTCCATAATTTATTTATTAATAATAAAAATATTCTGAATTACACTCCACTTTTGTTGACTCTGCTGAGTCATCCATCCCTACTTAGCATTAAATTTAACATAATGTCTCAGGAATATAATAAAACAATTACATATTTTTACAAAATTGGGGTATGTGACAGGAAGCCTAGAGAATGGTGGGAAAGCATGTGTCCACAAAAATACCTTCAATAGATATGGGATGAATTGCAGAAAAGGTGTATAAGAATCCAGGGGGGACATGATAAGCTCAGACAGGGTTACTTATCTAAAGGAACCTTTTAGTATGAAGGAATTTATTCCATTAGTATCGAACATCTGGACAACCCTACTCAAAAGGGATGGAAGAAGATCTAGGGAGCAAACCTATGGCCAATGGTTGCTACATTCTTGTGGCTGGTTGTCCATAAGAAAATCTTAATGGGGGAGAACCTTAAGAAGCGAGGTTTGGCTGGACCAACAAGATGCGGCTTATGTACAAAGGAAGAGGAAATGCCAAATCATTTGTTGGATGAATGCCCCTTTGCCTCAAATCTATGGGATGAATGGGAAGAGTTTTTTCACCAATCTTCAAGAGTCCATGGAAAACCTAATAAATTCATCCAAGAATGGATGGAAAATCCATTATAGAATCTGATTTAAATAGAGTATGGTAGCTCTTTCCTGGATTTATTCTATGGGGCATATGGAAGGAGAGAAATAAAAAAATATTCAGGGGGAAATATAAATTGGAAAGGGAGGTTTGAGAAATTATTCAAGGACATAATTAGGAATATCTTAGGTTATATTAGTGGATGGAGAAGGAACTGCAAGCAACATTTGTTGAGAAGAATATCCTACATGCATGGGGGATATTTGGTTTTCCGGAAAGCGTTGGATGGAGATGTTTTCCCATGGTTATGAGTCTTATCCCTGAAGTGTGGGAGGTTCCTCTGGCGGGCTACATCAAGCTCAATTTTGATGGAACTTCAAAAGGAAATCTTGGGCATGCAGGGTTTGATGGGGTTTTCCGGAATGACAAAGGAAAAGTCCTCTGGATGTTCATGAGATTCATTAGTTCCAAGAAAAATAATGTTGCAGAATTGGAAGGTTTACTGCATGGGATTTCCTGTGCTAATAGGCGAGGCTTCTGACCATTGATGGTGTAAGGGGACTCCCAAGTAATCCTTAAAATGATAGAAATATCGCTAAGTGTCCAAAAGGTGTCAAAGATATCATATCACTAGCACCTGGAGTTTCGATTAGAGAAGTTGGCAATCCTTCTACAACACATCAATGGAGTTTCTTTTAACCATGTCAAGAAGAAAGGGAATTGTTTGGATGACTTCTTGGCCAATAAAGGAGTCGAGGACCGTGCTACTTTCAATGAAGGAAGCTTAAACAATTTTGGGGATAAGAAATTTTTCAATAGATGCTTAGCATTGGCCTCCCAGGATGTTAGGACCCAAGATGTAGGTGGAAGTCTAGAAGCCTTTGAACACGTGGGCAGTGGAATCCAAACATGTGATCATCAGATTGCATGATGTCTCAAGGAGTTGACATGTGCGAGAAGAGAAGGGTTTTAATGTGGTAATATTGAGAGATGGTGGAGGAGACAACGAGAAATATTAAGGACATGCAACAATACATACAATAAAATGAATTTGAGTTTGTCTCATGGGGAATGTTTGTCATGTTCGATGCATTAGAGAAAATTTGGGGTCTAAAATGGGCCTCATAAGAATATGATCCATCTCATAAGAAAAAGAGCCATTAAATTCAAGAACCAATAGAATTTCAAGAAAAGAGCCAACCATAATGGTTGACATGGCATGTTTGCCATTAAAAAAACTTTTTTTTTTAATTTGTATTTTCAACATATCTCCCCGTCATTTTACTCAAATTTAGAGTGGGAGAAATCGTTGGACGCTGAATTAAATTCCACATCCAATGAGTACCCACGCTGCATACTTTGAGGTATCCCACCCCACGAGTACCTCATAAGAAAGTAATAATTTTTTTATGTATTTATGATTTTTCGTGGGGTGGGGTACCTCAAAGTATGTAGCGTGGGTACTCGTTGGATAGAAAATTTAATTTTGTATCCAACGAGTGCTCCCGCTCGACCTCAAATTTTCTCTAATGACAACTTCTCCAGGTGTATGAGCTGAAGATCCAGCTTTGGGTGAACTACTAGAGCAATTATGGAGATTTATGGGACACATGCATATAGTGGGAAGGGAGGACATCTCTAGAGATGGAATTGTTGGATGTGAGTGAGGCCTCTACAGGGGTATGTGGAGTTCACTAATGGGAGTGGTGTTCATTGGGGGCTGCGGAGTTGGGTGTTGAGAAGGATGGAAACTTGTGGTCATAAAGCTAGCAAAGAAGGGACTGGGAAGGAAGGAGTAGGGACGAAATGGCCAACCATGGAAAAATTGAAAGTGGCTTAGCAACTCACTTCTTCAAGAGTAGGGTGGTGGCTGAAATTCAGGAAGAAATTGATGGAATTGAGAAGGACCTATGGGCATAATTGAAGGATGTTAAGCAAGACGAATACTAGGAGTTGGAGGTGGACTAGATCTAGGATCTTAGGGCGATAAAGGCTCGTATTTCCTTGTATGAAATCAATAGCAATTTACTTAGTGATGAAGGGGCTCTTGGCTTGGGTTTTGAGGGCACATGAGGAGAAGGTGCGGGGGGATGCAGAGCACATCCATTGCTGGAAAGACCATAATAGGGACTATCGTTTGATGCATAGGAAGATAGACATTATGGCTCATAAAATGGGCATCCGACGTTGGTGGGGTCATTAGGCAACACAAGTGGTGACAAAGGCTATGGTGCTTCGGGTCCTTGGGTAGTTTGATAATCTTTCTCTATTTGTTGATGAAAGGATGTTTGATAGAATAGTAAATTACAATAGATTATTTGTCTTTTTCGATCTCTAAGAGTCGAACTTTGGTCACGAGTAGTGGTCTAAAACATGTAAAGAAGATCATGACAATAGTGGTGCCATGTTTTCTCCTTCAAGGGAGGGTTTTTTTGTGTGTTTTTTGTATTGGCCAGTGGGCTTAATGGTATGATCACATGAGAGGGAGATAATTTATGGTCCCGCTCTTGAATGTATGGCTTGTAAGTTTTCTCTTTTAACAGTAATATAAAATCTTACTTAAAAAAGATATTATTTTTATATGTATTATTTAACTTTTTATAAATAATAACAAATTAAAATGAAAAAATATATATATATAATAAATCTTTGTAATAATACAAATCAAGATTTAAAAGCATCTTAAAATTGCTTTTAAAGTTAAAATGTATATGATAAAGTGAAACTCTTCTCTTTTACATATAGTGATGAATAATTTTAGGTAAAAGTTTTCTTGAACAATAATAATGAATCAACCTGTATTTACTGAAGTCATCAATAATTATCTTCACTTCCATTTTAAATACTAAATTATAATAAATTTATCATCTTAAAAAATACATTATTTAACTTTCATGATACATAATAATAAGCGTATTTAGAACCTTGATATTACAATCTCAATAATCATTATAAAAATGAACTTGGACGAAAATGGTACTCCTCAAATAATCTAGAGTGAAGAAGTCTTCAAGGAGCTCCAATCCTTACCCGTCCTTAAAAATTAAAAACGATTGGTAGTTAACTCAAGCTATCATGCTATAGTTCCAACATGATAATACCTTTTTCGTACAATATGTAACTAATAAATAAATTAGGTAAAATAATTTATTTAAAAATAATGTATATATAGTGTTTGTTTGTTGATATATGGTTTAGTGACATTTTAGAATGATTGCTACTTTGCACATTTTTAATGATTGAAGTGTGACATGTATTGGATGATGTATGAACTTAATGATAGGTATTTTTTTGGTTTATATTATTATTATTATTAATATTATTAACTTTACATTACTTGACTGTTGATGTATATATATGATTTGATTGTTGCTTTTAATTAAGTTTTAAAGTTAATCTATATTTATATCTATATATATATATGAAAATTTAAAAGGATGATTCTTCATATTTGTGGGTAACGTTTCTAATAAATTTATTAATATAGATTAGTATGTCTATTCTAATAAGATTTGAATAAAGCACTTAATAACACAAAATTAGCTAAATGCCCAATAGCATTGGTCACAACCAATTGAGCTAATCCCTTGAGTTGAATGTTCGAACATCTTGTCCCTCCTTCAAGTATTTAGAGGTATGCAATATTGTTGGTACCTTGCCAATTCCAATAAGCTAAAGAAAACAAACATGTCACAAACAAGATTTGGACCTAGATGAGAAAATAACAACTTCTCCTCTTGACCTCCCAATCTAAATCCACTCTATTAAGACTTTTTCAATTCTTCCTCATAATGTCAAGGCTTTCTCAACCGTGTTTTTTTTCTTTGCATCTTTCTTGGAAACATTGCTTCAGGGAATTCTTTCTCATTTGTTTGCATGTTCTTGCTCATTTCATTTATCAACGCAGTGAATATCATTGTCAACTTGATGATATCCTTTTTGAATCACAAAGTAATTCCTCTCCGTGTCAATCCATCATCTTAGTGGATGTTAATAACAACCACCACCACCACCATCATCCATTGACATGATATATTCTTTTGTATTTACATATTTGATTACATTGATTTCTAATAAATCTTTAATAAGTATATATATGCATTGTGTTTATAATATAAGTTATTTATTTAAAATTCTACTTGAATTTCATCAGTATGCATTGTGTCTATTATCAACATCATTATATAGATAAATTGAGATGATATATTATTTAGTATTTACATATTTTATTACATTAATTTCTAATAAATCTTCAATAAGTATATATATGTATTTTAACATGTCAAAACTATGGCAACCTAGGAACACTTCTTTCTAAGCTTTTTGAACATCGAAATAAATAAGGAGTGGTCAAGGACCATCATTCAAGCACTTCAAAGTGTTTGGATCTTGTGAATGGGATCACATGCAATTGAAGAGAAGGAGGAGTTCACAAAATTTTGGAGGGATCTTCGCAAATCCCTTCATCGAGAAGCAGTTCGACAAGTTACGAGTTTCCTTGACATTGAAGGATCCTTCTAAGTAAGCTCTTTAGCCTTCACATTTACATTCTCTCTTAGAGGGGTTTCCTCATGTGTCTTTTCCCTCTTACTCAATTTTTAGAGAAACGTTTATACATGGGTATCCAACATGGCTGCAAATTGTTGGAACACATTTTTTTTGCACTTATTTCACCTAGTTCAACACTCAAATGAGGAATACCCTTTTATAGGGCCATAAGAAGATGTGATCAACAATTTTCTACTATACATTGGAGAACTTGTCCCAAATCAGGTTCCCATTGAAGAAGACCTCTAGAATGTCTCTTCATACTCAGGATCTATGAGAGAACTTGTCCCAAATCAGGTCTCATTGAAGAATATTGTTAACACTTAAATTTCACATACATGTGACATTTTGGCTTTTCTTGCAAAAATAAGGCATCAACATACATCATGTAGTCCACCAAAGACATCCTCATTAGATCCAAAAGACAAATTGAGCCCTAAAATGTGAAAGGAATTCAGTATGGAAAATTGCACAGCTAAAAGCACTGAACACCCACGCTAATGAACGACCTTCCTATTCAGTTACATGTGCATACTTACGTGGAATTTATTTTGAAACCCACGTCACTATCAAAACAGCGTGACCACTTCATTATGCGGTGCATTCAAAGCTCAAAGCGACTCTCTTGGATCCAAAATTTGAATAGGGACACTTCACATGCTTGGGAGCATTTAATATCCCCCCTCATGTACTTGGAGAAATAGTTCAAAGGAAAGAGTGCTCACATTTTGGATCTAGATGTTTCTTGGCCTCCATTTGGAATTTAAAATAAATCTATCGGCATGTAGTCTATAGGATAAAATTAGACCAAAGTTGTGATGTTGGAATTACATTGAGATCTCATATTTCAATCCACTTCCTACCTCAAATCGGCATGCAAAAGCTACCTTGTTGTATTCCTCTAAGAAGAAAATGTTTCTCCATTGGTGCCTCCTTCCTCAAGGAGAAATATTATCCCTTCATTCTTTTAGTTTAGTTTATTTGTATTGAATTTTCTCTATCTTGTGAGTGCTTGGTCTACCTAACCCATATCTAAAACTCTTTCCTTGGCTACAAGTTTCAAGGATAGTAGGGAATATTGCTCACCCTTGAGACATTTTTCCCATAACAATATTTATGGCGACTCCACTTATTTTTGTTCATTGCATGTTAGATAGGTTGTCTTTTTCTAGATAACTTATTTTGGTTGTTGTGTAGGTGCAGGAGCTTATTGTCTAGCCTATAAACAGCCATAATCCGAAATCCATATGCACATAATTATTATTTGTATTAGTAGAGTGGTCCCTAGTGCCTCAACCACATGGCATAGCATGCCTATCTCTTTGAGAGTGATTATTATTTGCATATTTTTTCTTCATTGTACTCACGTAGTAAATTAACACGACTCTTGTAACTCTGTACTCACGCTATGTAACACATATGTGGGTTCAATACCCACGCAACTTGTGCACTTTCTTTGCTTTTTTTACTTACGTTTTCACAATCACTTGTAGTTTCAAGGACTGCATAATGAACCAGAAATAATAACTCACATGTAGTTATATTTTTTCTAGTAATTACATAACTTAGTCCAAGATAAGTAGTAAAGAAGTGATTTCTTGAATATTACTTAAGCTAAAATACTTTGAGGCTTTCAATGGGCCTCTTAGTACTCACTAGCGATTGAAGATTATGCTTTTCATCTCAATGAAATTGTTAATCTAGGCAATTAGATTTGACTACCTCTAGTTAGATATATTTTTGCTTCTTGCTTATTTTCTTTGTTTTATGCAAGATAGTTTAGTTCACTTTCTCACACAAGCAAAGGACCTAAATACTCCTTTACCCAAAGTATGCTTTGTTTCTTGCATTCTTACTGATCTTGGCAAATCAGAAAAGGGTGTTAGGTTTGAAATACCTCCTTAGCACACATTTATTTTGTTTTGAAACATCCTAAGTAGTTTCTATTTTAAAGCAATCTTTTTATACTTAGAGTTAAATTAAAGTGAATTCCCATATGTCTTTACTTTATGCTCTTTAGTTAGCTGGATTTTCAATTTTATTTGCTTTCCAAACATATGTGTTGTTTCCACTTAAGTACACACCGAGAGATCTAAAGACTCTTTTTCATCTAATATGATCTCCATCTTGTACTCTTAGTGATCTAGATGGATCAAAACTATTTGAAAGTTTGAAATACCTCTCTTGCACACCTTAATCAAATTTGGATCATTTTAAAATCAAAATTGCACTTGTAATTATCAAACCAACTAAAATCCTCCACATGAGGTCACAAAATAACATTTTAGTTAGTTTAGGATTGATTGGGCTAGGAATCCAAATAATGCCCACCAATCTTCTACATTCTTGAAACATAGTGGTTGTTGAATTTTAGGGTACTTTAAAATCCTGTCATTAGCAAGTATCAAAAGACATCCCGGATAAGAAGGTGTGTTTCCAAAGGATGTGAACTAAGAGGTATAGTTGTATATGCTTTCCATAAAAAGTCACTCAATTTTTTGTGGAAACAACAATTTACCACTCGAGGCCAAACCATTTATCCACACTTGACGTGGGTATCTTAGTGGCCAAAACCTAGGATATCACCAGGGAGAAATTGTGGGTGCAATTGACTCATGAGTCTTATCTTTTTAGTTGTTGGAAATGTTTCCATCCCTCTCAAAACATAGGCTCATAATCATTACTTGATAACCGACTCTATCATACCTTCACTAGCCAATGTCAGGGGAAGGCCTAGTGACATTTTGAGAGGAAGGACATTACTCCTTTTAGGGAATTCACATTTACTTTATTTTTATTTACAAGATCATCTTGCTCCTAATTAAAAAGAATCAAATTGTGGACTATTTACACAAAGATTCGGCACATATCACTCACTTTGCACCATATTGCATATGTTGTGGTTGGCATGTTTTGGCATTTGTTCATTTGTGATTAAACCATTTTATCATCACTCTCAGTTGATCATATAACCCATCACCATAGCAGAACAAATAAATTTGAGGCAATCTCTCAGACTGCAAGGATATTCTCCTCTCCAAAGAGGTGTTTTCCTATTGTCTCCCCATGGTTCTCAAGGAGATACTTTGGATGGGGGAATTCCCAGGAAATGTTAATAGGGTCATCTTGGCAAGGGAATGGCTTGATCAACTCTATCTTTTATCCACTTGGAGACCATGCAAATCCCTTTGCTTCTCCATCTCATGGAAGAGGCATTACTTCATCTCCACCTCATGGAGGGAATACCCCCTGTCATCTCCTTATTCAGGAGAAAGGACACCCCCATCTTCTCCATCTTCAAGAGAGAGGACATCACCATTCACGCCACTCTCATCTCCAAGAGGGGGAAACACACATTATGGCAGGAGCAACCCCTAATTAGAACCTTACTTTCGTGGCGAGATTAAATATCCCTAAATTAGCTAAACTGATTAATGACCCCATTCATCATGATCCAACCTAGACAGAAATTCCCCCTAAGCTTCCCTCGGATATCCCAAAATTTGAAGAGAAATAGGGAGATGATCTGACTAACCATGTTATGTCATTTCACCTGTGATGCTCATCTAACAGTATCGTTAATGACCTAGTTCGTCTTCGACTCTTCCATAGAACACTTATAGGAACATCGACCAAATGGTATGTTAATCTACCATTTGTTAATTAGGCCACTTTTGAGTCAATTACCATTATTTTCCTTACGTACTTTCAGTTACACATACGTCATGACCCAGGGATTGAAATGCTCACAAAATTTTGAAAAAACACTTCCACCCATATCGTGGATCACATCCATGAATGGTGTAGGCATCATACTTTGTGCAAACTAGACATCCAGCCCCAATTTCTATTGGATTTGTTCCTAAAATCTCTCCAACCCATGATTGCAAAGGATGTGGCAACCACACTACCAAAAATGGAAGAAGAGGCCACCTTGAAGGCCCAACATTTAGATATGATTTATGCACAATATGGGTATCCCTATATTGTCCTTCTAGATCCCCATCAGCACCATTCCCTAAAACCAACACCCTCAGGTACATCACATTCAAGTGATAGGATTATTGGGACTATTTATCACCAAGGAAATATTCCCCAATCTCCGACCTCTATGCCACTCAATGTGACACGACAGTACCTACCACCACTACCTATATCAGTGGTGCCTATAGATGCACTAAATCCTCCACTTGGGAAGTTATCCTATGGACCTTATAGTCCTATATACTTGAATGTTATTCAAGCACCTTTGGTATTGCCACATCAAATGGAACCACCTTATCTTATGTCCACATCATACAGAGCATTTAACCAATATCTTCCCGCACATGGATACAATTTGTATTTCCCATTTCCAAGTCCTCCTGGTCCTGCCCCCATGCCTCAAATGGGGATAAATCTAGTACAACCTTCTCCCCCACAACAAACTCAGTGTTTTGAGTAGTTAAACATGGATAATCCATCAAATCCTAAAAATCATGGGATGAAGAAATGAAAGAATAGACAAAACCAACAACTCAGATAGGAGGGAAAAAACCCCTACCCAACAAAACCAGAACATGGCTAGCTATAATGAGGGGGAAAAAAATCCCCCTAAACAGGGAAAGAACTCCAACCTTAGGATGAACTATCCTTGATCCATGTGCGAAGAGTATGGATACTACATGCACCATTTCCCATTGATACCTAAGTGTCAATAAATGCTTGAAGCAAATAAGAAGGCCATAGTTAATCCTCCTCAAGCACCTAATGCACCACAAGCCCAATCCTCCTCTTAGATGAACCAACCATAAACTTCACATGAAAGCAACCCAAAACTACAACATTGTAGAAGATTTGGCTCAATCGCTTTCTGCCATGTCAACATTGGAGGTCCTTTAATATTGCCCTTCCCAAAATATGACATTATTTAGTGCGTAAGTCATAGTTGACCCTTCTAATTCACACCTTATGATATTCGATCTTAACAAAGGTGAACCATGACTACTCCCATAAGTCACTTTCCATATTCCCATCACAATCCATAACATCATCATCCATCGATGTATCATCGATAAAGGAGCATCCACTTGTGTTATTTCCACTCATGTCTAGAAATGTCTAGGTTCACCAGACTTGGTACCCTCATATATAGCTCTCTGCACTTATGATGGGAGGCCATTGAAACCTTTGGGTTTGTACCATAATGTCACCATTAAGCTAGGGGACAATATGGTACTTTTGGATATTGAGGTAGTTGATGCATATCTCGACTACAACATTTTGCAGGGACATAGTTATAGTGTACGCCATGAAGATGGTAGCATCATCATTTTTCTGCATCATGATGTTTCCCCACAATGACAAGATTTTCACCCTTGACCAACTAAACTACTATGACCCACATACCAACAAAAACCTAGATAAAACACTACCCACCATAGGATTGGATAATCCCCCCCATTATGTTGATATTGGTCTGAGCATTTATGAAGATTCCGATTTACTGGGGGGCATACTCGGGTCCTCCACCTAAAATAATCGCATCTACATATGGTCTCATGTGTACTATCTTCATCTTCGAAGATAAGTCATAATCCCCCTCAGCATCAACATCAACACTCCCTTCAAGCTGTGGCATTGATCATATCCTAACCTCGTTGGTGCTACCTGTATTTCAAATCCCTTTCTTATATCCCCCCATGGGAGTCTAAGTAACACCAGTAATGGCCCAACTTACATTACTCAGCCTTACTTTGGGAATACTTGTGTGGTATTTAACACACCTTATCCCGAAATGGATCCAAAACCAATAACCCATTATGAGTTTATCTTGGTATCACCTGTAGGCACACCAATGGGACTGCCTACCATGGCAATACCATTCATGACCCAATAACCACTTCCAATTCTAGGGGTATGAAGCAACCTAAGCTGAAATCCCCTGTAGTACCAAATATTACACCCAAACCTAGATTTAACCTACCTTGTGCTCTATGTGGGAAGCAAGCGCATGCCACTAACCTATGCCCCACCTTGTCGGAGCTAAGGAATTTATTTAACACCCCTATTATTGTGACTCACACCACCAACACTTTAGCAAGGGGCACGCTAACCATGTCAGTTGTACCCAATAGTAATACTAAGACTAAGACAATGCGCACTAATCATGCATGCACCATTTGTTCTCAGTTTGGGAATTATACACACCATTGTTTTGAACTACCTCAGTTCAAATATGCATTAGAAACCATTTGTCTCACACACCCGATTGTTGCAAGATCCCCACCTGATCATCAGGAAACAATCTCCATCAATGTTGTCACTACATTAGTGCCAACGCCAGGGGCACCGCCACCAACATCACAACCCCATGAGTTTTCATCATGTGTGCATCATACCCATATGATCCCAAGCAGGTCCAAAACCATCATACATGACTATGCCACATGACCATTGATCCCAGCGCATGAACTTAACCATGCCTGGGCCACTTGTCCATGTAGATCATGTGTACAATTAACACATTACTCATTTTAGTACCCCATCTTGCATGCAAAATGAGTAGTCTACTTAAATCAAATGTGGTTTGAGGACCTCCCTCCTCCCCTTAGGGAAGATCCACCAGAATTTCTCGTGGAGGAAGTAATCCCCTTTCCGAATAGCATTGATCATGTTGACATTATCAATATGTCATTTTTATCCATTTTAACTTCCAGTTATGACACATCATCGTTGTCATCCAAGGAAGACCACAATCCACCACCAAGATCATCCTCTATCATGGAAACTAACCACAATCCATCAAACACTCCTTAGATATCAAGAGAATTTTGAAATATGTTGGGTATCCAAAAGAGATGTAGTGCATGCAATCTCACCGACAAGTTGCATTCAATAGAACCCTCTCCCACAAATTAACTGTCACGTCCCCTCCCATCGATCCAAAGCAAGGAAGGGAACATGACTAAAATTCTGGGATTTTACAAAACTCAACCCCATTCATCATGGACAACTTCATAGCAAATAAAATGCATATGTGCAGAAGCATGGTAAGATGAACATACACAATTGGAATTAAACTATGCTACTACGCATCTAGCATACATTTGTCAGCATAATCAGAATAATCAATAATTAAAACATTGCAGAATTAAAAGACATAGAGAATACTTATATTGATGGTGAAGTTGTCCCGAGCAACTAGCTACGCAACTACAACTTTCCACCCATCCATAGTCCAACTGTGCTCATCAATCTCTCAGCACAGTTGCCACCCCCGAGTTGGGCGTGATTTCTACAAGCAAATGAGAACACTGAATCTCAAGCCCAACTCAAACACCAACAGTCTATTCCATAGAAAACAAGGACATATGTTGGGCATAGGAAAACGTTTTTAACTATGGGATTCACAAAACATGGTGTCCATGGATTTCCCAAATCATGGCACCCAAAAATGAGTTGTGGGAAGGGAAATCGAATACGATGAAGAAAATCGAGTTTCCAACAGGTATATGGGCATTCGGAGGGAAAAAACGACCTTTATGGATCCCCAAATCGTGACTCCCTTCCTCCCAGTCCTTCTGCCACACAAAAATGACCTCCCAGTTAGAGAAAATGGAGGAAAACTCAAGAAAAACATGAGGAAAAATGCCCAGCTAGCTCCCAACTTGTGAGAGAGAAAAAATCATGCACGAAGAATGGCTTGGGGAGCAATTTTGTGGCTCTTTTATTTCCCAAGAAGACAAACACGATTTTCCAAAAAATGGTGGCTTTCCCATAGCCGAAATTGGACAGTCATACCTCTCCATTTCCCCAAATAATAACTATTTCAACCAACTCTTGGGAGAAATAAATGATTGGGTACAAAAGTCAACATTGGTATTTGAAGTTTCATGGATTCTCTCATTGACACTTGGTTTGAATTTATTGGCTCCAACGGTTTGAATATTTCCCTCTCAATTCCTTGTAAAAATCATGCCCCCATACTCTTTTTGCATTGCATTGCATAACTAGTTGTGGGTATTTTATTAAAATACATATTTACATGATATTTGTAATTTCTATTGTGCCTAGATAGCAGACAATCCACATGCATTAATTTTCAAATGTCGATACATAAATTGTTAAATTGATGGTGGGGCCTTGGCCTTGATCTCCTCACCATGATTTTATAACGATGTTACATTATTAACACGTTTAATGCAATGAGGTCAAAATCAGGGTGTTACATCGAACAGCTTGGGATGTTGCACGGACACAAAAAATATTCTATCATCTAGGTAAGTTGCATCGATTACCAACACCAGTAGTCTCTAAGTGAAGTAGGTGACACCAATGTTCACCCCCATAGCCCTAGGTGTGCTATGTTTCTTGTCAAATTTTCTACATTCTCAATACTATTGTCATAATCAATATTACACTTGAGTATGTGTGTCTTGTGTGCAGGATTATCACTAAGAAAAAAACCTATCATTATGCAACAATAGTACATGGAATTCAATCAAAGGTATATCATCTTGACCTAGCATATAGGCAATGTATTCCCTTTGTTCACATTGCATTTACCCATTATTCTTGATGATAACCATAGGGTCCTAATTCTAGATAATTACATGTCATCAATGCCATCATCAAGAGGAGAATTTTCCCCCATGGGTGTACGCATCATTACAAACCAATCATACTTTGGCACCCATGATGTTGAACAATTCCAAGTGTGAGGAATCTGACCACTCACCCAGTTTGTCATGTTGAAGCCATGTAATGTTGCCTTACATTCTATTTGTATCGCTCCTTGGATACCCCGACACATGATTATTATTCACAGATCACCCCTCATACGCCCATGAGAAATATACCATATGATTCTTGTTTCATACTATCACCCTTTGAGAAGAAAATGGGGCCCCCACCCTCTAAAGACACCAATCCCACTCAGTTATTCCTGCAAGAAAATTCTGCATGGCATTGATTCATGGGGCACCCTTCTTCTTGTTTGCACAAAATCATCACATCATCATCAAAATGATTCCTCGACTCACTCAAAATCGTGGGAATATCTCCCATACAAATTAATTCCACAACCCACTCAAAACCGTGGGAACTACATCCATAATCATTTATGTAAAAATCATTCCCCGATCCACACAAAACCATGGGAACCTCATCACATTATTTGGAAGCATCCCTTATTCACCCTTGATCGATATATTTGATTCCACATCACCCCAACATTATCATTTTTTTTGTTCACATCAGGATTGTGTCTCAGATAAATCCCTTCATATGCAGTTTGTTTCCCTATGTTACACCTTGCACATCATTTGAAGAATCTTTCCATCAATCACTCACCCTATTCACATCGAAAAAGGAAATTCATGAGCCCCATGCTTATCAAATCAATCTTGTGTTAGGTCCGTTAGTTTCCCAGTTGGTTACAAAATTATCTTAGTTCTTGAGATAAGGCCCATGTCTTATCAGAAGCTTCAACTCTCATCGATGTCATCTCACCAAATCTTGAGAGTTGTAGTGGTTGCACTGTACCTTGGGGTCCCTTCTCATCCATATAATGGATCACCTCGAAAAAAGTAGGGAGATTCATTATTGCTCTGTAACTTAGTGGTCTCCCTATGCTCAACACCAACAAGTCTATCACATTAGGGAGAGTCATTTGTTCCGATGATAGCAGTGTTCACATTTATGTTTCATGGGAGCAACACATTTGGTAAGGGAAGTCCTCCCAATATATTCACCATTATTTAGATCCCCCACCCCTATGGGATGTTCGTGATCATCAACAGTTTTGCTTCTTCAGCACCAGTAACATCATTTCCAAGATTCATTTAATCATACAAGGATCGAATCGTCCTTCATTCTTGCAGCAGCAGTATCAAGAGTTGAGCCCTCGGTCCCCTTTTATTGTAATATATTCTAATAGATTTTCACGAGCATAGGTATTCCTATCTCATTTGTATAAAACACCATATATTATTTATAGCTTCAACGACCCTCACCAAAAACCTTCCCCCATGAGCAATTCCTTGCACCCACAAGTGCTTGATAACTTATTAGAACATTGAGCTGAAGAAATGATGATGCATTTCAAACCTATAGTACCCTTCGAACCTAATACATCATGGGGCATTTTTCAAGGCTTAAATTTTTCATACATGTGACATTTCAGCGAATATTGCATAAAGATGTCATCAACATACATCATGCACTCAACCAAAGACATCCCCATCATATCCAAAGGACAAATTGAGCCCTAAAATGTCAAAGGCATTCAATACAAAACGTCGCATGGCTAAAATTAATGGGCACCAATGTTAATTAGCACAACCTTCCTATTCATTTACACACATGTACCCATGTTGAGTTTCTTTCGAAACCCGCATGAATTTCAAAACGACAGGACCACCTCATTCTGCGGTGCATTCAAAGCTCAAAACGGCTCTCTTGGATCCAAATTTTGAATAGGGACTCTTCACGTGCTTGGGAGCATTCAATATCCCCCCTCATGTACTTGAAGAACCACTTCAAAGGAAAGACTGTTCACATTTTGGATCTAGATGTTTCTTGGCCACCATGGCCTATAAAAAGAAGCCATGGGCGTGTATTTTGTAGGATAAAATCAAAGCAAAATTATGCTGTTGGAATTACATTGAGAGCTCATCTTTCAATCTACTTCCTCCCTCACATTGGCATGCAAAATATCCCTTGCTTTCTTCCTCTAAGAAGCAAGTGTTTCTCCATTGTTCTATGCTAGTTATCTTGGAATTGTGTGGACAAAAAGGACCTCCCTAAGGGAGATTGTTGGCTTCCATTGAAGCTTTCACCTCATAGGTGACATCATTGTATTTATCTAGACTATTGGGAAATTAACATTTGGTTTGGGACACTCTTGTTCCATTTTATTTTGTTTAGCACTTGTCCCATCTATTTATTTTATTTCTTGTTAGTTTTGTTTTTTTCTAGTTTAGAGTTTGCTTTTCCATTTGGATTTTGGGATACTAATCTACTAATACAATACCTGGTCCTTGTTGCAACCGCAAGGATTTTTTTTATTTCAACACTGTGGGAGGACTACTTACCCTTGTGGTTATTTTTCCCACAACAAATACCTCCATAATGTCTCTTCATACTTTAGATCTACATCTTTTTCTCCTACAATTCTCCAAGTTCCACGAAAACACTTCAAGGGATTTCCTCCCTTTGACACAAGTAGTGGTCAAGAACCATCATTCAACCACTTCAAAGCTTTTGGATCTCATGAATGGGATCATATGCACTTCAAGATAAGGAGGAGTTCACAAAATTTTGCAGGGATCTTCACAAAGCCCTTCATCTAGAAGTAGTTCAACAAGTTACGAGTTGCCTTGAAATTGAAGGTCCCATCTAAGCAGGCTCTTTATCCTTCTCATTTATATTCTCTTTTAGGGGGGTGGGGGGTTCCCCATGTGGTTTTTACTTCTTACTCATTTTTAGATAATATTTTGTACATGGATACCTAACATGGATGCAAATTGCCAAGACCCATTTTTTCATTTTTTTCACCTAGTTTGGCTTATGGGGGGTGTTAGAGCAGAATAACTCTCTCCTTAGCTTCATTCTCCTACCTAGTGACGTATAGTATTTTTTCATGATTCTCGTGGGACAAATATCAGTCAATTTGACCACCTAATTCACCCTAGATATTACTTCTAAACTCTAAGGACCTAAAACATCTTTATCTACCTTTTTTGAACACTCGAAGTCTATTTTGTCATCTGAGGGATAATTTCTTCAATTAGGGATTATTTTCCTTGATTTTAGGGTCCCACATTGCAAGTTAGAGTTGTGGAGTGAATATGGGGAGTTTAATCCATTGTTTAGGGACTCCATGCACCTCTTTTTTAGCTATTTTGAGATAGTAATTCCTTCATTTTGTTTTTAGGGATGTGCTACTCATGCATATGCATGCACTTAGTTGCATGTCCCTATTTCAGTTAATCCTAATTAGCATCTCAAGCATTACATGAGCAATACGAACTTCCTTTCCTATTTATACTTTCTACTTCATTCATTGAAGCTCGATGCAATACAAATTTATTTCATGTTATTGACTTCTCTCTTTTGTGTAATGTTTAATGTTTAGTACATTTATTACATGAATTTGTTAGATTGCTAATCTCTTTCATAGTATTGCTATCTTGTTTAGTAAATAGATCTATATGATTATATTCTACATTTGTGTACCCTTGCGGCTGATCCTTGTTGATTTTATCTTCGAGATCACCATGAATAAACGTGTTCTTCACATCCATGTGGTAAACTTCCCACCTTATTGTTGTTGCAATGGCGAGCTAACTGAATGGAATCCATTTTGGCCACTGGAGAAAATGTTTCATCCTAATCAATCCCATGAACTTGTCGAAATCCTTTGGCCATGAATATTGCTTTATAATTGCTTACAAATCCATTTGTTACTTTCTTCATCCTGTAGATCCACTGGCATTTGAAAAAATTTCGATCTGATGGAATTAGAACAAAGTCCCATGTTTGATTCTCGATGAGGGATTTGTATTCCCCATTCATGGTTTCTTCATATTAAGGATTCCCTCCATCCTCTGCATAGGACTAAGGGTCTAATGCTAGAACCATGTAGCAATGCATGGGAATTACAACTTCTGTAGATGTGAGTGCATGAGGAGATTCCTCAAATTGGGATCCCATTCTCTTCTGATCCACAAGATCACTTGCTTCCTATAGGGTGGATTGCGCCCATTTGGGTATTGGATCTGGATTTTCACATTCATGCTCATCATATTCCAAATCTAATTCTAAAATTAGATATGAAATCTAATATGAGTGGCAAGATGCATCATCTTAAGGTATGCTACAAGAGGAAGCACAAAATTTTATGCATGTTGTTCCTGAGGTGCATGCAAAGGACTTTCATCACACCGAACAATCCTTTCAATGAACAACTTATCTGTTGAAACATCTATCAATATGTATCACTTTACATCTTCGAGATAAACCACACTCATGCATTCTATTCTTTGAGGCTCCAAATCCTTCCTCTTTTTTGAAAGGGTGCCGGCCCATGGACGAGATCCAAAAATGCAAAAGTGTGCTTCATGCCACTGCAAACTTCCAAAAGTGTCTTTCCTTTCACAAATTTGTGAGGAGATCTATTTTGTATGTATGTGTAAAAATTGATTGCTTCAGCCCAAAATTTAGAAGGAAGGGACCTTGCATGCAACTTTCCATCTCTTTTATAGACCAATTCTTACTCTCAGCTACCCATTTTTGCTAAGGAGTATACATAACTATGTGTTAAGGAGTATATGGAACTGTGTGTTGTAAGTAAGTACCTACTTCACTACAAATATTTTGTACATTCTTGTTTACTTACTCCACCCCCATTATCTATGGGGAGTATCTTGCTCATCTTCCTGGACTGATTCTCTGCATGTGCTTTAAATATTTGAGATGCTCAAACACTTCAGATTTTAGCCTGAGAAAGTACACCCATGTGTACCTTGTTTAATTATCAATAAAATGAAACATGTATTTTTCCTTGTTTATGGAGGGATGGGGGAAGGTCCCCATGACATCATTGTAAAAAATATCCAAGGGAGAGGAGGCCCTCCATGCCTTCCCTTTCTCAAATTTATTTTTCGGATGCTTTCCAATAACACATCCTTGAAAAATTCCTTCAGATAATTGTATGTTGAGAAAACCATTTTCCATCCCTTATTCATTGAACTGCTATATGTACTTGAAATTTAAGTGGTTGTTCGTGCCAAAGTATACTATCATCATTGGCATGGTTTAGGAGCAAAGTGGAATCATATTTAGCAATAAATTCAAATAATGTGTACAATCTAGATTGGTTATTTACCTCACCAACAACAAATCGAGAGTTATCTTCCATGTCAAATGTGGCCACTAAATCTGAGATGAATTCAACCCTATTTCCCTTGCCTACATTGTGATTTGGTAAATATAGAGTATATTTACATATAGTTTCAGAACATGCAAGAAATTCTTGAAACTTCCATTTCTGAGATCCACTCTCCCATGTCTAGAAATTTCTACTAGTGAGTCATCTTCCATTAGAATAGAAGGACCCGTGCATGATTTTAAAGATGAAAGGACATATTTTGTGGTTTTCATGTGGTATGATTCTCCTTAAAAAACGATCCATGCATCTAGGGAAGAATTAATCGCAATTAAAACATGGACATTACCTCGAGTTTCTCATGCATTTTCTCTCGGCTTCTTCTTGGTATTCTCTAGAATGCAGTTACCCATATTTGTTTTCTATAGTGTTTGCACCATGAGGTCAATGGTTTTCTTCATGCAAGAGGATTCAATATGATAACCTCGATTTCAATCGCCACACTTTGATTTCCCTTTCTTTCCCTTTCATGCTTTTGAGATCGAAGCTTCATCAGAGAGTTTGAAGTTGCCTCCCTTTTTTGGATCGGGATACTTCATTCCCTTTTATTTATGTTTAGAATTGGAGTTAGTCTTTCCACTATCATGCATAGAAAGTGCATGGGATTTGGTGTTTTTTAGTGTTCTCATATTCATGATCTTCTCTTACTCATGTATCAAGGACTCAATGAATGCATCAAATTTGGGCATTTTCCAAGTTGTACCCAATGTGATCCTTATTATGTGAAATGCGAACACAAAGATAGCATACTTTGGACCCAACTTTGGTAATATAGGAAGAATTAAATTATTTTCTTGCATTGATTTATCAATCCTGCATCCTTAGAGTTGTAGAAGCAGTGATTTGAACAATATGAAAAAGTCTTGGATGTTCTTGAAATTGCTTGGATCTAATGAGTTTAACTCGTTCTCAAGAATATGGCCATGCATTTCATCCTGTTTTTCGAAGAGTGTCTACAGATAAGTCCAAACATCGTTTGGAGTGGTGGATGATTCAACATGAAACAATAATTATGAATATATAGTCAAGTAAAGAAAACCAAAAAGTTCATCCATTTTGTTGAAATATTTGGATTTCTTAATGGCAGATTTAGGCTATGTTTATATTTCCATTGTTATTCGATATAAGCCTATGCTTCTGAGTTGAATTAGAATCTCTGGCTTCAAATTGAAATAGTTGTATGGCGTAAGAATGTCTAACAATGAAAAATCCATTCTTTGTGATTGCTTCAATATTATGTACCTGCAATAAAGGGTTTGTGTGCCTTATTCCTAACACTTGTGGGATCTGGTACCATGTGAAATTGGAGTGAAACATGCACATAGAATCTAGCTAGCTACAATGAACAAAAAACTTGTAAAGTTGAGAGAAGAATGGAGAAACAAATGAAATAATTGTATTAATCGAATGAAAGAATGGTAGTAATAAACGTGATATACTATGCATGGTTGCATGGATGAACTAATGTTCCTTAGTAGCGCTTTTAGAGATATGTGGAGATACATTAAGAATAATTGCAGTGAAATTCAACCCAGTCCTAGTCAATTGGTTAAGCAGTCGACAGTTAACTACCTATAACACAAGTGGAGTTGAGATAATCTCATGCATGCAATAGGTTTAGTGCATCCCTAGCCTCATGAGGATGAAAGGAACCTTCATGGTGATGATTCCAATGTTGCATGCAAATCTTGGTGATGATACAAAGTTTTCCATGCAAAACTTCACTCCACTAGCCTAACTGATTAGGTGTAACTGAGTGATGACTGAAGAGGATCCAGTACCTTTTTCTAGGGGGGATAATTAGACCAAGGTCCCCTCAACATAGACTAATAAACATAGGAAAATATATACTAGGTGGGTTTGTAATATCTCTTATAATTCCACAGTGGCATCGAGAGATAGTTGAGATTGTTTGTATGTTTGAGAAGGAATTGCCCACGAGTTTTATGTACTTGTAGGTCCATCTTCTAATTCGCCTACTTTAAGAGGTAAAATTTGCTCAGGTGCTCTCACGTTGTTGGATTTTCTTCTTAGAGAGGTACATGGAAAAATTGAAGGGGTTTGTTTGACAAGGGGAAAAAACAGAGGATTATATGGTGGAGGGGTACATAGTATATGAGTCATTTTATTATTATAGTGAGTTAGTTTGCTATTTTAAGGCTTGAGTAACTCCATTGTAAGATACCAAAAGTGATTGTTTTTGGTGGAAACCAAAACTAATAAATATATAATTGGTGGTGGTTTTTCCCATATAGGGTTTCCACGATAAAAATACTTGTTCTTCTTATGTGATTGCTTTTGTGCATTATTATTATTTTCTAACACATATTCCACTATACTTGATTCTTGAATGTTTTTCATAGTCCTCATTCTATATTCCCTTCAAGGACACTCTCTATACAAATGATCTCCTTCGCATCCCCAACACTTGATTGGTTTCCTTCTTCGTTTTCCTAAAGACTCTAAGATCTTTGGTAATTTTGAATTGGATTACTTTGTTGATATGAGTTTGGTTGGTTCCTAAATTAAGGAGGTTTAAATTCTTTCTTCATTTGATCCTACTTGTCTTTCTTGTCTCTCCAATATTTTTGGAGATACGTCCTTCTTTTCTTTTTGATCATATATGTATTTGTCCTTCCTTCTAGTCTCTTTAAGAGTCTTGAGCTCATCAAACTGAATTTTATCCCTATAGAATGCAAGCAACCCACTCAAGAACCTTTGTATCTTTATATTCTCATATTTGATAAAACTAACATATCTCAACAATTCTAAGATCTTTCTTTCATATTCTTCCATAATCATATTTCCCAACTTGAGTTCAAAGAAATATTCCATATTCTTTTCCTAATAATGTTCTCATATGTACTTTTTTTATAATACTTCTTGAATTGCTTCCGTGAAGTCCTCTTCTCATCAATATGTTTTACTTGAATTAGTTTATCCCACCAAATTGAAGCCTTGCCCCGAAAGTTGTAAATGTCAATTTTGGCTTTCATATTAGATGAATAGTTATGCAGTTGGAGATACTTCCTCATCCCAAATAGCTATGCTTCAACATCTTCTCCCTTCTTGCTTTCACTATGAAAAGTAGATGGCTTAATCTTTCTAAGGTCCCCTTTGAACTCTTCTTCCACATTCCTTCTTTTATGATTTTTGATTGGGGATACTTTTGGATTGTTCCTTGATTCTTCAAAGGTGTATGACTTCCTAGCTATTGGATATGGTTAGTAAAGGTGTATGAATTCCTTTATAAAAATAACCTAATCCAATCTACTAAGACATCTTTGAAACAGATTTAAGCTTTCCATCAACTGAGCATTCAATTGATTTTGTTGTTCCTAATCCTTTAATGTTCTTTCATTATCATCTTTATGGTTATGCACCTCCATTTTCAAAGTCTTCATCATTTCTACTAAATCTAAAGGTTCAATGCTTCCTCTATTCCCAATATATTAGGTTACTTAATTTCCAACATTGATATTTAGACCTGACTTTTTCTCTATGACTGCAAGGAATTTATCCCTCTTCCATTTCCCTTCTTTAGGAAATTTTTTATCTTTTAATTATATCTAATGAAACATTGTATTTGCAAGCTTTTAATACAAGTAAATATTTTAGATACTCTTTATTTCCAAACTTTTGAATATATATATAAGTATTCTTGAAACTACTTATTGACAATTTTGTCAAATCAGGGTTATAGGCCCCTTTTCATTCCAATTATGGAATGATATGAAGTACTCCTTCATGATATACTTATTTATCTTTATTATCATGTTTATTATATTTTGAATGACCATAATCATACCTAATTATGAGCTTAGAGATGAAAATTACAATCCTATGGTGTTACGAATTTTTTCCCGGTTCTGCACTTTTCTTGTAGCTACACTTAATTTTAGGTACTAAATTATGCCACTTGCAAAGGAACATTTAGGAAGAATTAATAAATTTGTTGTATTGGGAACTGGTAGCACATATGATTGTAAGTACTCAGCAACTACTAGCTCATCGATCTAAAGCTCTAATCAATTTCTATATTATCTTGGAATTGTCTACTTTGTCCTTTCCACACTTCTTCCAAACTAAGATTTTTTGGGCAAAATTGCTACTTCCAAATGGAGAAAAAATTGTAAAATTTCACTTGAACAAAATTGTTTAGATTGTTGATAAGTTAAAATTTCAAGTAAATAAAAATTTATAGTTTGGACATCTAGGTTCACTTTTCCTTCCTCCAAGATTTTCAAAATCTCCAAATGTCTCTCAAAATTGTGTATTTTAGCCTATTTACACATATCCACTCCAAAACCCTTGGAATTTGACCAAATTCTCAATTACATCATCTTTTTTCCTGGACACAATTTGCATTATCCAAAATTCATCTCCAATAAGGCCTTTGTCAATGAGCATGGTGTTGGGCTTTAAATATCACTAATATTTCATTTCTAGGAAATTGGAGTTGAACAAGCTATCACCCCTCTTTGGGATAATTGTATTCCTCATCACTAGACTTACCCTTTAAATTTTATCAAGTTATGGCTTAATCTTCTCCTATTATGGACAAATTAATAAAATGGCTCTAGACATTTTTTTAACTTTTTCGTCATGCTGACATGGCATGTGGTTGATGTGGCATGACAATGGTTGTCGATATGGCAGTGGAACCATATGTGTCATCGCCTTCCTTTTCCATGTCATTTTCCTTGGTTTACAAGTCACCTTACCCTGTCATCATGTCCCCTTGTGCTTATTTTCCACTTTATTAATTATTAAATAATTTTTGGGCCACCCTCGTACTCTCCTTATCCTCTAGATTATCCATTTGGAACAAATACCAAGAGTGATGTGATTGAGGGACTCATTTTTTTCGTCTAATCATTGGAACACATGTTCCCTTGAGAGAGACCAATATCAATTATGAAGTGCAAAAATGTAGGTGTTTAACACCCATTTTGACCTCTTCTGCAATATGCTTACCACCTTGGGTATACATGCGAACTTCTTATAAATTGTAGAGCTTATGAGAGAATTCATTAAAACCACTTCCTCAACCTCCACAAACTATTTATATTTTGTGGCTTTCACCGTGCCTCCATAACCTTAGATTATTTGTGGGAATGCCACTTGGCATGATCCTATTGATGATGTGACGGGGGGTCCCATATCCATCCTTCCATCTCCGATGCACATGTTTCCCCATGCATGATCTGGATTGATAGTCTAAATCAATTTCAAAGTACAAATGTGCATGGTTTAACACCCTCTCCAACCACTGCAATATACTTACTGCCCTAAGTACACATGTCTTGTACATATCAATTATGGAGCACCAAATACCACTCACTAAAACTACTCCATCTACCTTTACAAGCCACATATCTATTGTGGCCTCATTCCCACTTCATGGTCACCACCTATGCACCACCCAACTCCAACTGGAATCACCTTACACCTCCATACATCCATGTCACCCTACCAATCCATGTCATCTTGTTGGGGTCTACATAATCTATAAGGTGCACATGCTATATGTATGGGTTTTTCTCACACACACACACACATGAGCTCTCCAATTCAACATCTATATATGAGCTTCTTTCTTTGACATAATTCAATGCCGCTACCTTATAAAAAAATTGGGGATTCAATTTATTGTGGATTTTTTCTCACAATTTATGATCTTTCCCTAAATTTTCTTAGAACCAAATATCGCCACTTATTATTATAACTAGCAGTATTCAGCTCATAAGTTATGTCAAGAACATTGTCTAGGCAATTTAAAACCATGAATTTATTTACCCAATTCTTCTGCATAAACATTTTATCAAACAGTTAGCCCACAATTGTATTTTTTTCCTAAATTATGTCATGGAGGCATTTTGTCAAATATTTGACATACAACTTGTAGTTTCTTCATGTGCATATAAATTCCATCATATGCAATCTCAATGTTACAACTCGTAGCTCTAATACTACCTTGTCTCATACCAAATAACCTTTGTCCATTGTTAAGGCTATGGGGTGCCTTAATTCTACAATTGAATTTTCCTTTATGATACCAACATCATTTTTAATAGCTTCTTGTAGATGCTAATAATAGAAGCAATCTACAACAATATTAACTAATTAATTACAAAATGAACATTTATGAATGCAGTTCTACCAAGCATATAAACATGATTATGCTAATTAAAGTCATACCAAGAGGAATATCCAAACTGTAAAATAAATAATGCAAAACTACAATAGAAACAGAACATTTCACAACAAATTCAAAAAAACTTATCTTTTATGGAAATATTCCTCCAATTGGTTGCAAATCAAGGATGTTCCTCCAAGCCTTGGGCACTCTATCACAGTTAAATTGTTTATGATAGAGACCACCCCTAAGTTGACTCAATATCATTCTACAAGGGTGAAGCTCCTTAGGATTTTTGTTCAAGCCACAACCTGAAGCTCTCTAGTGTCAATAAACCCCGCTTACAACTATCCCAATCAACCAACACTCCTCCGCCTAAGTTGCAAAACACTAGGAATGGGATCCCCTTCTTTGCAAGTAGTCCTGATTCCCTTCCAATGTCCTGTCATAGGTTGGCTAGGGAATGGGACTCCATAGATTCTTAGTTGTAGGTAAAGTTCCCTCTCACAATGGTACAATAACCATTAGCATTCATTTCCCTTGGAAATTTAGCATCCACGTGCATGGAAATACAAGTACCAACATAATTTTTCTCCTCCCTTCTCTATCACAAAAGTATACCAATAAGAATGATTGTAAGAATGACGCTCTAAGTTCAATTTTTAACCTTTTATTTGTAAGTTCTCAACTCTCCACATTGTTGGGTATGTGTTATATTCTTTGCATGTGTGGGGGGGGTTGTTGTCTGTATGAGTATGTGTGATGATAGCATCATCCAGTCCCAAAGGTGAGTCATGAGCGAAGCAAGTTGATTTTTTTTTTGGTTATTTTCTAAAATATGTAATTTAATCCTGGTTAAGGGATTGCAGTGTATTTCTAATCCGGGTTAATAGGTTAGCATTTTGGATGTTGTGGAATACCTACATATTGTATTGTGAGTGGTTAATAATCATAATGAGAAAGTGAGAGGTGCGGCTCTAAGCTTTATTGGTTTTCCTGGTTAAGGGTTTCTAGGGTAAATCTCTGTATTATGTGTGAATGTTGTGGTGTAATCTCTATTTTGCTTAAAAGAATATGTATGCTTTGCTTCTCTACACAGGTTTAAAACTTATACACGTGTTACTCACGAGGAGCCCACATTTTCCCCTTAATCCCATCTTAAGATAACAAATAATGATTAAATAAATCAACCACTTAAACATGGGTTTAGGGAATTTAGGGTATATTTACAACTATGGTTTACAAGCAAGGCTAAGGAATTATATTAATAATTCACTAGGGTCCTCTCTCGTCAGCCCCTTTTCACTTCCCCCACTTGTGGAATCATATCCCCCCCATCTCTTGCTCATCCTTTTTCATTTGTAGTCCTTAGAGATTTTTATATTAAATATCAATGTACATAGTTACAATATATTTGGTCATCCTATACCGTTTATGTTTGGCTTCTAGCCATTTGATCGTTACGTGTACATTTACTTTCTGGGGTAAAGAACGAGGTATTACACAACATATGTTTAAATATAATTTGTCCAAAGTATTCCTAATATCCTCCAAAATATGTAAATGCCAAAATTGTAATGGCAAATTGGGAAAACGGTCCCATACATGGAATTTGGTAATTGACATAGTGTTAGGGTCAAATTCTAGAAGCCATGGTATTATATACAATCTCACTCTTCCTTTGAACCAAGTTCCATCCTCCATTAGTTTTTGATATACATCATGATTGAAAAAATAGACAATAAAAAATCCTTTAGAAAAAAGTGGTATCTCACACTTATCTATCCAATTTGTATGTATCCACTTGTATATATGTGTAGAAGTATGCCAATAACCATTAAACCTACAAATCACTTTCCAATTTTTATAGTTGGAATGGATATCATTGACTTCCTGGGATGACACTTACAATGGTAGCATCTCTTATAACTTGTCTAATACTATTTATGCACTAGGCCAAGAAAGATTCAAATCCGATGGAGTAGCTAACTTATTTTTTACCACATCTTTGAATAGGAGTTTGGATGATGAGGTTGCACCCTTACCTACAACTCCTCTAGGCAATTGAATAGCCAATAAAATAGTAGAATCCTTGAAAATTTTATAGTTTAACAGTATTAGATGATCCTAAGGTTGCTTACCCTCATAGATTAAGTGCTAAGATGCCACATGGATCCTCACTTTGGCTTGGAGATTACGATGGAGAGAAACAGTGGAATCAAAAGAATTTACCATAATGGAAATGGATTTCACCCAAATATTACCTCATAAAATTTGGATATACCTGCTCACAAGAGTAGCCCATATTAGAGGAAAATAACTGAGACATGAGAACCCCTAGTTCTACTAGAAAAAAAATTATCACCCTGACAAACTCGAATCTCATTAATAATGGCGTACGTCTATTTATAGATGCTGAAGTTAGATTGAAAACCACCCAATTGTGCTTATCGATACACATCAACTCATATTTGTTTTGTCTGTTGGAAGGGTATCCATATACAAAATAGCCACCACAATCCTCAACATAATCATAGACCATAATCTCTATGGAACCAAAATTCAGATAGGTGTGAAAGATGAGGGGAGCTCTTGCATGGCCTTACACCTGGGTTAGTGAGACTTAGCAATTTCTTCAGACTCGAACATGTACTTATAGAAGATTATGGCATTGACAACATATGGTTATACCTACATAATTAAATGTGGTTTCAAAACAGAGAACACCAATCGCTTGGGTACCACACCATTCCCCTTAACGTTCTTCACAATGGTTGCCACTCGTAAGCCAGTTTTACTCTCTCGCCTCTCATAACAATCATATATTTATTTCAACCCCAAGTTTAATAAACACCTAAAAGAACTAAAATATATAAAAACATAATTAAATTTACATTAAGAGGGAACTATGCTATGTTATTTTATTTAAAACTATGCTATGCTACTTTATTTAAGAATTTTATTATGTTATATTTAATTATGTTTTAAAGTACAAAATAGTTTAAAAAATCCAAAAGAACTGAAATAAAGTGAATTAAGATTGCCAAATAATATTAAAGCATGTCATTTCTTAGGGTCATTTCAAATTTTTTTGTTTATATCACTAAAACCCAAATGAGATTTATTTTTTTTCACAAGGAAAAAAAATTATTTCTTGTTATTCAAAGAAAACATAAGCTGTTTAAAACTGATCATAATTTTCACCGTCATAAGGATTGTATTAATATCTTATCCAAGGACCTATGATATATTTTTGTTATTAACATTGAGTGTAATTTTTGATTTAAAAACAAAATATAATTTTATATAAAATTTAATATAAATATTAAGTTATAACAAGGATAATTCCCCAAATCTATTTATCATATCATTTGACCAAACTTATTAAGTTATAAAACAAATTCTTAAATTAATACTTGTGAATTTCCTAATCAAGAATACTTTTCAATGTCATAATATTTTGAATCATTTATGTCAAACGATTTAGAATAAAACACAGGTTAGATATTTTTATATTAATGTCCTAACTATGGTTCATTCATTTTATCCAAAAATGTAGAGAACATTAGAATTCATTAGATAAGGAATATATAGTTTTCATAATTCCTAACTTTGAAATTTTCTAATTACGATCGATCGATCACATGTGGGCATAACTTTATGATCACATGTGAACATAACTTTATTAAACTATGCATATCAATTATCTAGATTCCATTGGATAAGAACACATGTCCTTTTAAAATAATTGATGGTAGGTCACCACTTCATATTTGCTTATGTGCTTCGAATAATGAGTTTTCAATATGTAAATAATTGTATTGCACGTGACTAAGTCATTGGCTCAAATGTCATGTCTCCGGACATACACACTGTACTGAATAAAGAAAGAGAAAAGGAGACCTCTAGATATAATGATGGGTTCAAGTAATTATTGATGGACTAAGTTAATGAAGTAAGCTAGGGTAGATGATGTGCATTTTTTCAAAGATTTTTGTTGGAATTTGATGACTTTTTTGTTGTTGTTGAAATTATGATTTTTATTGTTTAAATTGTAATTTTGATTGTAGAAATGGATTCAATGTTCTAGTTTATTCCTGTAGCACCTTGATTATACTGTAATTTAAGTCAGATTTTGGTTGGAAAAATATCAGAAAGTCGACACAAATTGTTGATCATTTAGTTTACACCATTAACTAGTTGGAAAATTCATTTTTTTTAATTGTTTGAAAGATTTTTATTGAAATCGTGATTTTATTGTTCAAATTGTAACGATGCGATTTTTATTGAAGTCACAATTTGTATTGTTCAAATTGTAATTTTGATTGCAGAAACGGATTCAATGCTCTAGTCTACTCTTGCGACACCTCGATTATGCAACTCTAACAACATAATACTGTAATTTAAATTGAATTTTAGCTGGAAAAATCGTCAAAAAATTGACACAAATTGTCAATCATTTAATTTACACCGTTAATTAATTGGAAAAATCATTTTTTTAATTGTTTGAATGATTTGAATCAAAGCAAATAATAGATAGCAATGTGTCGTTAAATAATATATGAAGATTCTTGGGCATTGCTGAAATCATGATTTTTATTGTTTAAATTGTGATTTTGATTGCATAAATGGATTTAGTTTTCTAGTTTGCTCTTGTAGCACCTCGATTATGCAATTCCAACAACCTAATATTGTAATTTAAGCCATATTTTGGTTGGAAAAATGTTAGAAAGTTGATACAAATTGTTGATCATTTAGTTTACACCATTAACTAGTTGGAATTTTTTTTTTTAAAATTATTTGAAAGATTTTTATTGAAATCGTGTTTTTTATTGTTTAAATTGTAATGATGCGATTTTTATTGAAGTCGCAATTTTTATTGTTCAAATTGTAATTTTGATTGCAGAAACGGATTCAATGGTCTAGTTTACTCCTGCGACACCTCGATTATGCAACTCTAACAACATAATACTGTAATTTAAACTGAATTTTAACTAGAAAAATTGTCAAAAAATTGACCGTTAATTAGTTGGAAAATTCATTTTTTAAAAATGTTTGAAAGATTTTTATTTTTCAAATTGTAACGATGCGATTTTTATTGAAGTCACAATTTGTATTGTTTAAATTGTAGTTTTGATTGCAAAAACAGATTCAGTGCTCTAGTTTACTCATGCGACACCTCGATTATGCAACTCTAACAACATAATACTGTAATTTAAATTGAATTTTGACAAAAAAACTTGTCAAAAAATTAACACAATTGTTGATCATTTAATTAAATAGTTAATTAGTTGGAAATTTCTTTTTTTAATTGTTGGAATGATTTAAATCAAAGCAAATAATAGATGGCAATGTTGTTCTCATGTGGAGTTCTTCGGTTTCATTTGTCCCGTGTGGTTTTTTGTTCATTTCTACTTGGACACTTTGCTATCTTTTGATTGATGTATTGATCTATCTTTTGGTTCTTTGTTGATGTTCCGGTATGTGGGCCATTTTGGGTGACACTGTTTTCATGACATTTGTGGTTGTATTTGGTTTTAGAACCTTGTATATCTCTCTACTATTTTTAATATAAATGGTACGTCTTTTTTTTTTTTAGAAAAAAAGAAAGCAATGTTGTTGTCAAATAATATTTGAAGATTCTTGGGAATTGTTGGGATAGGTCTAGAATAAAGGGCCTTAACAAGTAGGGCAACTTGCATGGAGTGGGCTACCTAGGAGTCTCTTATTGTTATTATGACTATTTTTTTGAAAAAAGGAATTAGATCTTGGCAATGATATGGGGATGGGATAGATGAGGAGCATAATTACAAAGAAACAACCTCAATCTCTCATCATGTTCCTTGGGTCAAACCGACAAGACAATTCATTTTTCCATCAATTACACACTTTCTTCATTGGATTTTTTTTCTTTTTTCTTTCAAGGGTGGGACTACCTAGGGATAAGGGTGATCATGTCGGATAACATGTTCTCCTCATATATTATTGATGCACACGTGTGTTTGTGCATGCATGTTTGCTTTCTTGTTCCCTCTTCTCTTCCTTCCAATGAAAGCAAAGTAAGGGTTGTTCCCTCTATGTCGGTGGCTTAAAATATTGAATCAACTCCCCCTCCACTAATCTCAAATTTCAACTAATATCAATTTCAAGAACTCACATGGGGGGCACATATATTGTGGAGCCACAACCAAATCCCCATAGCGACTTTTGATCTTTCGTCTTCTTAATTATTATTTATTGAGTTCTGCGTTCTGCATAGAGAAATTTAGGATGAAACAAAATAAAGCCCTGAAAAGCGGTCTCATCGGAGAACCGATTAAAGAAAAGGGAAACTATCGGAATTCAAGAAGCCGGCACCGTGGTGGGGCCCTGTGTCAGTGAATGATGACCAATGATTGCGGAGACTGTCTTGTCTGTGTAGCAGCAGACAGAGTAACGTGCCCACTTGCTATGGCCGTGTGCTGTTTGTTGACATGGTTACAGTCACATGGTGTCCTACTCTTTGACTACTTTGCCCATTCCACGTTGGCAATCAGTTGGGTCATGGCCAATGGGAGGAGACCGCCCACGAGATGTTCACGTGAAGCCCTTTTTTCGTTGAAAGCTCAGTTACTCATAATATTTATGACTCATTATGACGTCAGCAGATTCCTGACTGGGATGGGATTTTGCCATCGCGAATGAATGATTATGAGGCATGTTCTCTTCCGTTGGTTCCCCCATTTAATTTCCGCTTCCTCTGCCATGATTTCCTCGCTCTCTGCCCATTCAAATGGGTTTTCAAGTTCTACTGGTCACTCATGTGACCGTAACTGGAAAATGACTTTTTATATAAATATTTGTGAAATTTTCAATATGAGCAATGATGTTTGTGGGAAATTTTTCCACTTTTAAATCAACCTCAATCAAAGAAAATTGGATCAAAATTTAAAAAATTATAAAATTTCTTTCACTATTTTAACCCTCATCATTGACTTCCCAAATCAAGAAAAATTTCACATGAGCTAGGGAATTATGCTTGTTAACATAAGTTTCTAGGGTTATGCTTGTTAACCTAAGTTATGACTTTATAAGGAACTAAACCCTCATCATTGACTTCCCAAATCAAGAAAAATTTCACATGAGCTAGGGAATTATGCTTGTTAACCTAAGTTTCTAGGGTTATGCTTGTTAACTTAAGTTATGACTTTATAAGGAACTTAGAAGCTTAGTGGAAGAATATGGAAGTTTTCTAGGGTTATGTTTGTTAACCTAAGTTATGACTTTATAAGGAACTTAGAAGCTCAGTGCAAGAATTTGGAAGTTAGAAGTCTACTGGGATCTTAGGAGCTTAGTGGAAGAATATGGTGTTGTTATAGTTTTCAATAAAAATGTTGTAATTTAGGACTTTGCTTGTAACCCTATGATTGACTGTATGGGGATCTTAGGAGCTTAGTGGAGGAATGTGTTATTACCATTAAAATTTGTTCTCACTTTTTGGAAAGAACATGTCTCCTTCTAGATAATGAATAATTGAAAAGCAAAACGAGCTAAAGATAGAAGGTATGGGCATCCCACTAATATTATTTTTAAATGTTAAAGTGCTTATGTTTATTCCTTGCCTTGTTGGTTAAGGTTCGACTTACTTAACCAATGAAAGAACTTTCCTTTCCATAATTAGGCTTGCCAATTAATTTAATTTCTTAAGATCATTCTTTTGACATTTTGACTAAGGAATCATTTAATAAGTCGTTGGTTTTAATATTCTTTATTTTTTAAAGGGTTATTTGTGAGTGAGATTGTAGTTGTGTAGAGTTGTTATTTTTTGTTTTTCAATTAGAGGAATCAATAATTAATGGAGATTATTTAGGCAATATCTAGGTCTAAATATACTTGGTTATCATTATAAATTTAGTCTAGGTGCAATAATTTGCAAGTTACATGTAACGAAAAAATTGGGCCTCAAAATAAGGTTAAAACATTTTCTTTTGGGAGCATTTACACTTTTAGCCAAGACACAATAGGCAATGCTATATTGAAGATTTGAACATGGGCGGAGAGAGTATGAAACTTACCTCCCAACCATTTAAGTTATTTACCCTTCAACTTAAATTGTGGTCGTAGTCATAACAATTAGTGCCCGGTCTTAAGGATGACAAGAGAGTAGTCTTTGATCCATTATGTCTGTGTGGAGAATGCCTAATTTTGTGTAGTTGTTATTGGTATCATAATTTAGTTTCAGTGAGGACCTTGTTTTGCATCAAGGTTTGATTTTTTAAAGATCATGATGAATTGGTTAATGACCTATTTCTCAATTTCTTGCTCACAATTGCCTTGGCCAGTTGTTATTGGTATCCCTGTTTAGCCTTAGTGGGTACCTTACTACACATCAAGTTTTGATATTTTAGGATCATTCCTTGGTGCACTAGTTAAAATCCCATTTAACAAGTGAAAGATCTTTGGTCCCAATCCTTGTCATTGCTCAGTTGTCACTCACACTATAGATTAGACTTAGAAGGTACCAACACACCACTCATCAAGGTTTTGATTTTAAGGTCATGCCTTAGCGTGTTAAAGAAATGTAACTATGGAAGATATTATATTTGTACTTATCCATTGTATTATTGCATTCCTCCTTCGGGAGATGTCATTGATGTAATTAATAATGTAAGAGTCATTGAAAGAGTCAATGTAATGTAAACCCTAGGTCTTGTGTCGGCCTGGAAGAACCCATAAAAGAATATTATATTATGTATTTGAGAGGTCGGCCCAGTCTGTAAGGAGAAGTCGGCCCATTTGGGGAAAATTCACCCCAACGGAAGAATATAAATAGAGGAGGAGTCTCTCATTTGTACTCACTCTCACAAGTTCACATAGGAGAGAGAGAGAAGTTTGCACAAGTGGAGGAGTAGATGATTTTGTCTTGGGGTTTTTCTTTGTACTTTGTGAATTCTATATTGAGGAAGATTTTTCCAGGGTTTTCTCCCTTATGGTTTCCCCAAGAGAAATATTGTAATCATTGTGTTTTCGTCGTGATTGTATTTCTTTCAGTGATAGATTGTTTAATGTTATTATGCTAAACAAGTAAAAACTAACATAACGTGTTAGTTATAGACCCATTTAACAATGAAATATCTTCAATTCTAATCATCCACACTACTACCTAATAATTATGAATGCAATAGTTTAGTCTTAGTGACTAGTGAATACCTTACTACACATTAAGGATCCTCAGTGTAATGGTTAAAGATTCATTTAACAAGCAAAAATCTCTCATGAGTTGGTAAGGTTCAATTCCATTGAGGGTTATTCCTATAGCCATGAGGTCGCCTTAAGGTAGTGCTTAAATGTGGGGTTACACATAGAGAGCGAGTATATTAAATGATGTTGTGACCTATACACAAATAAGTGGGCCAGAGACCACTCCGGCCATGTCCTTCAAATTTCAGTCCATAAGTTAGTAGCTCCGGTGGTAGCAAGGAAAAGATAAGTTCCTACCTACTCTTCCTACCTACTTGGGTTCAATCCCTATAAATGATATGTGCATTATTGTGGCTTGGATACGGTAGACACCCACAGTGATAGAGATGCTCCACAAGGTGTTTTAAGATATCTCAACCCATTGAGTTAGGAATTTCATGTTAAGTGTGGTTTGTGGATTATTACATCTAACCTTAAGCTTATAGCGACAATCAACAAAATTTGAACTTTTTTTCTTTAGTGGAAAAAAGCATACCAATGATATTCATTAATATGAATCAAACAGTACAACGATAATCAACATATAGTGATTGAGAGTCCTACAAGAACACTAATATCCATACTAGATCAAAAAGCTTGGGTTGAAATACATCCACCCCCAAAATATCCAAAAAAGACTGTAAAAACTAGATGCCCAACAGAAAAGCTTCGAAGTTTTAAAAAAAATACAGATTTCCTTTATCCTGGCAAGAGGAATCCATGAATTCTTCCAAAATTAAGAATCCTTTAACATCGTCCAATGCCTGCTTGGACAGCTTGTCTGCCATGAAATTGTATTCCCTATAAAATGCTAGAGAGCATTAATGTTTGTGCACATAAAATTTGAACTTATCTAATCTAAATAATCACAAACATAAAGCCAAATGAATAATGAAGAACTTATAACCCTTAAAATTATCATTTCTCGCCACATTACTTACCCATTGAACAAGCCAAAGATGTTTGGTTTGATTACCTAGTGAAAACAAATTAGGTTTCACTTTAAAGTGAAAGATCTTTCGATCCCCTAGCACCGAAAAGTGAAATATCTTTCAATGACCCATAACATTTAGTTATAGCAGGTACCTTAACTCGTTTGAAAGTGAAAATTCTTTGGTTCCGATTCCCTGAAAAATTTCAACTTTCGAAATCATTAGTTTGGCATCGGTTAAAACCCACTTAATAAGTGAAAGTGAAAGATATCCATTGATGAACAATGTAAAGCTTTAAATAACTACTTAGGATAAGAATGGAGTCACATCTAGCGAGTAGATGGAAGAATATTACTATCTAGTTAGTATCTACCCCCAAAGTCATCTACATTTATTTACATTTACTTTTACTTTGAAACATGGTTTGGGGTAGTTGGAAGACCGTTGAAATTGTGGTTGGAATTTTGCACAAATCGGGAAAGTCTGTCGGAAGAAGATTGAATGATGAAATTGGTGGCACAACTAGTGGTGGTGGTGGCCACGAGAGGAGACTTAATTCTCTTTGTCAGATGCCAGCAATTATGTTGAAGTATTACACACGCAAACCCTTCCCTCCCCTCCCCTACCCGTGCAGTGGGGTTGGGGATATTTTTAGGGTTTTATTTTTCTTTTATATTTAAGATATCTATATAGGTTGAATTGACGGCATAAACACAAATCATAATTACGAGGAGCATCAATCTCTTTGTCTGTCTGTCCCATGTGGATTCATATAATCAGCCCATACCCTTCCGCATTTGCACAGTAGATCTGCCGCCCTTTGCCTTTGTTCTTTCGTCCTTGATGTTATTATTATTAATACTATTATTATTCTTGTCTTTTTTATTGTGAACCAGGAGGGGAACTCCATTTTTTTTCTCCTACATATTGCCTCTTCCTTGCCTCTCTTCTTCATCACTTGATTCATTTTTCCTTTGCAGAATTACTTGCTTTTGAAACAGATGGGTATGGATATGGAAGATTGCAATACAGGGCTTGGTCTGGGAATGAGTATTGGCCTTGGGATGAGTCTCATAAGAGAAGATCTTCATTCTCACAGACATCATGTCAATGGTCCGCCTGTGCAGTTAGATCTGCTTCCTTTGGCTCCAGTTCTGCCGCACCGTGAGTCGCCATGGGGAAAAACTTCACACGGTACAGGTATATTGAAGCCCTATTTAATTCAGTTTTAATGGCGTTTTAACTTTGTATTTTGGTTCGATTTGTGGATCATGATGAATAATTGTGTGTGCAGATGGTGAGAGATCGGTCGGAGAATCGAAAGCCACCATGCCAAGGCGAATCGATGTGAACAAATTGCCTGCTTCTTGTTACTATAATGAAGATGCCGGGACTATTAATGTGTCTTCGCCTAACAGCGCGCTATCATCTTTTCATGTGGATTCTGGCGGTGCGATCAACGCTGAGAGCAGCTGCTACGCCATGAGCGTCAAGCGAGAACGAGATGCTACCGAGGAGTTAGAGGCGGAGAGAGCTTGCTCCAGGGTTAGCGATGAAGAAGCTGATCAGGACGGCGGCACAAGAAAGAAACTCAGATTGTCCAAGGAACAATCTGCTCTTTTGGAGGAAAGCTTTAAAGAGAACAGCTCCCTTAATCCTGTAAGTCGATCTGATATACTGGATTATTATCTTAATTTATTTGCTCACATATTTTCGCTTTATTTTAGCTCATGCAAGTTCTTGTTTTGCAGAAGCAAAAGCAAGCTTTGGCCAAACGGTTGAATCTCCGCCCTCGGCAAGTTGAAGTTTGGTTCCAGAATAGACGGGCAAGGTTAGCTTATGCCTTTTATTCATTCATTTTATTGATACTACAAATCCAATACTCCACGATTCAGAAATCTTGATTTGGAAGAATGTTTCAGAAATCTTGATTTGTGAGACTCAATAGTTCAGAAATCTCCAGAAATCTTGATTTGGAAGAATGATTCAGAAATCTTGATTTGTGAGACTTAATAGTTCAAAATCTTGATTTGAGAGAATGATTCAGAAATCTTGATTTGTTAGGCTTTTTTTAAAGGCGATTTCTTGTGAATCATGATAATGATGATTCATGTTACTTTCGGTTAAAAGATATTTTAAAATTGATAGAAATTAATTGAAATTTTTACTTTTTATAAGATCAGTATGTGAAATTAAAGCTTCTTGGAATTCTTTTCAGGACAAAGCTGAAGCAAACTGAAGTGGACTGCGAATTCTTGAAAAGATGCTGTGAATCATTAACAGATGAGAACAGAAGATTGCAGAAAGAATTGCAGGAATTAAGAGCTCTGAAATTGGCGTCTCCGCTGTATATGCAAATGCCAGCAGCAACTCTGACCATGTGTCCCTCTTGTGAAAGAGTTGTTCCGGCTGAGAACAGCAGGCCGCCTCCTTTCACTTTGGCGAAACCGCAGTTCTATTCTTATACGCATTCTTCGGCTGCCTGTTAATTATTTGTATATCGCTGTTAACTCAGGGCCGGCCCTCAGGGTTTATTTATTGAGGATCTGCCTTGATTGTAAACTATACACTAAATTAATCTGGACTCCGACGTCGCGGGATCGAAGAATACAGAGAGATAGAGAGAGCACTGTGTGTGTGTTAGTAAAGTATGTTTATATGGTTATGGATGGGAATCATAGATGAAGTTAGCAGAAAAATTGTTATAGCTCATACGGACGGATCTGGTCGTCTTTTTACAGACCTTTTTCCCTTGTATTTCTGTGGGTTTGTTCTCTCATTGTAAAAACCGGTTGACGAAATCGATAATACACAGGGAGCCATGATGGCCTCCTTTTTTACTTATTTTTCAGATGCCCTCTCCCATTTCAACTGCAATCAGTCTTTAAAGCTATAATTTCCACACAATTTTTATGGTTTCAGCTCTGCCTCTCATGATTCCTGGCAAGAATCCGTACAAGACTATCATAGCATTTCGTTTTAGGGTTTAGTATGAATCTTTGACTCACTTAAATTGTCTGGTAATTCAGAAATCAATCTGTAAAATTTCAGAGAGATTAGTTGTTTCAATTGCATTTTTTTTATGATCGGGCCTATTCACAGATCTGATTGATGAAATTGCAACGGCAGTGGTTTCAAAGTAAAAAAGCAAGAATGGAAAATTTCTAAAAAAGAAATATTAAAAAATTCTTTTTTGGTATAAGAAGGTTAAACATTCAAGTTTTCCAATTTGCTATAATTTACAAATTTTAAGTTTGTCAAATTTTTAATTTTTAATTTAATTAAATTATTGTCTAAAAATACCTAATTCAAGTTGTTTCAATTTGCTATAATTTGCAATTTTTAAGTTTTTTCAATTTTGTTATAATTTTCAATTTTTAAGTTTTTGTTGGACATCGCAAATTTTAAGATTTTGTTGGCCTTGAAAAAGAGTTTGGTTGTCAAAATTATAATCTTGAATTTTAATTAAATTATGGTCTAAAAAGACCCATTCTTAATCATTTTTATCTTTGAAACCATTCTTAATCATTTTTATCTTTGAAATTTTAATAAAATTATTGTTTAAAAATACCCATTCAACTTTACCAATTTGCTATAATTTGCAAATTTCAAGTTTTTGTTGGTCTTGAAAAGAGTTTGGTTGTCAAAATTATAATCTTAAGAGATTTGTTGTCAAAATTATAATCTTTGAATTTAATTAAATTTTTGTCTAAAAAGAACCATTCTTAATCATTTTTATCTTTGAAATTTTAATAAAATTAAATTCAAATTTTAAATAATAGTTTTGAAATTTCAAGAAAGTATGAGATCACATCAGTCACTCCCCACTCCCCACTCCCCAATTTCGTGATCTTAGTTATTATGGTTAGACATTTATGGTTTAAAAAAATGGCAAAAGCGAGGTATCCCTCTCTATTCCATTGACTTTGCATCTCCACCGAACATAGTGTTCACCATTTCTATAAAGTTTTGCAGGTCCCCACACGATGCCTCTCCGTACAAAGGGAAGGGAGAGTCGTGAATGGAATGATGGCATTTTGGTGGATGTTATCATAAGCTTTTTAGGTTGTGAAAGGGCAAGAATTTATCCCTCTTCAACTTTTTAAGAGTCTTAATAATAATGATTTTAAACATTATGAGTAGATTCTCCTGTGCTACTTTTAATTTATTTTCTAAATATTTATATCATAATTATTATTATTATATTATATATCATTTTCATTATTGATATTATGATTGTTTTTAATATTATTTATAATAATAATGAAAGTTACTAGTTATTAAAATTGAATTTTGATTTATTAAAAATTAAAAAAATAGAAATTACTTAATTAATTAATTTTATTAATTAAAAAAAATTATCTTTAAATAAATTTAATACATATTAATTAATATTGCAATACGAAAATAAAGAATAATATAAATAATAATCATCATATTGTTATAAATATTATCTATAAAAAAATAACTACCAAATTTACTACTTATTAATAAAATAATTAAATTTACATATTTATTATTATTTAAATTTAATGATTTATTTAATAAAATAATTACTTCTTTTTTTCATAGAGAAAAATCAGCTTTTATATTAGTAGACAAAAGCCGACCATAAGATGTGATCTTACATTAAGCCGACAGAGGAGCCAAATCCATAAACAGATTGTGAACTACATAGCCAGGAATGTCGCATAGCATAGCTTATAACATCTAAAAATTACGTTTAGGAAAACAGTTACCCTTCATTGTCACATGCGTCCTTCATTCATATATAGTCCATATAGTGATCAAAGCAAAAGGTGGTGATGAAATAAAAACCATACACACAAATTAGTTGAGGTTCATCACAGAGGAATTAATGAGTTTCCCTCCTCTAATTTCCTCGCATAACAACTAGCCATTCATCTCTCCCATAGACCGTCTAGAGAGGCGATCAACGATAACATTTAGTTCCCTGTAGATGTGCCTAAACCAAAGAGAGCCGAAAGAGATCACCTTATCCCGAATTCTGTTCATCCAGTGCTTTAGATGAAGAGCGTTGAGGTGAGAACCATGGCCAACCCAGTCAATGATACACTTTGAATATCCAAAGATCCAAAGGGAGTGAACAACACGCGATTGAGCAAAACAGAGAAGAATCCAGAGCGCAATTAATTCATCCCTAGTGTTTGTGCCATAACCAACAACAAAAGACAGGTGAAAATGATGCAAAGGATTGATGAGAAGGATCGCACCAGCACCACACAGACCATTCTGTTCCGCTCCATCAAAAAATCCATGAGGTAGTGGGAAATCAACCATCACCGGATCAAGGAAACATGGCCGTCGTGGAATAGTATGACCCCTGTAAGAAGAAAAGGTGGCAAAAGTGTAAGACACAACCCACTGAGAGGAGGGTAAGATCTCGTTGAAAATGGCCTTGTTCTTGTCCTTCCAGACAAACCAAATACATAGACTAATAATGGAGGACAACTTTAAATGTTGGCGACACCAGAGCAGCAGAGAGTCCTCAAAAGTTGTTCCAGCCCAAGGGAAATGGACGTTCATGATCGCAGATAAATCGTTGATAGTAGACACAATGAATGGACAGTCCCCAAAGAGATGAGACAAAGCCTCAGAGGCCTTCCGGCACAACGCACAACGGCTAGGCCCAGGAAAGCCACGTTTCTGCAAGTTCCTCCATGATAAAATCTTATCATTAAGTACAAGCCAAGAGAACAACTTAACCTTACAGGGTTGTCCACCTTCCACAACCAAGGGATCCACCATGGCACATTGGCATGAACAGGGACAATAACGAGCTTAGTGTACGCCAAGGCCGCTATGATACTCATTATTATTGAAGTTTGATTTTAAAGATTATTTTATTATTTTTGATAACAATGATAGTTATTAATGTTTATTAGTGTGTCATTATTAACTCATATATATCATGAATTTAATTCTTAAAACGATATGTCACCTAAAAAAGCTTTAATCTTATACTAAGCAAGACCGTGGATGGTTAAAACCTAGGATGGTTTGAGAATGTTTTTCCTTATTTGAATAAAATAGTTTTGAAACATTACAAAAAAAATATAATGACATTAAGTTTTTTCTTAAAGTAAACTTATAAAAAAGTGTATTTGTCCATAGTAATGTATGTCTTGATTTCTTTCTCACATATTCTAGAAAACACACATAATCTCTTCTAACCTTATTACTTTTATTTTTTGTTTCTTATCTCATAATATATTCATTATCATTATCTTATTTTTTATTTTTTCTTATTTCATAATATATTCATTATCATAAAATTTGAATTAATCTCTTCCACCTCATTTCTTTTTTCCTATCTCATAATATATTTCTTATTTAAAGTAATAAAGTTATTCATTTTTATTTTTTTAATTAAATTTTGCTTTCTCCTTAATGAATTGTTTTAATGAATTTTAACTCATTTTAACTTATTTAATTAATTCATTATTCATCTAAATTTGTATTATAACAATTATTTTTCTTTAATAAATTATTTTAATTAATTTTAATCCATTTTCACTTTTTTAATTAATTTATTGTTTATCTAAACAAATTTACTATTAACAATTATTTTCCACTTTATATATTACACATTTATTTTCTCTTTTAAATATTTTTTTTAAATCATCATCACCATTTATAATATTATTGATTTTCATAATCAAGAACATCATCATAATATTATAAATATTATTTATAAAAGATAACAACCCAATCTACTACTTTTAATAAAATGATTAAATTTACATTTAACTTTATTTTCTATATTGACATATCATTATTTTTTTATTTTTTTATTTTTAAATTTAAAGTATTATTTCTCATTAATATACAAAAATATTACAATAATTCAGATGTGATTTTCCATATCAATGGAATGTCTGAGATTGGATTAGAAAACAAAAAAGCTTATGAAGCTTATTGAGAGCTACAATATGATATACTGATGATTGACAAAAAAAACAACATTACTAGAATGTAAAACCTTGAGAATCTTGACAAGATCTCATCAAATCTAGATAAAATGACTTTCAATAGAATAGAAGTTCGCTGATAAAAGAAATAGGACAATAACTACCAACCTTACAAGACAACAAATAAATAATTGCACGTGATAGACATGGGAGAATTGGGTAGATTTCAATGTTTGAATCCAAGATGACAAAGTTAGGGAGATTGATGTCCATCCTCAACCTTTTCTATTTTGTGTTGTCCATGGTATGGATTTCTGTAATTTCCTGCACTATCCCAACCTTTAGACCTAGTGCACCCTTATCAAAGCATTATATTTAGCTTCCATGATCTCTAATTTGTTCATAATGACTAAATGGATTTGAGATTTGTTTTCCTCCATGGCTTGGGCTATTGGGGGTTTTACCAACCAATAAGTTTTTGATGCTTTAAAGACTTTAGTGTCTCTACCCCTAGAGAATCCCATGTTTAGGATCCATTTGAGGGCTTCGTTGTCTACTACTTTTGCAAATGAAAAGCCATGTCTAGTGATATCTTTCTTCTCTATCTTGTTAATTTCATAAATGACTGCAACTAAGTGATATTAGCGGAACTGCTTCACTATTTCCATAGCCTTCAGCTGGGCACAAGGTGGATTCCTCAAAGTCTTCTTGTGGCGGGTGGGGGGGGGGTATAAGTTGTATGAGGCCTCCCTCTCTTGACTTGCTTGAAGTTGCTCTCCTTTTCTTCCTTCATTTGCATTTTCCCCTTCCTATCCAACCACAAGATACTTCTAGCCATTGCCACCCTTTGTTCATGCTAAGCACACATAGAATACTTAGCTAGTAGACTATTAGCTATCGGGACTATCTTCCTCTTCCCTACATCGCACTTATTGTCCAAATTGATTTCCAAACTACAATACATGTAGCAAAACCACAACATACCCATTGAGGGGCATCTAAACTACATAACTAAGACCTTATTCTAATGGAAATAATATTGTAGCGAAGAGATGATATGCTAGATCACCTTCATGAGAATTAGGTTAACTATTAGGAAGAGCTAGAGGCCAAAGAGTATCACTCTCTATGCATGGGAGGAGGAGGATGAGCTGCCCATCTTTGAACTCAAAGAACCTCTTCCTTTCATGATACCATCCTTTCAAACTTTGTAAACTCGCATGAACCTCTCATGATTGCTATCCATAAGCTTGGATGCACTCACATTAGTTGGCATGATGGTGAAGTACATGCTTGCCTGCAATGAGATCCTTCTATCTTATGTGACATACATTGTCCACCAGTTACCATTGACCGAAGTCCTAAGGTGTGCATTCACATACTCATTATCATCTAAATTTGACTTCAATATTATTTTTTAAGTTATATTTACACAAAGTTTTAAGATGTTTTATTTTAATTATATTATATTTCTTAAATATAAGTAATTTATTATTTTTGGGTAGTGTTAATACCTACTAGCTCATTTCATTTAGGTGTGGGTCTCCTCAACAAAGTGACACAACTAATGTAGTCATTATTAATCAACATCAAACAAATTTATTAAGTTTTCTATCCAACTTTTTAACAATTATCATCATCATAATATTATAATCATTATCTATAAAGTAACAACCAAATTCAGCATTTTTAATAAAACAATTAAAATCACATATTTATTATTATCTACATTTAACTTAAAAAAATATTTAAAAAAAATAAATAAATTCCCATATTCATTATTATCTAAGTTTGACTTTAAGAATTATTTTGTAAGTTCTATTTACATAAAGCGTAAAGCGTTAAGATGTTTTAAATTTTAATTATATTTAATTCTTAAAACATAAGTGGTTGATTATTATTACTATTTTTAAATATATATATATTTTATTTTTTATTTTTATTTTAATTAATATTGTTATTTTATTATTTTATAAAAGTGAAATATTTTTTAAATTTTTTTTCCTGGGAGAAATATTTTTTAAATCTATTACTTTTGTTATTATTATTTTTTATCTCAAAATATATTCATTCTTATAGAATAATTAAGTTATCAATTTTTTAAAGTTAAAATTGATTCTCCCTGATCCATTTTAATTTATTTATTTATCCAATTTTTTTTTTTTTTTTTTTTTGATAATAACGGCTAGGTTTTATATTATTAAAACAGTGACAGAGTCACGTAAAAGTTTACATTCCAGGACAGGAGAATCACATGCACATTCAACCCATTTAAACATATGCCTATAAAAACAAAATCAGGACTTTTGTGAACAGAAGACTGAAACAGAGAACAAAAACCAGGGCCTAGACTGGAGTCAGCGATGACGTGCCCCAAAAGCAGGTTTGGAGGCCTCTTGATACTTATCATGTCCAGCAATCTCGGATTTCTTCAGGTTAGCCAATGCCGCCTCAGCCCGTTGCAGCCTGAGTTCCAGGTTGTCAGTTGCCACCATAACTTTCTCCTCCAGAGCATCGAAGGCAGCCTTAAAATCCGAACGAATCAGTGCTAATTCATCCTCCACTCTGTCGAGGCGTCGTCCACCCTGGTGATCCAGTTGCTGCATGAAATTCCCCTGACGACGAACTCTTCGTCGCAAAACACGCACCTCGGCTTCCAATTCCTGCAATGGATCCGGAGAGGAGGTAGCGGATTCGCCAGATTCTGCCATTTCTTCCTTCTGCTCTGTATCAGCGGGCCAACCTTCCAAAAGAACAACGCAAGATATCCCGAGCCTTCGCCACCAGGATGATGGCCCAAGCGTGGAGAGGATTTTGCAATCAGAGCCGATGAAATGAGGAATTCGATGCTTTCCTTGCTGGATTGCCATGAGATAAATAGGAGCATCCTTAAGCCTGGGGCGAATTTCAAAGCCCATCACCAAAATACGCAGATCGTCAGTTCCAGGGACCGTACTTCCATTAACCTGCTGATTCAGCTTGCTTTTTAAAGAACCATGATGCGAGACCTGAGAAATTGCGTCATCTTTCCCATACCAGGTACCATCCGGCCCAGGAGCAGTGGCTGCAAGGGTGTAAAATTTAAGTGAATCTGCCCGATAAATGAACCTGCTATGATTGCAGGGGCTCCTCGTATTACATGAAATCTTTCCCATTAAATTCACATGCCCAAAGGTACAAATGCAAGTACTAGCATTCATCAGCATGAACGCAGACGACATGATGTTGAGGGAGGGAGCGATCTGGGAGGCGTTATAAGCCAGAGGAGAAATCGCCATGACATGGATACAGACCATCCGGCAGCCGGGAAGCATGACATCCGTTTTAGCCTTCAATCTCCACGTGTTACCAATTCTTAGAGTTATAGACATTCGCAGCGGGTTAAGGGATGGATGTCCAGCTAAGCCCACCGTTGGTCTTGAGGGCCCCTTTAACAAGGCCCATAGATTCATTGGCCGCTTTGTCGGCGTGCTCATTGTTTTTCCTTAGAATATGAAAGAAATCGATGGCTCGAAACTGAGAAGTTATGAGACCAATTCTTCGAAGGATTTGTCGGAGCCGAATAGATGCGGGCAGTTCCCTAGAATTCATGCTTTGAATGATCAACCTGGAGTCCCCTATGACCGTAAGGGACTGTATTCCATAATACAGAGCTTGATTTATGCCTTGCCATAACGCCATGGCTTCCGCCACGTTGTTGGTTTCCATTCCTATATTCCAGGAATAAGTGCAAATTCTTTCTCCATCGGGGCTTAATATCACCCCTCCCCCTCCTGCCTCCCCTGGATTACCTTTTGAAGCACCGTCGAAGAAAAGAATGTAGTTTCTTCATTTTTTATACCAAGATTCAAAGTCCTCGCCCTCTAATCTTATTTCCCAATTCTGCAATATAGGAGGCTTAACAGGGGGGCTGATCAGAGGTCCCGGACTCACACTATGGAACCAATTGGCTTCCTCATTAGTCAAGGGATTTTGGAGACATAAGAGAGGCCTGGAATTGATAAAGTCCCCTAACAGGCCTTTGATTCTTACCGCCACTTGGATGGGTGTAGAATTGGAACCTCTAAAAATTCGGTTATTTCTTTCGATCCACAGTTTCCAGCAAACAAATTTTGGCAGAGCTAGCCAGGCAGTGGCCAAAGAGTCCTTTGCATGGTTTCTAACAGGAGATGAGTCAGGCCAATGACAGAGAAATCCAGAGATATCTTCAGTCTGCAGGGGAGGCTGCCATGGAAGGGTTAGTAGGTTCCAGACCATAATGGCAAAGGGGCAGAGGAGAAAAAGATGGGGAGAGGATTCTTCCTCAGCTTTGCAGAGGGGGCAGCGCGACGGACCTTCCAATCCTTTCCTTCGGAGAACTTCGGCAGTAAGGACACTGTTATGAGCAAGGAGCCAGATAAAATGATCGACTTTAGGCAGCGTCTTGTTTGCCCAAATAAACTTCCAGATTGCAGGGTTTCGGGGGACATTCGAGACTGCTTTGACACGCCTGTAACCTTCTGCCACAGAGTAATTACCAGATTTTGATCCCCACCCTCTAGCATCCTTATGGTTCTTAGCAATAGGAGCTTTCCCATTCAAGTTGTTTAGGAGTAGGGCTTTCTCTTCTTCGAGATTAGGTGGGCACGCCGGGATGTCCCATCCTATCCATCTATGCTGACCACCAGGATGCCACTTAGAGATATCCCAGAGTTTGGAAATCCCAAGAGTTGAAAGGTGACTGCGAATGCCTTCCATTCCTCCCATGTTTCCCAATGGCAGGTGACCTGAGATGGAGTCTTCCCAAATTCTGATTTTTTTCCCATTACCAGGGATCCAGGTAAGGTCCTCCACAAAGAACGAAAGCGCTTTAGAACAAAGGGCTAGCAGGGGAGAGCCTTTGGACACCTTCGATCCCAGGTCCAAGCATCTGAGCCTATTTCCTCCAAAGTATTTTTTCCATAAAATTTGTTTACTCCAGGAAGATTTTCCAGAGACCACATTCCACAGCAGCTTTGCTCCCAGAGCAATATTTTGGGACCTGAGGTCCCGCAGATGCAAACCTCCTTCAAGATAGGGAGCTGTTACTTTGTCCCATTTTACCAAGGAGAGCTTATTATCATTATTTTTCCCTCCTTTCCATAGAAATCTCCTAAGGAGGGCTTCGATTTTCTTAAGAACAGTAATGGGGGCAAGAAGCAGAGAGCATTGAAATACAGGCATGCTTGCAAGAACAGATTTTATAAGCACCGATTTACCTGCAAGGTTGAGCCAAGATGCACCCCAAGCTTTAATTATTGAATTCAGTTTTTCTATCATCGGCTCCCAACTGGAAATTTTAGGATTGCGCTTGAATATTGGAACTCCCAGATATTTAAATTCAATCCATTGGAATTGCCCTTCTATCTTGAGGATACGGGATATAGCTTGCAGCTCAATGGGGGAGCAATTCCAGCTGTATATTTTGCTCTTGCGAAGGTTGATTTTGCTGCCAGACCCCTCCTGGTAGCTATCTAGAACCTCTTTAAACTTCCTTGCAGTGGTTGGACTAGCTCCACTTAGGAGAAGAGTATCATCTGCGAATTGGGCATGATTGACTTCTTTGATTCCTCTCACAATCTTCAGTCCCAGCAAACCTTCACTGGTTCTATAGTGTTCCAGCAAAAAGCTAAGCGAGGCCGCTTGAATGGCATAGAGCAGGGGGGAGAGAGGGCACCCTTGTCGAAGACCTCTTGAAGCTTGGAAGAAATCAGCAGCTCTACCATTTACCAAAGGTGCTATCCAGGGAGTACTAATGCAGGCTTTGATCCATGAGATCAAGCCTGGAGCAAACCCGAACCTGGCCATTACCTGGAACAGAAAACCATGTCGAACTCTGTCAAAGGCATTAGCTAAATCCAATTTGATAACCATACCTTTTTCTTTTCTTGAGACGCTTGAATGAATGGCTTCTTGGACTAAGATGATGTTATCAGAGATTTGTCGTCCTTTGATGAATCCTCCTTGATTCTCAGGGATGATAAGAGGAAGAACCATTTTCAGTCTATTTGCCAAAACCTTGGTGATGACCTTATACCCTATGTTGCAGAGGGAGATAGGTCGGAATCGGGAGAAAGAGATGGCTCCTTTTTCTTTGGGGACTAGGGCAAGAAAGGAGGAATTGGTACCTCCTCCTAACTTGAGACAAGACTAAGATTTTCGAACCATCCTAAGCAGATCGGGGTGGACAAAGGACCAGCAGGCTGAAAGGAATCTGGCTGTAAAACCATCAGGTCCGGGGGCCTTATCAGGATTCATGCTGTCCACAGCAGATTTAACTTCTTCAAGGGAGATAGGTCTAAGAAGCTGGTTGTTTAGCAGATCAGAAATCAAAAGAGGAATATTATCCAGGGGCTTACAGTGACTGAGATCCATTCCAGGTATCGATTCAGTGTACATTTCCTGGAAGTGATCATGAGCAGCTTTTTTTATTTCTTCAAATTCAGTAAGCATCATCCCCATATGATCTATCTTACTTACGGTCTTGAAATGTTTTCTTATTTCTGCTTGCTTGTGAAAGAACTTTGTGTTTTTGTCCCCTTCCTTAAGCCAAGTATTCCTAGATTTAATTTTCCAGTAATTTTCTTCCAATCTGCAGGTTTCGTGAAGCTTTTTGTGCAGAGAGATTTCTTTATCTAAAGAGGTTTGAGAGAGGACCCCTTCATTTTTGAGAATATGTTCCTCCAAGGCTTTCTCTGCTTCCATCCTTTGCATTTTAGGAGACTTACCTTGCTTCGCCCATTCTTTGAGAGTTTTTTTAACATTCCTTAATTTTGCTTCCCAAACAAAGAAAGGAGACCCTCTGATGTTTATTTTCCAGGCTTCCTTAACAATGTCCATAAAACCTTCCATTGGGATCCAAGCAGGGTTGAATCTGAAGGGAATGGGTCCCAGGTTCAAATCTTTGGTGAAAGATAGAGAGATGGGTTTATGATCAGAGGCACAGAAAGGCAGGATGGAGGAGGAGAGATCATAGCCATGGACATGGATAGAGTACTGGACCAGGAATCTATCCAGCCTAGCCGCAATGTGACCTGGTCCAACCCTTTTATTCGTCCAGGTGAATTTTCCTTTGGATGGTTTTATGTCTTCCAGATCCCAATCCGAGATAATGTCTTCCAGCCATTCCCTGGCAGGATCCCTAACTTTATTCCCCCCTCTTTTTTCAGTAGAGGACAGAGTAAGATTTAGATCCCCTGCTATGACAAAATTTTCCAGGTGCGAGGTGGTCATGTGGTTATTCAAGCTGGTCTAGCAGGCTTGCTTCTCAGAAGTAGACATAGGAGCATAAACATTGAAAAGACTTATTTGAAGATTTGCCTCTTTAAAGATAAATTCAGTGAAAATCCAGTGAGGGGATTTAGTTTGACTTTCCAAACCAATCTTGGTGGGGTCCCAGAAGGTTGCTACACCACCAGACGCTCCTCTTGAACTTACAGCTATTCCTTCTGCTTTATTCCAAAAAAAAGGAGCAGCCTGCAGAACGGCCTGCTCTTCCATTTTTGTCTCCTGGATAAGGAGGATGGAGGGATTCGCTATTTTGATTAGATATTTCATTGATACCATTTTCGATTTGCTTCCTAACCCCCTACAGTTCCAGGAGACGATCTGCATTACTTACCTTTGGAGTTGATGTTTGCCCCTTTAGAGGCATTCCCTTGTTGTCTGGTATTTCTAGGGTTTAGGTGTTTTTCCAGGGTAGTTTGAACTCCTGCTAGCCTGTCCCTGTAAGTGGCTGTTTCCCTTCTTTCTTTCTCCGTCTTTCTCCCTCGCCGATACTTTTTAGCTGGTTTCGGTGATTCAGGGTCCTCCTCGTCCGTTTCCTCTTCTTCGGTGCATACCTCCAATGCAAGGTCTTGCATCTGATCTTCCTTTGCTGGGCTACCTGCCACTGTTTCTTCATTTGGCTTTTCTAGGGTTCTGACCTCATTACTTTTGGCTTGGTGGGGGGAGACCGTTGGGGATGATTCCCCTTGCTCTGTTGGATCGACCTGAGGGTCTTGTTCTCCGAGGATAGAGAAGCTATTTCCAGATATGGTCTTCAGACTATTCCCTTTTTCTTTCGAGGGCTCCTGTTCTACGGTTGGAAGGTCTTTCGAAGGCACTGTAGGAGGGGCTCCCCTGGAGCCTTTTCTTCTGGGAATTGATTTTTGCTTCTTCGCTTTTTGCCATTCTTCTTCGGAGTTCTTCTCAGCTTCCGGTTTTTGGATTTTTGAGCAGTTCCTCTGGAAGTGGCCGTATTCATGACAGTGTCTGCATTTAAAGGGCAACTGTTCGTAGTCCAGTTGCTAGAAGTGTTGCCATCCTTTGATTGACAGTTTCACTGCTTCAGGTAGTCCCGCTTCAAGGTCTACTTCGACACAGATCCGGGCAAAAGAGTATTGACCTTTTGGGTCTGCTTTATCGATATACTTGCCCAGGCCATTCCCGATAAACCTTAGGGTTTCTTCACTCCAGCAATGCATTGGAAGATTCGGCAGACGAACCCAGACTGGGATTTCTTTGGGGACATCCAGAGCCGGGTCGAAATCCGGGGTCCATCGATTCAGATATAAACCTTGAGGTCCCATAAAATACGGACCGCTTCTAAAGATCAGATCTCTGTCATCTTTTGAAGCAAAATCGAATAGAAAGTATCCTCTGCCTACCGCGTAGCTTGAGACTCCCTGAGAGATCAGAGGGCGCCAGTTATTCTGAATCCAGGTTTCAGTGGAGCGAGGAGATGGCCACAGACCGGTGAACTTCCCGATAAGGGCTCTGTCCGCGAGAGAAACAGCCAAATGGATGGGTTTCTCGGAGGGCAGTTCGATTTCTGGAATAGTTTCGAGTTTCTTGACAAACTTTGGTGGTGGCGCTGCGTCAACCTTCTTCCCGCTCGCGTTAATCAGCCTAGCGAAAGCGGCTTCCTCTGCAGACTGCGGAGGAGGCGAGCCTCCTCCAGAGGGGCACATTCTCAGACCCCCGAACGATTACGATCGCGTCAAACCCTAGGCGTTTCTGTTCGGCTTCCTTCAAACTCTGCGCTTGCAAATTTTCCTCATCAATCATTTACATGGTTATTTGTTATTGGTCCCTCCAAATTTTTATTATAATGTTTATTTTTCAATTTTATATTTTTCATATAAATATATTTTTAATGATAAATTGAATGTTAACTCAAACTTTAAAATTTTTAACTCTTATATAATATTATTCTATTAACTCTTATATAATATTATTCTAGAAATTCTTAATACTTCATGTAAAAACCTTCATATCGTATACTCATTTTAGTTTTTCTTACAAAATGATTTTTTACAAATTGATTTGTTATATTAAATTGCTTGAGACATTCCCTTTGTCTTCATATGTTTTTAAAACTTTTGATATACAATAACATTACATTATGTTAAATCTTCACATCTTCTTGAAATTTAATTTTCTAGCTTTTTATTATTAGCCTGTGGTTTAAGAAACTGTGACCCAAAGGCATGGTAAGCCGTGGTCAAAATCACCCGAGGATCACACCCAAGTTGGGCCACACCAAATCTTAACATGACTAGATTTTATTTGGTGTCTCCTCCTATCACCACTGAGTTTTGAACCCTAGCCCGCTTGACAAATGGAACCACTCGAATCGCGCTAGTGGGACTTCACATTAAGTATTAATAAATTATTTTAATTGTAACGACTATTTATATCAAGTAAAAAACCATGACTTATCCGTATGATGTAGATTAAATAAAGGTGTGATAGGATGGTCCATTTGAGGGAATCTATCAGCATTGAGGTTGGGGATTCCTACATCGGGTTTCTTATTTTCTTGTTAGAGTTTTTTTCAAAAATTAGTTTACAAGAGTAGATTTGAATGGACTAGAACTACAACTAAATGTTGAAATAAAAATGATTAAAATAAATTCATGCGACATTTTTTTGTCATTTAGGTCATCATTTATTGAATAAAATTTTCTTTTTTTCTTATTGGAAACTAGGATCTATTCCTCTTATTGGTCTTAGTACGGTGTTATTGGTTTTGACAAGTCAATGTATTCTAGATTTGCAACACTTTTCTCCTCCTCAATAGGGAGGGGATGCTAGACATATAAAATTTCTAGGGCATATTGTTATTTTACCAAATTTGGCCAACTAATCCTGCACTTTTATGGGGTGAGGAAGAGCATTGGGCATTCTTATGGAGATTATTTTTTTCTTTCCTACTTTCCCAATGTCAAGGGCATACGTTGTTGTAATAGGTCTCTAGTTGTTGTGTTCTCCCTTGAGGGTGGGGTGATCATGGCCAAACCTTCCGGAGCCTTGCATGGGGAGGGTAGAGCATACAAATTAAATTCGAGTTTTGGGTGTTCCTTGTTGTTTAGATGATGGCCATCGTTTGCCTCATCCCACCAAGGGGTTTTCCTCTTTGCCATTTTTTATCACCCTAATCTATTGGCAAAGTGTGTTGCAATGTGCCATGTTTAAAAGAAAGCTCCACATATGAATGCTACTTGCTCATAGTTGAGACATTGGATCCAAGTGTACTCTTTAGATATAACATTGATTTCTTTTGGAAATCCTTTGTTAAAATCCATGTTGATGCATATGCTCACAAAGATAGTGATTTGATTTTGTTGGGTTTCAACACTTATGAAATGGAATTTACCTAAAGTATTTCCTATTTGTTGAAATGTATCAAAACCCAAAATTACAAGAGGAGGTTTGGAATTCTTACCCATATAGGGGAAATGGAGAGTGAGTCCAAAACCCAATAAAATATTGGATCCCATGGCTTCATACATTGTCCACTTTGCCAAAACCAATGTCTAGAATTGAGGATCCGATCCTTTTCTTCTACATGATCAAATTCCATATTGAAGAACCCTTGTGCACATGAGTAGATGCATGCTTATTTTCATTTTTGGTTTCCACATCTTGGAGACTCATGGTATAGATCAATTAATTTTTGCTAAAGGCCATTAAATTGATATACCAGGGTGTTCTCTTGCAAGAAGTTGGATTCCTTATCTACATTTTTACCATTGTGATTAATGATGTTGATACTTCACTGAAGATTCAAACTTTGGTAGTGATAGGACATAATGAGGGTTCTCCATATGGCTCCCATTTAATACCATAACTTTTAAGCAATGACATGGGTTCAATACTATTGAGGGTAGATAACTAAGATGAATGGGCCAAATTGAGGGGTACTTGTGTTTTCCATTATGTTCCATCAATTGGGAGAGATGATTAGACCTAAAGGATGAATATATTGACAAAACAATCATGGTAAAGACAAGGGTGGAGTTCCATGAGGAAGGGTGAGGTTGGGAGGTCGATGAGGAATTCATGAATGGCAGTAGAATTCATGATTCGTTTCCATTCAACAATTAGGTAAGATGCATGGAGAAGGTGGAGGATAAAGTGTCCCTTGGATTGATCTTCCTTGTTATGGTGGCCATAAAAGAAGAGGAAGCTTTAGAATGCAATAGGAATACAATAGGGATATGAGATGCAAGTAACAAGGAGAGGCTCGATTATGCTAGAGCAAGAGAAAATATTTCAAATGAGGCCAAAGGGGTACTTGATTCCATGAAAGAAAAAATGAGATTTTGATCTCTCATGAAGTGAGAAAAGTGTTTGGTAATGTGGACAAAGAAAAAAGGAAGAAGGTAAAATGAAATCTTCTCCCAATATTGAATGGTTCATTAAATACCCTCCAAAAAGTAGTGTGATAAAGCATAGTAATTATCCTAATTCATTCAAGCAAGATTGAAAGAATTTATTTTATGGTTAATTAGTAATCAATTACTAAAATGATACAAGTCAATACGTTAAATAAATACTTCATAACTTAAGAGCCCCCTTTACGAAAAACTATTCTTAAGCACATAGATTTTCTAAGTTACCAAGAACAAAGAGCATAAGGTTTCCACAAACTTCCCATTACTTAGTAGCCATGAAAATAGGATGAAACCATAACAACCACCACCACTAGAAAATGATACCATGTGAATCATTGTCATACCCCAAATTGTGTTAAAAAATTACCTATGTAAATAATAATGAATATTATTAATGATAATTGTTATGATGATAATATAGAGAAGCAAGAACATTATACATCATGAAGGGTAGAATGTTGTTAATCAATCATTATTAGTATGATAATATAGAGAAGGAAGAACATTATTAATCATGAATGGTAATTTTTGAATCAATGTAATAGATAGGTTAAAATATCAAGTTCAAGATTTGATATAAATTAAAATCTATACTAAAATGTATATAAAAATTTTGTTTTCCGGTTAAGATAAAATAATTAATTAAATTGACATTAAATTATTAATGGATGGAATGTTTGGAGGTCATCAACATGCAAGAATAGTCAACAACAAAGGAAATGAGGTTACTTGAAATCCACTCATTAAAATACTTAGTATGAAGGGAGGCAAAGAGAGTCCCTATGATGGGGGATTAGGAAAAGAAGGAAAAACAGACGAAGCAGAATCAAGAAATCCAAAAAGGAAGGAAAAATCGTCCATTGGGGGAAATAAAATTAAGGAGGATGCTTGGAAAAAAATTGAAACCAATCCAAGGTATGAAGTCACCTCCTTCATGATCAATGCAATCATTAAATATATGAATCAGACCACATAGTCATAAGGAAATTCATAGGCATTTGGCCATTTAAGAAAGCCATCTTTTTCTAGTGGATCAACTCATGCTAGAAATCAAATAGACAAGTTGATATGAAGTTAGGCTCAAAATGTCTCTTCATGCTGATTTTTGCAAGCATTGAAGACCAAGATCAAGTGTTTGAAGAAGGACCTTAATTATTCAACTTAGTTGGTATACACCTCAAATTTTGGATAAAGCTATTCAACCTATATAAGGAAAATTTCATTCAATCACCAGTATGGATATGACTCTATTCCTTTGATCAAGAATAATGGGAGGAAGGAGCCCTTACATACATTGGAAATACACTGGGAAACTTCATCAATACATTGAAGGAAACCAAGGAAATTAAGTAGACCTATTATGCATGCCAATGTGTTGACATGCATAAGTCTAGACCTATTATAGAGTCCATATGCATTATATTTCAAGATACAAATTGGATACAAACACTAGACTATGAGCATGTCCCATTTGGTGCCTCAAATTCATGAGCACGCGAATCTATTTAGAGACTAACCACTTAATAAGTAGGTGAACCCAAGAAAATATAGAGGAGTAGGCCAAGAAGGGTTTATTAAAGTCCCAAGAAATGGAAAATAGGAAGGAAGACACCCAAAGCCACAAATACCAATAGTAACAAAGGAGGGATTAACTTCTAAGAACATGCATTAGAAGTGGAGAAGGACAAAGAAACTCAACCTGAACAAGAGGGAGAAGAGACACTGGGGCTTACTAAAGTGTTAGAACCAATTTCAAGGAAACTATATATTAAGTTGAAAAAGGAGAGAGACCAAAAACACTGGGGAAGGAGTAGAGGTGTAGAAGGAGTTAGATACATAAACATGGGAGAAATATCTATTGGAATCGAAAGAGAAGGGAATTGAGTAGAACCTATACATAGACATGGAAATGGTGGATCTATCCTGCATTATTCAAAATATATGGTAATGACAATTTGGACAATTTCACAAAAAAACAACTACAACAATTCCATCGAGAACTAGCAAAGAGGAAAATGAAAATGGGGATGGCTAGTCAAATCCAAAGAAATTTGGTTGGCTTTGGAATCAAATCAATATCTCTAAAATGCAGAAGAAAAAAAACTCAGGGGGGATGAAAAAAAGAGAGGAAGTAAACCTAGGAAACATAACATATAGGAGGAGGAAGATACATTAATTGACTAAGTTCAAGCAATAGTGTTTCCAAAATATTTCATGGATACCCAACCCAAGGTTTAAAATGAATGTTATCTGATGAAATATTGAAGGACTAAATGCTAAGGGAAAGTAAAGGATGTCAAAGAATGGGATAATAAAATAAAATCCTACCATTATGATGATTCAAGAGATCAAATGCGATAAATATAAATTGATATTGATTGACAAAATATAAGGAGAAGCTGTGAAGTATTATATATAAGTGAAAAAGGATTCTAAGGAGAGCTATAAATAATATTACATCCATCTCAAGTACGACTTTGGGACAACAAAGAACCAAACATAACCATTTCAATAAACTTCCAAGAAAGGTTCCATGGAAAGAAGTATAATCACCAATGTGTATGGCCCCAACAGTCCTACATAAACAATGGAATTCATCAATTACCTACAAGAAATGGGAGTTCAATTAAATCCTCAATCGTGGCTCATAGGAGGCAATTTCATTATTATCACTAGTGTCACCAAAAAAAGGGGAGGAATTAAATGATTGGAAGAAGATCATAGATGCTTAGAATAATTCAATAAGGATCTTATACTAGTTGAAATTCAAACCTATAATGGTTGTCACACCTAGAATAACCACATAGGAAGTACCCAACAAATAAGAGTTTAGTTGGACCATTTTCTAGTCTCTAAAACATTCCCAATGTAGGTGGTCATAGTGGAAGAAAAGTTGTTTCTGAGTACGAGATCAAAGTGTTTCCAGGACTATCACTATCAAATGGGACAACATAGGCATGCTGATGTTAAAACCCTTTCAATTTGAGAAATTTTGGCTCTCACATCCAGGCTTTTAAGGTAAGATCAAACATTGGTGGGAGGAGGTATGAGGGGTCCTAGGCACAAATATGTGCATCTTTCCACATCATTTGATGAAGCTAAAGTAGAGGCTCAAGACATGGAATAAAGAGGTATTTGGGAATATTTTGCAAGAATGAAGATAAATTCTCAACCAAATAGAAAACATTTAGCAACGAGTTATTGAAGGAAGCATAAAAATAGAAATACAACATCAAGAGGAATATGTACAAGAATGACTAGATATCAAAGAAAAATAAGAGAGATCATAAAAATATAGAGTATGGTGGATGAAGGAGGGATAAAATAACACTTAGTTCTTTCAAAACTCCATGATCAATTGAAGGCATAAAACAACAAAGATCACACCACTAAAAAATGATTAGGGAGACAAGTTGGAAATGCTTCCCTACATTGAGAAGGAGTTAAGATCATATTATAACCAACTACTAACATAACCACATGAAGATATAATAGAGGAAATCCATTCCATTATATATCACATCCCCTTAGTAGTCATACAGAGCCACAATGTAGCTTTCAAATTTTCCATCCATCAATTTGGCCAAATATTACCACCTTCCTATGGAATTTAGCAAGGGGAAAATTCCTTACCTAGTACCAACCGATAAGAGGAGGAAGTTTTAGACCTATTCAAATCATGCAAGGTCTCTACATACATATCTATTAGACAATGGAGCATAATACTTCAAACAATTTGACATGCAATGGAATGATAAGATTGAAACCTAAAAGTAATGGATATAAACACCATTTGAAAACCCAATGTTAAAATTAAATTTGGCAACACTTCTTGAGTTTTCTCTTATGGCATGTTTGGAAAGAGAATAATAGAAGAATCATTTAAATCTCAATAGATAGACAAGGAAGTTTTATGGATGGAATTTGCATAGAACATCTAGGAAAAAATCAAAATCCTAAATTGGATGGAAGAAGATAAGAAGATCTCTCCTTTGGAGACCTAAATGATCATATAGTCTTGGCGTATTGATCTGACGAGCCTTTATTCAAACAAAATAAAGTTGGACCATAAAAAAAGCTCTATAAGCTTGGACAAAACATCCCACAAGATTCATAAAGATTAAATTTGATGGTGCATCCTAACCCTACAAGGATTAGAGGAGCATTCAATATTGAAATTGGATGCATTCTCAAAGTATATGTAAATTCTAAAGGGTGGGACACCATTAAGGAGTTGAAACTTCTAACTCTAGTAAAAGGACTACAAATAGATTTGACCTGAGGATATGGAAAATTATTAGTGGAAGTGGATTCACAAATTATAGTTCATTCTCTTAGAAAACTCCAAAACTATAGTGAAGTTGAGATCAATAACCAACAACTACTGACCCTCTATCGGTTTGGATAACATAGACACCATAGCTTTACAATTCTTAGGATATTCCCATCCCATGTTCAATGCAAAGATAATGTTTTGGTAGAAACTTAGCCAATATGGGATTCGATTCGAATGAGTGGGATGTCAAGGTGGATTGGAAAGGAATGGTGGAAATAAATCTCAATTCAATTGTCTCTACAAACTTGAAGGATCTAAACACCCAAGATGGGGTTTTAGATAAGGTTTATGATGAAAGATATGTAGGCATACGAGGATCGTCCATGTGACACCATCTAGTACATAAGAAAGGTGTTGATAGGATTATGGGAGGATGAATGTGATGGGGAATTAAATAGAGTGATCCTTCCCATGCTCCCACATTAACTCAATCATTTGATGACGACAGTGGTCCAAAAAAGCATTTACATGGTCATGATGGAGAGTAGTAAATGGTTTTGGTTTTGGATTTTGTTTGGATCTAATTATGTGGTGAAATGTGTGGTGTAGAGGCTTTGTGGAAGAAAGTGTTGAGCCTAGGATTTGGGTTAACTCTATCATTAAGTTTTTCAATGGAGTTTTGTTGGGTCTAGGAAATGCCCTTTTTGGCCATCCTTATTACATCATTCTGCCCTGATTTCATCCTACTTTCATAAGCTATATCCATGTCTTTCTCCAGATCAATCAATGATGTTGATAGGTATAATTCATTATTGCTTTATTTATTTTATGCCTAAGATTGTTAAGATTTGAGATCCTAGTCCTTGGTTTATGCTCACATTTGTGAGTTCATTTAGTCAAAATCTGAAACACAGGTGTATCAGCCAATTGGCACCAGCTGTTACTCTTCTAGGTCTGATTTATCATACTCCAAGGAACAACGCATCCTCCGCGTGAGCTGTAACAGATTCCACTGAAACAGAACCTAGCTGCGACATACAGGTTGCATTCCAGTTGCTAAGTCTGTTGATCCATTAATTATTAGAGAAACAACATCCTTCATGATTAACAACCTTGTTTAATACGGCTGTATCAGTTAGCTGTAACTCCACAGCATGAAGATTATAGATCTTCCTTGCTGCACGATTATAGTGGATCTGAAACTGTATTTTCCTTGTATAAATTCCAGAAGGCTCTCGTAGCCTGGGGTTGGACAATGACCATTTTGTATAAGCTGTAACAGAGCGCTGATACTGTCAATTTTCATCATTAATATGAGAGCAGAGTTCTTCATTTCTGTGTCTTAATTTGTTGTGATTCTCGACGTCTCTGTTAGAAGGCCAGGGCCTGCCTTCTCACAGAGATATCCGGTTTAAGTAGGTAGGGTAATTTAGCTTTCCTTCTGTTGTGTGGTGTGGAATTATTGTAGGTGTTACTGGTAGTTGCAACAGAGAATTAGCTTTTCTTTTGGTAGTTCATAATTGCATCTTGAATAGCTGTAGCAGATTGGTGTGACAGTCGACTGTGTAGGATAATTCATTTAATGCATGTGTGTTTGAATCAACTGTAACAACCAAGCTCAATTCCAATATCTTTCAGTTGTTTATACTTTCTAGGATTTCCAGTAATTATCAGTTAGAGTTCAAGCTTTAGATTCTGGTTGTTGTTGTATCTTCAATTGATTTAAAGTAGGCAGATTATGATTAAAGTAACAGTAGCTGCTGGATAGATCATTTTGATAAAGATCAATTGTTGTAGTTTGATAATTATAGGATTTAACTTCTTGCAAAAGTAATCTGGTTTATTTCTATTCTTAATTTTATAACTGCTGGGTGATTTTTGTAGGAAGGTAGTTTCAATCAATTCCCTAGATGTGTGAATTAGCTTAGTCTACTTTATGGAGTGAGTTTGGCTGGATAGATTGGTAGGATCATTATCTACATTTAGTAAATCAACTGCTTGACATGTTTATGCACAAATTATGCTTATTACCATTGAAACAAAAGACCTCCCCGGGTTTGAAAATTTATATTGACCATCCTGTGTGTTAGCTTTAATTAACTGACATATAGGGTGACCAACAAGTTTCAGTCATGGGTTAGGTGAACTATAGGGTGACTCCTTTTCATCATTGATAACACTTTTCTCATGGTTTTTCTTCCAAGTACCAAAGTTAGAGACTTTGACTTAGCTTTGTCCATAGCTAGTGGATTTGGTGTTGATTCTATCCACGTCCTTGGCATTTCTTATTGAAGCTATGTTCTTGATTGATTGTAGTGTCATTTCACTTATCGACTCTTGCTCTTTGGGTTTGTATTTTGTGGTGTTGATTTAGATTAGGTGACTCCTCAAAGAGAGAGAGGATTCTCAACCATGGTAGATATTAAGGGAATATGCAAAGGGGTTCCCCATAAGTGTAGACATGCAAATTATATAGGATAAGGAGAGGGTCATGGAAAGAAGAAGATGTTCCCTACAAAGGTGGTAGTAGATACTTGTCAGGTCCACTTCTTTGTAGAGGTAAAGTGAGAGGTGGAAGCCATCGAAGAAAAGGTCAAAGAGAGATGAGATCAAACCTTTAGTTATAGTATTGACAATGAACTCAAGCCTTGGATACTATAACTAGGTCACTCTAGAGGTATTGGTGCCAAATAGCTAAGAATTCATGAGTTGTACTAACATGTTAAGTGTTTGGTGACACATGAAATTGAAAGTTGTGGTGATTAGAGATTTGAGATTCTATAAAAACTGGATTATTAGATAAGAATTCAACAACAAAGTGGAACCACTTGAAAAAAATATGACAATAAGATAAATCCCATTTGGAGATTTAAATCTTGTAATGATGAGGTCGAGGAGGTGGAAGCAAACACCATTTCCTGAACCAACTAACTTTGAGGACAAAGATACGGGAGTTCCCTCGTTGCTCCATGGCAAAGACAACATTGATACTATGTAGAATGAAGACATTCCATCAATCATCATTAATATGAAGGAGAAATATGATTTCTAAGCTATATTTGGTTTGAACTTTTTAATTGTTTTTTTTGTTCTTCTCTTCTCTGTTATCTCTTATAAGTTTGGACTTTGACGAGATCTTAGTTTATTAGTAAGATGTAGTAAATGGCTCTCCTAAGATAGAAGAACATATTATCAGGATGCTATTATTATTATCTTTTTTATTTTTTGCAATTGCAAGCCGAGTCCTTCATGAGTAAACTACAGCAAGTACGAGATACATTTAATTTGTACATATTAAAAAAGATTGATTAACGTGATATTCTATTGGTTCATACAAAATATTAAAAAATAATATTTATTACTTAAAAAGTTTATAAACATTAATACCATGAAAAAGTTTGTTTTACAACATATAAAATAATATGTGAATTATTATTAATAAATATAATAACATATTTATTAATCAGTAAAAATTCACTTTAAAATGATGTTACCAAATAACCTTTTAAGTAAATAACTTATGATGAGATCCATATAAAAACCAATATGAAGGAATATATATATATATATATATATATATATGTGGAGAATATATTAAATATATTTAAACAAATTGGAGCAAGAAGTAATTTTGTGAAATAATACAAGTCATCAATTGGAAAAATCTAAAAGTGGAATTAGTTAGTTGACAACAACAAAATTTGTATATCTCTTGTGGTGACGTGAAAATAAAGTTTCAAGGATGGTAAATATCATTAGCTTTTTGTATTTGAGCTTGTTAATGAAAATACAACCCTTAGAAAGTAGGAAACCACTAGGGTTAGCTAAAGTGGCCATGAGCTAGACATGAGATCTCTCCTCTCGATGCAAAGGAAGTCACATGTTCGACTATCTTGGATTCCCCTAGGGAAAGGTTCCAGGGACTTAGGTACAACTAGATTTACAATGGGTAACATCTTCAAAATGAGGGGGAGTGCCCAAGAGTTATGAGAAAATTATTTTCCAAGAAAGAAAAGGTAGGAAACCATTTTAAAGATAAGTATTTAACATTTCATATTTATAATTAAAAATGGAACATTGAATAACATTGAAAAATTACATTTGATAATAGAAAATGATAAAGAAAGGATAATATTTATTTTATTTAAAATAATTTTATTAATATTTAAATGAAGTATAAAAGAAGATAATAGTTCAACCAATTTTTATTGTACTAAGAGTAGCAAAGTGATTTACAAATAATTATGGTGAAGATGTTGTCACATAAAATAACGTAACATATGTGACAATAAAATATAAATAGACAAATCTATCCTACAACATATATACACTCGCCCAAAGGGGTTGGACCCACCAATGAGGAATTATGAGTTTTTTGCCTATGGCCAAGGTTTAATTACCATGAGGGAATTTGGTCCTCGAGGTTTCCATGGGGATGCTAGGAAGTAGTGATATAATGTTTGAGGCTTGCATTGCACTCCATGTGTACACATAAGGGGATCAAATCCCACCCTCAATATTGTCATCCTTAAGATTGGACATTAATCATTATGGTTACGACCACAATTTTTATGGGCATATGGTGCCATCTACAAGACTTAGATTGTGAGTAGATTATGTCCAAATGAAATTCATGTAACATGTATGGACACTTCACCAAGAATTGTCCAAATATCTACGAAAATAAGTCTTCACCAAAGAAAAATATGGATACCTCTAGCAATTAGGAATGAAATCCTTCCAAGCTAGTCTCAAATAAACATAGAATGTAGCAATCCCAAGGTGATGCAATACTCAAAGGTAAATAAAAAAAATCCATCCGATGTGAAAACAAATATTTGAGGTCCTTGAATTTATACAGGAAGTGGAAAAGGATAATGTAAAGGAAAACCCAACTATAATCCCATTTGAGCCTAAAGATGGATAATAGCATGTAAGGCCCCAACAAAGGCAACAAATACTACAACAAAGGCCACAAAAGTGGATCTAGTGCAAGAAATACTTCAAGAACATAAAAGGAATCCATGGGAAACAATTAAAAAAACTCCAATGCAACCAACTCCTTTGGATCCACTAGAGGAGAAACCAAAGGAGGAAGAGAAGGAATACACGATATCATTGAAGGAATCATAGGAAGTAGAGGTTTCCAAGATAGAATGAGAGGATGTAGGAGAACAAGATCCTCTTGCTAATCCCTCGGTGCAACATACACATTTTTTTGAGACTTTTGAATCACTATCTCTAGATGATGCCCTGATGAAAGGATCTCATACCTCTCTAGCTCTCACAAGGGAAAGGAATTAAGACAAGAATACATATAAATAAAGGCCAAGTCAAATATTTTCATGGGTTACCAATTAACCCTAGAAACCTTGCTTAGGGGGGTTGAACTATCCCAAAGATTTAATTATGTATTACAAATTTGTTTTGATTTTAGGCCAATTCTATAGAATCTATACATATAGGCCTCGTTGTTATTGATATGTAAACTACCATGGATATTCCGCCAGAATAGTTTGTCAAAATGGATCTTATAACATTTGAAGAATGAATCTCAGATTATGAAAACTAACACAAATGAAAGACTAGGCACATAAACACACCATCCACACAATGAATCCAATATTTATCGTGAGAAAATCTAGCTAGAAGGTGATGCTCCACTCTCTCTTTGTTGTTGCTATCAAAATGCACATACAGAGAAATGGGAACTAACTATGGCGTTATTTTTAGGAACTGTGGCTTGAATGCTTGCTAATAGATCTCCTCTCTCATATTCTAATCTCTTATAATACCACTTCTAATTGTTGTGCTCAATTATGGAATACTTACAATGCTCAAATGGAATCCATTCTCCTCCTTTCAAGTCGATATTTAACATATATCAATACCCGTCTAGGGTTAGGATTATTTTTAATTCCTCAACCCTCAATTATTAATAATTTTTGGACTTCTAGAATATTCATAAAATTACATATTTGGCTATCCCCACTCGTTGGAATAATGGGGCTGATGTGGAATCCACTTGTACCAAGATGGTTAACAAGTTTGGTCAACTTGCGGGGAGCATAACTTTCACATATGAGCTCCGTTTGAGGTGATTCTTGCACCATTAGAAAGGTCTCACTATGTATAATATGGGATGTTTTAGACCAAATAATTCCATTTGATGCCTCAAAATGGATTCGAAAAGTTTTAGACTTTTATGTCCCCAATTTCCACCCAAAAATTACTGAAATAGACGACAAATTATATTATGATCCCAACCAAATCATACCTCCCCATTTAGGATTCTTTTGGTCCCCAAAATATTTACTTATTGAGGTGATAAAATTCTTTATCTACCTTCTCCTTGGAGTACCATTTTGCTTTGCAAATTGACCTTTCAACCCAATTTTCCAAAAGGCCATGCTGCCTGTGTTTGGTAGTTCTAGACTTATTTTGCAAAATTGTCTTCTTCCAACTCTACTTGACCATTGGGTGTTAAGTCCTATATGGTAGGTATGAAATTTTCCTCCTCATTATCTAACATGGAAGGCCCATAGAGTTTCAAATTTTCAACATTCACTATTGAGTAAATGTGCCTGTATGGGTTAGACTGAGTCTGTAAACGATATCTCCCACTTTCTCCAATACCTCAAAAGGGCCAAAGTGTATGGCCTTGATATTATTACCAAGATTTTTAGACTTTCCTTGTTCAGTTGTAACCAAACTCTATCCCCTAGTTTGAATGATTTATTGGTTATGTGTTGATCATGTCTAGTCTTATACTTTGCTTGTGACTTCTTCAATGTCTCGTGTACCTGCAAATGGATATGTCTAATCTTTTCAAAAAAATTCTATGCTTTCAATGCTTCTTCTTTGATTTTTTCCCTCACTCCTTGCTATCTATATACATCATCCAAGGGAAAAGGGGACATATAACCAAAACAAGTTTGAAAATGGGGCTTACTAGTCGAATTGTAGACTAATCTATTATAAGAGTTTTAAATATAGATCATATTTTCATCCCAAGTCTTCAAATGCGTCTGATTGTAACCACTTAAAAGATGCACTAAAGTCCTATTGACTACTTTTGTCTACCCATATGTATATGGATGGAATGTTGTAGATCGCTTCAACTTATTTCCCATCTTCTCCCAAAGTGTAGTCCAAAAGGAACTAAGAAATATGGTATCCTTGTTTGAGATGATGCTCCTTGGTATCTCGAAGTGCACCCAATCCTGCTCAAAGAAAATGTTTTCTACTTATTTTCCTTTGATGGTATTTTTACAAGGCATGTAAGAATGTAAATATTGATGAATATGTCAACTACCACAAATAAATAGTCATGTCTCTTCCTAGTGGTTGGTAAATCACCCACAAAATCCATGGAAATGATTCCCTAAGGTTGAATGGGTACAGGTGAAGCCATTTCTAGTGATAGCTTTCTTCGCTAACTTGTTAGTTTCATCAATGAGTGCAACTAAGTGAGATTAGTGGAATTGCTTCACTATTTCCATAACCTCGTGCTAGGAACAAGGTGGCTTCCTAAAATCTTTCTTGGGGGGCGAAGGGGGGTATAAGTTGTATGAGGCCTCCCTCTCTTAACTTGCTTGAAGTTGCTCTCCTCTTCTTCATTTGAATTTTTTCCCTTCCTATCCAACTACAATATACTTCCAACCATTTCCACCCTTTGTTCACTCCAAGCACTCATAGAATATTGAGCTAGTAGACTATTAGCTATCAGGACTATCTTCCTCTTCCCTACATCGCACTTATTGTCCAAATTGGTTTCCCAACTATGCACCCACTAAGGGGCATCTAAACTACAAAACTAATACCTTATTCTCATGGAAATAATCTTGCAACAAAGAGATGATAGGATGAAGCACCTTCATGAAACTCATGTTAGCTGTTAGGAGAAGGTAAAGGCCAAAAAGAACCACTCTTTATGCATGGGAGGAGGAGGAGCTACCCATCTTTAAACTCAAAGAACCTCTTCCTTTCATGATACCATCCTTTCAAACTCTGTAAAATCACATGAACCTCTGATGATTGCTATCCAGACACTTGGATGTAGTCACATTATTTGGCATGATGGTGAAGTACATGATTGCCTACAACAAGATCCTTCTACCTTATGTGACATACATTGTCCACCAATTATCATTAATCAAAGTCCTAAGGAGTGCATGTGGAGGCACCTCCTCCTCCTCGTGTGTTCATTATTATCTAAATTTAGTTTTAAATATTATTTTGTAAGTTATATTTACACAATACATTGTCCACCAATTATTATTAATTGAAGTCCTAAGGGGTGCATGTGCAGGCACCTCCTCCTCCCTATGTGTCATTATTATCTAAATTTGACTTCAATTTTTTTTTATGATATATTTATGCCAAGTTTTAAAATGTTTTATTTTAACTAATATAGACCCATCTAACTTTGGTTCTACAAAGCGCTGAGAGGAATACAATATGAAAACCTTTTACCACTAAACTACAACACACATCCCTTTCACCACTATGATATAACACACTCGTACATTCATTTTTTTATTTTATTTATTTTTTATTTTTATTGCACAGATGGAAACTTCTCCCCCACCCGAGCTGTAGAAATATGCCTTCTCGACGCAATTATATTTTATTTTAAAAATATAAATTATTTATTATTATTAAATATATATTTTCCATTATTTATTAATGAATTGTTTTAATAAATCTTAACCTAATTTCATTTATTTAATTAATTTATTATTCACTCAAACCTTTATTACAATTACTATTTTTTCACTTTGTACCTTATAGATATTTCACATTTACTATCTCTTTTCAATCATATCATAACTTATTATTATAATTTATAATATTATTGATTTCCAAATTTATTATTAATCAACATCAAATAGATTTATTAAAATCTCTATCCAACTTTTTAACATTATCGTAGTTATTGCGCCAAGAGGCACTCTACAGCCTAGTATGAGGGAGATCTTGTAACGTTTGTCCAATAACGTTACGCGAGTATGAGAGAGATGTTGGAACATTCGACCATAAACAAAAAGAATAATACAAAGTAAAAAGTAATAAATATTATGTCGACCACTAATAAAATTATAACCGACATAAAATAAAGAAATTAAAAAATACTATAGTGGATATGAAAAGTAGAAACATAATATTATACCCGACATAAAATAAAGAAGTAAAAAAAAAAATAGCCTACATAAAAACTAGAAATATAAGAAGTAAAAATGATAAAGAAGTAAAAAAAATATTAGAAATATAAGAAGTAAAAAAGATAAAGAAGTAAAAAATATTATAGCCAAGGTATTTGCACCTCGGCTCAGGTATTGCACTTAGGGAGCTCTTCGAGGAGAGGTTTGCACCTCGGCTCAGGTATTGCACTTAGGGAGCTCTTCGAGGAGAGGTTTGCACCTCGGGATATTTGATCCCTCTTGGCGCTTGATAGAGCCTAGGATTTGGATCTAGGTTGGTCATATTATAAATATTATCGTAAAGAGTAATGGACAAATTCACCACCTTTAATAAAATGATTAAATTTATTTACATAAAGCGTAAATCATTAAGATGTTTTAAATTTTAATTATATTTAATTTTTAAAATATAAGTTGTTAATTATTATTATTATTATATTTTTTTTCATTATTTTAATTAATATTATTATTTTACCACTTTATACAAGTTTGAAATATTTTTTAAATCTATTACTTTTATTTATTTATTATCTGAAGATTAAACCTAGTTGGAAATATTGTGCTTTGGAGGCTTCAAGGTTGTTCGGTGGTCTGCACTTAGCTTGGGATCTGGTTGTTTCTGATTTCAAATCTTTCTCTATAGCTATTGGAATTATGGTGGAAGACAAATTCTTGGGTTTTGATTTGTTTGCTAGGATTTTGAATGTATATGGACCTTATAATCATAAACATATTTTTGGGAAAAGGTTAAAAGGGTTGGTATTTTAAATCATCAGGGTCTTATTCTGGAGGGAGACCTTAACCTCACCTTGTCAACTTCGGATATTTGGGGTGCTGGAAATGCCATAGATCCCCTTCATGGTTATTTCAGTTCTCTTTTTGAAGATGTTGGTTTAATATATATTGCTCCAGATATCTTGGTTCCTACTTGGGATTGAATTCATAAACATTAATACCATGAAAAAGTTTGTTTTTAACATATAAAATAATATGTGAAATTTTATTATTAACCAACATAATTAAATATTTTATGAATTAGTAAAAATTCACTTTAAAATGATGTGAGCAAATAATATTTTAGATAACTAACTTATGATGAGATCCAAAATATTATTATCCCTTTGTATTTGAGCTTGTTAATGAAAATACAACCCTTAAAAAGTAGGAAACCAATAGGGCTGGCTCAAGTGGTCATGACCTAGATATGAGATCTCTCCCCTTGATGTAGAGGAAGTCACAAGTTTTATTGTCTTGGATTCCCTTAGGAAAAGTTGCCAGGAACTTAGGTACAAATGGATTTACAATGGGTAGCATCCTCAAAACGAGGGGGAGTGCCCAAGAGTTTCCCAAAGAATTATTTTCCAAGAAAAAAAAGGTAGGAACCCAATTTAAAGATAAGTATTTAACATTTCATATTTATAATTAAAAAACATTTCATATTTATAATTAAAAAAGAAACATTGAATAACATAAAAAAATTTCATTTGATAGTAGAAAATGATAAAAAAACAATAATATTCATTTTATTTACACCGATTTTATTAATATTTAAGTGAAGTATAAAAGAATATAATAGTTCAGCCAATTTTTATTGTACTAAGAGTAGCAAAGCGCTTTACAAATCATTATGACGGAGATGTTGCCACATAACATAACTTAACATATATGATGATAAAATATAAATAGATAAATCCTTCCTACAACATATTCCCACTTGTCCAAAGGGGTTGGATCCACCAATGAGGAATTATGAGTTTTTCACCTATGACCAAGGTTTAATTACCATGAGGGTGTTTGGTCCATGAGGTTTCCATGGGGATGCTAGGAAGTAGTGATAGAATGTATGAGGCTTGCTTCGCACTCCACGTGTACACATAAGTGGATCAAATCCCACCGTTAAGATTGTCATCCTTCAGATTGGAAACTAATCATTATGGCTATGACCACGATTTTCATGGGTATATGGAGCCATCTACAAGACCTATATTGTGAGTAGATTATGTCCAAATGAAATTCATGTCACAAGTATGGACACTTCACCAAGAATTGTCCAAATATATACACAAATAAGTCTTCGCCAAAGAAAAATATACATACCACTAGTAATCATGAATAAAATCCTTTCAAGCCAGTCTCAAATAAGCAAAAAATATAACACCCCAAGGTGATGCAATACTCAAAGGTAAATATTAAAAATCTATGCGTTGCGAAAAACAATATTATATTTGAGGTCCTTGAATTTATACATGAAGTGAAAAAGGATAATGTAAAGGAAAACCCAACTATAATCCCATTTGAGTCTAAAGATGGAGCAATGGCATATAATTCCCCAACAAAGGAGAGAAATACTACAACAAAGGCCACAAAAGTCGATGTTATGTAAGAAATAAATCAAGAACATAAAAGGAATCTGATTGAAACAATTAGGAAGACTGCTATGGAACCAACTGCTTTGGATCCACTAGAGGAATAATCATAGGAGGAAGAGAAGGAATACACTATATCAATGAAGGAATCATATGAAGTAGAGGGTTCCAAGATATAAGGAGAGGATGTATGAGGACAAGAACCTCTTTATAATCCCTTGGTGCAACATACACAATTGTTTGAGACTTTTGAATCACTATGTCTAGCCGATGCCATGATGAAAGGATCTCATAAATATCTAGCTCTCACAAGGGAAAGGAAATCAAGAAAATAATACAAATAAATAGAGGCCAAATCAAATATTTTCTTGGGTCATCAATTAACCCTAAAAACCTTTCTTATGGGGGAGAACTGTCCCAAAGATTTAATTATGTATTACAAATTTGTTTTGATTCTATGCTAGTTCTATAGGATCTATATCTATAGGTCTCCTTGTCATTGATATGTAAATTTCCATGGATATTTAACTAGAACAGTTCATCAAAACAAATCTAATAACATTTGAAGAATGAATATTAGATTATGCAAATTAACACAAATGAAAGACTAGGAACATAAACACACCATCCACACAATGAACACAATATTTATCATGAGAAACATAATATGAGAGACAACCTAGCTAGAAGGTGAGGCATATGCTATGCTCTCTCTTTGTTGTAGTTATCAAAATGCACATACAAAGAAATGGGATGCCACTATGGAGTTATTTTTAGGCACTATGGATTGAATGGTTGTTGCAGAATCTCCTCTCTCATTTGTTGTGCTTTCAGGATACCACTTCTAATTGTTGTGCTCAATTGGAATCCCTTCTCATCTAAACAATATGATCTTTAACATATGTCAATACACATATAGGGTTAGGATTATTTTTAATTCCTCAACCCTCAATTATTAATAATTTTTGGACTTCTAGAATATTCATAAAATTACATATTTGGCTAGCCCCACTCATTGGAATAATGGGGCTAATGTGGAATCCACTTGTACCAAGGTGGTTAACAAGTTCAGTCAACGTGCAGGGAGCATAAATTTCAAATATTATCTCCAATTGAGGTGATTCTTGCACCGTTACAAAGGTCTCACTATGTATAATATGGGATCTTCCACTTATAAACAATTTAGACAAAAATTGCCATTTGATGCTTCAAAATGGCTCTAAAATGTTTCAAAATTTTATGTACCCAATTTCCACCCAAAAAGTATTGAAATAGATGACAAATTATTTTATGATCCCAACCAAATCATACCTCCCCATTTAGGACTCTTTTGGTCCCCAAAATATTTACTTAATCAGATGATACAATTATTTCTCTACCTTCTCCTTGGAGTACCATTTTTCTTTGCAAGTTTACCTTTCAACCCAATCTTCCAAAAGGCCACGTTACCCATGTCTGGTAGTTCTGGAATTCTTCAACAAAATTTTCTTCTTCCAACTTTACTTGAGCATTGGGTGTTAAGTCCTCTATGGTAGGTGTGAAATTTTCCTTATTATCTAACATGGAAGGTTCATAGAGTTTCAAATTTTCAACATCCACTACTGAATAAATGTCCCTGTATGGGGTTAGACTGAGTCTGTAAACAATATTGCATTAATAACATTTCTGAGATAGAATTTGACAGTAAGGAACAAAAGGAAAACATATTTGAAACATTCCACATATGACCACATATTGTATCTAAAAGTCTTGTTTAATACAATCTATATCTGTATGTCCATCATGATGGCATACAATCAAAGCATAATTCTTCCATCTTTTGTTAACAATGAAAGTCAAATACATCCATTGAATAAAGCATTTCTCAGACATAATTTGACAGTAAGGAACAAAAGGAAGTCATATTTGAAACATTCCACATATGAACACATATTGTATCTAAAATTATTGTTTAATACAACCTATATATGTTTGTCCATCATGATGGAATATAGTCAAAGCATAATTCTTCTATCTTATGTTAACACTGAAAGTCATCCATTGAATATAACATTTCTCAGGAAGAATTTGACAGTAAGGAACAAAAGGCAATCATATTTGAAACATTTGGAATTTGATAGTAAGCAACAAAAGGAAATCATATTTGAAACATTCCACATATGACCACATATTGTATCTAAAATTCTTGTTTAATACAACCTATATATGTTTGTACATCATGATGGCATAGAGTCAAAGCATAATTCTTCCATCTTCTGTTAACACTGAAAGCCAAAGACATCCATTGAATTAGCATTTCTCAGACATAATTTGACAGTAAGGAACATAAGGAAATCATATTTGAAACATTCCACATATGACCACATATTGTATCTAAAAGTATTGGTTTAATACAACCTATACATGTTTGTCCATCATGATGATGGCATACAGTCAAAGCATAATTCTTTCATCTTTTGTTAACAATGAAATTCAAAGAATCCATTGAATATAGCATTTCTCAGACATAATTTGATAGTAAGGAATAAAATGAAATCATATTTGAAACATTGCACGATACTGAAAACTAGTATTTGGATAATCCCATGACCAAAACAATAAAATACATACAAATTTTAGCAGAGATTTTAATACAACCATTGGATAATCCCATGGCCAAAACAATAAAATCCAATTTCACAGTGAAAAATTATTCTATAAGTTTAAGGTGACAAATCATCATTGTGATTATTTGCATTTCCATCAAGATCACAATCGTGATCACTTGTGTATGCATCTACTTCATTGTCTTCTTTATCCTCGTACAATAGATTTTGCCGACCATGCATTACATTCTCTATCTCAGTATCTTAATTGGGAATCAAAGTTTCTTATTCAAATACAACTCTATTGTCATCTTCAGCTTCTTCTTCCAATGTTTCTTGTAAACTATTACATTTCCCATCGACCATTATATCAAAATATTCCATGATTTTCCTTTTTCAATGAGACTCTACTTGAATAACATATGACCATCCTAGCCTTGTTACATCATCAATTATAAATGACTTGGTAATTTGAAGAGGGGAAACATATGGCTCATCAGTCTTTGATCAAATTTGATGTGTATTTGCACATACAAATCCATACTCATCACGTTGTATTGCAGATGGTTTGATCCATTTACATTTTAATAATATGGGACTATTCTAACCATAATCAACTTGAATAATTTCTTGTATGAATCCAACATAAAGTTTCTTTTCAGTGTCGTGATGAAATTCAACACTAACAATACAATCACAATTTTCCTTTCTTGTGTCCTTTTCTTCCACTCTTAAATGACTACCATAGGCCCACATCGCACTGAATGAAGTAGCTAATATATTTCATAGTCATGAAATCTCAATTTACTCGTTATATCTTGGCCTTCTTATCGTGCATCACTAATTGCATAAACAATCCAATCATCGGATTTTGGAAAAGAACCATCTCCAATATTCAAATCCGTAAGTGTACGCTTTCGATATGGGAACATCCCTGTTTGAATCTCTTCTTCATATTTTCTACAGACAATATGAACATACAAGATAGTAAGAACAAAAATAATTGACCTATTATATGAAATTAAACAAAAAAAAATCATGTAAACAATATTTCACCTGCTCCAGTTATCAATGAGGATGTGTTTTGAAGAACATAAGCATGTATCGCGGTTGTTTCCTCATTCGATAGCTTGAAGAGATGTCCATTTACTTCTAATACTTCACCTACAACTCTCTCCTCTTATTCAACATCCCATACACGTCAGTTGACATTACTAAAATCCTTCATATATTATGTGCAAAATCCTATGGCCTGGTGCATTGAATATCCTTGACACATGCTACCTTCTGGTTTTTCCTTATTACGATTTTTTTTTAGGACCTTCATATATCATTCTACATGATACACCCATCTTGTTCTTATTCGGCCACAATGATCTATTTCATGTTATAAATGTATAAGAAGATGCATAGAAATATTAAATATTGTTGGTGCAAATTCTTGTTCCAATAAGCAAAGAACTTCAACAACCTATCCCCTCAAATTATCAAAGTTTGAAGGATCTAATACATGCAAACTCATTCTCTTCAATATTAGTCCCAACCTTATAATTTCCAATATTGGCCTCTTTAACAAACTTGATATGAATGCAATAGGTAAAATATCCTTGATTATGACATGATAGTCATGGGTTTTGAGGCATTTTAAGCCATTATTGTCAGTTTTCCTTCTAATATAACTACTCACATATCCTGTAGGAAAGTGAGTCCGAGACATAAACATTAAAAATTGTGCACGTTGTTCCTTTGTCCACACATAAAGAGAAATAGGTTTTCTATTGGATGTAAATAACCTTCCGGAGGTTTTCAACATAGACCCAGGTACTTCGCGGTTCAAGGAACCAATAAAAGCCCCATTCACCGGCCCTTTCGGAAACAGACTGCGCGCAGCTTGAGGTCTCACCCAAGGCGAAGCTGAGGGGGTGGTTGCAGAATCAAGTTTCCACAACCAGGTGATGCGATGGGGGAAAGGCTGGTAAGCAGCGCAACACCTTGCGGGCTGCTGCGGAAAAACAACTGCGTGAACCTTCTGTTCCGCGTCGGGTACTTTGGCGTGCAATTGTGCTTGCGCACTTGTGCCTCTAATGACTCTGCGATACAGGATACCTTTGCGTTACGACAGTAAGCTATCAACAGCTTACCTTGCAACAATTCTCAATAACTCGACGTGTAAACTAGATTGCGCGTCCCTGCCAAGATGATTAACTCTAACCAATCCTACTTAGAATTCTTTATCCTTTCAACCCGTTCAAGTTCTTATCATTAAGTTGCAGGTGATTGAATAAACATATAATTACTGCGTGCTCCAATGCTGCGCTAAAACTCAATGTTCACCGATGTGACTAATTGGTAGATTCACACATTCCCAGATTGTAAGTGTTGAATACTTAACATTTCTCCATGCATATATTACTTAACATATTATTCCCATAATCTGCGGTGAATACATATAAAAGCAATCACATAACAGGAGACTTCAACATTAAACATTCATACCAAGCAAATGAACAATCATAAAAACACAATAGTCACATAACACATAATCTAACGTGGTTCACCCCCTCGGATGGAGGCTACGTCCACAAGAACAGTTGTTAATATTTCTCTTTATGGGAAGGGTACAATCATTCTTGGTCTGCACACTCAGCTGCAGACTCTCTTCTTTCTCAGATAGGTATCTACGCACTCAGCTGCAGAGCCTTTACAATGGATTTCTAAGCTTAAGATTCTATAATACCCAATTGCTTAACCAAACTGAAGAGTAACCTTTCCCTTACAAAATTGTGCCTTATTTATAGATAATTCCCGTAGGTCATGTTTTTACAATCATTAGGCCGAAACCCTAAGGTTTCCAAAACTGACATGGCTAACTGCCACCCTCGCTATCGCCGTTGACAGTCTGCTCCGCCTACTCCAGCTGGGCCACTAGTGGCTCACATGCTCTTCTGACAGCTGCTGTCAAAACCCGATAATTTATGAAAAATTTAAAATTTTTAAGATAGCAATAAATGTTACTAAATGCATTCCTTGATCTGTTTGATTTAGTTAGGGGATCGCAACTATGTCTGAATAATTTGTCCTTGTACTTAAATTTCTAATATGAGTCTTATTTATCGTTACTGATGGTTTTTCTGTTTTCAACCACAAGGGGGAGTTGTCATCGCAGATTGGGCTTACTTAGCTTCCGAGCTAATGCATCCAATTGTCTTTCATTTACAGGTATACAGGTAGAGTATGGTCGCTGCAATTACTTTTTAAAGCATTATAATTTCTTTAATTGTACCAAAATGTCGAGTAAAAGTTTAACATGCGAGACAGGTTGTCAAGTGTAAAAAGGTAGAAGTTTCATTCCTGTAATATTCATACATTCTTACTGTTAGAAAGTTGACAATTTTGCATGAGCATATGATATATATTGTTCTTTACCAGACTGTCTTAAATTCCACCATGGACTATTGTTCTTTGATATTATTATTATGTTGCAATAATATCTCCTATCTAGCATCATGTAATGTCACGGGAATAATGGAAATCCAACCATTTTGCTTTAACTGTTGTTACTGTGTGATTTACGATTATACTTACCAGGATCTAGAAATGTTCAATGTATAATTTCTTAATACTTTCACTGTATAAAAATCTATCAGTTCATATCTTCTTATGATATTCCTCTAGGGTTTTGCTTTGATTGCACCACTATTCCTATTTCTAGAAATAATAATAAACCAAGCTATCAGTTATTCAAGTGAAAATGGTATAGTAGAATTATAAGTCATATTACTTGTCTTCATCTTAATATTTTGTAGACTTACAAATTTGATGTACCCCTTGCCGATTCTCATGAGGCTAAGGTTAAGACGTAAATAGTGTTATACTGTTCTATGCTATTTGACTTATATTACCTACCTACCCAAGATAACATTTATAATGTCGATCCCTTCCTCTATATCTAGAATAACACCCGACTGAGTTTTGATCAATGCACATGTTGTATGAATTGCGGAGTCAAGGTTTAATCTACACAAAATTAGAGACTCAAGGATATTACCCTATGTCTTGATTATTAAAGGATGACCTAGGAAACTTGTATCGATTCCACTTATAAGGACTCCATGCAAAAATTCTATTACTCATGCTTATTTATTATTTTATTTACAACTTATTGGATAAACCATTGGTGTCTTGGGTACCATTGTCATATGTTTAATTCCAATGATTGTATGGCAGGTATATATTTTCTTTGTGCACCAAGCGAGTTCGATATCGTTGGTTTCATTATGTAATTACTAAATAGTCTAAGCATGGTATCATGACCTTGTGAAGGTCACCCATGCTATGATTGAGGTTTGTCACTTTGCAATTTTTAAATGAACGTCAGAATGATTGGGATCACTTCATGGACTATAGAAGTTCGACCCACCGCATGCAAAGATTTAAAGGGAGACGTGTTTGTTTCTACGCCAAGTGTTTGGGATATTTAAGTGTGACTCAACCCTAACTGGGCACTTTTCCCTCGCCCTCGGGCTCGGCCGCCTTGTGAAACCCTCCTGTCCGAACCCCATCGATACGTTATGGAGTATGGTCTCACTGCATCTGTAATCCTTCAGGCTTGTGGTATATGTTATAAGAGAGTCAAATTACTGTGTTAATGGCACTGTAGTCAGTTGATATCCCAGGGTTTTTATCCTTTTTAATGTCAAGTTAACCTTGCTTCTGCGTTACCAACAATTCTCGGCTTAGTCCTGTTGGAGCTTCCATTTTGGTAGCTACCCTAGTCCCTGCCAGCTTGTGGCTTTCATTAATGAGAATGGGGTTCTTACACTCATCATACTTGCGGTTTCCATACTGAATACAGTGTTTCAACTACTACCCAATCTCGGTAAGTTACAGGTCTTCATTGTTGTTTTTATAGTTAAAGATTTGATTTCTTATATAACCGCATTTATTAATTAGAATCAAAATGTGAATACAGGACCTGTCTGCTCGCGATGGTGTACAGGGCGCTTCCCTCCATTCGGTGGGCTTCTCCGGGTAAGCCTGGTCGATATCCATGGCATTCCTCCTTGTTGGTTGTAGGTTTTGGGTCTGTGTTGCATAAGGGGATATAGGGTTTACAGCAGCGTTTGTTATGTGTTGTAATGATAAGTTAAGGGCTTAGATCCCGGGTCGTATAGAATATTACGGCCATGGTTCAAATTGTAATTCTAGTTTTTATTTTTGTGTTGATAACTCCTGTGGAGGAATTACTGTAAAAAACTTTGGAGCTGGCCTGTAGGTGACATTATGGCCTCGTAGTTTTTAATACCGGGCTCAAACAAAAGGATTCAGGGTTTATTAATGCGTGTTTGATATTAAATTTACCTGTATAAACAAGTTTTGTTGAAACCTTGTATGAGTTTCACCTGTATGATTTAACTGGTGTTTAATGCATAAGTTTGTGATTTCTAAGCTCTCGTAGATGTTTATATTAGGTATTTACACTGCTGCCGTAAGTAAAACTTAATGTCTGCAACCCTGGTGTTTATTTTTTAAAGGAAACGAAAGCAGAAGGGATAGGGTTCTACACGACCTCTACCGTCGTGGATGGTTTGTGTGGTTGTGAAAATTAATATGAATAAAAAGAACTCGATACTGAGTTTGGAATAAGGGTTTACTGTTTCGTGTTTTGTTTTTAATAGATGATGCTATCGTCATGATTTTCTTCTGTTGATAGTCATAAAACAAACAAGAGGCAATGTAATGCTAAAGGAGCTCGACAATGGGCAAAACTACTGTTCTGAGTGTTTGGTTTGTTACTTGTTTAGTTTTGTAATTAAACTCTGTCAAGTAAGTGAGTCAAATGAAAGTGAATAATACATTGAAAGAGCTCGATGCCGAGCCTACGAGGTTTCTGCTAAACCTTTTATTTTATTTATAAAATTCTCAGTTAGGGTTTAATGAGAGGATTGTAAATATAACCTTTTGTTGAAATAAACGAGTAGGGTTTTGTGATGACAAGGAAACTCGACACTGAGCTGTTAAGTTGTGCTATCTGTTTTGTTTGGTTTAAGTTTTTCTCTGCTAAATAAATTTTCACTGTTAAAATAAAGGAATAATCAGTTTCCATTTAACTCCTCAGTCATGATGTCATCAAATGTTGTGTTTTAAGATTTTGTCATGATAGGGAGCTTAGAGTAAGCTAATATGGTGATGTTTTAACTTGGCAACAGAGTTCTGTAAGGTTTCTGCATAATCGTTTTGTTTGATAATAAATGAATGAAGAAAAGTTAACTAGGTTCTCGTGAAATAAAATGTTAACTCCTGACTGGGGTTTGCACCCTGAGATAGAGATTCTATTTATGCTTACAACATCTCCTATAAGGTCTATCGACCTAGATATGATTTGTTTTAATATCTATGTTTAGGTTTGCTGTTTGTCTCCTATGACTGTATAATAAATTTTTATCATATACAGAGTTCAAATACTTGATATGCCGCCCCTATTTGTCTGTTTAAAAATATAAATTAACTAGTTTTTAAAATTATAACTTATACATCATTACAATAAGTATGAACAGTTTTTCCGTGTAGATTATAAATACATTAATATAAATAAAACAGAGATTAAATCATACTAACAATACAGAAGACACAATAACTTTTAACAATCTTACTTCTGATATTCTAGGATATTCGACCTACTAATTAATTAATTACTATTCAGACATATTAACAATAAATGCAGCATACATTCATTCATCCTTAAAGAACATAGAGGAGTAATTAGCAGAACCTGTCTTGATTTGTAGACAACAACAACAATGGGAGGCTGTTCCTCCCTACCAATTCCTGGAGAGTGCCCAGACAACACTTCTCAGGATCCCCGAGCTTGCTCTGGTCTCCCTGGCTGGAACTAGGTGCAGCAAAACAATTCACTCAGCCAAATAGCTAAACTGGAACCAAGTTACTGCAGCATCTCATATCAAAACACTCCCTTACTGTATTTTCCCTCTTCCTCAATGGGACTCCTGAATAGCATTCACCTGAATGTATTCTCCCTCCAGAACAATGTTGAACCCCCAACTCAGTTCATTGAGTACTATTTAAAAGATTGCCTAGGTCTTAGTTGGGTTAACTGTCATTAATGAGCCACCTGCTCAGATTCCACTTTCTTGGGGAATCATGACCCCAAAATATAGGGAAGTTGCCACCTGCAACTTAGGAAGTGTTTGAGGATGCTGCCACTTGTCTTTTGCCTTTCCACCTAGTTCCATCCACCAGTTAGACCAGTAACCTCTTTTAACAGCTCTCCCATGTTGTTGTCTCCATAATTTATTTATTAATAATAAAATATTCAGAATTACATTCCATTTCTGGTGACTCTGCTGAGTCATCAATTCCTACTTAGCATTAAATTTAACATAATGTCTCAGGAATATAATAAAATAATTACATTAATTTTGCAAAATTGGGGTATGTGACAGCCGCAGTTCTCAAAATGGTTACAACTGAATCATGGCCTGTCCCTTTCCACTCCTTCACCTACTTGTCGCCATCGGTGTCGTGGCCTAGCTTCCCAACTGCTTTCTGCCACACGTTCGAACAGGTCACTTTCATTTGTCATCCACTTGTTCCTTACCCAAAATAGGTCATGTCCTCGTCTAACCTTTACCCATGTTCTGAACCAAAAATAGCTCATGCGCTATTATGCACATAGTCCTACTGCGCAACCGTCCCTTAGCCATTGCCGTCGCGCGACATGCGCAATTTCTCAAAATTGTCTGTCGCCTATCGCCGTGTGCAATGCGCACTTAACAAAACTGCTTCCTCTTCCCGCCGCAGTGCGCAATTATCAAAATTGATTTTTCTTTCTACCGCAACGCGTAACGCGCGATTTTCCACACTTGTATATTTTTCCAACCCAATTAGGCCCCACCCAACATGCCCCTAACACTCACCTGTGGCTCATCCCAAGCCACTTCCACTTGCGGAAACTAGTGCCGTATCTTCCATCGTCCCAAGCTTTAATGTAAAGCTTTGCAGAGTTCCTGCTAACTCCGCAACTATTTCCTTGGCTTTTCGTTCAAACCCTTGAAGCATCTCCAGAGTTGCTTGCGAGACCTTCTCCCGAGCCACTTGTTCCTGCATGGTTCCTTCTGCCGCCTAAAGTTCTACGAACTTCGCGTCGAATCGCTGCATTAGTTCGAGGTATTCTTGCTCAATAGGCTACAGCCTGACCGATGTAGCAGCCTCTTTCTCCCTTAGTGTTTCCAACTCTTTCTATAGGTCCTTGACCTCATTAAATTTCTGTACTTTCTCTCTTGCAGGTGCATTCCTCAGCTGCACACTTGCAGCATCTACCCGTTGTTGCTTCTATTTTACTTCTTCCCTTACCTGCTGGAGCACAGGATCCTCACTCAACCCGGTGACTGCTGTAGTTATCTGTTCAAGTAAGTCTTGGGATTTCGTCACTTCCACCAAAATGCCATCCATGGTTGCCTTGATGTCCTCAGCTGGAGCTGGGCACTGATCTAGTGGAATGACAGGGTACCTAGCCTCCAGCTCTGCGATTTTTCCTTTATAAGAGGCTTCCATTTCTATTTTCTCAGAGGTAAGGGACTCTACCTTGGCCCCAATTTTCTTTATCGTGTCCTCCATATCATCTTCTTCTTTGCATTCTTCTATGTTTGTGCATACAACTGAAATGGTTTCCTTCAGCTTTCGACCCTTTTCCTTGGTTGTGCTCAATTCTTGCTTGCTGTTATTTGATTCCTTCCTTAACTGATTGATGTCTTCAGTTAACTTTGCACACTTATCATATGAGGCGAGGCCTCTCTAATGAATTTCTTCTGCAACTCTAATGTGCAACTCGTTCAGGTCCTCTAGGGGCAGGGCCCCAATGTTCATGTCGAGGCGCCTAGTCTTTATTGCCTCCTTAACCGTTTCATTTGGATAAATAAGGTAGCCCGGTTCAAGGTTCAAGACGCACAGATACTTAATTCCAGTGACAGGTGGTCTTCTTTGCACACTTGATTCTCCTGACTTCCTGTCAAAACCTGAACCTGACTGCCCCAATACCATATGGGCTACCAAAGTCTTGACCTCCTCCATATCTTGGATTATGATCAACTGCAGTTGTTCTTGCTTGGCTTCTTTCTCAACGCGAGTCTCTTCCCATGCTTCTTGCACTTTTGTTGCGATGGTCTCGCAATCATATAGATGTAGTTGTGGCTCGAACTCGGGTTTTTCAGCCTTCCTCTTTGTGCATCGGCTTTGTGATTGCGAGGGGCCTTCAGTGGCCTTTATCTTTCCTGCTGCCGTGGCTGTATTTTGACTCTGCGCGTCATCATTTTCTTCCTCAATGGGCGTTCCAGCTGATAGTCCACCCTTCTTTCCCTTCTTTGTTGTTGTTTCTTCCTTGTCTTCCTTATCTGTTTCTGTATTTTCTTCATCGGTGTCTTTTACATTGATCTTCTCTCGAAGAGGTTCTACATTGTGCTTGTAGTCTGATGCATCATTATGTGAAGTGGAAACTTTCCATTTGGCTGCCATCGCTCCATCATTCCCTCGATCACCTACTCATCTAGTCGGTAAAATCCTGGATACCATAAGTCATGTTTTGTTATGTCACCTCTTGGTTGAATGAATGATTGGTGACTTTTCACGCAAAACCTCATAATGCAGGTGTATACGTCAGTTAATGGTTTGGAAATGTGCGGTGTTGCCATAATTGTGTTGCGCAACTGGTGATAGTAAACATAGAATACTTCAACCGTTTTCCACTGCCTAGATGCCTTTGGGCTTGCCCATAGATTGGCAAAGTGCGTTCCTTGGCCTTGTCCTACTAAAGTGGCAGCTCCTTGATATCCCTCTGGCTGCTTCCAGCCTACAAAGGATATCAATACTAGCAACCAACTAAAATGGAACGTTGTTCCATCATTCGTGGGTATCTTGAACATCTACTAGAAACTCGTTCAATAAGAATTGGCATCAATTGTAAGCTTTTCCGTGCAATACATTAGCAGTTGCCTTGATTGTGACCACAGGTACTTCAGGTGGTCTACACTTGCGCAACAGCTTGCCTGCAAGCAATTGGGTTGTAAAATTTTTTGCGCGGTCATTGATGTCGACCATTGGGAACCCTCGTCCCTTGCGCACTACGCCGAACTCTTTTGCTACTTCAGCGCTAAGGTTTCTATCCTGTGCCCTCTTTATGATGAAGTTAGCAGGGTCCTCTCCTCTCTTGTTTAGTCTGGTGATATGATGGATCATGTCGATACTGATATCAATGTGCATGTCCAACCATAGGAATCCTTCATGCACGCAAGTGAGCAGTGTTCGCGCTACGGTGAAAAACTCAGCACTCTTAGTAAAGTGCGGCATTTGCAGTAAATTTAACAAGCCTGATGGTCGGATGGCCCTTATCCATTCTTGAACTTCTATCCTGTCGGTGCCGGTCTGTGCGTCCTTGACCCAATTGATATAGGCATCCAATCTAAATTATGGGTAATTTTTCGGCGTTACCAGCGTATTCTCCAGTAATTCCTCGTCATCCAGCTTGCAACCTGGTACACCACCCATCAAATTCTCCCCAATATTCACCCTGGTAGAAATAGTGGGTAGCGGGATTTCGTATTTGAAATTCTTTTCTATGTTAACTGGTGGGGCATCAAGCTTCCTTGGAGGGATGTAGTTGGGCACAGGGTAAAACGATAGGTTTTGAGCTGAGGCTGTTTGCTGTAATGGCACTTCGGATCCCCCGTGTTCTGAAGTTGTTTCTTTGCCCTTGCTGCTTCCTATAGCCTGCCGTGCTAAACTTCTAGATGCACCTGCTTTCATTGCCATCATTGTTGCTGGAATCCCTGCTTGCTCAAATAACCAGGAGATATCTGCCAACTCAACCTATTCACTCATACGATGCTCTGATCGCTCAGCTCTCGAATAGTTCAAACACTTCGTAAAAATGGTTAAGTGGCTGAGCGGGGTCTATTTATAGCTGCTGCTGGTCTGCTACGTGGCCTTCCATAGTTGCCGAGGCCCTAAAATCCATATTGATTACCAGCTTGTGAATATTATCTTGAGCCTGTCAGCCGATCCTTCTCATGATGCGAATGTTGTTTCCTTAAATGCCAAAAGGTTGCCTGGCAAGCCAGCTTGTCAACTCCGTCGAATCCGCGTTAATGGCTTAGCCTACCATCCGGATTTCGATATGAACTAGTCACTTCTGTCTTTAATAGCTTCCAAGATGTCACATCTGCCCGTAAATGTTAAACTTTCCAAGTTCCTCCAGTTTGGTTAACGACCCACTAACTGGCTGACAGATGTCATGGTAACGGTTTCCGTCATAATGTGTTGGAAGTCTAACAAATTTTTTGCTTTGGGATGCGCACATGGTGTCCCATTTTTTTTGCGCGATCAGTAGCTATACTTTCTCTGCGTAGCTGCTCTCCTCTTCTCTCTTTTGTTTTTTTTTTTTTTTTTTTTGCGCGCAACTTCAGAGTGTTGCGCGGTACACTTCCCTGAATCATCCAGAACTTTACGCAGCTGGACCATCGCGGTAAAGCTTTAGTCTGCTACCATTTATCAAACTTGGTAAGGTATCTCCGGCCAATGTAGCTAACTGGACTGTTCCACCATTAGTAACATGCATTACAGTATATGGGCCAAGCCAATGCATCTTAAATTTTCCAGGAAATTTCATGAATTTGCTATCATACAGGAGGACTAGATCACCTACCTGAAAGCTCTTGTTCTTGATGTGGCGATCATGCCATGATTTTTCGTGGTCTTTCTGTACTTGTTGGTGGAATCTTGTGACGAAGCGATCTTCCTCTATCACAACCAAGTGTAGGAGCCTTTCTTCGAGTGCCGCGTAATCTTCCATGCCTGTAAACGCTGCTATTCTTAAGCTGGGAACAATGTACTCCATCAGCATCATTGTTTCCTTCCCATAGGCCAACTGAAAAGGTGTATGGCCAGTCAGTTTCTTGTAGGTAGTCCTATATGCCCATAGTACAGATGGAATGCGTAGGTCCCAATCGTCCTGATTGACGTTGCATATCTTGGTTAGCGCATTGTCCAACACTTTGTTAAATGCTTCGACAGTTCCATTCACCTATGGGTGATGAGGTGTTCTGCGCTGATGATGAACGTGGAACTCGTCGGTCAAAGCCTCGATGGTTTTATTCAAAAAATGAGTGCTTTAATCACTCATCAATATCTTCGGGCATCCAAACCTTGTAAGGATATTTTCATATATAAACTCTGCAGTTGTAGTTGCGCTACAGTCTTTTCCTGGCTTTGCTTCTGCCCATCTGGTGAGGTAATCGGTAGCAGTAATGATACACCTCGCACCAGTTCTTTTTCCTGGTGGGTTAATCGGACCCACAAAATCAATAGCCCATTTTTCAAAGGCTTGCGATGTCAGCTATGGATTTAATGGCATTTCATCTTTGCGTGATGGCTTCCCTGTTCGTTGACAAACATCGCAGTTACGACAATGTTCCTTCGAATCTTTATGAATTGTAGGCCGCCATAGCCCTGCGTGCGATATATTATGCGCGGTATCTCTCCCTGCATAATGGCCTCCTGCAACTCCTGAGTGTGCATCCGCTAGAATGAAAGGTTTCTCATGCTCGAGCACACGTCTACGTAGTACTTCATTCGGTCCCAGTTTGTATAGCTGGCCTGCAATTATAGTAAAGTCTGCTGCGTGCACTACCAGCTGCTTCTTTTGCTGCATAGTGAACTCTGTGGGTGCGAACCCAGTGGTAAAAAAATCAATGATGTCCTGATAATAATCGTCAGCAACCTGTATGGCGAACAACTGCACATCAGGCAGATTGTCCTCCAGATTCGTAGGCTCTTCTCTCGACTCGATTCTTGACAGATGATCAGGTCCCAAATTCAATCTGCCTGGCTTAACAACAATCTCAAAGTCGTACTCCTGAAAGAGTAGTAACCATATGCATATGCTCCCCCCTAACACTGGCTTATTGACCATGTATTTCAAGGCAGAATGGTCAATGAACATGGAGAAATGCGCACCAAGCAAGTAATGTCTGAATTTTTGCAGCGCATAGACCATAGCGAGTCCTTCTCTTTCAGTAGTGGTATATTTATTCTTAGCGGATGATAACTTCCTACTGGAAAAGGAAATGGGATGATCAATACCTCCCACTCCTAGTTGAGCAAGAACAATTCCCAATGCTATGCATGAAGCGTCCACATGGACGTGAAATGGCTTCTCCCAGTCTGGGAAAACTAGGATTGGCGCAGTGACCATTTTCTCTTTCAATGCGTTGAAGCCTTTCTCACAATCCTCATTCCAAATTAATGGTACATCTTTCTTCAACATATTTTCCATAACTGCGGTTATCTGCGCATACCCTTTTATGAACTTTCTGTAATAACCGGTATGCCCCAGTGTAGTGCGCAGCTGCTTAACTGAGTTGGGTGTAGGAAAGTTTACAATGACTGCGATCTTAGCAGGGTCTACCATCAAGCCTTGTTTGCACACAATGTGTCCCAACAAGACTCCATAGGGAACACAAAAAAAACACTTCTTCAAGTTTAATGAAATTTGATGCTGTCTGCACTTTTCCAGCACCATCCTGAGGTTCATGGAATGGTTCTTCAATAAATCGAAAATGGTCCAATCATCAAATTAAACCTCTTAAAACTTATGTATAAAATCCTTAAATGCCGGGACGACCACTCTAGAGAATATGGCGGGTGCATTCTTCAGACCAAAGGGCATCACTGTGTATTGGAACGACCCCCATTCTATAGCAAAAGTCGTCTTGTGCCTATATGCGCAATCAATCCTAATCTGATGGTAACCAGAGAATCCATCAGTAAAAGAATAGGCCTCATTCCCTCCAACATTATCTAGCACTTCATCTGTAAAAGGTGTAGGAAATGGGTCATGCATTGAAGCATTGTTCAGTTTTATGAGATCCACACAAATTCTGATCTCGCTCTTTGTTTTCTTGTCCTGGATAACCATCGGGCTTATCCATTCATATTCTTTGACTGGTTCAATGATCCCGACATCGAGCATTTTATCGAGTTCTTCCTTAACTTGTTCTTAATAGTGCGGATTCAATCTATATGGTCTTTGCTTTACAGGCTTCACACTAGGATTAAGAGGAATTTTCATCACTCCTAAGTCTCCCAGTATACCTTTCATCTCTGTGAATTTAGTCGGGAACAGTTCGCGATACTCCTGTAGTATACCCGCGAATTCCTCGACTGTGTCTTTGTCCCAATATTCTCCGATAGCTGCGAACTTTGGCTCTTCACTAGTACCAATGTTTACTTTCCTTTTTTTACGGGTCCACTCATATCTGGGATTTCTAGTGGAGGTCCTTCTACCTCGCGCAATCCCTTTGACTTAGGTATCCTTATATTGCGTGGGTCCTCCTCATCACTATGTACTTTATCCTCAGTTTCACCATCGATGTGATAACAATTGAGAGCGTGTTCTAGCTGCTCCTCCCATTTAGGTTGTAGGAAAGCAGGTATGCTTTTTGCACCAAAGAATTCTTCTAGTGTCACGTTGGCTTGTGTACAGTCTTAACTGAATATTTTTTTTTTAATAGCCTGTAGCGTGTCATTGATACTTGGATGCTCATTTTCGAAGCTGAAATCCTGTTGGAAGGTCACAATCAGGCCCGACCAATCCACTGTGCCTCTGTGCAACTCCAGGTCTAGGTACCACTTCTTCGGAATCGGTTCTTCTAACGTGTGCACAAATAGATGCACCCATTTTGTCCGTGGCCTCTCCTTCCATGCTTCGAAATAGACTCGAATATGCTCTTGTGGATCTGTCTATCCATTATATTTCTCAAAGGATAGGGTAACCTTATCAGCAAACCTGATTTGCATCTTATTTCTACACTGATCCCATGTTGTCAATGTCTGCTTATGCATGGCCCACCATCTGGTAGGTGTATCGCGCAATGCCACATCTAATGATTGTAATCGATGTCCGTCTGCAATTGCTACAGTATATTCATTGATAAAAGAATAAACGTTAGAGAAACCATCGTATCCAGGGATTGGGCTTACCTCCTTTCCGATCCAACGCAATGACTTCGTGATCCGCACCCATTTCCTGGAAGATACTTCATGTAATCTACTTTGCCAGTTTTCTAGTCCTGCATCAGAATCTGAAATGCAAGAGCTGTCACAGTGCCAACTGAGTGTGCCATCCGTAGTTGGATTAATATAGTCAGCAATATTGGTTGTCATCTTGTAGATATGGTCCAAGTCTTGAGCTCTGGATTCCTCTTGAATTGGTTCAACATATCGCTTGCCCTGTGAAGGGTCTAATGGCGCAATGACCCTGATATCATTTCCTTCAAATATCATTTTCATGGTCTTTAAATCAATAATGGCAGAGTTAGTCATTGCCCAATCGATACCCAGCAGTGCTGGATAAGGATGGTTTTCATCCACTATTTCAATTACTTCAAAATCGGCATAGCTGCGCACTCCATCAATGTCAACAATGGTGTTGGGTAATATCCCCAAAGGTATAACTATCCCTTGATTAGCCATTCTCAACTGTAGAGGTGACAACTGTAATTTGGGTTTACCCATATCATGCCATGTCTGCTTGGTCAAGACATTTACTTTGGATCCAAGATCAAGGATGATCTCATCCATCTCATAGACCCCAATCTGTGCAGTGAGTCTCATTTCCCTTCCTGTTCTTTTAGGACACCTAATATTGTGGACTGCACCATTGGCAGCCCCCTTCTCACTGTTTGGCTTGTACTACCTCAGTAGCTTTTCAAATTCCGTGTAAGCATCTGTGCTCTTTAGTAATTTCATGCAACTGCATAAGAACTGCGCAACAGAGGTCCCTGTATCTGTTGCAACGTTTGTCTGATCGTGTGTCGTTAACATGTTCTCTCTTTGTGGTACTTCACTGCGCAATTATGTTCTCGGGGAGGCAGGTGGTGGTGCTTTGAACATCTCCCGCGCTTCCTCAAATGCTCCCTTATTTTTTCTTAAATTGAGACCCTGTGCTTTCCCAAGAGCTTTCCTAATCCATACCGGCTCTCCAGGATTCTGCCTAGGATCGCATGTTCCGGAGGTCGAAGCTTCTGTGCCTTCGTCCCTTCTTGTATCAACGCCACTGCACGTTACCACGTTTACACTTGGATCCGCAGTTTTGCTCTCTGCTGCGATCAACTGAATATTGGGATTCAGTGGTTTTGTCCTTCTTCTTTTCTGCATTTCTACCTCAAGCACAGGGAAGTCTTCAATAACATGCTCAAATGATTTACAGTAATTGCACATAGTGCATGGGTTGGTACAATATCTAGAAACGTGACCTGGATGGCCACAGTTATAATAGATTACCTAGCCACGACCTCTTCCTTGCTCCAGGCCGACATTTCTTCCTCTCCCACGGTATCCACCACCATGTCCTCTATATCCACCCTGATCATAGTGGGTGTTTTCTTGCTTTGGTTGATTTTCCTCTTGGACACGATACATTCTAGCACCTCGCATCATCTCCATATCATGCTTTATTTCATTCATCAACTCATATGCTTGACAATTGGATTCGTCATGTCCCACTGATTTACAGAAATTACAATACAAGCTCTTAGGTGTCTTTACGTATTTCTGTATGAGATAACAATCCTCAGGTATATGTCCTCTGCTTCTGTATATTTCACACCATGGTGCCTGATTATGGTTCATATTTATGGGATTCGGTGCGCCACTGTCGAGATAATCTTGAAATAGAGGGCAATGTTCTATGGTATGGCCCTCCCCTTTGCATCCGGTGCACCAAACTTCACGTCTGTGTTCATATCTTTGTTCTTTTCCGTTCTTCATACCTTGTAATTCTAATGTCAGGGTAGTCAGCCGATTCTAAATCCGTGACATCCCAGTACTACTCTCACCAATCGGTGAAGCCTCCAACTTCATTGCAATCTCTAAGGTCTCTTCCTGCAATGCAACCTTCTGCTGCATCAATGGTTGTCTGATGGTGGTCTGATGTGGGGCAACAATGCAACGATGAACCATTCCTTGTGCTATTGCGGAGCTATCACAAAGTTCACTTGATCTAACAATGTTTTAAATTTTTGGTCAATTTCCCAGACCGATTCGGTAGGCTTCTGCTTGATTTCCTTTAATTCCATTATGCACTACGATTCTGACTTTGGCTTCTTAAACTCTGTGACAAGTGCAGCCTGAATTTCTGTTAGGGTTCTCGGCTGTGCTTGAGAATATTTCATAAACCAATGCAACGCACGATCTTTGAAAGTAGTGATGAGTTGCGCTCTCTTCACAGCATCATCTTGGATTTGTTTTAAACTCCATACGGATTCACATAGAAACCAGTGCTGATCAGGCTCTTCTAGACCCATTCCTTTGAATATCGGAAGTTTTATATCGTTATCTGTCATTCTCCTTCCTGGTTGTGCACCGCTCTGGGTAGTGTTGACTATCTATGTGGAGAAAATAAAGGGAATATTTGGATTACTGGGATTCTGCGGTATGGGCTACGCGACACTTGCAGCGGGTGGGTTCTGATCTAAGGGTGGCGCGGTTTCTGTAACCGACGGATTCTGAGGTGTAATAGGGTGGATAGTGGATGATGGTGGCGCGGTCTGATTGTTAAGGTCACATGGAAGTTTGGTATTCACGCGGATTCCAGGTCCTCCGGGATTCTTTTCTTTATTAAACTTATATCTCTTTCCACTTCTCATATTATGTGTCTCTTCGTCAGAATCACTAAAAATGCTATTGACCATGACAGATGTAAAAATATTACTGCATTCTTAAAACTCCTTGCTTAGCTAAAAGAATTTTAATGTATAGACTTGGATTGTTCAAGAACTTACCTTTGAATACTTCGAAAAAGTATGCTTCAGCTTGACTGTAGGACTTCAGCGTGTCTACAGGAAACACGATCACAAATCCTTCAAGTATACTATTGACCTAGAAGTTGACTGCTCGCGTCAATGGGTTGTCTATTGCTTTGAAATGCGTTGTGAGCTCTGGAGTCCAGTCTGTAGGTACACCTCCTTGAAAACAAGTTTTCTTTTCTGCGAGTCACAAGATCCACTCGTGCAACTCGTTTCCAAATGAAGCCCAGAAAATCTCGTGAATCTCTATCCACAAATATCCGTTCAACCACTCTACGTCAGATAGACGCGGGTGTTTGTTCTCTTTTCTTGCAAAATCTCTTTCAATATTGTCGCACCAATCCCATATCTCTTTGTTTTCGGGATGCCAATTGTCTGAACCCAATGGGAACTGGTATTCTTCTTCACACATTACTTTCCAACACTCTATCACATCACTGGTCTTAGCTGGGCAATAGAACCATTTATCGGCTGTAAATAACCTTCTGGAGGTTTTCAACATAGACCCAGGTACTTCACAGTTCAAGGAACTAATAAAACCCCTATTCACCGGCCCTTTTGGAAACATACTGCGTGCAGCTTGAGGTCTCACCCGAGGTGAAGCTAAGGGGGTGGTTGCAGAATCAAGTTTCCACAACCGGGTGATACGATGGGGGAAAGGATGGTAAGAAGCGCAACACCTTGCGGGATGCTGCGGACAAACAACTGCACGAACCTTCTGTTCCACGTCGGGTAATTCAACGTGCAATTGTGCTTGCGCACTTGTGCCTCTAATGACTTTGTGATACAGGATACCTTTGCATTATGACAGTAAGCTATCAACAGCTTGCCTCGCAGCAATTCTCAATAACTCGGCGCATCAACTAGACTGCGCGTCCCTGCCAGGATGATTAACTCTAACCAATCCTACTTAGCATTCTTTATCCCTTCAACCCGTTCAAGTTCTTATCATTAAACTGCATGTGATTGAATAAACATATAATTACTGTGCGCTCCAATGCTGCGCTAAAACTCAATGTTCACCGATGTGACTAATTGGCAGATTCATACATTCCCAGACTCGTAAGTGTTAAATACTTAACATTTCTCCATGCATATATTACTTAACATATTATTCCCATACTCTGCAGTGAATACATATAAAAGCAATCACATAACAGGAGACTTCAGCATTAAACATTCATACCAAGCAAATGAACAATCATAAACACACAATAGTCACATAACACATAATTTAACGTGGTTCACCCCCCGAATGGAGGCTACGTCCACAAGAACAGTTGTTAATATTGCTCTTTATGGGAAGGGTACAACCGTTCTTGGTCTGCACACTCAGCTGCAAACTCTGTTCTTTCTTAGATAGGTCTCTATGCACTCAGCTGCAGAGCCTTTACAATGGCTTTCTAAGCTTAAGATTCTACAATACCCAATTACTTAACCAAACTGAAGAGTAACCCTTCCCTTACAAAATTGTGCCTTATTTATAGATCATGCCCATAGGTCATGTCTTTACAATAATTACGTCGAAACCCTAAGGTTTCCAAAACTGGCGTGACTAAATGCCACCCTAGCTGTCGCCATCGATAGCCTGCTCCGCTTGCTCTAGCTGGGCCACTCGTGGCTCACACGCTCTTATGACATCCGCAGTCCTCAAAATGGTTACAACTGCATCATGGCCTATCCCTTTCCACTCCTTCACCTGCCTGTCGCCATCGGCGTCGTGGCCTAGTTTCCCAACTGCATGCCGCCACACATTCGAACAGGTCGCTTTCATCTGTCATCCACCCGTTCCTTACCCAAAATAGTTCATGTCCTCGTCTGAACTTTACCCATGTTCTGAACCAAAAATATCTCATGCGCTACTATGCGCATCTTCCTATTGCGCGACTGTGCCTTATCCATTGCGGTCGCCCGACATGCGCAATTTCTCAAAATTGTCTATCGCCTGTCGCCGCGCGCAATGCACACTTAACAAAACTGCTTCCTCTTCCTACTGCAGCGCGCAATGCGCAATCAACAATCCCCTAATCCTAGCTTCATGATTTTCACACATGTGTGGATATTTCCATACCCTAATCCTATCTTAGTGATTTTCAATTTACATGCACTCTGTTTAGTTGGAAATGTGGATTCAAGTGGTAATAACCTACGTAGAAATTCCAATAACTCATCAACAATCCCATTTGTCCAACCATGCACTGTTTGCAAATTAAGAATTAGAAGGATTCTTGACAAATGACTTAACTTTCAAGTACCATACACGGGTTTTGAAGCATCCTCCATCAACTTGTGCCAATCGTAATTGAAATCATCATTCAATGTTCTATCAAATTCAATCCCTTCATCTAAGGTTGGTGCCTCTTCATCTGCATTTGTTTCCACTCTGTTTATGTTTGGTGCCTCTGCATCTATCGTGTTTTGCAATTGTATCCTATCAGGATAAAGACTTTCAGAGAAAGGGATTTTACCGCTATGACCAAATTGCACCATATGTTCATGAATCACTTGTCTTGTTCTCCTCTTCCCACCACAACACTAACTACATGGACATGCATATTTCTCCAAGCTATTCTCATCGGCTATTCTCTCATCAATTGCATGGTATTCAACCGTTCACAAAATTGGGGGTTGACTCATCTTCAATTTTCTGCATTCAATTATGACATAGGTGTGTCACTCTTACTTTAAACTATTTTCATCTATCTCATATTGAATTGAAATGCATAAAAAAAATTCCTAGAGAGAAAAAGGAACTAAGAACATCAGAGCTAAATAAAGTCTGCAAAACAAATCTTGGAAGCCTAGCATATTGAAAACAACATAGAGAGGACAAAGTAGTAGAACTAGTGAACAAAAACAACTGCAACATAAATTTTGGGATCCACGAAGTTTAAAGAAAGTACAAACATATGACCAGGAGGTCATAAATTTCCCTACTGTGGGAGTCTAATGCAAGATCGTTTTCTCCCATTGGCAAGTTTAAATGGTGATGATACCAAGGGTCTTGATGTTTGCTAAGAAGGGGTTCCCATTGTAAAATAATTGTATAACTTTTAAAGTTTACAAGTTTGACTTATAAGTTTCTAAGTTAGTAAGGTGTCAATAGTGAGTCAATAGGTTAGTAATGTATATTCCAAAAGGCATGCAGTCATTTACATAGCCTCAATGAGAGTCACTCCCTGCATCTAAGTATTGATTGAATTAATAACTTATTAATTTATTACATGATGACTTTATTAAAACATGAAGTAATCCTAAGTTTTTTCCTATCTAAAAGAGATATTGTGGGGAATTCTCTCCTAGGAAAAGAGAAAATAGTGAAGCATATTATTGATATATTGAATGTTAGGATAGTAGTTAGCGTCTTAAGTTGTTGGAAGTATAGTATTTAATGTTAGATGTACAACTAAACATTAAAATTTAATCACTCAACCAACAACAATAAAGGAGCTTGGATAGTTTTCAAGGGGAGGATTAGCGATGGAAATAAGGAAACGAAGAATAAGCCCACAATATGTATGTACTAGGAAAATCGAAGTGATATGGTGCAAGAAGGAAACTAATTTGCAAAGCAAGAAAGATGGAAAGTTATCCACAGAAAAATTATGAAGGGTTGTAGTTATGAAATGTATTAACTTACTAAGCACCCTTCCATACCAACAATTGGATTAATATCAACACATGCATGGTATATATTGTATAGTATATACATTCTAGCATATTACAACTCGAAAGCAGTTGTTCAATTACATTAAAAAAATTTAACAATGAAAAATTATGAAGGGCTGTAGTTCTGGAGACAAATTATGACTATAGTTTGAGAAACAATAGTTAGTTGTTGTATTGCAGGGGAAACATCACTTACCTAGTTTGTCATTTCATTTCTAGAAATGGTGCCTCTACCCAAATTTTTAAGAACAGACCGAGTTAGCATATCTTTGGGTAAATTTTCTTATAGTTCAAAAAATGGAATCAAGATAAGCTTTAGGAGTACGAAATATACCAACAACCTTATTCTCAAATTCCATATCAACTTTGTGATTCAAGGAGATACCAAGAGATCAAGGTTAAGGCCATAAATGGAACATAGTTTTACTCTAAAAAGATCAATACATTGATATACAAGTTTAAAATAAGTCAACCTTGAAGATTACATTTCACTCTATATAGCATCATATTAGGTTTTGATATTTATCAAAGTCAAAGTGACAACAGAAAAAAAAAATATCATACTCTATCCTCCATAGAGGAAAAATACTCTAATATATCATAAATAAAGATTACCAACAAAATATCAATTACTCTTCATTCATAAATTTTCTTCACCAATTCATCTAAAGTGCACTTCTCAACATGTCAAGTACACATTTCATGCTTGCACAATAGAGCATATTAAAACTAAGGATTTAAAAAAACAATACATTTTCATTCTGAAAAATTATCATCAATCATTGCATATTTGAGTATAGGAATAAAGTTGCAAGAGAGGAGTGCAATAATAAAAAAACCAAGTCCAAATAGAAACTCAACATGTCTAGCAAGTAATACACGAGGCATGAAATTTTTCCAAAATATTGAAAAGTATCTATGACCTACCTTGGTTTCCTAGTGCAAATAGACCACTCCATTAACAAAGGAGGAGTATGGTGAGAGACAACAACTAGAAACAAGTTCAAACAACTACATGATAGACCTACACAATATCTAAGGCCACAAGGAGAAACAAAACATTTAGAGGATAACCCATGCTAAATACCTTGCATACTATTGAGTGGTGAAGTTTTCATTGCTTAAATATTAGAGTAAAAATCCATCCACACCTACACCTTGAGGTATATACAATTGTTCCCCATCAGTTTCCCTCCCTCAATCACCAATCACCATGCAATCCATTTATTCCTTATATCATGTCATATTTAAACTGTCACACACAAGCACACACACTCTATGCCTGTCATTTATGTGTTGGTATTATTTTGTTGGCACCATGTTTTTTGATTATAGTTGTTGGCTGTCAAGAAATTGGACACCTCGGCTTCCATGTTACAAAAGGATGATAATTTTTTGGAAGTGGTCTCAAATATTTTGAGGCTTCGACACATCAATATTGTGGATCTTTTTGGTTATTGTGTTGAGAACAACCAACACACACTTATTTATGAATACATGAGTAATGGAACTCTTCATGAAATACTCCATTCAGGGGATGAGGTGAATAAGAAACTATCATGGAATGTTCATGTTAAGATTCCTTTAGGAGCAGCAAGGGCTCTCGAGTAAGTTCTATAATCTAAAGTTTACTACACTATTGTTAGGTGGGGATGATTTTAGACTTTTGTCATTGAGGGAAGAGCAACATGTGTGCAAGATTCTGACAATTTTTTGATGACCCAATCTAGTAACCTCCATGAAATCTGCCAAACTTCTGTAGTTCATGGAAACTTCAACTCTGCAAATATTCTCCTAGATGAGGAAATCAATCCCCATCTATCTGATTGTGGTCTTGAAGTCTTATACATATTGGTTCTAAAATTCAGGTAAACATTGTTTAATTGGATGAAGGATGTTATCCCTCTATTCCATGGGTTATACTATTCTTGAGAATATGTTGGAAACATATACAAGAGGGATGTGTTATTTTATTTTCAGGATGTATCCCACATGCTAAGATCATTTGGTTATAGTTCTCCTCAGTTTGTAATGTCAGGAATCTATACTGTGAAGAGTAATGTATATATTTTTGGTGTTGTGATGTTGGAACTTCTAACAAGACACAAACCCTTGGACAAGTATTGATTTAGTTGATTTTGGCAATTGCCAATGAATATGTATGTTCTCATATTTATGCCCAGTAGCACCATATATATGGCATTTTTCCTTTTTTGGAAGCAATTTCGTTTATGATCAAGAAGTAGTACAACTGGATCAAAGAGGTTGGGCACCATAAGTGGGTTGTTTTCATGGGAAAAACAACTTTGTAGAGTCTTTTTCTTAGCTAGGTTACCGACACAGGGGGGGGCTCTATTAAAGGAATCCAATACCTACACTTGGACCCGAATTGTTATTAATGCCTCTCGGGGGAGTTGAATTTGGTGGGGAAACATGTGACTATATTCACCTCTGAACCATGACCACAATAGCATCACATATATATATATTTCTATATGATTTGTTTAATAAGTTTTTTTTGTGTTTGTGCATGCCTTTGTTGAAAAATTGAAACCTAAACTGTGGAGAACTGATTTGCAATAACTAAGGAACCCAATGCAAATTTATGGAAAATATAAAACTTGTGTGAAGTGTGCATGCATTCTAGGGTTCTATATGAAAGGGGGTCTTCAAGGAGGTTTAATATGCCCCTATCATTGCTAGAATTCCCCCCTATAATATTTTCTTTGATTGTCTTACTTCGCTATGATGTTTCCACAATAATGATGCTCACCTAGTTATATTGTAAATGCAATTTTAGTGTCTTCCGTAGGAAGTCATTGAATCTAAAGTATTTCCCTATGCCTATTCCCTAATATTTGGATTCCTTGCATGCTTTGGTATTTCCATTAAAGGCTGGGCCTTGGCATTATGGATTCATTTTCTAACCCTATCTTTCTAGACCCTTTTTTGTCAATTCTATCATATGATGTCGATGATAATGTTGATAATTTAAAAATGATAATTCTTCCTACTCTCATTCTTTCACCAGAGCACTGTATAGTTTGTTTATGTGGGGATTAATTCTTCATCCAGTAGATATCATTTGGGCCTTCTTTTTGGTCCACTTTACTAAAAGGAACTATTCTCAAGCATACTGATCTATAACTACCACATGGATGTCCATGAGAACTATCCTATTATTTCCCCCCTGAATTTTACCCCTAGCTATAGAGAGAAACGAGCTTCCAGTAGCACACCCACTAGAATTCCTAGAACTCCCCCTCTCTAGGAATTTGGTGAAAGTGGGGAATCCCTTAGTGTTTTGCATAGCTTGCTTCCCACTATCACCTCGATATAAGTTATGACTTCTTCTAGGCTATTGATTTTCCATGCCAAGGGGATTCCCTAGTTTGTCCTTAATGCTTTTTTTGAAATCATATTGTTTTTATTTCTAACTATTGTTAAGATATTTTTCATAATAAAAATTCAAATTCGTTCTGAAGAGCTGAGCTAGGGATCAGCCCCAAATTGGCATGCTAAAGGTCAACTATCTAAGGCACCAAAATCTCAAACCCTCTCCTAGGTTTGACCTCCTCTTCTATACCTTTGTAAATGACACCATGTTTGGGAAATATCCCGAGGCACAAATTTGTAAAAACATAGGGGCCAAATCATGTCTAAAGGACTATTGTTGCTCATAGCCATAAATGCTGACCAAGAACGAAGATGAAAAATTGATTGCATATGATGGTTGATTATCCTGGGAAGGATGGGGAGGTTAGGTTGTGATCCTTTAGAGGGAAAAGAATATCAATATCAACATAATTTCAACCCCAACCACATAGTGTCTTTCCATTGGGTACCTTTATATCTCACTATGTTAAATATATTCGAATATGGGAATGTATAGTAGGAATATAAAACCATAAGTAGATGCTATTAGGCACTCATAAACCAAGCTAGTTGTTAACCCCTTTTAATAGCTCTTCAACCTCGATGTAAGGTAAGGGCATTTTATTTCACTGGTCATTCAATATCACTACATATGAACTATATACAAACTGTGAAAATTAGTCTTGATTTCACTACAAACTATGAAAATATCACTACAAATAGTAAAAATTAGGCTTGAGTTCAACCAAATTAACATTTCATTCCAAGCTCCACATCCACGGAGAATATAGCTTCCAAGGCACATAGAGAATACAACTTCCAAGGAGCATGAGAAAGGGGAGAGGAAACATGGCATTTGCTAACCTGAGAAGGAGATGTAGTTTTCAACCCTGTTGCTATAGAAACCTTTGCACGCCTCTTTAGGAGCCTCCAAGTTCTGTCTAGTGCTACTTTTTTCTCCATTGTAATGAGTCTAAATATATAGATGTGAATTGGCCAAACCCCAATTGCAATTTTTCCACCAACGTGAGCTATTTAATTCCATAAACACTGATTTCATGCCCTATTCAACCCATTTCACGCCCCATTCAATCAGTTTCACACTCTATTCAACCCGTGTAATGGCCTCTTGACCCAAGCAAAACCCATACCCTCTCACCAAGCCAAAATTTTGCGACAATCAATGGTTTTATGACCAAACACTAGTAATAAATAAAGTTCATTGATGGCCACTCGATAAAAAATCTGCTCGAACCATGATATCGAATTAAGATCATTCATTATTCCCCCAAGTGGTCTCAATTGGGGCGTCAGACGACGAACAAATGGGACTTTCCAAAAAAATCATGTTTTGTAATGGGTATATTAAGGATGTATCAATCATGGCAATGACATAACTGTTTAATTGTCACGATTGACACGCTTTGTTTTTAATTTATGTGTATATAGAATTATACTAACACTTGTATTTTCTCTTATAAATGTATATAGGTTGTTTATAATTTATATGTGTTTATATTATATTAATGTTTAGTTATGTGTGTGTTGTTTATAATATATCTGATGAATTAATATATAATTTTTTTTTCTAATATATATATATTGATGAAATATATATAAATTGTGTCATTCGATGGAAGGTCATGTTGTGGGAGCTAGGGACATGTGACTCTGTTAATTGACATACATGTAGGTTACAAAATTACAGCTATGGGGACATTATATGTTGATGTGTATATTAATTATTATAGTCGAAACATCACGATCAAATATTTGGTGTCTAATTGCTAGGATGTCGTAGAGGGGATAACGGACAACTTTGGCTTCATTGGAGAGGAACAACCATATTTGATGATAATAATAAAGGATACCTTGTCATATATTTGAAAACAATGTTCAATCCAGTTGATGAAAAATTAATGAGGGAATAACCCACTGAATCCATTAGGGGGTCAACAATTTACTAAATTTTAACACTGCAGATGGATTCAGAAGGGGGTCTCTGAATCCATCCGTAGTGTTAAAATTTAGTAAATTATACAAATTCATTGTCAAAATTGTAATTTTCCATTGTTGGAGTGACACAACTAACAATGACCAAATAAATGATCAGTTACTATTCTTGATGTTATTGTTATGTGGTGATTTTTAGTTTAGTTACTTGTTATTTGGTCACATATTTTATCCTGTGACACAATTGGTCATTCCTCTGGTATTTTTTAGTTGGCTCACTCAAGTTTGGTGATTTATACCTTAAAAAAACTGTGGTGACCAATTTTTTTGGTCGCCTGGTCATTTATCTCTCATTTTCTACCAGTATCCTAAATCCCCTCGTGATTATCCTCGTGGTGATAACTCCCAAGGGAGTTCCTTTGATAATCATTTTGGTGATTAATCTAACGATTTCGACGATCAAGACAAAAAAAAACCGATGCATGGCTAACAACTAAGATATACCTTGGTTAGAGCAGGATGCGGTGGCCATCCCAGGTCCACAACATCCCCTTCCGAATAATCCTAAGAAGTTTTTGCCCAAATTTGACCATGATAATAAACAACTAGCTGAAGATCGCATAAACAAATTCATGTTGGTCATCCAACTACATAATGTTGAGCACGAAGATATAGTTTGTAGGTTATTTCCCTACACCTTCGAAGGAAAATCTTCAACGTGGTATTTTTCACAACAACCTTAGACCATTCAATTGTGAGCTCAATTTGAGAAATTCTTTCTTGAAAAATTTGGTGACAATAAAACGCTAGAAGATCTGGTCATGGGCCTATCCACCATGAAAATGGAAAGTAAGGAAATAATAAAAGGATCTCAACCCTGGAAAATAAGATCCTTGCTGAGTCCATGCCAGCTGAAAACTTGATTCTGGCTTATTATGCAAAATCTCTTCCTGTCCCTATAGTCATGTGGGTTAAATGATCTCACAAGACCACTCTACGGGAAGTTTTCAATGAAGCTATCCTAGTTGAGAAAGATACATTGAGCCTCAAAGGCAACCCAAATTCTGAGGTTGACCAAATGTAATGTCCCTTGTTAGGAATTTTATTAAAATGACAATTTTCCACTTTTTTTTCCTTGGTTTGACCTTTGACTAGTTTTGATCTCTAGGTCCCAAATTTGCCCCAAATGATCCCAAATCTTCTGAGAATGTATATGAATGATATTAGAACATAAATATGTGTTTTATGGATGCCTTTGTACCTTTAAAACACTTCTGCAAATACTCTTTCAATTCTGGTCAATGTAGGTAACTTTACTAGTGATTTCCCTTTGACTAGTATTGGTCTCTAGGTCTCAAATTGACTCCAAATTCCTTCAAATCTTCAAGGAAGGTGTATGAATGATATTAGTACTTGAATATGATGTTCATGGATAACATATGGCCACCAAAATATCTCTGCAAATTCTCTTAAGATTCTGGACCAAGTATGCAATTTTACTAGTAATTTGGGGTTCAAATCCCCCTGAGGTAAGTACTGAAAATGGCTTCCCAAATGCCTCCAAACCCACTCAAATTTATGAACAGAGGTATGTAATGTGTTAAGTATGTTATTAAGGTCTCATATGAACCATTAATGGTTTATTACAACTGTTCTCACCCTCTCCCATTCAACTGCAAAAATCACCAATTCGACCCTTGGGGAAATGGCACTATTTCTTCTCCCAATGCAATTAAACTGAGTAAAAATACTTCAATTGCTCAAGTACAGTACATGAAACTTGTAAAATACATCCATTGCATTCCATTAATCACAAATTCATCATAGAATCATCCATTCATTCGAAATCATCATCAATACATTGGTTCACAACAAGGTAGTGGGGAAATGGCATTGTTCTTCCATTAAAAATGAGATTTATACATTTCTACTTGGAATTTCGACCTGAAACTTTCTGGAGATGAAGAACAGATTATTTACTTCATATTACAAAAGAAATGGGGCATTAGAAGCTCCCCCAAAGAATACAATAGCTCACCAAAAACGCCCTCCCTCAAGGATCAAGAATATGCCATCAAAACTGGAAATGGTTGAAGGAGTGAGCTGCAATAGAAGAAACCATGAGCTGCCCTGTAGCTTACACCTGCAAATAAATATTCCATTAAATCTCCAAATGAAAGGTCTGAATGGCCTTTCCAATTGCCAACTTGGATGGGAATCTTTCACCCTCGAAATTGGCTAAGGCAAGAAACTAGTCATCCACTAGCTCTCCCTCTTCACAAATGCAATTGCAAATTCTACAAATGATCAAAAGCCATTCTCATACTTCATTTGTACATTTTATAACCAACATTAGCCTTCTAAGGGTCGAAATCCTCTCAATGGATTCAATAGATTTTCATTTAGGAAATATTCCACATTTGCCACTTGTCTCCTAGTTCCAACCTTCCATCTTCTCCCAAATTCGATTTTGAGTCTCTTTGGCTTCTCCAACTCCCAAATTCGCCTTCTTTGAGCCTATTTTTGGGGCTGACATGTCATAGTGGTCAGATGTCAGAGGTCAGGTCTGCAATTTGTCATAGTTGTCATAGATGCTCCATCATTGGTGTCATAGGGGCTAGGGAATCTAGCCCAAGTGTCCACAAACTTCCACTTTGACTCTTTATCTTCCATGGAGGTTACCAATCCTTCCAAATTCGACCTAAGATGCTCAATGACATGTGTTATGACTTACCAACTCACCCAAGAGTGTTCACATTCCCATTAATTCGAATTTGCAAAAGAGAGATACCATGTATTATGAAAAATCAAGCTAGTGTGGGTCCCACATCCTCCATATGTCTCCAAAACCATTTGTCACTTAGGATTTCTCTTGAATTTCTTTATTCACTCTATTTATTAAATACTTGAACCCTTCTAATGTCTAAACATCATTTATTATCCCCCTTATTCCAAATCCCAAAGCTTCCACCCCAAACCTAGGAAACTAGTAATTTTCCTCCTTGGCAATTATTTGACCCTTAACATCAATTTTACAAACTCTACTGAATATGGCTAATGTGATTAGGCCATTGTGACCCAATTCCAAATTTGGGACATGACAAATCCTCCCTTCCCAATATTGCTTGTCCTCAAGCAATTTCAAACATGGGTGTTGAAGAACCTGCTTTCTGTATAATTCTTTGAAGTTGCCATTGAATTGCCAAACCTTGAGTCTTTGAGTTTCCATGAATATTTTAGAGAGGAACCACCATGCTTGCTGTTGCACTACTCTTATTAAAATCACTTTATTAAGTGGGGAATCCATCTCCCATGCTGCTTGCTTCCCCCCAAAAAATGAAACCAATGAGACAAAAATTATTCCAGGGTCCCATTGCTTGTATTGCACCCCAACAATTAAGAGTGCTCTCCAACCTACACCATTAGATAAGAGGATTCCTGGATCCCATTTTCTTGTATGCATTATTCCAAACATCATGAGTACCAAATATATATCATCAAAGTACATAACAACATAATGAAAATGTACATCAAGGATATGCTTCATCAAAGAGTCATGAAAGTGCTTATACCTCCAAGCAAGTAGACCACCATTTTCCAAGTGCATACAAGCTTCAAGTGACCAATCAAATCTGCTCCAATGACATAGGTGAGGATCCCATGTCCTATAATGCTGCTCCAAAAGGATGTGATATGCATCAAAATATTCAGCCATGTATTCTTTCATCCAAGAAGTGAATGAAGAATCTCCACTAGAATCTGAACCAAATAATGAGCAGAAAAAACAAGGAGACTTCAAATGACTCAAAGAAGTCTCACCCATACATCCATGAATGTGAGAATCATAAATATGTAACAAAGTATGTGGCTGCCAACAAAAATGTTCTCCCATCATAAATCTATTCATCCAAGTGTTGGATGAAGTTCCTCTAACATCAAATGAACCCAGTGTTGAGCAAGAAAAACCATGAGTATTCAAGTGACTCAAATCCATATCATAGGTGCATCCATGTAGATGTGAATCATCATAAAGTGACAAATTATGCTGCTGCAAATGTGAATAAGAATGTGCTCCAACCATATCATCATAAAAAGTAAATCTAGGAGTTCCATACTCCTCATGTGGCACCATCAAAAAGAACCCTTTCACCCATACTTCATTGAGACTAATGTTGCAAAACATGGAATTGTAGGATGTAGGAGAATGAACCAAATCACCCAAATGATCAAAAAGTACAGAAGTTTCATCATGGGGAGGATCCATATGGGTAGTATCATGCAGCTCCTTCAAAAGTGTGAACTCTTTGTCATAGTTTGGTTCCAATGTAGAGGAATCATGCTCTTCTTTAAAAATTGCACAACCTTCATCAAGAGGCAATTCAAATTCCTCTTCCACCACATCAAGTGTTTGGATCTCTTCAAGTTCATCTTCAAACACATCAAGAACATTCAAATTTTCACATTTCTCATGATCCACCATGTCATGAGAATCCTCCAAACAATCTACCATTTGACAATCTGAAACATAGGAGGAAAAACAAGTATCTTGCAACTTTTCAAGAAGTTGCTCATTTTGAATTGTGAGCTTATGAATATCCTCATTATTCTTCAAGTATGCATCATGTAACAATTCATTAAGCTCAAACAAATGGTTTCTATCAAAAAGCAAAGACATGAAATTACCTTTGATGTGGCACATTGCTCTTTGAATCTTCTCCATGTCTTCAAGGAAGGATGTTTCCTCCAATGAAGTAGCTCTCCAACAAGAATTTGACACCAATGCTTGAGTGTCATGGAGAATGCTGAGGGACTCTTGGATCTTATTTTCATTCATCTTTAAGGACCCTTCAAGAAAATGAGGCTCTTGCAAATGAACCTCCTCATCTTCTTCAATTTTTCTTGGACCAACTTCATGAAGCTCAAGTGGTGATGGGGAAGTTGATCTTGGTTCTTCTTCAACTGCTACAAGGTCTTCATTATCATGCTTAATGAAACTTGTACTTGTAGAAACACTTTCAAAAGTGATCTCTATGTCACCAACATAGAGGTGTGAGCACCCATCAGTAGGTACTCCTTCATAGTTTAAGCATCCATCAGTAGATGCTCTTTGGTTCATGTCTAAGCTAGAAGGTGTCTCGAAATGATCTTCCATATTTTCAATAGAATATTCTTCATGCTCTTGTGATGTCTCTTCCTTTTGCTCCTTAAAGCAAGCTGATGCATTTTGCCCCTTGTTTTCCTTAGGATCAATATATTTGGAATCTCTTCTTGAATAAATCTCAAATGCTCTCCTCAAGGAGGACATCATTTCATGCACACATATATGATACTCGCTCCAAGGGTTTTTACAAGAAGGGCATAAACCTTTCTTCACTAACTCCACATCTTCATTTTTGGGCCTATTTTCAAAAACATGTTCAGCATAGTACTCAAAAGACATGGCATTTTGTGTATTTTTGCTAAAAGCAAGATATTCTTGATATTTTTGATATTGTTGGGGCAAGGTTTTATATTTTGCTCTCCATCTTTGGAACTCACTCATAGAATTATCCTTGGTTGGTGTGACACACTCATATTCATCAGATTTAAATTCATAAGAATAATCTTCATTTCTCTTGAAATTGTAAGAAGTGTTGCATGATGGCACCTCTTCCTCATACCATTCACATTCTGCTTCATATTGCTCATAAGCATCTGCATATTCCTCATAAGAATTGTACTCATAGGATTCATCATAATAGTAAGACATGGCTGCCAATTATTCTTGAATGTATGTACCTAATACACAGGTGCAAGGACCATGCTCTGATACCACTGTAATGTCCCTTGTTAGGAATTTTATTAAAATGACAATTTTCCACTTTTTTTTCCTTGGTTTGACCTTTGACTAGTTTTGATCTCTAGGTCCCAAATTTGCCCCAAATGATCCCAAATCTTCTGAGAATGTATATGAATGATATTAGAACATAAATATGTGTTTTAGGGATGCCTTTGTACCTTTAAAACACTTCTGCAAATACTCTTTCAATTCTGGTCAATGTAGGTAACTTTACTAGTGATTTCCCTTTGACTAGTATTGGTCTCTAGGTCTCAAATTGACTCCAAATTCCTTCAAATCTTCAAGGAAGGTGTATGAATGATATTAGTACTTGAATATTATGTTCATGGATAACATATGGCCACCAAAATATCTCTGCAAACTCTATTAAGATTCTGGACCAAGTATGCAATTTTACTAGTAATTTGGGGTTCAAATCCCCCTGAGGTAAGTACTGAAAATGGCTTCCCAAATGCCTCCAAACCCACTCAAATTTATGAACAGAGGTATGTAATGTGTTAAGTATGTTATTAAGGTCTCATATGAACCATTAATGGTTTATTACAACTGTTCTCACCCTCTCCCATTCAACTGCAAAAATCACCAATTCGACCCTTGGGGAAATGGCACTATTTCTTCTCCCAATGCAATTAAACTGAGTAAAAATACTTCAATTGCTCAAGTACAGTACATGAAACTTGTAAAATACATCCATGGCATTCCATTAATCACAAATGCATCATAGAATCATCCATTCATTCGAAATCATCATCAATACATTGGTTCACAACAAGGTAGTGGGGAAATGGCATTGTTCTTCCATTAAAAATGAGATTTATACATTTCTACTTGGAATTTCGACCTGAAACTTTCTGGAGATGAAGAACAGAGTATTTAATTCATATTACAAAAGAAATGGGGCATTAGAAGCTCCCCCAAAGAATACAATAGCTCACCAAAAACGCCCTCCCTCAAGGATCAAGAATATGCCATCAAAACTGGAAATGGTTGAAGGAGTGAGCTGCAATAGAAGAAACCATGAGCTGCCCTGTAGCTTACACCTGCAAATAAATACTCCATTAAAGCTCCAAATGAAAGGTCTGAATGGCCTTTCCAATTGCCAACTTGGATGGGAATCTTTCACCCTCGAAATTGGCTAAGGCAAGAAACTAGTCATCCACTAGCTCTCCCTCTTCACAAATGCAATTGCAAATTCTACAAATGATCAAAAGCCATTCTCATACTTCATTTGTACATTTTATAACCAACATTAGCCTTCTAAGGGTCGAAATCCTCTCAATGGATTCAATAGATTTTCATTTAGGAAATATTCCACATTTGCCACTTGTCTCCTAGTTCCAACCTTCCATCTTCTCCCAAATTCGATTTTGAGTCTCTTTGGCTTCTCCAACTCCCAAATTCGCCTTCTTTGAGCCTATTTTTGGGGCTGACATGTCATAGTGGTCATATGTCAGAGGTCAGGTTTGCAATTTGTCATAGTTGTCATAGATGCTCCATCATTGGTGTCATAGGGGCTAGGGAATCTAGCCCAAGTGTCCACAAACTTCCACTTTGACTCTTTATCTTCCATGGAGGTTACCAATACTTCCAAATTCTACCTAAGATGCTCAATGTCATGTGTTATGACTTACCAACTCACCCAAGAGTGTTCACATTCCCATTAATTCGAATTTGCAAAAGAGAGATACCATGTATTATGAAAAATCAAGCTAGTGTGGGTCCCACATCCTCCATATGTCTCCAAAACCATTTGTCACTTAGGATTTCTCTTGAATTTCTTTATTCACTCTATTTATTAAATACTTGAACCCTTCTAATGTCTAAACATCATTTATTATCCCCCTTATTCCAAATCCCAAAGCTTCCACCCCAAACCTAGGAAACTAGTAATTTTCCTCCTTGGCAATTATTTGACCCTTAACATCAATTTTACAAACTCTACTGAATATGGCTAATGTGATTAGGCCATTGTGACCCAATTCCAAATTTGGGACATGACACCAAACCACCACATCTCGTAAGAAACCTAAATATTCTCCTAAACCTCCTACTCCTAAAAAGGACTAGGGAGCATCGGACATGGAAAATCTTCAAAAAATATTGCACCAAATTTCCAATGAGGTAATTGAACTCAAGAAAAATGTAAACGAAGGTTCCCAAAATCGAGGTTTCTTTAGGAATCCTTATAGAAGATCTTATTAGTCACCACAGAATCTTAATATGCCTCCATGTGAGGGAATTAATATTGAGGACTTGGATTTTGTTCTTAAGGCTATATTAAATGTCCCTCAACCCCCTTCAGATGAGGGTGAAACTAGCTTTGTCGGCAACCAACAACATTATGACTAACTTCTTGAAATCCAAGATCATCAAGATACCCATGCCATGAATTATTTCTCATAATTACTAGAGAAATTTGAAGATAATGAATTCAAAATAGTCTACGCTATTCAACATTCCTACAACACTCATGGGAAAGGACAGGTAACTCAAGATACCCCATATACCTATAATCAAAAGAAAAATTCTCCTGTAAATGCTAGGGTCATTGCACCAAAAGAAACTATCATGCCCGATCTAGATTATGAACCTATTGAGGATCTCAAGAAAACACAAGCTAATATTTAATTGTTCAACTTAATGAAGATCCCGATGATCCGAGAAAAGGTTCATAACAGTTTTGCACCCCAGTAATATAGTGGAACATAACACTCTCAAAACTCTAATTGATGATACAACTCGACAACCCTGATTCTCCTCCTACGAGAAAGAATTTAAACACACCCCCATTTCTTCTATCATTTGAATTTTTTAATAGAAACGTACATAACAACATGATAGACTCGGGGGATTCGTCAAACATAATTCATTTTTCCATATGTAGGAAACTGAATGCGCAAATTGAATCATCACCAAAGAAAATTGTGCAGCTGGATAGATCCAAGGTGAAGGTGGTAGGAGAATTCAAAATTGTTTTAATCAAGATGTTCTCGGATCCTCGAATTCATCATACAATTGATATCATAGTAGCTGACATTCCTGAAGCCTATGGAATGTGGCTAAGTCGATATTGATCGCAAAAAATTAAAGGCTATTTTGCCACCGATTAGTCACACCTCTGGCTACTGTACAATGGTAATCCCAATAATATTAGGGTCAATAGGGAACCTTATCTTAAACAGACAGTTAGTGATCTGAATGACCCAAGTGAACTTGCCTTAGTCCCTACTCCCATTATTGGAAATTATACTACGACACCTTTGTTGGATATTTTCCAGTTGATTTATCGCCATATGAAGGATCTAAAAATCAATCTGATATGATGCATTTTGCTCAGGTAGAGTCGTCCCAAGCCATCCTACATAATGTATATAATGTAAATACCAATTTTCGTGTAGATAGGACTTGTTGGACATTATGTTTTGATGGTTCCAGATCCAAGGAGGGCCCTAGGGATAGATGTCTATTGAATGATCCAACATGTAATGAAACTATGATAGCTTGTATATTAGAATTTGAGTGTACAAACAATGTAGATAAGTATGAGGCATTGATTCAAGGGATGAAAAAGCCAATTGATTTGAACATTAAAGTTATCAAATTTTATGGAGACTCAAAAATAATTGTACGACAAGTTAGGAATACAATTCATTGCCTTTCGACCCACTTGAAGAACTACCAATGAGAAGTGTGAAAATTGATTAATTATTTTGAATCCTTGAATATCAATTCTATCCCTCAGTCTCAGAAATTTGATGCTGATCTACTTGCTAACATCACCTCTTAATTGATTCCTGTTGAACGTTTTGCACCTGATGCATTTTTGTGGAACTAATGTACATACCGTCCATTCCTGATAACATCACTAATTGAATTTTTTTTATGACAATCGCTAGATATTAGATTTCCTCACATCCCAGGATACTTTTAGATATATGGCGATAGATGAACAGAGTCATGATAGATCTCTGTCAGATCATCAACATCCTATTTGGTCTACTACAGATACACAAACATATACATCATTGATTCCTAAATTAATCATTATATTGGAAAAATTCTACGATTTACAGGATAAGTTAAAAAAGATGACGAATTGCAAAACTAATAGTTCCTGTATGAATTACCAAATAGTGAATTTAGGAACTGAACAAAATCCACAAAACATTAACCTTGGCATGAAGTGTTTTCCTGCTGAAAGAGTTTCCTTTATCATATTATTTAAGGAGTATAAATATGTCTTCACATGGACCTATGATGACCTTAAAACGTTTGATACAAACCCCATCCAACAAAATATACCCATGAATCCAGATACCAAGCCCTACCAGTAGAAGCTTAGAAAGATGCACCCTAGTTTAGAGCTTGCAGTAAAAAAGGAACTCGAAAAAATTCTATCAATTAGGATCATTTTTCTTGTTAGGTACACCTAGTGGGTGGCCAATTTGGTTCTAGTATGGAAAAATAATGGGGATATCTGTCTTTGTGTCGATTTCCATAACCTGAATAGTACTTCTTAAAAAGACTATTACCCGGTGTCTTCAATGGAACAAATATTACAAAGGGTATCGGGATCAGAAATGTTTTCATTGCTAAATGGTTTCTCTGGGTACAATCAAGTATTAATTTCACACCTCGATCAACTAAAAACTGCATTGAGTACCCCTTGGGGCACTTTTGCTTACAAAAAAATTCCTTTTGGACTGATTAATGTTGGGGCCACCTTCCAAAGAGCAATGGATATTGCTTTCATGGTCTTAATCCATAATTGTGTTGTAATTTAATTAGATGATGTTACTATTTTTTCAAAGAGAATACATGATGATCTTTCACATATGAGGCAAGTATTTGAACGATGCAGAAGGTATGGTATCTCGCTTAATTCTAAGAATTCAATTTTTTTGCTGTAACTAAAAGAAAATTACTTGGATTTGTAGTGTCGAAGCATGGTATAATGTTTGATCCTGAACAAACCCAAGCTATTTCGCATATTAAATTTCTTGGTTCGAAAAAATATGCATACTTTTATAGGGAAAATTAACTTCGTAAGGAGATTTATCCCTAGTTTTTCTCAAATTGTAAAATCATTACAAGATATGATTAAGAAAGATGCAACATTTAAATGGAATGATGTTCATAAAGAATATTTTTGTAGGATTAGGGAAGCAACTGCAAAATCTCCTACGTTAATGTCCCCTGATTTCTCAAGAGATTTTCTTTTATATACATATGATTATGACATTTCATGTGTTGTAGTCCTCAAACATCGGAATTCTGAAGGGGATGAGATTCCAATATCTTTCATGAGTTCGACCTTTAAGGGAGATGAGATTAACTACCCAGAAGTTGACAAACAAGCTTATGTTGTCTACAAGGTAGTAAAACATTTCAGACCTTATCTCCTAAAGTCCTAGACTAAAGTTATAGTTCTATATTTGGCCATCCAAAATTTGTTGACTCAAAAGGAATTAGGGGACAAATGTGCACACTAGATGACTACCTTGTAGGAATACGACCTGGATATTAGGCCAACAAAGGTTGTTCAATGACAAGGATTATGTAAATTAGCAGCATAATAATCTTTCACACCAGATGAGGAATTACAATGGGCCCAAGAAGAAGAACCTGGAAATAATCAAATTTAATTCACTCCTACAATTGCAAATTCCTGGTATGGTGATATTAAGTTTTTCTTAACTCATGAGTATGCTCCTATGAACCTTGAACCTAGGAAAATGAGAGCTCTTAGACTCAGGGATACTCCTTATCATTTGATTAATGAGGTTTTATACAAGAAAATTTTTGATGGAGTTTTATTGCGATGTGTTGAGAAAGATGATGTTGAAATAATACTAATGGAATTACATGCAGGACTTGCTGGTGGTCATTTTGGGGGAGAGACCACAACACATAAAATAAAAAGGGTTGGTTACTACTGGCTGACACTATTCAAGGATGCACATGCCTTTTCTCAAAAGTGTGAATATTATTAGAAGGTTGCTGGGAGAATTACGAAAGATGCAGTCCCACTTCAACCAGTTGCCATGGATGCTCCCTTTCAACAATGGGGTTTGGATATTATTGGTCTAATCAATCCTCCATATTCCCTACAACACAAATACATAATTACTGCTATGGACTATTTCACGAGGTGGGTGGAAGAGATTCCACTTAAGGTGGTCAACACTAATCAGGTGATCTCTTTCCTTGAGAACTACATTGTAACCAGGTTTGGTGTACCTGAATTCTTGGTTTTTGATAATGCATCGTATTTTTATTTAGTTGATCTTACTTAGTATGCATTGGATAAAGGAATCAAGATAAAGTATTCAACCAACTATTATCCTCGAGGAAATGGTTTGGCTGAATCCACTAATAAGAACCTGATCAAAATTCTGAAAAGAACTATAGAAAGTAATCATAAAAATTGGCACACTCAGTTGTTTAACCCTCAGTGGGAAGATAGAGTAACACCTAAAGCTACCATTGGTAACTCGCCTTATTTCCTTGTTTATGGTAAATAAGTTATCTTACCTCCTAATTTGGATCTTCCTTCTCTTAAGTTATCTAAATCCATTCAGGAGGACAATTGCTCTCCCTTAGAACATAGGATCAATGAAATGATCCAATTGGAGGAGTATAGGGAAAAATCCAAGAATAAATTCTATCAACATCAACAATTAGTCAAACGTTGGTTAAATGATCAAAAATATTCTTCCCAAAGTGATTTTCAAGTAGGAGACCTTGTTCTAAAATGGCATAAACCTCGTGAGGATAAATGTGAGCGTACAAAGTTTCAACGCCTTTGGTTGGGGCCATATAATATTTCTGAGAAATTAGGCCCTGGTACTTTCTGATTGCAAACGCTAGAGGCTTCCCCTGAAACTTATCCAATGAATGCTTAGGTTCTAAAAAAATATTTTTCCTAGTTACCTTTTGCTAGGCTTGTACATAGTGTGGTGTGTTTTTGGTTATTTCTTTATATTTGTTTTAGTTTGCTTTTGTTTTGATTTAATTCTACTCTAATAAAGTGGTTAAATTATGTTATTGGGAGTACATGTTTCTCGAAAGGTAAAAAGAATGTAAAATGGGTTTTAACAGGTTAATTTATCCTTTATTGTTCCTTTCTTATAGATCATCTACCTAAAGGGCCTCTGAAATATTTTTACCAAGTATCTATTGTCAAAATGATCAGGGAGAAATTCATTAGAGAAAAGTTGGATGAAAAATAGTCCTCCTAAGGAAAATAATAAAATAATAGCAGAGGGACAGTAAAAAACTATTTTTTTGGATCATATTTTCAACTTATCTTCTTGTAGGTTTTCTCAAATTTCAAGCGGGAGCACTCGTTGTATGCGGAATTAAATTCAGCATCCAACAAGTACCAACCTTGCATACTTTTGACAACATCCACATCATGAAAATTTGAAAATACATTAAAAAAACATGTTTCTAGTGAGAGAAAAACGTGTTTTTCGGGTATTTTCAATTTGCCGTGATGTAGATGATGTTAAAAGTATACAAGTTGGGTACTCGTTGGATGCATAATTTAATTCCACATCCAATGAGTTCTCCCACTTGAAATTTGAGTAAATATACAAAGATATGAGTTGAAAATACGATCCAAAAAAGTAGTTTTTGTTTTTTTCCCTCTAATTTTTTTATTAGCACCTCTTTTGAATTTTTAAGCATTTTGATTGGCTAATACATGATGACATGGAATTTGAATTAGGGTTGGAAAGACCATTTTTCATCCAAATTTCCTCTAATATGATTATAACCAGAGTTTTAAAATAACATAGGTATAATTTCCTTTGAAAAGAATGTTCTTGACTAGGCAACAACAACGCATGTCTATAAGTGGAAAAATACTTAAATCCTTTACATCATTCCTCGCTCTTAAGGAGCACTTGTAATTTCTTCCCCTTCCATTAATAAATTCATTTGTAATAAAAAATTCCAACAATTAAATGTATACAAAATCTTCAAGATTAGCTGCAAGATGAGGGGTCTCATCACGAGCTAGCTCATCATGTTCATAGGTGATAGTGGAATGAGGTCTCTACATCTGGTTACCAAGCCAACAAGATGGATTTCATTTGTTAAAAATTGAAAGATGGGATATATTATCATAATTCAACCCATTCATTATCTTTTAGTACTGGTGAATTACGCTACCATCACTTGGTCACCAAAACAAGGTGGTGACTTGCAATTATTTCTTTCCTAAATTTTAAATGTGAATTCAAAATTCAATGTAAGGGAGAGGGGGTCTTATTACAACCTAGAGTAACCATGATCATGAATTCTTGAGGAATGACATTATGGTTATATGGTTAGCAAGACAGGATAATGCCCTTCTCTGGGAGACAGGGGGTCTCATCACGAGCTAGCCTAGTCATTCTCTACAAGTTTTTTGTGAATGGCACTGCCATCAACTAACCACCAAATTAGGGCAGTGTCCTTTAGTCTTGCTTTGGAAATACTAACTTATTTCTTAAATTTTAAACAAATATTTGTAATGGATGGGATAAAAGCAATCCATTGGATTAAAATGAAACCATATCGAGGATATGGACACCTACTGGAAGCAGTGGCAATTCCTGTGATATTGGGATTTATTTTAATGCTGCTTGAATTATCTTTTCCCATGCCTTAGTCTTGATCATTCTCAGCAAAGTTGGTTCCCTGTTATTTTTATTAGGTTTAATTTGGTTTGTAAGAAACATGCTTGATTTCAGCCTCTGATGATTTTAATTGTTTAGCAATAAGCTTGCAGATCTATCCTAAGAAGTATGAAATTCTAAGTCACAACAGATCTAAGAGCTGAGGATACCTCACATAGAAAGAATGAGCAGAAAAGTTGAATAAGATTGAAAACTACAATAAAAAAGAGCAGAAGAATAATTATGTAGCAGAACTCAGATAGGAGCAGAATAATGTCACACGATCCAATAATCAGTATAGTCAACAATGATGATACAATGGAGAGACATCGAATCACACATGAGAATTCGAACCTCAGTTGGTCTAGCATATGGATTATCACCATTGGATTTCTTTGGAAGACACAAACTCAACTCAACTAAACCTAAACTCAGCTAACTGAAGTCACAATTAGTTAACTAACTAAGGAGGGCACAATAGTGAGTTTTCCATGCATGTCAATCAGAAATGGGTGCATGAGGCCACAATCAGTGGCATCTGGAGCTCCAACCCACCACAAGAGTCATCAAACTCAGGTGGACTGCACTGGAACAATCAGTTGGTTCCTATAGAATAGGGACTGACTGAAGTGATCCTAAAATGATGCATGCAGGGCTCAAAAGGTGGTAGATGGATCCTGGATGAAATATGCACACAACTAAGGGGAAAATGACATCATCAACAACTAGGAAAAATAAATAATGCTAGGTAGGACAAGGATGGGGTATTAAAATATCCTAACACCCCCCATTAATCAATAATTTTGCATCTCGGGCCCTAGTTATTGAGACCAAAGGTCACCCATACAATCAAATAAATGATAAAAAAATAAAGTATTGTCTGTGAACCAAGGAAATGGGGAAAACCTCATGGGAAACCCCCCCCCCCCCTCAAAATAGGACAACAGGAAGCTCATACATCTTTCACACCAAGTAGAGATCTGAGATCCAAAAGTCTCTCGTACCTTGCACATAGTGCAAGATCCTCTTAGCTTCTTTCCAGTGAATCTCATGTGGTTCCTGCATGTACCTAGCCACAACACCAATAAAATATGATATATCTGGTCTCGAATGTGTCAGATATAACAAGCTACCAATCAGTTGTCTGTAAAGTGTGCTATCAACCAAGGGTGTGGAACCACCTTCTTCCAATCTGATGCCAAATAGGAAGGGAAAGGATGTGGCTTTGAAATCAGCCATATGAAACTTTCTCAGTAAATCAGATGCATACCTTGTCTGTGAAACCATGATCCCTGAATTGTTTTGAGTCACTTCAAGACCAATAAGTTGTATCAACCCAGTAGCAAATCCACCAGTGATGAGCAAGTCATCCACATATTGAACAATCAACAACAGACATTCGCCCTTATTTTGCATGTAGACATTGTTGTCATATCTGCATCTCTCAAACTTCAGTGATAGTAAGAAGGAATCCATATTGGCATACCATGCCCTTGGGGCTTGCTTGAGCCCATACAATGATCTACTCGGTCTTCATACTAAGGAAGGATCATCAGTGTACCCCTTAGGCTATCTCATGTATATCTCTTCTTCCAAGTCACCATGAAAGAAGGAACTCTTTACATCCATGTGATGTACCTCCCATGCATACGAAGCTGCAATGGCCAAAAAAACTCTCACTGAATCCATCCTTGCAACAAGAGCGAATGTCTCACTGTAGTCTAACCCTTGGACTTGTGGGTACCCCTTTGCAACCAATCGAGCCTTGTACTTGGTTGTAAATCCATCAGATCCAAGATTAGTTTTGTAGATCCATTTTCACTGAACAAGTTTCCTCCCAGGTGGAAGATGGACAATATCCCATGTTCCGTTTTTTTGTAGTGACTGATGTTCTTCATCCATAGATGCTTGCAATCTTGGATCATGGGAAGCCTCTCTGTAAGACTATGGAAAATATCCTACCATCATGAAGCACCTCTCAGGGAGAAGTGGATATGTATGGAAAAGTGCAATGTTTGCATCTTGGTATTGAGATCTTGTTCTTCTGTATTCAGATGGATCTCCAGCAGTAACCCTAGATTCCTCAATAAGATTTTGATCCCACTTAGGCCTTGGTTTAGGAGTAGATGTTGGATATAGATATGTATCTGCTAGATCTGCTTGCTCAATATCTAGATTTGAATCATATTGGTCTTCTTCTTCTTCTTCTGAATATGGATCACTTGTAGAAACATCATTAGGAGCGAATGGAGGAGGTAGATCAGTTATACCTTCCTTGTCAGCTAGTTGTCGATCATGCAATGGGTCCTCATTGAACTGGACACTTATTTCAATGAAGCATCTCTTTCTTGCAATCTCCATCATCTTGTAACCCTTTTCATCTCCTGCATATCCAAGAAGGATGCATTCACTACTTTGAGGTTGAAGTGCTTTCCTCTTGTTAGTGGGGATTTTGGCCCATGCCTTAGATCCAAAAACCCTCAGATGAGATACATTAGGTTTGTGTCCCCTCAATGCTTTGAATGGAGTGACCCCATCAACATATTTGTGGGGTAGCCTATTCTGAATGTATGTGGCACAGTTCAGTGCTTTTTCCCAGAGATTTGATGGGAGATCTCTTGCTTCAAGCAAGAAGGTATCCATCTCTTTCAATGACCTATTCTTCTTCTCTGCTACACCATTTTTTTGTGGTGTGTATGGAACATAATGTTGAATTTGAATGCCTTTGGAAGCACATAGCTCTATCAAATATATTTTGATGTACTCACCTACATTATCATATCTAAGTGCTTTGATGTTCCTTCTAGCTGTGTTCTCAACTAGGGCTTTGAAAACTTTGAAGCATTCAAACACCTAAGGTTTCTGCATGAGAAAGTAGATCCAACAGAAACTAGAGTAGTAATCAATGAAGGTTAGAATATATGTGGATCCATTCATTGAAGCAGTGGGTATCGTTCCTGAAACATCACTGTTAGATCTAGGATGGATGAATCTCTCTTTTCCTTCCCAACTCTATACTTTCACTCTGGGTGCTTCCCTACCAAGCAACCTTTGCAGATCCCTTGAGAAAATTTTATGTTCGGTAGACCTTCAACCATCTCTTCCTTGTGCAACTGCTGGACATATTTGAATTTTAGATGACCAAATGTTTCATGTTAGGGACTACTTGTATCATTTGCATGAGTCAAGGGAGCACTTTGATGGGAGTATGGCAAGAAGGAGGAGAACTCATAAATATTGGAGGCATGATTTTCAACTCCTTTTGCTATCATCTTCCCAGATAAGATCTCAATAACCTCAACTGAATCAGGTTCAAACACTACTTTCTTTAGAGGACATGTGTCTGTCATCTAGTAAACAAACAATAGATTAGCTTCTAGAGAGGACACATACAATATATTGTTGAAACTTCCATGCACAAGTTGTATGGTACCTTTCCCTTCAACAAATATTTGAGAATCATTTCCCATGTGTATGATTGGTCCATTGGTGAGATCTAATGAATAAAATGGCTCTCTAGAGGAAACCATGTGATTAGAGGCACCAAAATCAATAAGAAAATCTTGGGATTGTGAGAACCAAGCCTTCAATGCATGGCATCTCTCATGATATTTTGACTTTCCTCCTGGATCAGTCTTCCTTGCACCTTCAGGAATGGAAATTCTATGTTTCTCAAGGATTTTTTCCATTAGATCTATCATAATATTCATACAAGAACTCACAGGATGATTTCCCTTCTTGCAGCATGTACACTTGGATTTCTCAAACTTCTTTTGTTTGTCCTTCTTGGAGCTAGAGGATCCTTCTGATGGACTTGGTTTGAAATTCTGCTTGGGTTCAGATGTCCTCTTATCATTTCCTTTGTTCTTACCCTACCCATTCGCACTTTTTGGTTCTCTAACCAGAAGATCTTTATTTTTGGAGGCCTTCAAGGTGCCCATCTGTATCGGCTTATCTTGTTCTTTGATGAGAGATTTAGTGAAAACATCTAAGGAGGGCATCTTCCAACCAGGGATTGCATTCACCGAGAATGGAAGGTAAGACAAATATGGAGAACTCAGGACCTATCTTGCTCAAAATGGATAAAACCAGCTACTCATCCTTCTTCTCAATTCCACACTGCTTACATTGCATAACCAGATATTTCAATTTTGAAAAGAACTGTTGAACAGTGTTGAAACTGCTCGGTTGAAGAGAAATCAACTCATTTTCTAGAATATGGCCTCTTAGCTAATATTGTTTGCTGAAGAGGTTCTCTAACTTCAACCACAAATCTCTTAGAGTCTTCAATCCGTCGAGGTGGAAGAATAGATCTCTGGAAATATGAATACAAATGAAACCAAATGCTTCATCCAATCTATTTAGATACTTGGTTCTCTCCACAGCTGATTGTGGTTTGGGATCCTTCCCCATTGTTACACTGTACAGTGATTTGTTGCGCAATACCATCTACATATAATCCCTCCTATCAATGTAATTGAAGGGTTTAAAGATCCTGGGAGAGAGAGGAGAGTTCGAATTGTCCATTACAACTGTTGGAGTGAATACAAGGTGAAAACTGTTGCTTCTGCAACAAAACTGTTGCACCAACTACAGAAAACTACTGCAACTGCTGCAACACTCAAAAAATTTGAATAACCTGCAAAAAAATCTCAGTAATGGAGGTAGAATACTACTAAGCACTGCTTTAGGATAGTATGAAATTTTATCCGTATCCTTCTCACCTGGCTAGACCTCATTGGATTTCTCCAATGAATTCAATGCAATGGCACCAAGATTTGTTGTGGAAATCCAGAGTCTTCTGGTGCACTACCGAAAGAAGCTGCTCAACCTATTCGATCCATGGCTCTGATACCATGTGAAATTCTAAGTCACCACAGATCTAAGAGCTGAGGATACCTCACATAGAAAGAATGAGCAGAAAAGTTGAATAAGAGTGAAAATTGCAATAAAAAATAGCAGAAGAATAATTATGCAGCAGAACTTATATAGGAGCAGAATAATGCCACACGATCCAATAATCAGTATAGTCAACAATGATGATACAATGGAGAGAATTCAAATCACAAAGGATAATTCGAACCTTAGTTGGTCTAGCATAGGGATTATGACCACTAGAGTTCTCTGGAAGACTTAAACTCAACTGAACTGAACCTAAACTCAACTAATTGGAGTTACAATCAGTTAAGTGACTAAGGAGGGCGCAATAGTGAGTTTTTCATGCATGTCAATGAGAAATGGGCAGATGAGGCCACAATTAGTGGCATCCGGAGCTCCAACCACCCATAAGAGTAAACCAACTCAAGTGCATTGTGCTAGAACACTCAATTGGATCCTATAAAATAGGGAACTGACTGAAGTGGTCCTAAATTGACACATTTAGGGCTCACAAGGTGGTAGATGGATCCTAGATGACATATGCACACCACTAGGGGGAAAATGACATCATCAAGAACTAGGAAAAATAAATAATGCTAGGTAGGACAAGGATGGAGTATTAAAATATCCTAACAAGAAGCTCTTGGGTTAATGAACTTTGAGAAAGTGGATTAGTTGGTTGTAAATATTCAAGTCCTAACTTAAAAACTAGAGATACTACAACATTTTTTTTTACCGAACAGAGAAAACTGTTTCTTCCCAACGAGCCTCCATTTGTTGTTGCCAAAATAGATCCCATCTTATTCAGACAATATGGGAGCCCCAATTGAAATTTTGTTTTTATTCACTAAGTCTATTATTCTTGAAAGCACTTTGTTTGTTTGTTTAGTTTTGTTTGAGGTTTTCTTAATGAGTATTCTGCAATTCCAATTCACTTGATTAAGTTAAGAAACAATTGAGTCAGAAGTTGGAAGTTGGGAAAATCATATGTACATAACAAAAATCCCGACATTCTGATCCCAACTCCTTTTTGTCAATATCTGCAGTTGGAAGTCAGTGGCAAATTCCTTAAAAATAATTTAAGTTTGATGACTTTCCGACTCCTCTTCATTTTGCTTGAATATCGACAGTCGAAAGTCGGGGAAGCTATCATTTTAATCTTTGATTTCACTCCCAACCTACGAATCCCGACAATGTCGAACTTATTACGAATCATGGAAGTCGAAAGTCAAAAGATCATAAATTCCTGTATCAAATTGACCCCCGACTCCCGACTCTTTCCAACTTAAGATAATTTGGAGAATTCGGAGGTTGGGACATTGACAACTTTTGTATTAAATTCATCCCCGACTCCCGACTCTCGACCTTTTCAAATAATCATGTACTGTGTAAGATGAAGGTCGTGATGTTTTTTACCATTGTGTTAATCCTCCTCCCGACTCCCAACTCCCGACTTTCGGAGCTAAGTGACGGCATTTTTATTCAACATTCAAAATTTATGATCTCGCATGTGCCAAAATTATTTTGAAACATGAGCCTAATTAATGAAATCAATCCGTGATTAAACTCTAAGCATTGATTTAGGGGCAATTGGATTGCAATTAATGCTCAATTGATGCGGTCCTAATCCAGGGTTTTCTTAATCAAAATTTGAATTGTTCGACCATTACAACACAATGAAATTGGAATTCGGTATCTCATGCTCTTCTGTTTCTGTGAGTGAATTGCATGAATTCGTTCAAATGGTTTAAAAAATTAGCAGGTATATACCATTTTAATTAAGTTTCTACAGTTTGATGGTGCATTGAACTTTAATTGAGGTTTTTTCCATTTGCAGAACTATCCCTCTTCCACCATGGCCAAACGAACCAGGTCCAAAGCTGCTACAGAATAATTGAAGCCAAAGGACCCTAATTGCAGCTTCTACTCAGACCGCGATGCATAGGTCGTCGATATGCTTTGCCTTGATTGGGAAAGGATCTCCAGTAGCTTCGATGGGGACACTTTCTCAGAATTCAAGGAGGAGGCCCCGATTTACCATAAAATAAGCAATTCCTAGTTCCATGACATTGTTGCATGGATTTCTATCATGCCATACACCGATATGATGAAATGGATGATAGATTATGGAGACTTTTCAACTAGCATGTTTAGGAATGTGAACTAGGTGGTTTATGCCTCCTTCAAACAAGACACCTTTTCCAGGATTTATGCTCTAAAGGTCCCATAGTAGCTACTCACACAAGAATTTATATAAGCATTTGAAAGCAAGTATGAACCTAATGTTCTGCTTAAAACATGGATGGCTGACCCTCACACCTTCATCCTGAAGCCAAATAGGAAATATCTTATTATCTTGCTCAGAGAGTTGTACAAACTGTTGGCGGCCATGTTATGTTGATTCTATTGCACAGATACCCGTTATTAATTCAAACTGTAATGCGTTCCTTTGGCCCATTACATCTTTATGACAGTTAAAGTCTTCAAATAGGCTTAGATATTTTTTGTCACTTTCAAGGATGCTATTTCCTAGGCACAAAAGACACCAGCTATTAAAAATCCTAAGTTCTATATGTAGACATACCTTATAGATATTGTTTGTGCCGCTTTTTCTTACCCTTCTATGAGCTGGAATTGGACTAGGAAAAATCCCCCTATGCACATCTACTGCTCAATCATGTGGGAGGACAACTATGTCCCCTATATTTATGATATTTGTGATAAATTTATCATTGTTGTGTATTTTTCCATTTTCAAGAAGAGCTCACCTACGGTTTCAGAGGATGCCATCTCCTTGATTTCCATCAGAGAGACTGGTACATTGGATAATATTTCACCTATATCAGAATTTGGGGTATCAAATCAGTTCACTTGCTGCCATGAATTGTTCTCGACAGGATGGTTCTGTCGAAAGTAGCTTTCCAGATAGTCTATGATGGAGTTCATGGTCAGTGCCATTCTTTGAAGAGGAGGGATTGGACTAAGTTCCATTTATATATTTGACATCTTACTGTTCAGAATGCAACTCTTGGCATCACTCTTGCCAGGGAATTCGACTGGTTGAAACTAGCTTTTGCAGAAAAATAATGCATGACCCCAAAGGCCTTATAGTATAGCATTTCATTCAGATTCATCTAAAAAACACTTATGTGCATGAACTACAGCCTGATGATTCTTTGTATCAAAATGCACATAGCTTTGAATAAGTTCTTATCAAATTGGTTGATGCAAACTAGAGAATTATTGTGCATGAGGCACATAGGCAACATAGGCTCAGGGTGATGGAGGAGAGGAATAGGATTTTCCAATAGTAGCAAGATGATACTAGGGAAGCCATGGAAGCTGAAAACAAAGCCATAGTGTTAATCTCATCTTCATCTCATCCCAGTACACAAAAATAATTGGATAAGAAGCGAGGAAAACAACCTACGATAGATGTTCACCCTACCACCCCCATCCATAATCTCAATCTTCTCATACAATAGACTCAAGTTCTTCAAAGTAATTCATCTGCTTATACTCAGTCTGTTTATGATGTTTCCTCTATCCCTAGAATACTCCCAAATGTATTTGTAAAAATTGAAAATCCATCTAAATTGATTGTCAACCCTTCACTCCATACATCCAGTAGTGGAATTATTGATTTGGAGAAGGAACAACTTATAGAAGCGATCAATCGAACACCAGTAGTCCAAGATCCTTCCTAGACATCTGGTATGGACACCGTTCAAGTTGTTAATTGTCACATCCCCTCCCGTGGACCCAATTCGAGGAAGGGAACATGATACCAAATTCTGGGGCTTTTACATAAACTCAACCCATTCATTAGATTCATACAAATAAAACAAAAGTGTGGAGATGCAAATCAAGCAATTATGCACAACGGAATAAAACATCACACACACACATTTCATACTCATCCAGCATATCAAAATGATCATCAAATTAAACATTACAGAAGTAAATACACATAGAGAATACTTATCTTCATTGTACAATTGCCCCAAGCAACTAGCTATGTCGTTGCAACGTTCCACCCAACCATAGGTCTCTGCCTAGCCTGTATTATTTCAGCACTCATAGACCACCCCCGAGCTGGGCATGATTTCTATAAGGAAAAGGGGACATTTAAGCTCATACACAGCCAAAAATCAATGCATCTAAGCCAAGCCAGTCCACAGCTGGGTTTATCAGGCTAAATTTGAACCCTCTTCATTTATGGATGCTTGCACTCAAGCTCAAGCCAAAACAATGGATACCCATAACCCATACCCCAACATACTCTTTTCTCACACAACAAGCACAATCATTGAGCATGGATACACATGTTTAACAATGGGATTTACAAACAAGATGGCCATGGGTTTTTCCCAAATTGTTTTCAGCCAAAAACAGATTGTGGGATGGGGAAAAACAATCACAGGGAGGAAAATGATTTCTTCCCCAACTATCTAAGCATTCAGTGGCCCAAACGGTCTCTATGGAACCCCAGTTCGATTCCCCTTCTTCCCCACTAGTATATAACACAAAAACGCCCTTCTCCCAACTGAGAATGAAGGAAAACACATAATTTCGATGGGGAAAAATGCCCATCCAACTTCCAACTCGTGAGAGATCCAAAATAGTTGATTGGTAATGGCTTGAGGAGCAATTCATGGATCTTTTTTCTTTCCCAAGAATCCAAACATGATTTTCAATGAAGGTGGCTTTCCCATACCCGAATTTGGACAGCCACACCTCCCATTCCCTAAGGCATTAACTATTTCAACCAACTCTTGGGAGAAATGAATGATTGGGTACAAAAGTCAACATGGGTAGTTGAGGGTTTTATGGGTTCTCTCATTAACACTTGGATTGAATTGATTGGTTCAAGGGTTTGAATATTTTCCCTCCCAATTCCTTGTAAAATCATGCCCCCATCTCTTGTTGCATTGCATAGCTAGTCGTGGGTATTTTATTAAAATGCATATTTACATGATATTTGCAATTCCAATGTGCCTAGCTAGCACATAAACCATACCCATCACTGAATCGATGGCGGGGCCTTGTCCTTGAGCTCCTCACCATGATTTTATAACAGTATTACATCATTTACATTTGAATGCAATGGGGTCAAAATCGGGACATTACATTAATAGTAATATTCCTCATCCATCTACAGACAATGGCTTGTCAGAACCACCTACTGTTGATGACCCTATTCAACACTCTACTTCAAATTCACCACATGATCTATATCCTACACCCAATCCTCCTAACACAGTTACTCAATCTTCTGATCCACCTAATCCAACTGCATTAAATACTTTGGTGGATCTTGTCACTTCACAACAGCTCACAACTTCTCAGTTAGACCCTCCACTGGCTCAAAATATTACTCCTTCACAGTCTGAAACTAATGCCCCTCCTGTTCAATCTATTACACTTCCTTCTTCAAGTCTACCTACAACTTGTTCTTCTCAAATTAATCTACCATTATCCCAAAATCCACCTCAGTCAATAACTGCTACTACCATCCAATCATTACTTGTCATTTAGTCCACAGAACTATTAGTTGCTACAACTAAGGACTCAATAGATTTTGGTGAGGATGTTTTAGTGCTATTGGGAGATTATTGTTTTAACAAGAGGAGAAATGAAATTCTAAGAAAATATCCCAAGGGGAACACTCAAGGTGAAGTCCAAGTTGGTCCAGTCCCAAATCAGGTCATATGGAAGCAGGAAGCTGATGATCTTTAGAGGGAAGCAATAGAAGTTGTTGTGGAAATGGGAGCCTTTGTTGGAGATAACTTTGATTCTATGTCTACTCTCAACCTAGCATTGGAAGAAGAGAAGGCCAACAATTTGGCATTACAAGATGAGAAAGATTCCATCCATCAAAGCTGGACCAAGCAGATAGAAGACCTTACAGCCCAGCATGATTCAATTGTGCAAAATTTGCAAGCTCGGATTCAACAACTATCACAACAAAAGGAAATTTCATAGGCTAAGTTAATTGAGCAAGCTACTAGCCTTGCTGATCTTAAAATGAAGATTGAACAATTGAAAGATTCAAATGCCTTTTCTGACTTCTTTAAGTTAATTGTGAAATAATTTAAGGATGAAGCTAGCTTTTGTAATGACCATTTGAGACACACTCAGAATTTATATTTTCAAGGCCTTAATGAGGTTCAGGATGAATTCAATTCCTTTGAGCATTTGTCGGATATTCTTATTGATCATATTGATAGGAAGAAAATGGCACATTCATCTTATGAGCAGTTGTCTGAATGGCAATCTCATTTGAAAAATCCTCCACAAACCTTGCCTCGTTTGGACTCCGTCAAAGTAATGAGAACCCGAATTTCAATGAAGTCTTGGGGACTTGTTTGTGATGAGGTGGCTCATATGATCGAGAAGGGGGAAAAAATATGTTCCAGGCAATGGATGTTGAAAAATAATCACATAGAAAGCATGGAAATGCCAGCTTTTGTTGATTTGGTAGACCTAGTGCCAACATACTTAAGGATATCTAACATGGATGAACAGAGAAATCAAACAACATAAATGATTTGATATGCTACTTAGTTGGACATCTCGTTGTTTAGATCCTTCATTTCGATTTCTAGTCAGTTGGAAGCCACGTTGCAAGGATTCCTCGATTCCTGGTCTAAGATCCGAGCTAAAGAAGTCAGATCCTATTTATGCAAAGCTTAGTTACAACTTGAACATGCTAGCTACCATGATGTAACTAAAATGTGGAACATCTACACTGAATGGAAATATTATGTAACCAATCCAGATTAGGGTAGTTAGTATTTTTCTGCTTAGATATAGGAAATTGATCCTTCTTTCGAGGATCCGTCTTTGTCATCTAATTGTATTTGTTTTGGACTTCAAGAATTAAGAAATGGGGGGAAATGATGATGTAATTTCTTGTATCGGTATTTGTGGAATGCTATGTCTCTCTGAGACTAGTACATAATTTTTTGCACGATTGTTAATGAAAGATGGGATGCTGCCTTCATTTGGTTCCAACACATGATCAGATAAAGTTTTCCTGATTTGATTATGTTCTCTTTCATGTTATTTAGTGTCTAATTCATGTTAGTAATTGCTGAAAATGAGTAATCACTGTGAATGTTTTCTTTGGATGAATTGTGAAGACAAGGTAATTCGAATGTTTTCATTTATTTATGTGCATGACACATTTTATTTGTGAATTATTAGCATTTTGAGATACTAACCATATAGTTTGACTAAATAGTAGGTTTCATTAATTTAGATGTTTTATTTTTGCAATCTTAAACTAATATAATTTTATTGATGTTTCATTTTGACTGTTATAAGTGAATGTTCAACAAATAAACAAGAAGATTTTTCTTCTTGATTTCTTTTTTTATATTCCATTTTGAAGTAGAATCTAATAAACTAATTCTAACTTGTCTCAGTTGGGTTTTCCTTCCTGAGTTGTGAGTTTGAGAATTCATCAATTTTTATTACACTTTCCCACAATTAGGCACGTGTTCCTTGTAACCAACAAGTCTCCTTTGGGAGCAAACCCATAAGGCTAACGGAGGCTTAAATCCATCATAAGCAATCATCCCAATCGACTGGGAAATAGGCAAATTCTTGCGAGGGTTTCTTGAAGTTCTTGGATCGGATTTCTATCCTTTCCTTGACCCCTGAACCTATTCCAACCAAACCAGGGTGTCAACAACTCCATAAACAAGGGAGGATGCATAACATCAATTCCCTGCCTTTCAAGAGGTATAAGTTCAAGTTCTTTGGTTTGGGTGCTGCTCATCGTGCTTGGATTGGGCACATTGATAGCACTAGTTTGCATAGCCTCTATGTGCATGTTTAAACTTGTTCCCTTGCACTTGTTTAAAATTATTTAAACCCATGAAATGATTTCTACCTAACTGATTTGCCATAACATTAAAGTACAATGTATATGCATCATAGTCAAGTGTTTGCTCATAAAATTTAATGAATTCATGATTAAGAGCATCTCTAGAATGGCTAACTCCAATGTTGACTTTATATCCTATTAAGTGAGTGGAACTTGACCTTTTATGGACGTGAGTAGAGATAATCTATTGCTCTATGCTACTTCCAATGTTATATGCCTTCAAGGACATGCAATATTACCTTGAGTATGGTAATATGCCTTATAATGCAAACAAGACTGTGAATAAGTTACTAAGGAAAACCACTTACAGATATTCCCTCATTAATTGAGTCCTATACCGTAGAGGATATGATGACTCTCCATTAAGATGTGTTGGTGATGACGAAGCTTAAAAGATACTCACTGAATCCATCAATTATTTATAGAATGAAACTAGAGTTTAATTTTTAAAATAGAAAGTGTTAGTAACAAAATGAATCCAATGTAAATGCCTCCAAGGGAAGTTAATGGAATTCAAAGCTTCTAAAGAAAACGACTTGTGATGTTAAGCGACTACAAAGGCGATTATGAATTATTAGTTCCACATCAGATTTTTCACACGTAGGTTTCCATGTAATAATAATGCATATAATAGTTATCCTAACACAAAAATATTTAGTAACTATAAGTAATGGCTCCAACTTTTGAATGTAAGAGGTGACTAGTAAAAGTCCATTAATGACTCAAGTCTCCAATATCTATATAACACCAATTTTGTTTACTAGTTCTAAATATGAATAATATCCCTTAAAAGAAATGAAAAAAATGTAATAATATGAAGTCCAAACCCTAAGAAGATCATAGAAGTATAATATACCCACTCTGGCTAGATCCTTCAACACTTGTTTCTCTAGCCCACTCTAGCTAGATCCCTTAACACCCGTTTCCCTAGCTATTTAGAACCTAGAAAATAGTTGAATTAGTTTGAACGATTTATCTGTTAAGCTGACAATGGTGTATTCAATGTATACTATTGTGCATCCTTGGAAAAACACTTAGGTAAATGAGAGCTTAAAACTTGGACTGGATATCTGAAGGTCGCAAAATAGCATGGAAATGAATCTCTTCTTTCTATCGTTCCCATTTGTTCTCTCGTTGCCTATATTTCTCATAGCATTGCTTCACATACATAAGAATCATGCCAACTAGATGTAGTCTCGTGATTAAATTGTTATAAAAATGCCACATTTTATTCACAGATTGTTCGAAGATTAATTTTTAGGAATCATGTAAATGATCCTGAAGTTGTTGACCATAGAAATGCCAATTTCTCTAGAATCATCGTGGCACATCCATAGGAAAAGGAATATTGGAATTATCATGTAGTTACTTCAATTGGTCAATAAATGCATTGGTCACAAGGGAAACATCATTGATCGATTTATGATATTCTTGCAATTGGTAAATATGCTTTGAGACCTCCAAAGTCAGATGCCATAAATTGTTACATATGGGATATTTTTGGCTTACAATGAAGTTGGATATCAAAAGATTATTATTAAATGTGAAGCCTGTCAAAAACATGGAAACCTAGTGCATGCCCCAACTAATAATGTGTCCACATAGTAACCAAAAGAGTGATCGTAAAGTTTCTTTAGCATAATATTATGGTTTAGTCTAAATATTCTAAGTTTTCAACATTTTTCGAGCATATTTTCCGTCTAATTTTGTTCGTATTATGAATGGAAATCTTTAAAAAATCTTAGAATCACTTATATTAGATATGGAAATTGCATAATTTGGATGTCATGGGGGTATTTGAGGGTGATGAATCTATTTATGGATTCAAAAATACAATTTAAACACATAGAAATTTGTATTTTACCAAAAATAATTACCGAATTCGGATCAAAACCCACCGTAAAGTTGAAAACGTAGAATAAATAAACTATTCCAAATAGTATCTGTCATTTTGGAGTACATCATGCTATTAGTATATAAGATAATGGATCTCCACACCTTACTATCCTTAAGGCAATGGCCAGGTGGAAGCCATGAACAAAGAAGTACTTTGCATTCTATATAGAATTGTTTGCACATTAGGTATGGATTGGCATTATAACATCGAAATGGTTCATGGGGAGTCATATCAAGGTAACGAAAAAATGTAATTTGGAATTTATAATGATATTTCACATAGACACTCATAACATGACGTGATTAAACATGCATGCATTGGTAGAACAAACAAGGCAATTGTGGAATATGAATGCAATTGAGAACAAATGTGTATAAAGAATAAAAACATTGACAACCGTGTTTTCATTGCTACGCTAAGGTGGCGATCTTTATCTCGATTGCTGATTTCCTTCATCCAACAGGCATGGACCAAAGTCAAAAGTTGACTCTACTCCGTGCCCATTGGATAGAGGAAATCAACAATCAAGATAAGCTCAGCCCCACCGATAACGTGGTTTTTCATTCATTCATCAACCCCATTTCATCATTCTATATTGTGGGAAGGACATCCCTAGAACCAGCCAGGAAGGCTTAAAAGAAAGCCATCTCAAACATTCTATTAGTACATTTGTCACTAGTAAAACAAAGTGGAACTTGGAAAGCAAGTAAAGGAATAATGATCATGAACTTGTTTGTACGCTTTGCTGATCCCTTGTGCTTTCCTGGTCGGAATTCATATACGGTGGTATTATAATTGTTGCACTTGCATTTCAGGTATACAATGTAAGTGCACTTGTTTGATGGAATCCTGCCCATATTCACAGACCTGAGGCTTGAATCCATGGAAATGACCTATGTTTTATAGAATCTTGACTAAAAGGAGAGGGGAAGCATTGGTTATCAATCTGACCTACATTTCGGCAATCTACTTACATGGATGATGATATTACTTGCCAAGAGCTTAGTTAAAGTGAATTCGTTATCAAGTTAAAGTATTTCTATGTTACCGGTTGTTTATCACTCAGTTTTAATCTATAGTTTCATGGTAGTTTCCCAAGGTTTTGAATAGTTAGAAATATTTTATCTCTATATGTATTTCTCTGTTTAATGCCTTTCCTCTAAATGCAATTATGTTCTACAAGTTCATTGCAGTTCTCCATGTTTTGATTTCTTTTGGTTATATATAATAACCATATTGGCTATGTTAATATGGACTTCATATGTACAGTTATCCGCAATACTAGAAAGAATTTTGACATCCATGGGTGGTGATGGAGTTTATGACGAAGCCCTAAGATTTTTGGCTCAGGATCGAAACTAGTTGCATAGAATTTTACTGGATCTTGGGATTCTAGTGAGGTATACATAGAGCATCAGAATTAGCATACGTTGTAGCCTCTACAAAATCTCAAAATGGAAGGTATGCGCGTAATTGAAATTTCCTTACACTTATAAAATTATGAATTCACCATGTTACCGGTGTTACTAATACTCCAGTTTCTCTGCATCTGAGTCCTCAGTCACAGAGATTATGGGGTCAGTAGAATTCTCTTCTTTCATTCCGAGTAGAGCTGAGTCTATAGCAGTGAACTGTCTCGCCTTGCCTCATCCAGTTGAGCTATCAGGGAGGTGGCTTCTTTGCTCCCTTATTCTAGTGATGCCACTCTTTATTCAATGGACCTCTTTCGGAAATCCAGAGTTGCATTCTCTCTCTTCAGGTATTCTATTTCTGCTTTCAATTGCTTCTTCTCGATTGATAGCTGCTTCTCATGGCGTGGGTTCTTTGTCAAGGAAACTACAATGTTCATGTTAAATGAAGAAACTGAGATCATGCACATCGACTAACTAGAAGAAGAAGTAATCGTTGATACGACATAAGAGGGATATTATACATATTAGTTATTGCTGCCTTGTTTAGACCGACTAGAGGATTTGGTTGCATGGTTTTTTTTGACAACTCAACAAAGCAATTGAGTGTTGCCTTGATAGATGGATGGTTTTGTGCATGTTATGGCTACAAGAAGAGGCAGGGTGGTGAGGTCTATCGTATGAGTAGGGTGATGAGGTCTAATGTTATGAGTAGGGAGTTCATAATAACAAAAGTAAAAGTCTGACATTTAATGTTGCAAAATAATGTTAACGTCAAGTCAGCATTAATCCAATAGATCTAAGCTTATGGATTCACATGTGCAATGGTGAAGCCATGCAAAAACCCTGCTAACCAATACCAGTGGTAGGGGAAACATGATCAGATCTCTCAAGTGGAGGTTTTTTCGAGCTACTTTGCACTCTGTGCAACCCTAAGTCTATTTTCAACTCAGTGGTTCAACCTCCAGGAGGGGGCGGGGATCCCTACTACCGCAATGTTGTCTCTTGATCGTCTTCTAAATCTGGATGGGTTCCGGCTCCTTTCTCTACAAAGCACATGGAAGAAAAGGGTTCTCAACCAGATGTGCCACAAGAAAACTAATAGCCACAAACTAAGGAAAACATTGCCTCTGATCCAACCCCAACAGATTCCAGAAGTAATCATGTCGGCTTCCTTCCGAAGATAGACAACATCCTGAGCTTAGAAGTAACTTCAAGTAAATTTGGTGAATATAGACAATACATGAGAGATCATTCTCTAATATTCAAATTCATGGGGTTTTGGGCCAGTGAGAGTGCACTCCAGGGATGGATCACCCACAAATGGAAACCAAAGGGTGAGGTGGGCCTAAAGCTTGGATCAAAACGCTTCTTCACCATCATTTTATTCAACCAGGAGGACAGAGAAAGAATAATCGAGCAAGGGTTATATTTTTTCAATAATGCTAGATTATTCATGAGGAATTGGAAGGAAGACTTCTCATAAGTTCTAGTCTAGGTCCGACTTTACTCCTTGCCTTGTGAATACTAGGAGGAGAAAACCCTAATGAGCATTGATATCACGATAGGGAAGGTTGTCAAGAGCTATGAGATTACAAAAATAGGTCAATATACCTCATCGCCAGAATTTGTGTCAACATGAATGTTTCGAAACCCCTCCCAGAAGCCATTTGTTTACACTTCCAAGATGAGGAATGGATACAAACCCTTGACTATGAGCACAGCCCTTTTAGATGTTGACAATGTCATGAATACGACCACCTATTCAGAGATTAACCTCACCCTCTGTCCCACATCCAACAAAAATTACAACCTTAGACAACCCAAGATGGATTCATCACTATTAGCAGGAGATCGAAGAGCGCCCCCAATGCAGGCAATATCATCTCAAACAAATCAATGGATTTCTCCAATAGAAATCCCGACTTAGATCATGCTAAATTGAGGAAGTTGGACCCCCAGGAGGACATAACTATGGAGGAACGTGAAAACCCAGAGAGCAATGAACATGACGGTGAGACAGACATAACAGATCATGAAATTCAAAAAACCATCGAGACTTGCGAAAAGGGAGACCTATTAGCAATCCCCACCCCCCACATATCTCTTATTCGAAAAACTATTTAGGAAGCAGAGGCCGTCTGTTCTCCTCCTAAGGAGGTTCAAAGGGTACAAGAATCTGAATTGGGTATCCATACCTCGCATCAACCACACAATCCATCAAAGAAATCAAGTTATGTGGAAAGGCCTAAAATCCTATATGGATTCCTTACTACTCATGAAACCATTAACACTCATAAGATAACCAAAAAAGCTGGCATGCTCATCAAATTTGATATATCCAAATCCTTTGACAAGATCTCTTGGAGTTATATGAAAAAGAACTCTCCTTGATTTTGGTTTCTCTCCCCAATGGGTGCACTGCATCAATTCCTTGACTTCGTCAACCTTCTTTTCAATCTTGGTGAATGGTTCCCCATCACCAACCTTCTCTTCCTCATGTGGCATTCACCAAGGAAATCCCCTCTCTCTATTTCTGGTCATTCTTATGATGGAAGGTCTTGGAAAATCACTAAAGAATGCTATTGAAAATAATATCCTTACTGTTGGAACCGATTTAATACTAAGAGGGGGTGTGAATCAATATTAGCACAATTATCAACAATTTTTACCTTATTTAACATATTAGTTTTAACTTGATCTTGATATTTAGTTATGCATCCAATATATAAAAAATCAGTCATCCATATATGCACCAAGAAAAAGAACACAGAACACAGAACACACAATATTTTGACATGGAAACCCAAACAGGAGAAAACCACAGAATGCTCTTTTCTAATGAAAAGATTACATTCAAGGAACCACTGACTTCCTGTGTTTACCAACATTGACTGGAAGGAGGCACCGACCCCCTGGTTTTACAGGCACCGACCTGAAGGAAGCACCAACTCCCTATGTTCTCCAGCACCAACTGGAAGGAGGCTACGACCCCTTGTTCCTTGCCCCGTCCTATTGCCTATATATACAAAATAAGATGTTTCCTTACTGAACTTCCAACATGCACACACTTTTGATCTTATGATGTTTGTTCTGTTGTACGCACCTTCTGTATGCAGTCGTATTGTTGTCGCTTCCCTGCATACATCACTTGACTTTTATTCCACTCAATACTTCACTTCTGTTGATAAATCACTTCATATATATTGTGTGCTACTTCATTTTTCGTAGTTTGCGCCACTGATTTTTTGTGTCATTCTACTACTGCACTAACCAACTGATACCATGTTTCAATTGATATCTTTTTGTTCTGATATTACGCACTGGTATCGGATGGAATTGCGCACTTACTGAGATGTGTCCATTCAGTTTAAGTGCCATAGTATTTTAGACAATATGCGACATATTATGCATCATCTGATTCGTCCTTTCGGTTTAACGCACTTGTCTCAGATCATCCTCATCATGACGTGCATACTAGAATCTACTTCTATTCTGTCATCATGCATCTGATGGACTTCTCTGCTTCACACACTTCAATTCAACCTTCGTGCATTAGCTGAACTTCCGTGCATCTTCCGATACACTTCAGTTCTATCTCTATGCTTCTTTCTTCCAAAAACATATGTGACTGTCTGCATGCTGCTTGTGCTACTGTCATTTAGTCGTCATGCACTTGCACATCTTCTGCATTATGTCTTTCTGTCTTTGCACAATCTTCACAAATCTACAACATCATTTTGTGCACCATCAGTTCAATCATTCCTCTGCTTGTGCGCACTCGGCTCCTCGCTAGATCATATTGTCTTGTACCTTGAGCCCTTGATGCTCTGAATAGAAATCTGTATCTTCCACTTAGAATCTCTTCGACCTTGCCATCAAGCTTACTTCAAATCTCCAACTTGCTTCCCTTTTTATACATGTCTTGCATGGATTGTATGTCCACAAGTTGGTTGTGGCATTCCTTCTTCGTTGCTTCACGGATTGTGCTTTTTCCACATGTCATGTTCTGCGCCGCTAATGTGTCCTTTCTTTGTGGATTATGTGCATACATGGTCCTTAACTAGGTGGGACATTCACCCTTGTTGTACCATCACTTATTGGTCTTGCACACATGATGTATCAATGCTTTTGTGAAGCTTGTGCATACATGGTCTTCGACTTGGTGGGACTTTGAACCTTGTGGTATTATCCCTTGTGGGTCTTGCACACTTGCTGTGTAATGGCTATGGAATTTGCGCATATGCTGTCTTCAACTACTACACCCTTCTTGAAACTTGTGCACGCTTCAACAACTGAAAGCTTATTCTGATTGGAGATGACTTTCTTGCTTTCAGGACTTGTATAGGTGTTCAACCATCTCTTGTACCATGCTGCTTGCAAACTCCACTTGACTTGCTTGTGCACTCTTGAATATTTTTTGGACTTACTTGCACACATTAGACTTTGTCCAATGTACTCTATGGCTTGCTTGCACACTCTTAAAACATCTTCCCAACCAACACTTTGTCTTGTAACTTGAAGGACTATGACTGGATGGACTTGTGACCTGCTCAAGTACATGTTCCTTATGTACTTCTTCAAATTGGATATGCATGATGTACCTTTGGACACACTTATTCATACTGGATGCAACTTTTATATATACCTCTTCACACTTGCATCCATATGCTTCACCATCTTGCTTGTGCATATACTTCTTCAATGTGGCCTTACTATACTTCTTCAAGCTAGCATGTGAATATTGAAACCACTTGAATTCAGTTGACATAAATGACTCAAACTGAATCAGTTGACATCCTCTTTGACATTAGTTGACATCAATGACAAGCAAATTTCAACACTTACTGGTCTATGTACTGCCAATGATGATAAAAAAGCTTCTCATCTCCAATTTGTTGATGACACTATTCTCCTTGCGGCTGCCACCATGAAGCAAGCAAGGCTCCTTAAATCTCTTATATCCACCTTCACGGAGGCATCTAGGCTCTCAATAAACAATGAAAAGTCTGAGATATTTTTCTTCAACACTCCAATCAACTTGCAACTTCACATTTATTGGATTCTATCCTTTCACAGGGGTTCACTTCCTTCCTCCTATTTGGGGGCTCCTCTTATCTCTTCATCCATTGGAAATAAATCCTGGGAAAACCTTATAGCTAGAATGGAACAACGGCTCTCAAATTGGTATTTCCATTCTCTTAACATTGCAAGTCAACTTGTCCTCCTCAATTATGTTTTGCAAAGCATGAGCACCTATCTCTTCTTTATTTTTGTTGCTCCAAAGAAATATCTGAACACCATCATATCACTCCAAAGGACCTTTCTTTGGGGGGATCAAAGGGAAAAGAAAAAAAGTGGTCCTTGGTCTTTTGGGACAACTTATGTAAACCTAAGACATTGGTAGGTCTAGGCTTGCAGGACCTCGAGATAGAGAACAAGGCCATGTTTTCCAAGCTATGGTGGTGATGGCTAATCTCACCAAATGCTATGTGAGCTAAAATATGGAAGAGAAAATATGTGGGAAACATATCCCACCATGATCTAATTCGCTTGCATGAAAGTAACAATGGCTCAATGATTTGGAACATCGATTGGAGAAACGAGAGTTTAATCCATGATCATGCCTTTTGGTACATTTGTAACGACCAAACAACTCTCTTTTGGGATGCCGCATGGAAACAACGAGAAAAAATCAACTTGTTAATCAATATACAACCTCTTCAATAAGCTTCTCTTTCCTCAGGAAAATTTCTTGTTTCCCATTTCTGGACCAAAGAAACTAACAATGGGCAATGGAAAGAATGGTGTGGGTAGTCTCATTGGTCGCCAATCCTATATAATGAACAATGGGACTCCTTGTAGGATGAAATCCACTCTAGAAAGATAACCTTTCAAGAGGGAGAGGATATTCTTCGTTGGGGACACACTAGCAAAGGAACCTACAGTATAAAAGAGTCATATTTGATTCTAGTTAACCACAACTGGGACCAGCAAGAGCATATATGGAAGCAAATCGAAAGGAAAACTTATGTCCAAAGGTCTTTAGCTTTCTCTGGGTTTTTTCTGAGAACAAAATTCTAACATTGGATCGGATTACAAGAAGAGGATTTGAAGGGTCGTCCATATGTTTTCTTTGTAGATCAGAGGAGGAGACCTCTTAACATCTTTTCAAGCAGTGTTGCTACAACCAACAAATATGGGATCGGGAAGAGAGCATCTTCATACAATCCAACATAAACTGGACCAACACCGAAGAAACTTTAGCTAGGTGGCATAAGGAAATATATGCCAACAACAATGTTAATAGAATATGGAAACCCTTCCATGGCTTTCTCCTTTGGGAGATCTGGAAGGGAAGAAATTGCAGGATTTTCAACAATACCAATCTCCCAATTGATCAGGTATGGAAAAAAATACAATCAAACATTCATGAGACTGTCCTCTCTTCCAATTAGTCCTTTGATGATTGGAAATGCCAACAATAGGACATTTCCATTATGCAAGCGTGGAACATCTCGCAACAACTGAATCAACACAAGGCTAATAGCCCATCTTCTTGGTCTCCCTCAGATACTGGCTTTGTCGAACTTAACTTTGGTGGGGCCAGCCAGGGAAATTGAATCCTTGTGAGATATGGAGGAGTCTTCAGAGATCACAATGGCCACATCCTCCACATTTTTGTTGGATATTTGGGGCTGGAGAGTAACAATGTTGCAAAACTATATGCCATGATTCAAGGAATTAGAATCTCCAACATGGAAGGCTACACCAAGTTGGTAGTTGAGGGAGACTCCCAGTTGATGGTGCATATTCTAAATAAGATCCTCAACAGCTCCAATGTCAAAAAGATCAATCCTAGCTGGTGGCTCGACATCAACAACTCTGAAGTCATCCTTCCTCATCATGTCAGACAAGAAGCCAATAAACTTGCAGACCGGATGGCAAACTATGGAGTGGACAATCTTGAAGAGGATTGTAACCAAGCATGGAATGCTACCAAAAGATCTAATCTCAAAGAGGAATGTGACAAAATAAACCTTCAGGACTTGATCCCCCACGACGGGTGTGATTGCAATCATGCTGACATTAGTTGGAGTAATGAACATCTTGGCAATTGACGCGTGTCCGAGGGCATGCTGGAGGTGGCTGGAGGTCATTTGGAAGCCACCTCCTGGATGTCTCTAGAAGGGCTTTTTTGGGTATGATTTGGTATTTAAGAGAAGAGTACGACCCCATGCTTAAGATCAAGGTTGGAATAATCCCTCCTATTCATTCTTCTGTGCAGACATTCATGGCACCTCATGCCAGCCCCTATCATGATGGGAATTCCCACCGCGAAGATTGTTAGTTTCCTTTTTGGACGCAACTTAGTGAGATTTCTTCTCACATCAGCATTATTGACTTTGTTTGCCATTTCGGCCTGGAAATCCTTTCTAATTTCATGCCTCTCACTCTCTGGTCCAGTGAGGGGGGTTGGTGGTATTTGGTTTGGCATCTTGGATTAAACAATAATAGGACGGTCCGCACTAAGGTAACTAGTAAGCATACCAGCAATGGACACAAGTGCTCTCACAAGCCCAGGACCCTCAAGGAAATGGATAAATCCAAGGGATTATTCGGAAATAGGGTTGGGAATCAAGCTAAGGAGCACATTACATTCTTGGAAAGGAGACTCTATCGAGAAATTCCACGTCCAAATGCTCAAGAGTTAACAGAGGAATTTGGTGATTTGGTAGAGGATGCATGATCCTCTCATACTTGGGAGACCTGACAGACCAAAACCTTGGGGCTTTTCTAGTCTATGAAGGCTCTCTTCATCCTAGCTCTTGAAGAAAGCTAAGGGGGGAAGGTTTAGGGGGGAATGGATATTACTTCAGTCATGACTCAGCTCGATAGCATTGAGGTGGGTATGCGACTCATAGCTCACAATCAAGTCCTCACATATGAACATATTAATACCAAAGTTGATGCGCTTTCTTGAGAACTGATGGGAAAAAGTTTTAATCGGCCTTCTCCTGCTGACCATGCTGCAATGCAATGAGTGTTCAGGCACTGCCCCGATGCAGTCAAGAGGGCGACCAAGCTAGAGATTTCATGTGTTGGTCCATCTTACATTACCATTTCTGATGATGATTAGGGCTTGTTCTAGCTTAATTGATAGAATAGTTTTCTGGAATATGCATGAACTCTCCTCAATTTTGGTTTTGGTTGGCCATAACCCCCAGCCCGTGGGGGGGAAACACTGAAAATCAGATGTTTTCCCTAGTAATAGTTTTCAGTCCTAGTCAGCAGTTGTTAGTTTATATATGATTCACAGACCCTTACAATTTCTGATGGCTAAGTCTATCTCTGACAGTCAGTCTCACTTTGCTCAAGGCTGCCAGCAATCTGTTATTGTTGTTTGGGAAATTCACCCTATAGTGAGGAAAGGGACACTATCAACTTAAGGGGAGACAGGTAAACACAATTATTACGCTACAGAAACATCTATGAATGGAAATAGATCAAAGACCTTGAAGACGTACCTTATTACTGACGTTTGATCCTAGCTTTGCTCGATCTTGCGCTTAATCTTCAACTTGATCTTCCACTTCAATAGACCTACAACATAAAGATACCTTCCTCAGCATATCTTGACTGATATAAAGATGATAAAATTGAAATGCAATTCAAACATCAAGAACAATCAAGCATTTAACCAAATAAATACACAATCCATTAGGCATTATATTTTGGATAGGAAGGAGTGTTTCAACCTTTATTGTCAAAAGCATATAATGATTACAAGTTATACCTGATCAATACAGCATGCTTTTGCAACCGGACTCTGGGCTCCTGCTCTTCTCTGACTTAAAATATTCCAGCATAACAACCCTTCATACAAATTTCTCTTCTTGTGAATGAGAGTCACCACAATGTCTCTAACCCCTCTCCTTAATTCTCCTTGTATTTATAGGACAAGGAAGGCAGTTTAAATCGAGAGGTGGTTGTAATGGAAGTTGGGAAAGTTGCAGAACCAACTGCAACGAATCCCAATTTGTCAAATTAATATATTTTTGATCATATTTTAAGTTGTGCACGAGTTTTTCACAGTGGAGTAGCGCACAGTATGCAACTTCAGAGTTTAACAACTAGAGTTTGCAACTTTTTTGAGGGTGTGCGCTAGTTTACTAAAGTGGAGTAGTGCACAGAAGGAGGTGTGCGCCACTATTGAGCCTATGAAGTAGCACATGAGAACTAGTAGGTTGAAGTAGAGTAGCGCACAACTCAAAACATGAGGTTTTTCAGGGTTTTGCTAGCTTGCAGAAGGGTAAGTCAGGTCAAGGTATCATCCAAGGTCATCATGCTCTTCAATCCAAGTTGTCCTTTTGTGTGATCGACAGCTCAAGGTGATCACGGACGGAGAAGTGCATATTTGACCTATAACAGATGCCCCCTAATGTGTGAGGTCAGAGGGAAATGATGGCCGAAATACATTATAATTCCAAGTCAGAGGAGGAGCAAGAAACCGCAGAACCAAGTCACAAAAACACCTGAAACACAGATCAAGGTCAGCGAGCAATTACAATCTTGACATCATATAGATGTATAGTGTGATACAAGATTATCTCTGATACATAATTAGGAGATGTATATAAAGCATGGCCACTTGAAATACAAGCGTGGATCCATGTCAAACTGAGAGATCATAGCCATAACAACAAACTGGATCTATGTCTCATGGAGAGACAAATATAAGTGAGGCTCAGTCTTGCGCAACTTGGGAGATATCATAGTGAGGTGATGTCATCAATATCCCAAGGTCTTCATCCAAAACAACCCAAGGTACAAACCCTAACCATGTGAATAGATGAGCTGATAGTCGAACATGGAGGGTATCGTTTGATTACTGGTCCTTGATGTATACCGTTAACAAACGCGAGGGCTTCCACCGATAATGATGATGGGGCCCAAGGTACCTAGTACGATCCAAAAAGTGTGAATAAGTGGACTTGTAGTCGAACACTTGAGGATCCTGTCAAATAAGAGACATTGATGTATTCTCATAATTCAACAGCGAGGAAAATTGCCACTGGTGACTGCAATATCCAAGGTACTAACCGAAACTCTAAACTTCAATCCCAGAGAAAAATAAGTTGATGTCGATGGGAATAAGTCCGTTGGAAGGGAGGCCTTGAAGCATCCTCCATCATCCAACACGAGGGACACTCAATTGGTATGAGCTGATATGGAGTAATATATGTAACAAGACTGACACTAGGATGGCCGACACATGAGGTCAAGGTAAACTGCAGAATGGCCGACATGGGTTATATCCTTGAACAGTGAGCACGACACAAAGTGACTTAGGCAGTTTTCAACATAATGGGGAAAATGATATAAACCTGTAACATAGGAGACATTAACAGGCCCTCCATATGGTTGGAAGAATAACCAACCGGGGGCGTAAACAACTCGGAGATCAGGTTCACGCTAAGGTCAAAAACTAAACCCAACCGACATGATAGACTCAAGTAGGTGTTGTGTTCAAGGATAGGACTGATTGAACTGCCTTTGAAACTGAAGATATGATACATCCTTCTTATCCCTTATTCTTTTTAGATAAAAGAATACTTTTCTTGTTGTTTTAATGAGTCCAAGAAAGAATGAAAACTCAGTAGATCCAACCATGTAAAAAGTTTAACGAGCCCATGGGAGGAAGACTCAGGACCTTCTTCATTGTTTATAGAGTTCGAAGAAGAGATAGAAGATTACTCTATATCAATGATCTTTGGATTTTAGTATCGAGCCGAGATCTGTTCCTGCTCGCTGGTGTTTTCAATTTTAAGGAGTCTGAAAAAATTAAACAATAACTCCATACACCTACTCATGGATTTTAATATTGAGCCCAAGTAGGTTAATGCTCGCCGGTGTTTTCTTGTTTATAAAGTCTGAAAAACTTAAACAATCCTCTATACACCTACTCATGGATTTTAATATCGAGCCCAAGTAGGTTAGTGCTCGTCGGTGTTTTCCTGTTTATAGAGTCTGAAAAACTTAAATAATCCTCTTTTACCCTCTCGTGGATTTCACATCGAGCCTGAGTAGGTGAATGCTCGCTTGGTGTTTTCATGTTTAGAGAGCCTGAAAACCCTAAAGAAGGCTCCAAAAGGTCTTTTTTCGTAAAGTTAGTCTCCTCCCCCGAAAAAGTGTAAAACAATGGAAGAAGAACTCTTCTAGGGTATACAAGAGTATACCTAGAGTATACCTTTTCTGTAAATGATCCACCAAGGCCCGGAAAAGGGGTAATTCTATACCGAAGTGGATGATCCTTCAGTTCCTTTAACGAGCTTGAAGAGGACAAGTTTGCTCAACAATCTTTTTTAGGTTTCAATAGTCCAAACAAGAGCTTAAAATGACTTAAATGACAGCTTCTAGGATCGTGACTCATGATCTACCAAAACTAGGTCTTCAACAAACATGTTAGTGATCGCAACAAAACATCTTAAATGATATGTAATTTTATCCATGAGCTAGTTGAAAAGGTCTATCATCAAGAAATTTAGTCTTAAAGGATTGATACTACAAAATTTTAGTGAAAATTTGAGAACCATTGGTTGAACATTACCTTAGTACCATATGTAGCTAGTCATTGATTAAATAGCACAATTTGATAGAATTTGAAACTATAGAGATTTTACCAAAGTGGGTAAAAATTTAAAATCAAACTCATATATGTAATTTTCAAATTAAAAACTCAAATTTCATTTTGGCATTGTAGGGAAAAAATTGGGAGCAAACCCTTGGATTTCAATCCTTCGTGGCGATCAGCTCAAGCAACCAATCGACATTTTGCCTCCACCAAGTAACTTAATTTCATCCTAACTTGCATTTCCATAGTTTATTTGTCAAGTTTTTAGCTCAAAATCAAATATAAGGCCATGCTCAAAGCGTGCAAAGCGTGTGCGCTACTCTGCAATAGGCAAGGTAGCACATACTGGAGGTATGCACTACTATTGCTTATGCACAGTAGTGCCCATGCGTGACTGTGTGGAAGTAGAGTAGCGCACACCCCTGAAGATGAAGAAAAAAGTGTCGAGACTCTAAAAATTGACCTTTTTGTGGCAGGATGGTACTTGTTTGGAGGGAGAGAGAACATGAGGATATGGATAGGGTGGCAATGCAAGACCCGGCCACTCTCCATGCACTCTGAAGATGTGGTTTGTTAAAGTTTTATTGAACCGTGAACATGAGGGCACTCAATCGATTGCTTCAAAGACTCGTTCAATACTGGGATGTAGATGCCAATGAATTTGATATCCGAGAACAAACCCTGGACCTTACTGTCAATGACATATACTTCATTACCGGACTCTCTAGGAGGGGAGATGCGGTAATTTTGAAAGGATCTTCTCGCAATGTGGGTGCTACGTCGGTGCAAGAATATTTGAATGCATAATGTGTGGCGGGAGCCGAGAAATCAGGAAGTCAAATCCTAATTTCTACCATTGAAAGCCTCCGTCTAAAGGTTATTGTGAGTATGTTAAACCGAATGTCGGGAAGTGCCACACAACACTTAGCCTCGATGCATTCCATGCATATCGGTGTCAGATTCTTGCAAGGTCATGTGTACGATTGGTGCACTACTTTATTGGAAAATATGAAGCTTCAATTCACAGGTTGTAAGTCCGAGAGTATGAAGAACTTTGGATACGACAACATTTTATGTACCTTCTTCTTTGAGAGGGTACCTGCTCTTAGCTTGGGCATGCCTCTACCTCTAGCCAATCCTCGTGAGCCGAGATTGGGCTGTTGGGGTGACATTTTTCTCCGCTAGGGTGGTGGTGAAAGTCACTTTTGCTATCATACTAATGATTTCTGGGGGTGGTGGGAGAGACAGGTGTCGGCATTTGAGCAGTTTCCGTATGCTGGATTAGACTTTCGCCATGATCCAGAGTTGGTACTTCCTCTAGGTGGTGCCTGGGAGATATTGGTATGTTTTTGTTTTGAGACTTATTTAATTTTTTCAAATTTTCAATTATATAATTTTTATGATGAGTTTTGAAGTACTAAGCAAGTGTCACATGCAGATATTGGACCTATTCGTCCCAAGGGACATCCTACTATCTTCGTGAGGCCAGCAAATGTGGGTGCAGCTGATGCTATGTTGGGGACCATAGAGTGGAAAGTGAGTCGGTTGACTCATGATGTTCTTGCATGCTGCATGGAGCAGATACCTATTGATATGCAGGAAGATGTAGTTGGGGTGCCCCTAGCATGGCTTAGGGTGCTGCGGAAGATAGCTAGGTTGGTCATATGTTATCGGGAGGTAGTAGATGCCGATGAGGCCCCTCCTTCTCCTTAGGAGATGGATACTTTCTGTGTATATTTTTGAGGCCACCAAGCCCAGTTTTGTACTTTATGACATGAATTGTGGTAGACTTGTCATCCAAAACTCATATTATATTTTTTGATACAGTATCAGATATATATATACAGTATCGGTTATGTACATGTGTGTGTGTTTAACTTTATATGTGAAATGCTATTTATGGAAATGTATGATACAAATGCCAATCTAAAACATAATTTGCAAATGAATCAGCTAATGCATTTAAATTTCTTGGAATGTGTTGATATATAATGGAATCAAACTGTCTTTCCAATAATCTAACTCGCAAAAACTGTCGTAGCAAAACAAGATCTCTAATCTGGTAAACACCCGTTAACTGAAATACAACTAGTTGCGAATCAAGTCTTACATCCAAATGTGAAATGCCATGAGTAAGAGCATCTCAAAGAAGTTCTATAACCGCATTGTACTTAGCTACATTGTTCATAGTGGGACCCAAACAAACCCCCCCCGAAGAGAACAGTTGGCCAGCTGGTGAGTAAATGACCCAAGCTGCTGAAGCTAACTGTCGGGTGTGGCAACTTGTGCCATCAGCAAATCCTAAGAAATGTTCAGTCAACATCTGATACATTGATCCAGGTGGATATCGGTGGCGGCCCACCTCTTCCAACTGGCTCAAAACAGTCTTCTGGCAGTTTTGGTAAATTACTATTTTTAGCAGTTTTTCGGGTCCTGAACTGGCAGTTTTTTCGGGTCCTGAACTGGTAAATTACTAAACGACATTTTTTTGCGATTTGGGGGACCAAATGGTTGCCAATGGCATCCATTTGGGCCCAGTCGAAAGCTGTAAATCTCGGTTAAACCTTTCCAACGGGCTACCGAGCACCCTAAACGAAGATCGTATGCAAAAGTTATGACCCCGGGAAGTTGACTGTTCAACTAACCACCTTGGGGCCGCAAACTTTATGACGGTTCATCTTCTAGGGTTAGGTTTTTGGATGCTTGGGATTCTTTCCCTCATGCTTATGATAAATAGGCCCTTTCGGCCTCTCTTTGTATTCATCTTGGCACAAATGAGCATAGCGGCCACATCTCTTCTCAGAGATAGCTACCACCATTCTAGCTATTGTATTTTACAGTCTGTTCTATTTCCGCTATTTAATAGAATATGTGTTTACTGTATCACTGTGTTATTTGCAATATGATTCTGTATATGCTATCTTTTGTTTCGTTCCCACATAAATCCGGGGGACCAAATGGTTGCCAACGGCATACATTTGGGCCCAATCGAAAGTTGTAAATCTCGGTTAGACCTTTCCAACGGGCTACCGAGCGCCCTAAATGGAGATCGTATGCAAAAGTTATGACCCCGGGAAGTTGACTGTTCAACTAACCACCTTGGGGCCGCAAACTTTATGACGGTTCATCTTCTAGGGTTAGGTTTTTGGATGCTTGGGATTCTTTCCCTCATGCTTATGATAAATAGGCCCTTTCGGCCTCTCTTTGTATTCATCTTGGCACGAATTAGCATAGCGGCCACATCTCTTCTTAGAGATAGCTACCACCATTCTAGCTATTGTATTTTACAGTCTGTTCTATTTCCGCTATTTAATAGAATATGTGTTTACTGTATCACTGTGTTATTTGCAATATATCTCTGTATATGATTCTGTATATGCTATCTTTTGTTTCGTTCCCACATAAATCCGGGGGACCAAATGGTTGCCAACGGCATACATTTGGGCCCAATCGAAATTTGTAAATCTTGGTTAGACCTTTCCAACGGGCTACCAAGCGCCCTAAACGGAGATCGTATGCAAAAGTTATGACCCCGGGAAGTTGACTGTTCAACTAACCACCTTGGGGCCGCAAACTTTATGACGGTTCATCTTCTAGGGTTAGGTTTTTGGATGCTTGGGATTCTTTCCCTCATGCTTATGATAAATAGGCCCTTTCGGCCTCTCTTTGTATTCATCTTGGCACGAATGAGCATAGCGGCCACATCTCTTCTCAGAGATAGCTACCACCATTCTAGCTATTGTATTTTACAGTCTGTTCTATTTCCGCTATTTAATAGAATATGTGTTTACTGTATCACTGTGTTATTTGCAATATATCTCTGTATATGATTCTGTATATGCTATCTTTTGTTTCGTTCCCACATAAATCCGGGGGACCAAATGGTTGCCAACGGCATACATTTGGGCCCATTCGAAAGTTGTAAATCTCGGTTAGACCTTTCCAACGGGCTACCGAGCGCCCTAAACGGAGATCGTATGCAAAAGTTATGACCCCGGGAAGTTGACTGTTCAACTAACCACCTTGGGGCCGCAAACTTTATGACGGTTCATCTTCTAGGGTTAGGTTTTTGGATGCTTGGGATTCTTTCCCTCATGCTTATGATAAATAGGCCCTTTCGGCCTCTCTTTGTATTCATCTTGGCACGAATGAGCATAGCGGCCACATCTCTTCTCAGAGATAGCTACCACCATTCTAGCTATTGTATTTTACAGTCTGTTCTATTTCCGCTATTTAATAGAATATGTGTTTACTGTATCACTGTGTTATTTGCAATATATCTCTGTATATGATTCTGTATATGCTATCTTTTGTTTCGTTCCCACATAAATACGGATCATACATGAAATGAAAACACACATAAGGTTAACTAACAAGCACAAGAAAATACTAGCTCTACAAAATATACAGCTATGTTACAAGAAAAAGCACAACTACCTAAGCATAGTACTTCTTCAGGTAGAGCCCATTTCTAGGCTCAGGCAGCTTATTACCCTTGTAGTCTACTAGCTCGTAAGTACCCTTCTTCAGTACTTTAGAAATTATGTAAGGCCTGAGCCACATGGACTTGAACTTGCCAGGTCCTAGAGGTTCCTTGTTCTGATCCCAAAGTAGATCAAGATCTCCTTCGAGGAACACCCTAGGTCTGACAGACTTGTCATATTGTCCTTTGACTCATTTCTTGTGAACTTCGTTTGTTGTGATCGCATCACGGCATTGCTCATCTAGATGCTCTAAATGCAACAAACGTTCTTCCAATTCTGAAGTATCTGGTAGTAATTGAACAACCAGTTTTAACAAAGGAATCTCGCATTCAATTGAAATGACTGCTTCTATCCCATGCACAAGTTGGAAGGGAGAGAACCCAGTAGTAGTCTTTACATTCGCTCGGTAAGCCCAAAGAGTAGGGTATAGCATGATGTGCCAGTTATTTCGACTGGCATTAACAGTTCTTTGCAGAATTACCTTTAAAATTTTGTTAACTGCTTCGACTTTTCCATTCACCTGTGGATAATATGAAGACGAATGTTCTTGTTGAAAACCTAATATTGTGTATAGATCGATCATCATGCTATTCTGAAAATGACTGCCATGATCAGTCACAATTTCTTTGGGTATGTCGAACCTTGCAATAATCTGATTGAATACAAAATAAGCGGCAATTTCTCCATCTGCCTTAACAGTAGGCATTGCCTCGGCCCACTTGGTGAAGTAGTCGATGACAATGGTGATATAATGATGTCCTCCAGCCGAAACTGGATTGCAAGTCATATAATCAACCCCCCATTTTGTGAAGGGACCTGCTGTAATCACATGATGAAGAGAAGCTGGATGTGCTCTCATGTTCCTGGTGAAAAACTGACATGGACGACAGCGTTTCACAGCTTCCACACAATCTTTAAAGATTGTGGGCCAAAAATACCCAGCACGCAGTATTTTCTGGGTTGTTGCCAACCCAGAAAGATGACCTCCATAGGCTCCACTGTGGGCATCATTCAATACTGATTTTGCTTCTTCTAAAGTCAAACAACGTCGTAAGATGGAATCTATCCCACGTCTATACAAAGTATCAGAGATGATGAGATAGTTTTTCTCATGACTTTTCAGTTTGCGTCGTTCTTCTCTAGAAAAAGTGGTAGGACACCTCAAATTCTGGAGATATACTAAAATATCCCCGTACCATGGGTCAGAGGAGGAAATAAGGAAGATATGTTCATACAGGAATGATGATGCTTCCTCGATATGCTCTAAGTCACTTGAAAACTTTGAGATTAACTCAGGGAACACTAGTGATTTCTTCGACTTAGCCGATTGAAAGACCAAATCAAACTCTTGTAAAATTACAATCCATTTATTGTACTTCCCAGCGATGATGCGTCAAGTGAGAACATATTGAAAAGGATTGACTTCTGCTATCACAGTAGTTGTTTGTAAAAGGATGTAGTGACGAAGTCTCTATACCGCATAGACTGCAGCTAGTGCTAACTTCTCAACATGCGAATATTTAATCTCAGGAGCTATCAATGCGAGTGAGAGATAGTAAACAACATGCTCTTGGAGCATGTCGTCCTCTTGAACTAATACTATGCCAATTATGAAAATAGATGCCGCTAGATATAAGAGAAAATATTTTGCATAATCAGGCGGGCTTAACAAGGGGGCTGAAAGTAGTGCCTTTTTCAAGGCCTCAAACGATGCTTGAGTAGCCTCATCCCACACGAAGTAGGTATCTTGTTTAAGCAGTCTCATAAAACCTTTTGTGATATTAGCATAGTATATGATAAAGCGTCGCAAGAAGTTAGACATGCCTTGCAGACTTTGAAGTTGTCGTAAGGTGCGAGGAGGAGGTAGATTTACAATCGCTTCAAATTTTAACGGGTCGACGATTATACCACGACTGGATACAATAAAACCCAGTAAACGTCCTGAATCGACGTAGAATACGCACTTGTTAGGATTCAGTCGAATCTTGTATTGTCTGCATCGTTCAAACACAAGTCTCAAATGAGCTGGATGATCCCGTCTCTTTTGAGCTCGCGCCGGGAGGTCATCCAAGTAAGGTTCAACTATGTGCTTGATATCGTGAAAAGTGAAATTCATAGCTCGCTAGAATGTAGCTCCAACATTATTTAAGCCAAACGCCATCTTCCGTTAAGCAAAGGTTCCCCATGGGAAAATGAAAGCTGTTTTGTGTTGATCTTCGGGTTTGATTTGGATTTGATTATATCCCGAAAATCCATCCATGAAAAAAGACATCTCGTGTCTCACACATGCATCTATGATCTGGTCGATAAATTGTGTGGGATAGTTATCTTTCAGACAAGCTTTATTCAATTCCTGGAAGTCGGTACAAACTCGGATAGTACCTTTCTTTTTATCAACCGGAACGGGGTTTGAAACCCATTCCGTCATGTCAATCGGGTAGATGAATCCGGCTCTAAGCAATGTTTCAACTTCTGCCTTAATGGCGGCCTCTTTTCGAGGATTCACAGGACAGAGCTTTTGTCTCACAGGTTTTCATTAGGGTATGTTGTGATGACATGCTCAACGATGGCTGGATCGATGCCTGGAATCTTCTGATAAGACCATTCAAAAATGTCGCAGAATTCTTTAAAAATCTTGGTATACAGAGAGATCTCTTCTGGAGAACAGTCTGCTCCAATAAAAATGTTTTCCACGACCCCGGGTTTGGTGGAAATGTTAATCGAGATTTTTCTTGATATATTAGCTATATTCCCTTCAGCGTAAACAGTTCTTGAAGTAGAAGGAAAAGATGACAAATCAACAAATCCACTGGGTCTCATAGAGAATTCTCCTCTCTCTATCCTGTCTAGATTTGGAAGCAGGTAGGACCTGTGATGCATATGTTCCCATGGATGGTCCAGGCCCATCATGGCTTCCAAAATGGCTTCATCAGATGGTAAGACCGTGTCTAAACAGTCGAAAGAGTGGGTAGAATTCACTGACCATGCAGGAGCATAATCTATATCCGACTCAGCAGATACTGGCGGAGTCACGATATGTTCCATTGCAACATGTTGTGCTTCCATGTATGCTATCTCTGTAATGGTTAAAGGCAATGAAGGTTTTGATACAGTAGGAAGGATCCATGGATCAGTCCTAAGACCAACAGTGGAAGTTTCAGTAGAAGTACCTACATCGAAATGCATGAAAAGAACAGGAGAAGGAAGGTCAAAAGTTCCTATTAATGACCTGTAAAGTCCTGCTCCTAAACTCTCGCTTACTGGAACAGATTGATCAACTAAAGGAATAGTGGAATCCGATGAAGTCTGGTTGTTTTGCTGAGAGAACGAAAGTTGATCGACCATGACGATATTGCCTTCGTGAGGGAACATAACAACTCAGAAAACCGCCGATGCAATGGCTCCAATGGAATATGTCCAGCTCCTGCCTAACAACATATTGTAATCAAGCAGAGCATCCAGAACTTCAATCTCTACAACAACTATCTTACCGGCAAGTGTAAATTCAAACAATCGTAGAACTTCGCATGGACGGAAGGTCCTACCATCGAAGGCAGTAAGCAGTGTGTTAGAGGGGGCTAACTCAGGAGAGCCTAAAGCTTTCCAGCAAGAAATGGACATCATGCACGTCGACGTGCCCTCATCTACGACATATGGTCTAATGGTCATAGGACCGTGGACTACTTCTATCTGTAGGGAAACATGGTACGAAAATCGATATTTGATATCAGACATATCAAAGTGCGCAGTCATGTTGGATGATTCCATACTTCCAATCACTGCGAGAAGTGTGTTTCATTGTAACGGACAACTTTGCAAAACTTCTAAGGTGGACATAGCACAAGGGGTCTGGGCTAGATCTTCAACCACATTGTACTTGGAAGCAGCCCGAGCGTTGGGATTTTGCGAGGCCCATTTCAAGACACCTTTCAGGATCTTGGGCAACGAATCCACTGGGATGTGGAGAGGAATGGAAGATTCAGGAATCTCTTTATCCTTGTTCTGCACATCCGGGGTATAATTTCTTGCTCGCGCTTGAAAAAGTGCATCCACGCTAACCATATTAATAAAAGTTTGATCAACTGAAACATGAGTAGTTCCCCCAGCTTTGGAGGTGCCAGAAGCTGAACCCTGCCCCTTAGGAAATGGATCTTTAAGTACGATAGGTTTCTTTTCTTGAAGCAGCTTCTGGGCTTCTTCGAGTAGAGGGCATTGGTGAGTGAGGTGATCCTGCTTGCAAAGCTTACAAGGGAACTTAACCTTCTTCTTTTCTTTGTTACCCTCCTCGGCATTCTCTTTGTTCTTGGGATTTTGTTGGTTCCCCTCTCCTTTCTTGCCCTTCTTTTTGTTATTGGGCTGCCGAGGGCCCTTTTGATTGTTCTGAACCTGGTTTACAGATTCAGAAGTAGAAGGAGAGGTTGTGATGGATGTTACTTCTGTAGTTGATTGTTTGACGGATAAGGCATGAACCTGCTTAGTCAATGCTTCGAAAGCTGCAGAATCTACTGAACCCACTATGCCATCAGCATGTGGTCTAGGTTTAGGTCTGCTAAGATCAGTGTTTGATCACGGTGTGTCTGGTATAATCTCATAAAGTAGCCCAGACTATGCATAAACAAGGTCTAGTTGCTGGGTCCGTAAAATGGCTTCTTCTTCTATAGACACTCCAGAAGTAGCTACTTCCTTATAAATGTAAGGAAGGAGTGATTTCAGATACCACTCAAGAAGAAATTCTGGAGGTATATTGGCTTTAATGAGCCTCTTCCATCTTCGCCACTCCTGAATGTGATCAGATAAGTGAGTGGCCTTATTCTATCTAAATGTAGACAAAATATCTGTCCCGGCATCGTACCGAACAGGAAGCTGGAAGTGGTTCAAAAAAACTATCATGAGATCTCGAAAATTAAAAAACATAGCTGCAGGTAACTCAATGTACCATTTAGCCGCAGCCCCGGTTAAGGTTCTTTGGAAAAGTCTCAACCTAACGGAATCTTCGTTCAACGAGTTCGAAGAACACCATAAATGGAAAGTGGTGACATGATCACCAGGGTCCTCACCAATTTTTCCTTTGAATTTTGGAATGTCCGAAGGTAACTTAGTAGGAATTGGTGGCCATGTCGCGTTATGGTACACCGGATCATTTATTAACTTGGAAAGATATGGCAAATTTAGAGTTGCCAGAAATGGTAAACGAGGTCTATAAGATGGCATTTGATAGGCTGGGGTCATAAAGGGGGAACCACCCATAGTTTGACCCGTAAACTGCTGGTAGGGGTTGCCCCCGACCATTTGCTGCTAGGGGTTGCCCCCGACCATCTGCTAGTAGGGGTTGCCCCCAGCCACTTGCTGTTGTGTGAAAGTGTTGTTGAAATTCTCCCATCCAAATGAAAGTGGATTAGTACTCTGAACATTTGTCCATTGTGGATGGGTGTTAGGCCCACCATATTGTTGATTAAGGGGTGTTTCCCCCTCCTCCAGAAAACAAAGAAAAAGGGGTGTTTCCAGCAGGTATATTACTTTGATTCATATTGTAACCTGCAAAGGTATTAAAACCAAGGGTAATCGAGGTGGACGGCACGGTCATGGTACTCATGACAGGCATAGTTGCAGAGCCGTTCGACCCTACATTAGGTGTGGAAATCCAAGTACTAGGTATATGATATGGTTGTTGAGTTACAGGAGGTGGACCAACATTCACTATATTACTGGGTCCAAAAGTAGGAGTAGAGGTGGATGTCAAAGTTGTTGAGCTCGGCATGCCTAAGTACCAGTATTAAAACTGAAGGACGGAGTTGAAACAGCGATTGACTGAGTCGAAGTCGGTATAACAGTGGAGGTTGGATTTGTAGTATTTGTGTTCATACCTATTGTGGGAGTCTGTGGAACTCCCTGTTCACCTCCTGTATTAGTCATAATATGCCTAGGTGTGAACAAATATGCACTATAATCAGGTTGCTGGAAACCAATGGGTATCGGAAGCGGAATGTTAGAATCAGTCAGAGGGGGATTAAAAGGAGTATTAAACTCACCAGAAGTGAGATCCTCAATCTCAATTGTATTAAAAGCTTGCTGATCTGGAGTCCTAGGTTGTGGTTCCTCAGGAACCTCTATTTCACCAATAATTTCCAAAGGACCACTGGAGTCTGTCCTCTGCCGTCCGGGTGGCGATAGTGGTTCCACTCTAAGTGGGAGAAGGTTTTGCAACCTTCTAGACCTACGAAGCTGTTGGTCTTCCACGATTATATATAAAAATAAAACTAAGCAAAAACCTAGTGGCCACTAAGACTAGGGGGCAAATAGCATTCACTAAAAAAAATCCTAAGTATGCAAACGAGACAAACAAGATGCCTTCTGGAGAAGACTCTGGGATGATGAGGGCCCATAACAGATCAATGAAGGAAGAAGAACAGTTACCCAGGGTCCACAATACAATGACTAAGGGTGCAAGCACTGGAATCACCCATCTTCCCTCCCAAAGACCTGCAAGGGATTTCCTCCCATGTCTGTCCTAGGTACAGCAGCTATAATCCCCTGTTGTCACCTATGTATGATCCTATAGGTCTGATACTAAGGATACCATAAGTACGAAATATCCTGGGGGGACATTCGTCAGCCTGATCAAAACGCGTGGGAAGGGTAGCAAAGCCCAAAGTCCAGATGGACCCCCGTACGCGAATCGACCCTAGTTTATGGTTGAAGGGAAAGTGAGGGGATATCCTCAACAAATCCGATCTTCCATGGCCTCGTGCTTAGCTCTAGTTTTAGTAGAGTTTCCCAGGAATATTTGATACAGATGGGTTTACCTATATGATAGTCGCACTACGATTTTTTAGTAATGAAACAAGCTTCGAGTAGTTTAAGGTGTTTTACGCTCGAAACTCTAGCCTATACTAGTTGGTGTCGTGTATCCCTAGAAAGAAAATTGTTTCTAATTGATTTTATTAAGATTCTTTTTAAGGTTACTTTTTTACTCAGTGGGGCAATGCATTGTGTGATGTGGTTGCAACAGAAAGTAAAGTGCATGAAATGAAACAACTTTCAACAACAAAAAGAATTTTTATTTTTCGTTTTATATTCTTTCGAAAATGAAGAGTAAGCAAACCTAAACAAAGCTTTCTTTTTGTTTTCTTTTCAAATTCTGAACAAAGTAAACTATGGTACTCTGCAAAGATTATAAGCCTCACTACTCTAAGCTACCCAACTTATTTTGCTTTTTCTGTTATATATGAACGAAAAAGAACTTGAAAGCGGAAGCAAGTAAGACCTACAAAAGATGTGCAAGTATGGCAAAATGGCTCTAAAGTTCACAACAATCGAATCAATGATCCGACAAAGACTTGTCCTACACGTTTTTTCAAAGGGAAAAAGCTCTTGAACTTGGAAGCAAAGTGGGGAGAAAACAAGGATGAAAGATGCTTACAACTAGAAATCAAACTTAGAAGAATGCTCCAAAGCACCAAACCCTAAACAAGAACACTAAGCCAAGTAGTAGGTTGGCAAGTGAACTAAAGACAACTTTACTAACACAAAGGATCAAAGGTGAAGCAAACTAAAGTACTTCAAACTCACTTAATACTGAAAATAATAGAGAGGTTAAGAAATGTCAGGACTCAAAAAGCTTTGGAAGACACCCCCCCAAAGGCTCCAAAAATGGGTCAAAACCCTAAATCAAAGGATGAGACACCCAAAGAGCATACAAGTGTCGCAACAAACCACAAATGCTAAACACAAAGGTTTGTACACCTGCAACACACTACTAGGGTATGGACGAGCAGCTATGTTCACTAAGGAACAATGCACGGTCTCCAAAAAGAGTCACAAATGAAAAAGACACTTCAAAAGTAATCAAGTGACCAAAAGATGACCTAAGGGACTCAAAAGAGGATAAAGAGACTCAAAGATGGATTACAGACCTCAAAGACCAGTTAAGAAGGACAATAACAAAGTTAGAAACCAAACCAAAACAGGTGGAAAACCAAACCTTACATCAAACAGAGAGCTACAGGAATGTGCCCTACTATGCAGTAGGAAAACTAGCGCACTTTGGAAGGTGTGCGCTACTGTGCAGTAGATAAACTAGCGCACAAACTCAGGTATGCGCTACTATAGGTACAATAGAGTAGCGCACATGTCAGGAAAGGTCAGAAATCAAGCTTTGCAGAGGTGTAAAAGGCTGAGTCAGACAAAAAAAAACAGGTAGGGATGACCTACAAGGCGCCTCAGAGGATTAAAGGGATCAAAAAGTACTGGAAAGACAACAAAATGGGTTTCCTAGAGCAGAAAAACAACTGGCTCCCCAGCGGAGTTGCCAGTTTGTTGTTCGGGAAATTCACCCTATAGTGATGAAAGGGACACTATCAACTTAAGGGGAGATAGGTAAACACAATGATTACGCTACAGAAACATCTATGAATGGAAATATATCAAAGATCTTGAAGACGTACCTTATTACTGACGTTTGATCCTAGCTTTGCTCGATCTTGCGTTCAATCTTGAACTTGATCTTCCACTTCAATAGACCTGCAACATAAAGATACCTTCCTCAGCGTATCTTGACTGATTTAAAGATGATAAAATTGAAATGCAATTCAAACATCAAGAATAATCAAACATTTAACCAAATAAATACACAATCCATTAGGCATTATATTTGGGACAGGAAGGAATGTTTCAACCTTTCTTGTCAAAAGCATATAATGATTACAAGTTATACCTGATCAATACAGCATGCTTGTGCAACCGGACTCTGGGCTCCCGCTCTTCTCTGACTTAAAATATTCCAGCATAACAACCCTTCATACAAATTTCTCTTCTTGTGAATGAGAGTCACCACAATGTCTCTAACCCCTCTCCTCAATCCTCCTTGTATTTATAGGACAAGGAAGGCAATTTAGATCAAGAGGTGGTTGTAGTGGAAGTTGGGGAAGTTGCAGAACCAACTGCAACTAATCCCAATTCGTCAAATTAATATATTTTTGATCATATTTTAAGGTGTGCGCGATTTTTTCACAGTGGAGTAGCGCACAGTATGCAACTTCAGTGTTTAACAACTAGCGTTTGCAACTTTTTTGAGGGCGTGCGCTAGTTTACTGAAGTGGAGTAGCGCACAGAAGGAGGTGTGTGCCACTATTGAGCCTGTGGAGTAGCGCATGAGCGCTAGTATGCTGAAGTAGAGTAGTGCACAGCTCAAAACATGAGGTTTTTCAGGGTTTTGCTAGCTTGCAGAAGGGTAAGTCAGGTCAAGGTATCATCCAAGGTCATCATGCTCTTCAATCCAAGTTGTCCTTTTGTGTGATCGACAACTCAAGGTGATCACGGACGGAGAAGTGCAGATTTGACCTATAACAATTATGTACATTTTTTTTCAATAGTTTAATATAACTTCGAACTTTATAAAAAATATCCAAGAGATCTCAGCTTTATAAGATTTTAAAAGGTGAACAATATGAACTGTGAAGATTAATTTAGCCTTGCCTCGGGATGAGGCCAAATAAGACTTGCAAGTATCCCATTGGTCAATGAATTTTTTTCTCTAGATATGTTTGCACCCCTTTTACTAGAGTCCCTACAACTAAAGAAAAGGAATAATAATCAATTTCTTGGGTTGATCTTCTCATTTTGAATCAAAGGTCTTGTTTTTAGATATTAAAGATTAAGGCCTCACAACTACATACATCACATACTACAATTTTTAGGTAATTGTGTTTTTATGTTTAAGAATTACCCCCAAATTTCCATCCCACTTAACACAAGAGTGTTTTTATGTTTAAGAATTATCCCCAAATTTCCATCCCACTTAACACAAAAGGAATTCTTTTACAATTTATTCAAAAATGCAAACACTTCTTTTACAATTTATCCGAAAATGCATTCATGATAGTGTTTAAAAAAAATCTCAAATAGGGGATCCATGGCATCCCATATAATGTTTCAAAAAACATTTCGTTGGTGTTGTTAGTGTCATTATTTGGGTTTTGGTTGGGTTTAAAATTTGAATTTAAATATAAAAACAATATAATAATAATAATAAAAAATTTCTAAAACAAAACAAATTAGTAGTGAAAATAAATTTTAAAAAAATATTGTAAAATAAAATCTAAAATCTAAAATATTATAAATTCACATATTTTTTATAATAATAAATAACATTAAATTATTATTTAATATTTTATTAAATTAAATCACATCTATTTTATTTTATTTATTTTTATTTATAAATATTTTATATAAAAATATAATTAATATAAATCTTTTATTTTATATAGATCTTTTAGCTAAAATGCTAAATTTTTTTATTACAAAATGTGAAAAAATCATTATCATAGTGACAAGTTCTGTGCACATAATATCCATGACATGAATGTGCACATTTGTCATACTAGAGTGAAGTCCCAAAAACGATACTATAGATAACTTGTTTTGCAAGTTAAAGTCTTATAGATATGATTGTTATGGATATGAGAGTAAGAAGCATAGGTAACAAGGCCCCTTCTAAAATGTTAATGAGAGAAATTGAGAATCATAGTGTGTCCAAAGTAGGAACAAATAATTTGCAAGAAGATTACTTTTGAGAGCATTTGGTTATGGTGGTTTGAAATGTATAAATCTAAATTTTCATTCAATTGATTTTAAATAATTTGACTACCATTTAGATGGATTTTGCTAGTAGTTGTATCCTACGTTCGTTTTTGTCTTAGGTGACATAACTTTTGATTCATCAGACATTTCTCTATATGCTTGCAAAAACTTTTTTGCTTGATAATTATGTCTTACATGCATCCTTTAAAGGTTGTTTCTAGAACCACCGATTCAATGTCTTTTTAGCTGTTCTAAGTAGAGTAGACATATTTGTTATTTCAAATGATTACTCTTTTAACTCACCAAAAAGATTTTAGACTTCCCTTATATACATTGATGATAAAAATATGTATTGATGATAAAGAGATTTAATTGATAATGATTTACTCTTCTCATAAATATGGCATCCCTCAAGGGGTATCACATCCACCTCTAACTTATTAGTAAAGGTTTCACTAATAGAAAATCTAAATAGTACATTAAGTATACATTCTTATTCATCCATCTCAAGAGATATAGATGAACATGAACATGATCATGTACCTTTAAACCAAACATACATACCAAAGTCTTTTGCAATGAGATTAGCCTATAGAATAAAGTCGAATAGAGCAAGGAAGAACCTTGGGAATGAGGGGAATGGAAAAAAGGTGTCAACCTGCCACACCCCTCCAAAATTTAGGAGCTCTAAAACAAATTAGGGGTTAAGGTGTAGAATGCCTAAAAATGAGGGGTAGTTTTCGATTGGGGGTATTATGCTATGACGGTAGTAAAATAGCATTACATAACGTGCAAATGGCCCCTCAGAATGCTTTTAGATATACATGATTTCTCGCTTGATTAAGCATATACTTTGTTCTTCTTGATTTGAATTTTAATATGGAATAACATCATTATCACCTTCTCCTCATTCTAATAGAGGTTTTTTAGATTCACCTCCTTTTGCACTATTGTGCAACCAATTTTCTTGTCTACATTTTAGATTTTCCGCTTCCATGTTTATAAAAGTCTTCTTCATACATTACCCCCGATTATGATTCCTTGGATTCAACTCTAAAGACAACATCCAACATTTTTTTTAGTGTGAACACAAGTGTTGTAATAGTCACAATGGTCAATAGGGTTCTTGCACACATGTGTAATCGTTACAATCTTCCTACTTTGAAGATCATTGTAGAATTTTTTTTACTAGATTAATGAATCTCAAGTAGCGCATGATAAGAATTTGGTTGAGCTCAAGAAGCCTTGTGTTGGGCAGAGAAACAAAACTTGGATATATATATTACTAGATGAGAACCATAAGCAGTGTTAATCTAAAATTATTGTTTTGATCTCATATATATATAAAAGATTTGGGAGGAATAATTATTGCTCTCCCCATCCAGATTCAAGTTTTGTAAGTGACATTATACTCTTTTTGAGCCCCCATTTTAATGATTGTATTTTTTACCATACCTTGATTCTCTACTTGAAATAGCAAACAAGTATTAATCATTTCTCAATTCAAATATATTTATATTTGAATTGAATTTATATATGATAAACTATAGGATAATTCCCAACCTGGTTAAGAATCTGCTTACGTGATACTGAGTCATCTAAGCATCCACGTGAATATCTCGTGGGCAGCCTTCTCCCATTGGCCATAGCCCAACTGATTGCCGACGTGGATTGTGTAAAAGAAGTCAAAGAGTAGGACGCCAGTGCCATGCATGGAGACGAAAAGTCATGTGAGTGTAGTAGCCATGTCAACAGCACACGGGCATAGCAAGTGGGCATGTTACTCTGTCGGCTCATACTCAGACAAGACAGCTCCCGTAATCATTGCTTATCATTCACCGACACTTTCCCGCACAGACCTCCGTAATTCCGAGAATTTCCCTTTCTGTTTTCCGATAGGACCGATTTCCCGGGATATCCTAAATTTGTGGATGCAGAGCTCCATAAATTAAGGAGAGGAGCAGCTCCATATATATATATCTATGAGAGTTCTTGGAATTGAGATGTGTGAAATCTCCCTCTCAAATTTTCAAAGATTTATAACGCATACATTCATACACACGTGTGTAAACCAATATTATATCATACAATATGATATTATGAGAACATTACCATTATAATTTTCCCATTCATCTTCCCCTCACCTTCCAAAAATATATATAAAAAACTTAACCTCAGAGAAAAATTAACAATTCGACATCTTTAACTTAGAAAAAAGTGATGATAAAGGAATTTGGAAGTGTGCCCAGGGGAGAATGGCATAGGGTTTCTCAGGTTAGCAGGTGTTATAGGTTAAGTTTTCAGTGGGTTTAGTTTTGGATCTTAGTGGATTCTCTTATAATATCTATCACTCAGAGTCAAGTCTCTGGTAGGCCTAGTACCAACCGAGTATAATAAAAGTGGGAATATTGTTATGTTTTGTTTGATGGTGGGACTTTTTTATGCTAGTCTAGGATCCTTGATGATGTGATCAATGAGGTGTATTGCAGACGCATTTATCAGATTTCCACATGTCGTGTCAAAAAATTTTGCAAAAGGTAGGGTGTAATGCACCAAATTGAACCGTTGTTAATCGTGACCTTAACAACGCACCCTCCCATTCTGACCGATTGACACTTTCTCCTAAGAGCTCAGTGAAGCTGGTTATTGATTTGCAGCATAGGAAAGGTTCTGAGGACTTAGGGTTTCATGATGCGGAGGGATTACAAACAAAATTAGGGAAAATTTTAGATTTGGTGTTTGAATCTATCCCATGTTCGGTGGCAGAGGATGTTATTGCAAAGTTTCCTTCAAATAACTAGATTGGGGATCTCTCGTTACGACAGCCTTCTAGATTGACTAGTACCATAGCAAATCTTGTCGAAACTCAAAGCTTACAAAGTTAAATCCGACATGGATAACTTTGTCTTAGTTAAAGATGTCAATATTGATAGAGTAGAAAATCTATCTTAGAGAGCTCTTATTGGTAGGCTTGAAAACATCAAACTCACCAAGATGGAACTTAAAGATTGGATTTACAAGCAATGGAAGTTGGGAATTGATTATTGTCCTTCGGTTCATTTTCTTCCTAAAGGATGGTTCTGTTTTGTTTTCTTAGCCGAGGAAAATGCCCTTAATATCCTCTCCAAATTTTGGGTCATTAGATAGGGCTCCTTGATTCTCCGACATTTGCACAACAATTTCAATCCGATTAGAGAGAAGGTCAAAACTTGTCATCTTTGGCTACTATTACCTAGCTTTTCGCTGCAATTATGGACCATGAATATTTTTGTAGATCTTGTAAATCATCTGGGAAAGTTTATCCACATTAAAGAGAAATGGCTTCATGATGCAAATAAAAGAATGGCACCGGTGATGATAGAAATTGACATGTCTTGTGGTCTTCCAAAGGAGGTTGTGATTAAATGGGGAGAAAATGTGTTTATTTAGAGAGTTAATTATAGAAATATTCCATTCAATGCCATTACTATCAGAGGATGGGTCGTTTGCGTCATAATTGCCCGAACATACTTAGGGGGTTGATGATGGACACATATGATTATGGATTTGAGTTGGGGCTTCATCTTAATTTCAAATATCTGTATAGACGCATGGAAAACTCTACAATTCTTGGAGAGACCAATAATCTAGTGAACATGGACGAAAGTCAGCAATAGGATCCAACCCAGTTGATTTAGTCGACGGTAGATAGTGAAAGTATGAATAAAATTCCATCCCCTACTGCTTATGAATATTTAAACTCTGTAGAGTTAAATTACATTCAATTTGTTGAAAAATATTATACATCTTCTTAAGTAGTGAGGGTTTCTAAGTCTCTACCTAGCAATTTATTAGATGCAGGGTCTGATAGTCCACCTCACAGAAATCCCTCTCATGAAATAGGTATGGGTGATACTATGACCTCTGGATTTTTGGATGGTGTATCTTTAGACGGTAATGAAAACCTTGATTATAGAGACTTTTCCTCTAGGACTATTGAGATTGTTGGTGGTACCCATAGTGTTTTTTTTTGCTTTGTACCATTCCCTGTTCAAGGGACCCCCTTCACTCTCAAGTAGGTATGAGTCGAATTAATACTAGACAAAAAACTTCAATGGTTGTCTTCATGCTAATGCTAAAAACCCTATAGATGTTACGTTGGACAAAACTCCTCTGGAAATCTTCTCAAAAGCTCCTTCTAACAAGAAAGACATTATCTCTATTAATTTCATTAGGCACCAAAATGTTACCTTTCGATCCAAAAACAAGAGGAAAAGTAAAAAATTGCAAAATGGTGGATTATGTAATCTGGGTATGGAAGATTACATACCACTATCCACTAGATTGAATGAAGCATCCTCTATTATTCCCTTTGCCACTTCCTATGATTCTAGGGCCCTTTGAGAGCATCAACCCTTAAACGAGGGTTTCCAATGATCATGTTGTCTCTTAATATCAGAGGTTTTGGGGGTGCCTAAAAAAAATGAACCCTCAAAAGGTTGGAAAAATCCAATCCTCTTATATTGTCTTATTACAAGAGACCATGTGCCTGAGTCATTGTGCTTATGAGACTTTACTCAAACTCTCTCCTAGATGGGAGGATTCAACTATGGATGTTGTTGACGTATCAGGGTGTTAAGCATCACCGTGGAACCCTATGAAGGTGTCATAACAACAATTAGTGTAGGGATGTGTCTACTCTAAACATGCTATTTTACTAAGAAGTGGTGAGCCTCTATGTCAGCAAACTAAAATGATTATCACAAGTCGTTAATTAGATCTATATTCATTCATCAATTAAGATAAGCAAAGCTAAGATCTAATGCCACTTTAAACATCTAAATCATGCAAGATAAGCAACATTCAAACATTCAAATGGAACAAACTTGAATCATTTCATATTAAAACAATGAAGAGATGCATTCCTACCATGGATCTTGGTGTCAATCCCTCCTCCATTGCCATAAGCTTTCCTTTCTCCACCCTTGCTTTTGAAGAAATTGAGCTTCTCCTCCTTTAGAATCTTTTCAGCATGCCTTTGCTCTTCCTTTGTCCTCTCTACCATGCCCCAAATGCCCTTCTTATATAGCATTGGGAAATGAGCCTTCAAGCTTTTCTTCTCAATGTGGGATTGCTCTTTTTTCTTATTTTAGATTATTTTCACTCAAAAACCCACTTTCCATAGTTTTTAGGATTTTTTGCACAACTTAGTATACTTTAAGCACAATTAATGCACTTTAATGCATTTCTCTTCACTTTTTGATTGGTGTAGCTTAGTTTTGGATATTTTGCGAGCGGTTCAATCACTGAACTTGGTCTCTTTAGGTTCTTACTTTCTTCACCTAATCCTTCCATTTATGGGAGAAGTGATTATATCAAAGAGGATTTGTTCGTGAATGTACTTGTGTTATGTCTTCATGTTGCGGGCACATAGTAAAAATATGCTTCTTCTGTCACATGACTAAGGGTGTTAATTTGCTTGTTAATAGATGCCCCTTAATGTGTGAGGTCCGAAGCAGAGCTAAGGGCCGAAATACATTACTGAAAATGATACTTTGTATATTGATACTCTTTATACTGATACTCTTTATTGTTCAAAGCAAGGATGAGGAAAGGAAAAAATTATGGGTGTAGGATTGAGGATCACACCTGCAAAACATAGCAATTTCTCAAATATATAATATATTCCTGAGGCGGGCATACCCATGCTCAGTAGTAAACAAGCATGGCCACGAACAACACACAGTGGATCCATGTCAAAAGTAAATTTTTCAGAAGTGTAAACATGCACTTTGATGAGTGCGAGAACAAAGTCTTTATTGAACTTCTGACATGGCAGTCTAATCGTGCGTAGCTCGGGCAGTGCATTGATGAGTGATACAACTATTTTTCCCAAGGTCTTCAATAGAAACTAACGATAGTACGAGTTTATATCATGCGAATAAGTGATATGATGTCGAGCATAATAAAACACCATCTGATTACTGGTCATTGATGTATACCGTTAATAGATGCGAAGAGACCCACAGATAATGATGATGGACTCTAAGGTACCGAGTACAAACTAGCAAGTGTGAATAGATGTTCTGAAGTCGAACACTTGTAGAATCAAACAATCAGGGGTCATTGATGTATACCCACTGTCATTTGTAAGGAAACCTACCACTAATGACTGCAAGATACAAGGTACTCTCGGGTTTCTAGATCCATGTCATAGATGGTGATTTGATGTCAATAGGAATAGATCCATTGGAAGGAGGGCATTAATGCATCCCACATCAACCGATACGAAACAAAGATCAATAGTCTGATATAATTTGGTAGAACTGTAAGATCCAACATTGTATACTGACACAAGGAAGGCCGACATGATTGGTCAAGAATATTTGAGGAATGGCCGACTTGGTTTGAACTTCCCTTAAACACATAACACAACACAGAATGGACACTTGGAAACATAGGACTTTGAGTAACCGACCGTAATGAAATCCGCTAATTCCAGATGCATTAACAAAAGCTCCAATGGTGATGGGAAGGATAACCCAAGGATGGAGATTTGTTCAAAATACTGGTACAATTTCCTAAGGCAAATGCAGATTGTGTACTGACAGTGGATACAATATTATGTGCCGTGTTCAAGGGCGACAAGGACTGACTGTTGTCGTTTTCTTCGAAGTTTATAATATGCAGTGATTCAAGTCTCTCCCTTTTTGGATTTTTGTGTTTTTTAATTTTTATGCTTTTTAATTTTTTAAAAACGGATAATGAATGCTATCATACATAGGAGGGAATGAGTGTTGCATGGGTGTACGCCTATTTTTCAAGGGCAGGGGTTAGGCCAAGACACATATCCATATTGCAAACAAGGGCTAAGCTGGTTGTGCACACTCTTACAGCTGTCTCCTCCCAGGGTAGGCTATATGAAGTAGGATTATGTGTCGACGGACGATGAAGTAATACCATGTGACTGAAGTTATCCAATTTGGGGAAATGACCAAGTAGGAATGGTTCAATGAGGTTTACTTTAGCTTGAGTCTTGTGAAAAATGCCAAAATCATAGATCATCATGAATCATGGTCTGTCTTAACTACCTGAGTCAAATAGTTTGGATTGTCAAAGTCTTCAAGTCCTGAAATCAAAACCATTTCACTACCCAACAGTTCAGTTAGAAACTCATTCAAATGTGCATTTAATATCTAAAAAAATAGCTAAAATTGAGGAATTATGCATCTTTCTATCATTCAAAAGGGTACGGTATGTATGAATAAAAGATAAGTAAGAAATACTTATGATTTACCATATGCGTTTGTAGTGTAGCTGATGTATGAGAGGAGGCATCCCCTTTTAGCTTGCATTTCTAGAAGCTGTGAACCTTTAGTCTTTGATCTTCCAGTTGTGGGTTAGTTTTGATGTCGAACTAGAAAATTTTAAAACAATTTCCCATGTTTTCGAATTTTTCCAAATTTTTTCATTTTTTTATGAAATTTTGGGCGTTATTTGTAAGAAAAAGAATTAAAAAGAGAAAAGTATTTACACTATTCTTTTTGGTGTGTGCAAAATTTACACACTTTTTGGGTTATGATGTAAGCTAGATTATTTCGGTTTCACTTATGTCCTTAAATGATGTGTTTAATTAAATTGGCCATGAAATAATGTACATGCTTCCTTTTTGGTATGATGTTAATGACTTAGATGCGAATCAAGTACATAGTTGGCTAAAAGAATCATCCAAACTATTAAGACTTCTAGGAATGTGTATATATTCAATAAATTCGAACCGACGCTCTGAAATACGTATTCGTAGAAACTTTCTAAACAGTGTAGGATGTCGAACCTGATACTGACCATTTAACTGGGATACAACTAATTCTGAGTCCAGTTTGACGATTATTCGTTGGATGCCAAGGGTGATAGCCTCGATAAGAAGCTCAATGACTGCGCTATATTCTGCAACATTGTTGGTTGCAGATCCGAGAAAAATGCCTCCTGAACTAAGAACTTCGTTATTAGGTGTGAAAACGACCGATGCGGTGGAAGCAATGTTCCGAGAACTACGGCTGGCGCCGTCTGCATATCCCAAATATGTAAAAGATTCTTGTGCCATCTGCCAAAGTGACAATGCCAAGCAAGATAAGTGTGTGCCCGAAATAACTAATGTACAAAATTTTATACAAAGAATACAGCATAATAAAATAAATGGTGTGAGGCATTAGTGCCTACGCGAAGTATTTCTTCAGATAGAGACCATTTCTGATCTCCAACATGGGTTCCCCATCAAAATTGACCAATTCATAAGCTCCCATTTTTAACAAAGTTTTGAAAACAAGTGGGCCAAACCATTTAGCTACAAATTTCCCTTCTGCTATTTTGTCTTGGTTTTGGTCATAAACTAAAACCAGATTGCCTTCAGAGAAGACTCGAGGATGGGTAGACTTGTCATATTGTGTTTTAACCCTCTTCTTGTGTGCTTCTACATTTAGAGAAGCTTCCTTTCTAGTTTCATCCAAAGAATGGAGATGGAGAAGCCTTTCTTCCTATCCAGAATTGTTAGGTAGGAGTTCGACATCTATCTTTAATGATGGGATTTCACATTCAATCGAAAACACAGCTTCCTCTCCATAAACCAGTTGGAAGGGAGTGAATCCGGTGGCGGTTTTAGCGGTCATTCGGTAAGCCCAAAGAGCAGTAAACAACATCAAGTGCCAGTTATTACCTTTTTTATTAATCGTCCTTTGTAACATAGTTTTCAAAACCTTGTTGATGGTTTCTACTTGTCCGTTAGCTTGAGGGTAATATGGCGAGGAAAAGTCTCGCCGTAATCATAATCGGTCTGTAAGTTCATCCATACAGGAATTCCTAAAATGACTTCCGTTGTCGGTAGTGATCTCTTTGGGTACACCAAACCTTGTTATTACATGATTGAATAGAAAGTATGCTGCAGTTTTACTTGTGTAATTGAATGTAGGCATCACCTCAGCCCACTTGGTGAAGTAGTCCACTGCTACGATGATGTAGTGGTGACCATCGGCTGAAGGTGGGTTGACTATCATAAAATCAATGGCACATTTTGAAAATGGACCCACGGTTACTGCAGGGTGTAAAGGAGAAGGATGTGCGCGCATTTTTCTTGTGTAAATTTGGCAAGGATGACACTTTTTGACAGCATTCATGCAATCTTTGAAAATTGTAGGTCAAAAGTATCCTGCATGCAAGATTTTCTAGGCAGTTGCCAACCAGAAAGATGACCGCCACATGCCCCAGCATGGCAATCATTCAATACTTGTTCAACTTCCTCGTGTACTAAACAACGTCTTAATATCATGTCTATTCCTCGACGGTACAAAGTATCCCCGATGATGAGGTATCTTCGAGCGCGGTGTCAAATGTGACGTCGTTCAATACTAGAAAACTGAGGATCGATCCTTTGGGTTTGAAGGTATATGATGAATGTTCCATACCAAGGATCAGAAGTTGCAATGAGGAATACATGTTCATCTGCCCAAGATTCAACAGATACAGTACCCTCCGTCTCAATGGGCAACTCAGACATTAACTCAGCAAATGCCAACAATTTCTTGGCTTTGGCATTTTTGAATTTGAGGTCGAATTCTTGTAAGATTACTATCCATTTTGAGTATTTTCCACCAATGATATGGCGGGACAAAATGTGTCTCATGGGGTTCATTTCAACCACTATGGTTTTTTTCCTTGGAAGTATGTAATGTCTAAGTCATTGGACAACATGGACTGCTTCCAAGGGCAACTTCTCGACTTGCAAGGCCCTTGCTAAGATAGTAAATAACATGTTCTTGAGATGATTCGTCCTCTTCTGCTAAGGCCATTCCAATGGTGGAAGGAGATGCAGCCAAATATAACAGAAAGTCTCTATTGTAGTTCTGTGGACTAAGCACCGGGGCAGAGACCAAAGCTTTCTTTATTTCATCAAATGAACGTTGAGCTTGGTCATCCCATATGAATATTTCATCTTGTTTAAAGAGATGCATGAAACCTTTTGCTTTTTCAGCAAAATTCTCGACAAATCTCCTCAAGTAGTTAGCTTTCCCTTGAAGGATTTGAAGTTGAGTGATTGTTTTCGGGGAAGGAAACCGAAGTATTGCCTCAACCTTGATGGGATCAACCATGATCCTTTTTTGGGACACTACGAACCCAAGTAACCTCCCAGAGTCCACACAAAAAATGCATTTATGTGGATTTAACCTAATGTTGTACTTGCGGCAGTGCTCGAAAACGGTTCGTAAATGGGCACTATGCTCAACTCTCCTTTTAGATTTAGCTGCTAAGTCATCAAGATAAACCTCAACGATTTTCTTAATGTCGTGAAATGCGTATGACATAGCTCTTTGAAAATTAGCTCCGACGTTTTTAAGGCCGAATGTCATCTTCTGATAAGCGAAGGTCCCCCAAGGGCATATGAAAGATGTCTTATGTTGGTCTTCCTTTTTTATCTGGATTTGGTTATAACTGGAGAAGTTGTCCATAAACGAAAAGATTTCATTCCTGGAACATTCATCGATGATCTGATCAATGAAGGGTGTGGGATAGTTATCCTTAGGACAAACCAAGTTTAGATCTCTAAAATCGGTACAAACCCAGATAGTTCCTTGTTTTTTGTTAACGGGAACAGGATTGGATACCTAATCAGTCAAAGGAACATGATAGATGAATCCAACTTTTAATAGCTTTTTGACCTTGGCTTTAATGGCAATAGATTTCCTAGGGTTCACTAGACGTAGTTTTTTCCACACAGGTTTAACATTGGGATAGGTTTTGATCTTGTGTTCCACAATACTAGGATTGATGCCTGGCATATCTTCATAAGACCATGCGAATACATCACATAATTCTTTAAATAAAGCAGTATAAACTGCTATTTCCTCAGGAGAACAATCCGCACCTATGTTGATGTTCTCAACGATGCCAGGTTTTATGGATATGTCAATTGAGATGGTTTTCGAAATGTTCGCCAAGTTTCCCTCCGAACTTACATTGTGTGTTTGGATAGGGCATTGGTACTTGGTCATATCATCATCAAAATAAAGATTTTCAGGCTTGAATTCTAATGAATCAATTTTGGGAAGAAATGAGGATTTGTGGTGCATATCCTTCCAGGGTCGTTCCGAGATGTTCATGACCTCTACGATGGCTTCATATGAAGAGAAAGTTTGATCCAGGAGATCATGGGTACTATGAGAGTTCAATGCCCAAACAGGTGAAGTATAGGGATCATATTCCTCCATCTTGGGAGGATTTTGATCCAGTTCTACCGAAGCCATTTGAATAGATTGATAAGCGAGCTCTACGGCAGAAAAGGGAACACTACTCTCCATTTCCTCATGGTGTGCAGAAGTATGTGTTTTTCCATCATTATTTTCATCTAAGGTGTTTTCTTTGGAGGTTCCAATTGATGAGGTGGAACCAACTTCCAAAGTGGAATTAGAAAAAACTCTTAATGGAAAGTACACTTCCGATGTAATGGTGAAAATCGGAGCAATGTTAGGGGTCAATATTGGTGGTGGAATTGGAAAAGTTCCCAAAAGGGACGAGTCTTTAAACATTCCTACCCCAACATCCTGAATCACCGTCGTTGCATCCCCCATAAAAGGTACATTCGAGTGGAGACCAGTTTCGGGTGTGCAGTAATCTATTTGATCGATTGTGACAATCTTCCCTTGGTGGGAGAACCGAATGAATCAGAATACGGAAGATACTACAGCCGTCATCTTGTGTATCGAACTGCGTCCCAATAGAAAATTGTAGTCTATGAGTGCATCCACTACCTTAACATCTACTTGAACTATTTTGCCTCCCAGTTCAACTGGGAAAGCCATGATAAGTCCATGAGGTGGGAATGAATGACCATCAAATGCCTTGAGAATTGTGTGGGATGGTACTAAGGTGGGTGATCCCAAAGCTTTCCAACAAGCTAGTGACATGACACAAGTGGAGGCTCCTTCGTCCACAATGGTTCAAAAAATATTCTTACCATGTGAAGTTACTTTAATTTGGAATGCAATTTGTGAGGGAAGCCTACATGTGGGTTGTTCTAAGTCAAATGTGATCAAATTAGTGTCTGATGGATCAATAGCACCGATGGAAGACAATAGTGCTTTCTGTTGAGCGGGAAAACTTTGCAACACCTCCAAGGCAGACATTGCACAAGGAGCTTGAGCTAAATCTTCAACCACATTGTAGTTTTTAGCAGCTTGCGCATTGGGGTTGTGTGTTGATTTGCGGAGGACCCCTTTTGGAGGTTGAGGCACCATGTCTATGGTTGGTTTTTCAATATTTAGAAAACCACTAAGCTGAGATCCAACTGTTTCAACATCTTTTGAAGGTATGTCGTAAGAACGATCCCTTGTTTGGATATGAATGTCATGTTCACCAATTGTGAAGATATTAGCGTTGGGTGGATTGCCCCCTTGTGGGGGGTTTGGATGGTTTCCTCCTGGTGGAGGTACTGGCACCGCAGCAACCATCTGTTGTTGCTGGAGGAAGGGTTGAGTTAGGACAGCAGGTTGTGGTTGTTTCCCTCCTCGTTGTGCCAACATCCGAATATCATCCATATGAGGACAAAGATGAGTAGGATGGTCCCCTTGGAAAATTTTGCAAGGGTACTTGTTCTTCGGGTTTTCATGATTTCCTCCAGTAGGATTATTCACCTTGGGTGCATCTCTTGTCCTAGGGTTAGCATTAGGCTTCTTCTTTTGTTTCTTCATTTTTCTTTTTGGGTCCGCAGTTTGAACCGTAAGGAATTCAGAAGTTTGGGTATGGGTTACAGATTGCTGAGTTGCCTGGCCAGCTGTGGGTTGTTGATTTTGAGCTGACATTTGTCCCAATTGTTGGGTAATCTGTTCAAGTTGGTTAACGGATCCAATCACACCATCGATATGAGGTCCTTTTGGCAGCCTAGCTGGATCAGATGCAGGTCTTATAGCATGAGGTATTAAGTCATAAAGTGTGTCCGATTGGGAATATACTAAATCCATTTGGTGAGCACTCTAAATGAGTTTATCTTCAGTCATGGCTCCTGACATGGCTACATCTTTGGAAAGAGTAGGAAATAGGGATTGTATAAACTAATCTGCTAAGAATGGGTCAGGGATGTCAGCTTGAATAAGCCTTTGGCGCCTCCTCCACTCATGGATGTGATCTGAGATGTGAGTAGCGGTAGATTTCCTAAGTGAAGTTAAAAGCTTCGTTACCGTCTCATAGCGAATAGGTAGTTGAAAATGTGTCAAGAAGAACATAGCTAAAGACGAAATTTTTTTTGAATGTATTGCGAGGCAATTCAATGTACCATTTCGTAGTAGTTCCTGTTAGGGTCCTCTGAAACAACCTTAACCTAACACTATCATCAACTAGGGAATTGGATGAACACCACAGATGGAATGTCATCACATGATTAGATGGGTCTTCCCCTGGTTTTCTGTCAAACTTGGGTATGTCTGAGGGTAGTTTAGTTGGTATGGTTGGCCACCCATTCAAATGTAGAACAGGGTCATTGGTCAGCGGGGATAAATATGGTAGATTCAATGTGGCTAGAAATGGTGACTTGGATGGTGCCAAAGCAAACGTTTGATATCTAGGTGAAGCTTGGTGGCTCCACTGTTGGTTTCCTTGGGCTTGAGAAGCATTCCAATAAGGGTTACCTCCTTGCGGAGATTGCATCCAAAAAGATGGGTTACTTCCTGAAGGTTGTCCATTCCATTGTGGAATAGGATGAATGTATGGATTTCCCCCCTGCGGAGGTATGTTCTATTGAGATTGGTTACTTGATGTAACATTGCCACTCCATTGTGGGATGGGATTACTGGGTGGATTGCCCCCTTGCAGGGGTATATTCCATTAAGATTGGTTACTTGGTGGAACATTACCATTCCATTGTTGGTTAGGATTCATGGGTGGATTTCCCCCTTGTAGGGGTGTGTTCCATTGAGATTGGTTACTTGGTGAAACATTACCACTCCATTGCTGGTTGGGATTCATGGGTGGATTTCCCCCTTGCGGGGGTGGGCCCCAATTAGATTGGTTACTAGTTGGAATTGGACCACACCATTGAATGTTTCCTTGGTTTGGATAATCATTCCAAGGTTAATTGCCCCCTTGCAGGGGTGGTTCCTAAGAAGATTGGGTACTTCTTGGAAACTGCCCACTCCATGGTGGAATGGGGTTGGTGGACGGGTTACCTCTTGGTGTGCTACTTGTTGGGGGTATGGTATTGCCCCCAAGATTTATGCTAGGAAAGTTTAGATAATGGCTTCCCAAGGAACTTCCACTAAATTGTGGAGTATTACCCCAATTAGCATTATTGTTCCATGGTCCATTAATTCCACTACGGATATTGAGATTCCAAAGTGAAGGATTCCCCCCAGGTGTAGAAATTGGAAGACTGTTTGGTATGCCAAAAGGATTTTGGTTTACTCCCTGATTGTTTTGACCTTGAGTAGCCGAACCAGATGGGAAACTCAAGTTTGGTAAGGCACACGCTCTAGTGGGGATTCCTGCAGGAAAAGTGGTTGTACTTCTGGGATTGGGACCCGAAACTGTACCAACTAGCATTGAAGTGCTAGTTGAACTTATGGTAGAAGCATGTAAACTAACTATTGGAGTTGTGGTAGAGGTCAAGTTGGAAGTATTTCTACCTCCAATAACCGTATGAGGTTGTGATTATGTGGTCCCTTGTGGTCCTGACGAAGCCACAGGGATGTTGGAAGTATTTCTACCTCCAGCACTCGTTTGAGATGGTGTTGATGTGGTCCCTTGTGCTCTTAATGAAGCCATAGGGTTAGATGTTGAATTTTGCATGTGTACCAAATGTGCCAAAAGAGGATTGATGGTGTGCAATGGTTCACTGATGTGAAGTACCACTGGGCCTGAAATATTTGCCCAAAGGTGGATTTACGTGAGTTGCAATGTTGTCTTCCAATGTTTCAATTTCAAATGGAGCAAGAGGATCAACAGTTTCTGTGTTTTCCTTGATAGGTAATGTTGTAGTATTTGTTTGATGTGTTTCTGCTCTATTGTTGTTAATTGAAGTCAGAAGTGTTTCAGTTTCAAAGTCAAAATGATTTGTATTTTGTAGCCGTCTCCGTAATGTAGTGGGGCCTTCAATTTCTGGTGACTCACCTCTATGCCGTCATGATTGGCGGGTTGGGAGAGAAGTCACTTTGAAGAAATTTAATAAAGGATGTGTTTAAATTTTTTTTGAAAAAAGAATCAAACAATCCTATGGCTTTCTAGACTCAACAAAATAAAAAGTGTCCACACAGTGAAAATTCCTAGAGATTTCAAGCAAGCAAACTTACTCTTCCAAAGAACCGAAGCTCAGCGAAAAGATGGATTGGAGGGCCTTCCGAAACTAGTAGCTGCAGAGGGATTTCATGTCTTCATTCAATTGCTAGAAGTGAAGGTGTGAGAAACAGTTACAATAAAATTTAATTGTCAGGGGTGCAAGTGTTGGTTCCTGACCAATCACCCTCCCAAAGAGTAAAAGTTCCAAAGTCTGTCTCAGGTATTACAAGTGTGTCCCACTCACAATAGCCTATGTGATATCCTAGGAATAGCCACTAAAGTTACCACTTCACAATCGACGGTCGGGCGAATAGTTGTAAGTCGAGGACAACTCTCATAACCAGAAATTATAGAAACAGTGATGTCACCCCGAAGACTTGTCACTGAACATAGACTCTCCTCGATAAGCTCATGTCCCACTAAATAAGAAAAAGGGGGAAACCACCCTTTACTTATCCAGATTGACCTCGTGCTTGATGCATGTTTCAGAAGCGCTTTCCCGACAAGCATTTTTTGCTACTAATGGATTTACTCTCTTTAATTAATGCTAGTTTCAAAGTTTTGCAACCCAAGAGTGTTAAATCTCCAAACCTAATCTAGGGCACTAACCTAAACTTGTTGATGATATGAAAATCAAAAGTTTTTCAATTTTAGATTAAGCGCCAATTTTAAGGGTAGTTTGCTTAGTTTCAGGAGTGGAAGTGAAACTGGTGGTGTTTTGACTCGAAAACAGGAAAATGAACCAAACAATGCAAAATGCTCACTACTCTACCTTTCATTTTGATGAATATGCTAACTTAAGGAAGAGTTAGAGGTTCATGAGTTTCTTTTAGACATGCAAAATTTCTGGTAGATTTCGTATGTTCATGCACAAGTTTTTCTGAAATATGGATAATGATTGATGTGTAAAGACCAATGTAACCCAAACAGATATCTCAAGTAAACATGAATCTAATTCTATTACATGGGGGATCCCTGTTTCTCATTCACAAGATCGTCATAAGGCCCAAGTGAAGAGGATACACAGATCCCTTTGGAATGCTTATGAATTAAATTCTAAACTGTTACAAGTGAGATCCACTTTCTCATTCACAAGATCGCCATAAGGCCCAAGTGAAGATGATACAATGGATTGAAAAACTGTATGTGAAAATTAAATATACTCTGTTACAAACGAGATCCACTTTCTCATTCACAAGGTCGCCATAAAGTGCGAGTGAAAAGGATACGGTGGCTCGATATAAGATGCTTTGAAAAAATCAACTCCTAAACTATTACAAGCGAGATACACTTTCTTATTCACAAGAACGCCATAAGGTGCGAGTGAAGAGGATACGGTGCCTCGTACATAATATATCTCAAGAAAACTGGACTCTAAGGGTGCAAGTCTCTCTAATCGTGCATGCAAATTATGAAGAAAATTCCAACTCCGAAACAAAATGAAAGTTTATTTTTGTTTTTTAGGAAGAAATTGTCTTCAATTTGTCTCACAATGTGACGTTCAAGGTTTGTTTATCAATGCAAATGTGTGTAAATGGTTCCTTCAAGTGTGTATGGTTCTTCCAAAGGTGTTTGGTTTAAAGTTTTCAATGAAAAAGAGGTTAATCCCAATTTTAAGCAAAAAAAAAAAAATCAAAACTTCAAAAAGGAGTAAAATGGTGTTTGTATTCCTTTGAAAAGAAAATTTTAATTCCAACTTTAAACAATACTTTTCAAACTTTTTAAACTTCTTCAAAAGCATATACCTCCAAACACATCTCCACTTAATCAAAACATTTTGCAAAAAACTTTTCAATTCCTTTTTTAAAAGAAAAACAATTTTAACCCAAAATATACAAAACTTTGTGAAAAAACTTTTCAATTCTTTCGTAATCCAAATTATGTAAGCTTTTTTCAAAATTATGTAAACTATGCAAACTTTGAAGTCTTCTTTAATCCAAAAATAAAAATTTGAATTCAAACCACACAAAACTTTGGCAAAAGATTTTGAAAATGAGTTTTTTAACCAATTTTGAAAGGGTTAAGATATTATTTGGAATTAGATCAAGACCACTTCACCATACAACAACCAAAACCACTTCACCATACAACAACAAATTCTGGGAATGATGAAAACACAGAGAGTTCAATACAGAAAGCTTGGAAAAAGCTTTCACGCTAAGATTGAAGGTTAACTCTCAGATTGTAGTGTTTTGAAAGTTGAACGCAAAGTTTTAATGCTACCACAGGTTTGAAATTGAAAACGTAGAGTTTAGAAAAAATCAATGCTTCACCATTTAGAACCCGTGGTAGAGTTATGAAGATCTTTAACGCTGGCAGAGGTTGGAGATTGAAAACGCGGAGTTGTGAAAATTCAACGCTTCACCATTTCGAACCCGTGGTAGAGTTATGAAGATCTTCCAGATATATGCTTCACGCTGACGTGTAAGGTTCTTCACGCATAGGTGTAAGGTTTTGATTAAGATCTGGAACTCGAATGGGAATCATTTGGAGGCCATGAGAGGGTCATGATTCGCTGAGCAAATCAACAATCTTTCAATGGTCAAAGCTTAATCGCATAAGCTTAAAGGGGGTTTGATGCAGGGTTTAAACGTCGAGGTTTTTTTTTTTAAATATTCAACGTAGAGTAACATGGAGGCAGTGTCATAGCTTTAAAGGAATCTTCTCCAAAGTTTAAACTAAATGCATGGGTTTTCACAGGTTAAAGAACATGCAGAGACCTTCATGGTTTTAAACCACATGCAGAGATCTAGCATTGCTAGGGCCACGCGGAGAGCTTTAAAGGAATATTCTTCAAAGCTTAAACTGAATGCATGGGTTTTCAAAAGCTTGATCAAACACAGAGATGCAATGATCTTTTAACACGCATTAGCAGAGTTTAAAGAGTGGTAGAGTTCTACAAATCTCCAAATCTCCAATGCTTCATAAGGCCAAATCGTGGCAGGGTGTAAGCCTAATATTCAAGGAAAAGTTTGAAAATTACGCAAAGTTTAAAGATATATTCTTATTAAACTTCAAGTGCAGAACTTTAAGAAAAACACGCAGAGCGCTAGCTCAAAATTCAAGAACCTCAAAAATAAAAAAAACTCAAAAATCATGAAACTCAGATCTGAATGCAAATTGAGATAGTTTGATGAATTAAAGGTGTATTTAGGTTGATCTTAAGCTTATCAAGCTAGATATAAGGTTCTTTTAATGATGTTTAAGCCACAAAGGAGTAAATATGAAGAAAGAACACCACAAAAAATGAAGAAAAATCAAGAAACTTCAAGAAATTTCAACAAAATGTATGGTCGCCAATCTGATAACAACAATTAGTGTAGGGTTGTGTCTACTCTAAATATGCTATTTTACTAAGAAGTGATGAGCCTCTATCTCAATAAACTAAAATGATTATCACAAGTCATTAATTAGATCTACATTCATTCATCAATTACGATAAGCAAAGCTAAGATCTAATGCCACTTTAAACATCTAAATCATGCAAGATAAGCAACATTCAAACATTCAAATGGAACAAAATTGAATCATTTCATATTAAAAAAATGAAGAGATACATTCCTACCATGGATCTTGGTGTGAATCCCTCCTCCATTTCCATAAGCTTTCCTTTCTCCACCCTTGCTTTTGAAGAAATTGAGCTTCTCCTCCTTCAAAATCTTTTCAGCATTCCTTTGCTCTTCCTTTGTCCTCTCTACCATGCCCCAAATTCTCTTCTTATATAGCATTAAGAAATGGGCCTTCAATCTTTTCTTCTCAATGTGGGATTGCTCCTTTTCCTTGTTTTATATTATTTTCACTCAAAAACCCACTTTCCATAGTTTTTAGGTTTTTTTGCACAACTTAGTATACTTTAAGCACAATTAATGCACTTTAATGCATTTCTCTTCACTTTTTGATTGGTGTAGCTTAGTTTTGGACCTTTTGTGAGTGGTTCAATCACTAAACTTGGTCTCCTTAGGTTCTTACTTTGTTCACCTAATCCTTCCATTTATGGGAGAAGTGATTATATCAGAGAGGATTTGTCTTTGAATGTACTTGTGTTCTGTCTTCATGTTGCGGGCACATAGTAAAAATATGCTTCTTCTATCACATGACTAAGGGTGTTAATTTGCTTGTTAACAAGGTGGAATTCAAGTCGTTCCGCACTTGTGCAGTTTTATTGGTGGAGGGAAGAGTAAAGGGTTATGAAATTTCATTAAAGATATTGAATTGTCTTGTGCCATACAAGGATCAAAAACAGTTTTGGGATAATGTTGATGCCAATCCACTAGTACAAAATGAGAGATAAGTGACCAAAAAAACGACCAAAATCCACATATAAATGACCACTTTTGAGTTGGTGACCATTGGTAGCAAATTAGTGGCCATATATCACGCGACCAAAAATGTGGTCATATTTAGCTTGGTCATTTATAGCTTATTTTGTGGTCATATATTTGGTCATTAATTTGGTAATATATTTGGTCAGTAATTGTCACAATTAATGACCAGATTTTTTGTCACGTGATAAATAACCACTAATTTGCTATGAGCTGGTTATTTATATGCATATTTTGGTCACTTATCTCTCATGTTGTATTGGTGGTCGTTTATATGCGAATTTTGGTCATTTTTTTAGTCATTTATCTATTTTTAGTGGTTTGAGAATATAAATAGGGCACAGTGGAATCGAACCACCAGCCTCCTGCCTATAAGGCAGGTGCTCTACCATTGAGCTAGCACCCTTAAATAGAATTCCTTATTGGTCATGCACCTTGCAGTTATTAAGAATGAGGCCGACTTTTCAATAGATTAGCAATACGCTGTATGATGCAAGGAAGCTCTGATTCCATTGTTTCTAAAGACATATGCTTCAATAACTTCAATGGTCCCTGTTGGTGTCCCCCCATAGGACACATGCCAAACTTGTGGAACATGTGTTCTTATGTATCTGTGTTTGAAATGTGGACCTGTGAGGATGTGTCCTGTTTTCCTGGTTATTCTAGTTATTAGGTAATTGTCTATTAAAAAACGGTTAATTAGAAAATACCAAAGGATCATTGGTTTGGTTGCCCTAGTGGAAAGGCTGAAGTACCCACTTTAAGATGAAATAATGCAATAAGGGTCCATTAATCTTGGGCAATTAAAATAGCTTCTCACATTGCTTGCAACCAGCTAAATATAATTGTTGTATATACAACCAACACTAGAGTGGTTTTGTACTAAATGACAGAATCATCGCAGCTTGTAGGCCTGTAATGGTATCAGATTATAATTATTTCTATTAACCATGTTGTGTCAAGGAAAACCAATTATGACTTAAAAGTTGTGACTGAACTTATTCTACCTTTTCTTGAAGTGTTATGGTGTTATCATTATTATTCATTTCCTATTATTCTTAAACAATTATAATAAGAATAATTAGAATAATAAGTGAGCTTCCTGTCTTATTGAGCTGGAGAGATTCATATCTATATCGTAGTGGATGCCTCACTTATTAGTAGTCGAATTGGTTCTGTTTAAATAGGTAATGAAGATCAACAACCAACTTCTAAACAAAAATAGTGTCAATTAAATTCTTCAATGAACTGCCCGTCAAACAGTCTATTTATGCATTTATGGTTATACAGGTTACCATATATCCTCATCTTTTATCGTGACCCAATCTTATTAACACCTGCTTATAAAATAAAAGACAATATATAGTAATAAAGAAATGAATTCATTGAGAAAAGGGGAAAGAATCAAAGCTTTTATCAACAGAAATTCACCGCAAAGTGTGAAATAAGAGAGAAATAAAAAGGTTTTCCCTTTCATTTGATGTTCTGAGCGTATATTCTCCTCAATCAAGTCTGGAATTGGTTAGTTTGAATGAAACTGCATCGTATGGTTAAAAATATATTTAATAAACTAATCCATAAACTTATATATCCATCGATTTAACTTATTTAACCCTGCAACCATAATGTAATCATAAATTAAGGATTCTGTATTGAAAAACGATAAATATTAAAAACAAAAAGTTTTTTCAATGTCTAATTCCTCATCTATTATGCAGCATTTCAAAATTGCTTCCAAAAGCACTTTTCTTAATGCAACTTGGCAATAAAAAGTAATCACAACCGATCCTGGATGATCTTGAGTTGGTTTAAGAAAAACTCTCAATTCTTTTACCAACAACCGGGTAACCCAATCTACCGCAATCTCGGTGACTAGTTCAACCAACTTGCAACAAGCTAGGGTTCTTTAACAGTCTTATCAATTTAATCTAGTGGCGTGCATGGCAAATGATTCCAGTAGTTGCTTTTTGCAATGAATTGTATGAGAGTCTTAAATGAATCCAATCCGTTGTTATCTGCTTTTCCAATGAGTGTGGAGTTGGGGTCATTTTGCTTTATGGCAGAGATCTTTTATATTATTTATATATAATTAGCACAATCACTTAATTTGTGGTCAGTGAAGATAAGTCACAAGTTAAGTGTCACAAATAAGTAATAAGTTATTTGTTACTTGTCAGGAAGTCTTTGTTATTTATCAGGAAGACCCGTATCCATGCATTATCTACAGGAAGAACATTATCCATGCATTATCTACAGGTTATCCATGAATCAATGACTAGTTATTTTTTATATTATTTTTTCTTTTATAATTGTTAATTTCAAAATTTGAAAGAATGCCCTAAAATCATAATTGTTCATTTCTTTTATAATTGTTATAATAATAAGTAATTACGCCTAAAGGGATTGCAGTGGTTTCCTGTCTTAATGAGCTCGAGAGATTGCCGATTTAGTTATCATTATGAATCTTGATGCATTTGTAAACATATCTAGCTATATGCCAACATACATATATATATAGCATTCAGAAGTAGGTCACAAGCAACTATACCCAATACGGATTTCATGTGGATTAGGGATTTTGGAGAAAAATAAACTGAGAAAACGCTAGGAATTCTCATCCTGGGATTTTCCTCACGATTAGCTCAGAAGAGTATGACCTATACTTATATATGATTGTAGCAAAGAATACCAAAATGGTCACTCATCCAAATTCCCGACACAAAGATAAATTTTTTCCAATACGCAGGCAGGGAGGAAACTACGTAAGGAAATTACGTATAGAGAAACACACAAGGTGAAATCGAGGCAGAATGCAGGGATGAGAGCAGTTCTGGCAGAGAAGGATAGAGGAGAAAGTGGGTAGACTGATGATTTACAGGATTTGAAACCACTGTCAGGTTGCCCACAACGGAAAATGGAGAATTTGGCTATCCAAATACACCATAAATCACAAACGTAGAGACAAGTTCAATAGGCCTGAACACACACATTCTTATTAAGATATGTACAGACAAAAAAGACCTTTGGTTTCAAATTTTATTAGGATATGTACCTTATTTTCACATTTTTCGAAAGCAAAGGTCATCTGGGAAACTCATCTTCACTGCACTGATAAGGAAATTTTTGCAAGATGGGAAGCCACCTTTACAACTTGGAATTTACTTTCTCTGAATCATTTATGATTGGAATCCAAGGAATCTCTTGCCATACAACATCTAGAGTGCATACACAACAATGAAGCGTCCTAGCTAAGGCCAGTTCTCATATAATTTACAATGGTTACTAATGATTTAACTGAATTACAATTGTTTCTGTAAGGTTTAAATTTGTATTCCATAAAGCTAGCAGTGTTGCAATGCAACAAACAGTTCCACGCAATAATCTCATAGCTGAAGAAGATGAAAAATGCTCAAGAGATGAAAAGAATGCAGAACCTTCTGGGCATAGAATGAACCAAGTTCTATTTTTAGAAAAATTGGCATTTTCCCAGTGAAGATAGAATATCCATTTCTAAAATAAAGTGCCAAACTTGTTATCAAAGTGAAGTCAAGCCAGGAGATGTTATGCAAAGGTTTTGTTATTTTTTGTGCTGATCAAGAAGTGTATTATCAATTCCAACAATTGCTTGGCAATTGTAAATGGTTCAAGTTTCTGAATATATAAGGAGATAATTGCATATTCTATTCTACTTGAACCCATAACTAATCAAGAACTATTTGAAGAACTAATCAAGGCTAGGGTGTTAAGGTTTCAAAGGTAAGTCTGCCAATCCTCACTCATTGAGTATCATTTTTATAGTAGCCATAATGGGCACCTATCTCACTGCTTAGTATTATAGCACATTAAGTAGTACCTATTGAAAACAATAAGACCATTACTAGTATATTGTGTGTCTCTCTTGAGTTCATGAAGAATCTTGGGCATAATTGGCACTCGACATGTACGGTAATATCGACATCTAACATATTTTAAACTAGATTCAAGCAAATAATTTGTAAACTACACACTTCTTGGTATATCAATTTCTAAACTACCTATATTTATGAGTAAATTCCAAACTACTAATATCATCCCTTCCCTGGTGCACAAAAGCATACTCCCAAATTTCTGATTCCTTTTATGCTTTTGTTATTCACATTTTTAAAAAATATAAAAGAATTTGGTGAGATGTTGCTTTCTTCCACCATGTTTTTAAGGAAATTAAGGAGAAATTTTGAGATGAGGAAGAAGAATATACAAGGTCACTGATTTTCATTGGTTTTAAACAAGATTGTGATGTCATACAGTTCAGGAAATTTTAATTTCACGAGCTAAACTATGAAGGGAGTTTTTATTTTATTTGTTTTGATTGATGAATCAAAGAGCTTCATCAAATGATAGGTTGAAAAAATGGTCATCAATAAAATCTTAGGATAAAATATTTGGATTTGCATGCAATTTAATGGAAAAAATTACAAGCCCGTTACTAGAGTCCCTACCAGCCTGAAGGGAGGGACTAATTACAGTAACACATATATGTAATGATGTAATTATATAATAATATTGTTTATGATGGCTTAAGCCAAGCAATAGCACAACAAAATGTTACATATCATCAGAAGCAGGTGCAAAATGACAAAGGAGGGGAAAGCCCTTGGGGCTGGAACCCATGTCAGAGGTGGAGAAGGAAGAGGATGGAAATGTCTCTACAGGATTATTGAAAATGGAAAAGGAGCCAATACTTTGTTTAACAATGTCCTCAAGGGATAACCCAAGTATGAGAGGGTCGGACTGCAAAACCCTGGAAAGAAAACTGGAATGATCTGTCAGAACTCCCCTAACACTTGAGGCCACCAGAAAGAACCCGGTGATGACAGACTGATGCCCAGTGTTAATCTAAACTAATTTGACTGGCAAGATCACTGAAAGAAACATAATCACAAGATAGACAAAGATTTTACCCTGGGAAACCCTCATGGGGTAGAAAACCCAGCAAAGCTTTCCTCAATAAGATGATCAACCAAAATACAAGATGTGCTCCAAGACTAGAGATCCTTCTCTACCTCCTATGCAGACCTCTCTCTCACAAGTGCGCTACTTTCTGAGCTATGCAAGTATGAGATAAGTGAGGAGCATCCTCCTCTACTTATAGTAGATTTCCGATTGACTTTTTCCCTAATGGGGCCGACCTCTCCCAATGGAGGCTAATAACCCCTAATTAAATAACTCAGGGCCGACCCCCACATGGTGGATCTAATAACCCTGGTTACCACAATCCATCGGAGGAATAAACATCTCTGGATACATAATAGAATTACCTCGGAGGGATGAAACATCTCCGGAATAATAAAGTACAAATATAATATTCTTAGAAGTTACACTATTCAACACTCTCCCTTAACGAGAAGGATATTATAACAACATCTACAGGAGCAAGGAGTCATCGACTACATCATACATGATACATCTATAAATCATTGGAAGCTTTCTTCAATACATCATAATCAGTAACTCAAATAGTTACTGGAATATCTAAATCCTCACGATCAAAAACATCATCATCATACGATCATCAGCATCGTCATCACACGATCATCAGCGTCGTCATCATCATCATCATCATCACACGATCATCAGTATCGTCATCACATGATCATCAACATCGTCATCACACGATCACCAGCATCGTCATCGTCATCGTCATCACACGATCATCATCATCATCATCATCATCATCATCATCATCACACGATCATCAACATCGTCATCATCATCGTCATCACACGATCATCAGCATCGTCATCATCTGCAATACACACGATCATATTATAGGATGATCAATCCTGCTCTCTTTAGGACATATGTCCATGGATGATACAATCCTATCATGTACCTTTTGAACCGAGGTCCAGGGACGATCCAGTCCTATCATGCACCTTTTGAACCAAGGTCCAGGGACGATCCAGTCCTATCATGTACCTTTTGAACCGAGGTCTAGGGATGATTTAGTCCTATCATTCAATTCTCGGAGACCTCTGTCTACGACTCAATTCAAGGGACCGAAGTCTGGGGACGATCCAATCCCCATTCTCGAAGACATATTGTCTACGGCTCAATTCAAGGGACCGAAGTCCGGGGACGATCCAATCCCCATTCTCAAAGACATCTTGTCTACGGCTCAATTCAAGGGACCGAAGTCCAGGGACGATCCAATCCCCATTCTCGAAGACATCTTGTCTATGGCTCAATTCAAGGGACCGAAGTCTAGGGACGATCCAATCCCCACTTGTCCACTAAGGAATTCATTCTCGGAGACATTTTTCTACGGCTCAATTCAAGGGACCGAAGTCCAGGGACGATCCAATCCCCACTTGTCCACTAAGGACTTCATTCTCGGAGACATCTGCCTACGGATCAATTTAGAACATGTGTTCAAGGATGATGCAATCCCTCTTCTTTCTCGGAAACATCTGTCTACAGATCCTTTTAGAACATATGTTCAAGGATGATGCAATCCCCACAGTATCCTCATCAATACAGGTATCATTAGTGCATCAAAACAAGTATCCTCATCCATACAAGTACATCAATCAATACATGTATACATATCATCAATACAAGTATCCTCATTCATACAAGTACATCAATCAATACATGTATACATATCATCAATACAAGTATCCTCATCCATACAAGTACATCAATCAATACATGTATACATATCATCAATACAAGTATCCTCATCAATACAAGTACATATACAAGTGTCCTCATCAATACAAGTACATATACAAGTAATATAAATATCCTAAGTATACATATAAGAAATATAAAGATAATGAATATAAATATCCTAAGTATACATATAAGAAATATAAAGAATATAAATATCCTAAGTAAAATAATACAGGTATCCTCATCATCGACCTTACTGTCGATGCAGGCAATCTCATCATCAGTGTCTTCATCACTCCCCCTTTCGAGGAGGGTCCTTTTGGACTACACCAAGCTTGTCTCGAAAATACTCAAATTTTACTCGAGACAGAGGTTTGGTTAATATATCAGCAACTTGTTCATCGGTGCTCACATACTCGAGCTTGATAGATCCTCTCTGCACCATATCCCGTATATAGAAATATTGTATCTCTATGTGTTTTGACTTATCATGGAACACTGGATTTTCTGTCATATTAATACAACTTTGGTTGTCACACATGATCACAATGGGATCCATCTCTACTTCAAAAAATCCCGATAGTAGTTTCCAAATCCATATTGCTTCACAACTAGCAGAGCATGCAACTATATATTCTGCTTCAGCAGTACTGAGAGCTACACTACATTGTTTCTTGCTGAACCATGAGATCATGGCAGATCCAAGACCATAACATCCACCTGATGTACTTTTCCTATCTGAAACACTTCTTGCCCAATCAGAATCTGAGTAACCATGTAATTCGAGTTTATGATTTCCAAGATAGTATAGACCAAAATCTAATGTACCCTTTAGATACCTCATTACATGCTTTGCAACTATTAAGTGAACTTTTCTAGGTTCCACTAGGTACTGACTCAAGGTATTTATAACAAAGCATATGTCTGGTCTGGTATTTGTCAAATACATTAATGACCCAATAATCTGTCTGTATAGAGTCACATCTACTAATTCTGATGAGTCATTAACTAATAACTTTAAGTTAAAGTCCATAGCTTTACACTCCAACATATCGAATCTTTTCAAAATTTCCATAGCATACTTACCTTGATTTAGAAAGATTCCTTTTGGTTCTTGCCATACTTCTAGACCTAAGAAGTAGTCCATTAATCCAAGATCTTTCATCTCAAATTATGAAGAGAGCTTCTTCTTGCACTCGATAATTTGTTTCTCATTTCCAGTTAGAAATAGATCATCTACATACAATAGTAATATAAGAGGTTCATCATCCATAACCTTGAGATAAAGATTAGGATCAACTTTACTCTTGGTAAAGCCCATACTTGTTAAGAAACTGTCAATCCTTCCGTACCAAGCTCTGGATCTTGCTTCAACCCATACAAAGCCTTTTTCAGCTTGCATACATGTTTTCTTCCATCTTTAAACTCAAATCCTTGTGGTTGTTCTATGTACACTTCTTCTTCAATCACACCATTCAGGAAGGCTGTCTTAACATCCATTTGGTGTAGTTTCCATTTCATCATAGATGCAAGTGCCATGATAGTTCTAATATAAGTGTACCTAGCAACTGGTGCAAATGTTTCTTCATAGTCAATTCCCTCTTTCTGAGAGAATCCTATGGCTACAAATCTTGCCTTATATTTTTCAATGCTACCATCTGTAGCATGTTTTATCTTGAATATCCATTTGGAAGATACCACACTTTTATCTTTTGGTTTGGGAACTATATCCCAAACATCATTTTTCATTATTCATTGGTATTCTTTTGTCATTGCTTCTACCCACTCTTTCTTCTGAATTGCCTCTTCATAGCTAGTAGGTTGTTGATCCACAAGGTCACACATCAAATCCACATAGTTGGATACTAGATTTGGTTTCTTTCTTTCTCTAGTGGAGCCTTCAGGAGCTCCATATTTTTTAGCTCCTTGAATAATGTCTCTAGCCCATGCGGGCCTTCTTTTCTTAGATAAGTTTGTATTGGGGGGTTCTTATGGTTCTAACATGCCATGATCTTCAGGTGTATCATCTTCAGGGGTGGGCACAACCTCTGTAACTTTAGGAGGTGTATCTTCTTCATAGACTTCTTCAAGTTGGCACTTCCTAGATTTCTTGAGAGCTGCTTCTTCATCAAATGTCACATCTCTACTTATTTCCATATGATGAAAACCTAGTATGTAAATTTTGAAAGCTTTGGATGATTCACAATATCCAACAAATATTCCCTTCTTACCAGAAGGATCCAACTTGGTTCTCTTTTCTTTTGGAATGTGAATGTTCACTGGACATCCAAATATTTTGAGATGACTTACCTCAGGATTCTTTCCAGTGAACACTTCTTCTGGATTCTTGAATTCAAGAGAACTATGGGATAGCCTATTTTGTACATAGACTGTTGTCCTAGCTGCTTCATCCCATAGATACATGGGTAGATCTTGGTCATGTATCATAGTTTTTACAGCTTCCATGATGGTTCTATTCTTTCTTTTAGCAACCCCATTTTGTTGGGGATTGTAGGGAGTGGTTAGTTCCCTCTTGATTCTAGCTTCCTTACAAAAGTCTTCAAAATCCTTTGAAGTATATTCTCCGCCATTATCTGTTCTGAGAATATTAATATTCTTTTCTGAGTGATTTTCTATCAAAGCCTTGAACTCTTTGAACTTTCCAAAAACTTTATTCTTTCCCTTTAGAAAGTATATCCAAGTCTTCCTTGAATAATCATCAATGAATGTGAGATAGTATTCAAACCCACTTAGGGATGTGGTGGGCATTGGTCCACATACATATGAATGTATTGGCTCCAGGATGTTCTTAGTCTTTGTTTCACTCTTTGGAAATGGGTTCCTGATATTCTTCCCCTTTTCACATCCTTTGCATGTGCCATTATGATCAATCTTCAAGTTTGGTAGTCCTATAACTGCCTTACTTACATAGGGTGAGGCTTTGTAGTTAATGTGAGCTAGCCTTCTATGCCATAGCTCATTGGGGCTAGAGGTTTCATGGACAAGGGAAACTTCTGGATGTCCCTTGAGTTTGTAAAGACCTCCTTCCTCTTCACCAATAACAATTGCATCTTCAATTGATTTTCCTTTGGGCCACATAAGTACTTGTCCATCTATGAATATAGCTCTAAAGCCTTTCTTATCTAGTGCTGAGATAGAAAGTAGGTTCTTCTTTAGACTTGGTACATATAAAATTTCTTTCATCTTTAAAGGTGTTCCAGAATCAAGCTTGTAGCTTGCTTCACTAATTCCCTTGATGGGATATTGATAATCATCTCCTAGGGATACATTTTGTGGAGAATTCTTTTCCTCAAGTCTTGAGAGAGTTTTCTTTTGACCTGTCATGTGCTTTGAAGCACCACTATCGATGAGCCATGTATCTTCTCCAGGTGATACAGACCCAGATAGTGCAGAAAATAGAACATATTCTTCTGCATCTACTTTCTTTACTTTAGTTCTTTTCTTTCGAGGCCTTTCCTCCTCCTCCTCTTCTTCTTCTTCTTCTTCTTCTTCTTCTCCACTATCATCTTCTTCCATATGTGCATGATGTCTTTTGTGAACAAACTTCTTATTTTGTGAAGTACAAAATATGGCAATGTGTCCTAGTTTAAGACAATTGAAACATTGGACTGTGGAGAGATCTCTTTCTGAGTTGGGTCCTCTTCCCCTTTTAAATCTATGGAAGGGTTGAGACCCTTTGTGGTCAACTTTCTTGAAGTGACCCTTTCTTCTTCTTTTGGTGTGAGTAGCCAAGGCTTGGTCATCGTCTTTGAGAAGGGCTTCCCTATTGGCTACCCTAGCTTCTTCTTGAACATAATCCTCCCATACTATATCAAACTTCATACTTTCTTTTCTGGCACACAGAGTTTGTATGAATGACTCCCAAGGTCTAGTGAGACCATTTACAATAGTCATTACAAGTTCATATTCATCAAGGGTATCTCCAATAGCATCTAGTTGTTCCTTGATTTGGGAAACCCTTCAGAAGTAGTCTTGAATGGATTCTCCTTTATTCATCTTGGTACTCTTCAACTGAGTTCTTAGGTTCATATTCCTATTGATGTTCCTCCCTTCATACATTCTTCCTAGGGCATCATACATTTCCTTTGGGGTCTTCTTGGATGCTACTTGGGGAATCAAGTAGTCCTTGATAGAATCAACAATGATTCTCTTTTCCCTAATTAGATCCTTCCTATACTTTTCTTTGGCTTCATCTTTAGTGGGTTCTGCAACTTCATCTTTGATATATTGAACAAGATCATTTTCTTCAAGAATGAGACCAATTCTGTATTTCCATGCCCGAAAATTCTCTATACCTTCTAGCTTGTCTTCAAGCTTAGTGCTTGGAGCCATCTTCTCTTGGGGGAGTCCAAGAGATTAGAGTTTCAAGAGATAGAGTAACACTTACCAGGCGATGTGCTTCATTGACTTGCGAACACTGGTGTGTTCTGTTTCTAGAAACTTCACTTTTCACTTTCCGGATCTACAATAGAATTTCTGGTTTATCGCACTTTTGGTCAAACTAGGGTTTGACTTTCCTGGAATTCTACCCAACCAAAAACTTTGATCTAGGGCTCAAAAGATTGATTTTGAGAAGGGCTATTCAGCCATGCAACCAGAATCCAAAAATACTAACTTTTGCAGAAACCCTAATTTTGGGAGAGAGAGAGAGAGAGAAAGATAATTTTACCTTGCGAAAGATGTTCTATTCAGGCTAGCTCTGATACCATGTTAAGTTTAAACTAATTTGACTAGCAAGATCACTGAAAGAAACATAATCACAAGATAGACAAAGATTTTACCCTGGGAAACCCTCATGGGGTAGAAAACCCAGCAAAGCTTTCCTCAATAAGATGATCAACCAAAATACAAGATGTGCTCCAATACTAGAGCTCCTTCTCTACCTCCTATGCATACCTCTCTCTCACAAGTGCGCTACTTTCTGAGCTATGCAAGTATGAGATAAGTGAGGAGCATCCTCCTCTACTTATACTAGATTTCTGACTGACTTTTTCCCTAATGGGGCCGACCTCTCCCAATGGAGTCTAATAAACCCTAATTAAATAACTCAGGGCCGACCCCCACATGGTGGATCTAATAACCATGGTTACCACAATCCATCGGAGGAATAAAAATATCTAGATACATAATAGAATTACCTCGGAGGGATGAAACATCTCCGGAATAATAAAGTACAAATATAATATTCTTAGAAGTTACAATATTCAACACTCAGGAGGAAGGGGTGAGCAACTAGAATGTGTTGAGAGATGAGATGTAATTTATGCCAAGATCAGAAGCTGGAACTCCTTAAGAGCTCCATCAGTGTTGAGCTACAAGTTGAAGAGCAAAAGGACATCCATGAACACACAAATCTAGTGTCTAAATTATCATGGGTCTCTGCCTAATGCTTGCTTCCAGACAAGACATGAGGAAAGAAAGTGATAGAAATGAGCAATAAAACACTCAATATCGATGCAGTTGATGGATCATCTTTCACTGATAGAGAAGAGTAATAAAAATACTGCTAAAGTTAACAATGGCTTCCTAACTCTCTGATAGTGACTAAATATTCTTAGTTCATAGAGAGTTTTATATATTAATTGTTGAAATGGAAAACATACCATGTCTTTTTAATGGAACTTCTCTGAAGAATGTCCATGCATGTAATGAACTTGATCCAAAAAATTTCCTCCACAATTGCAGGTATGAGGGACAGAGGGAAACGATTTACAATCAAACATGTAATCTTGACCAGGTTTCATTTTCCACGGAGGGCATCAAGGATGCTCATAATATGGTAACATGGCATTCCTTTCAAATTGTAGCACATTGTGCATGGAATATGATTTTGTGGACAACTTTGTTAGGAACCCATGTCTTTACTTTGTTAGTATATTGTTGTTGGACGCATATGCTTTGTAAGTCGTCCCATAGTATTTGTTGATCCATAGTTTGTGTTATTGTTGTTGGTGCATATGCTTTGTATGTCGCCCACATTTTTGTTGATCCATAGTTTGTATTGGCCCATGGTTTTGACCCGTAGTAATTGTTGATCCTATTGGCCCATGGTTTGTATTGACACATGGTATTGGTGCCTAGACTTAGTATATAAGTGTGTGTTGAGGCCTATGAAGGCACCATGAAGGTAATTGTATTGAGCTTGCTCAAAGGAGGTTGCCCCCTCGAAGTGGCCCGTGATCAATATAAAAGTGATTCTGAGTTCTATTATTTCTGATATCTCATGTATTTGCATTAATTAATTATTGCAGGTTCTTCACAAAATTTCAGAGTTGTGATAGCAAGTTAGCAACTGGAAGTTGATTCTTCCATGCAGATGGAAGCCTTGAAATATGATAACAAGGAACCGAAAGGATCACTTAAGAAAATGAATATTGAATACACTGATGTATGCCAACCAATCCGTGCACTGTTATTCATTTTTTCTAGAACATTTGTCATGCAAATGATTTATAAGGTGGCTTACGATCCCAGTTGTTCTATTTTGCAGAATATGTAGGATGATATGATGGACTTAATGGACATGAGTTCCGAAATCCAAGACTCACTTGGGAGAAGCTATAGCGTGCCTGATGACATAGACGAGTATGAACTAATGGATGGTAATGTATGTACTTAATGTGTAGTAAATAAGATGAATCACAAATTTTAACAAGAAAATAAGAATATGTGCAAGCTAGCCCTAGAAGCCCTTGCATGTAGGGAATCCTTGCCTGTTTACACTATTTTATTGAAGGAACAATGGATCTCCTTTCAGATCCATACATAGACTGAAGGTGAGCCTTGTATAATCTTTACACATAATGAATTCTGTAAAGTCTACTCCACTTGTCATGAAGAAGACAAAAAATTGATGTCCGAATTGTATCAACATGAATTCTTGTTGGATAATAAAAGAAGATGGAATCCAAATCCCTAAATGGAAAACATACCAATGTGGCATGTCCTAAACGCTTATAATGTTGTAGCACTAGCTCGCTATTTTGAATTGAAGGTCAGAGAAAGGACAACCAACTCTATAAATAGATAGATGAAACAACCAGTGGCCAGACTCATCATCCAGTTTCTGCTCTTCATTCATTCCATTGAAAGTATTGTCGATCTTTGTTTTCTCCCACCCATAACCCTTTAGTTATCGAGTTCCTGGAGGGACATATTAATTCATTAATTATTGGGATTTTAAGAAGAATCCAGGAAAATGAGCATTTCCAGCACCTTCTCCAATAGGAGAGGAGCACACTGAGGGCACTCTAAACTCCGATCTAGCTGTCATTCTCGCAGCAATGGTATGTGCTCTCGTCTGTATGATCGACCTCAACTCGTTGTTCATATGTAACATTTGCTTCAGAAGACAAATGGGGGCTGACTCATCTAATGAGCTTGCTATCAGGATAGCCAACACTAGATTGAAGAAGGCGGCCATGAAAGATCTACCTATTGTTGTTTACAAATCTGCCTCTAAATTAATTGTTAAATTACACAAAAAAAAGACCTAAGTTGAAGGGCTATATCAGGGTTCAAGTAGAAACTTTGACGGCTACCACTAAGCTGTGCTACGCTGAAAGAAAAGAAATAATATAACCCAAACTCTAGGGTTTAACCCTTTGGAATGCATCTACCTTGAATCCAAGTTGTCTTTGTTGATGCCCGAAGCCCTTTACATTTTCTAAAAGTAGGATGCACTAGATCCATGACATACCTGTGGGTTTTCCTTATTGATACGCCAGAATGTTGAATTGGGTCCATCCACAACCATGTTCAAAGTAGATTGGAAAAACTGGCGAAAGGGTTAGGCCTTGGGCAGAGGAATCCATCCTTAGAAAAACTTCACCAATGTCCTATACATAATTACAAAAATAACAATTTTCAACAATCATCTACAGAAAATAGGTTGAGATGCACTTACCAACAATTTAGAGCTTGTTCTGGAAACCCATGCTATCGCAGATTCAATTGTGCTCTTGCTTTCTTCCTGACTACTCCATGTCTCCCTTTTGACCTCTGGCATAGTGAAATTCATGTTGCCCAGCTTTCCACAATCGTTTTCCTTTCTCTTTTTCAAATTACAAAATAAACTTATATATATATATATATATTGGGGGCTTTGCATAATCGTTTTCTCTTTTTTTTTTTTCAATTACAAAATAAACTAATATTTTATATAATATATATAAATATATATTACATAAATATTATATATAACTTATAATAAATATTATAATTTATATTGTTATAATTTATAGTTTGGAACAATACAATACATTGAATGAGCTTGTGGGAATCATTTTTTCTGTTCAATAGGTTTTTATTTTCATTTATTTTTTCTTATTTTCCCTCCATTTTTTTTCTAATTTACTCTTTTCTTCACACTCATTTATCCTTTTTTATTTTTTGTTTTGTTTTCTTTCTTATATTTATTAAATTGTTATTTATATTCTTGTTTTTATTTTTATTTTTTATATATGCAAGATTTTGTTTTTATTTTACATTTTATTTACAATATTATATTATAAATATATTTTATATTAACATATGTTGTTTGGGATTTTATATATTAATGTTTTATTTTTCCATATATACATATTTTTAGCTTTCTCGTTTGCAATCATTTTTTTATCACTTACATAGGTTAGATAATACAAGGACCATGGCCAAAAAGGGGTTTAATTGAAGTTAAATAGAAAGATTTTTAGATAGAAAACGAGACATGATAGTAAGACATCATGTGACCCTCAATTTGAAGTGGATCCTCGTTATAATTAGAGCAAATAAAGATAAAAAGTGTGTATCGTTTTACCTCATTACAAATGGAAATATAGACTTATAATTCTTACCTCATGAATTAGCAATTAATTGACCAAGAAGCTGCAACATATTCATATATTTTGCATCGATTGATCTCCTTGTTTGAAAGCCCATTAATTTAAAAGCCAGTTGACCAGGTAAACTAATGGCAGGTGACGTTGTGGGAGCTGCTAGCTGGCCGATGTGACCCTAATTGATATGCATGCTCGTTACAAAATTATGCATATGAAGACGTATGTTAATGATGGGTATAATAATGACGTCTCTAGTCAATATTCATGCAGATGATCAATTTGGTGTTAATTAATTTAACACAATACGTGCTTATATGATATTGTAATTAATTGTGTCACAGCTTGAATTACATTTTTTTACCTGCATTGTCCTCGTCAAGTGACGAAATTTACATGATCACTCCTGTCTTTGAATCCATGATCTACAATGTTACAATTTATTAAATTTTAACAGTGCACATGGATTTAGAGACCCCAGTGTTAAAATTTAGTAAATTGTACAAATACATTATCAAAATTGTAATTTTGATCCATTGTCAAAGTGAGACAACTAAAAATGACCAATTGTTATGTGGTCATTTTTAGCTTAGTTCTTATCCCGTGACCAAATTGGTCATTTATCTTGGTCATTTTTAGTTTAGTCCTTATCTAGTGACCAGATTGGTCATTTATAGTTGGATCACTTAAAATTTCTCAATTTTGGTCATTTATCCCTTGGAAAATTTGTGGTGACCAAATTTTTTGGTCGCTTGGTCACTTATCTCTCATTTTGTACTAGTGATCTATTACTTCAGGATTCGAATATTATTTTAGCCAGTGACCTCAATTTTTACTTATCTCAATTGAATATTGGGGTAGCAATATCAGACCTGACCCCCTTTCAGATTACTTTCAGAATATATTTCAAAGGAACCATCTTGTTGATATATTACCTAATAAGATGGGATTGACCTAGAGAAATGAAAGGGATGGTAGTGCAGTTGTTAGCAAGAGGCTTGATTGTTTCCTGATAGATGGAGATCTTGTAAGATCCATTAATAGATATAGAACCTGGGTGATTACTTCTTCCATCTCTGATCATTCTCCCATCATATTGCATCTAGATGAAAAAATTGGATCTTTTAGGGTACCTTTTAAGTTCAATCAGACATGGTTGAAGGATGATGACTTCTGCTCATTTTTTAGGAATAATTGGAGTCTAATAGATGTTGAGAGTGGGGTTGGTCCTATGAAAATATTTTGTTACAAACTTCATAAATTGTGAAGCTTGGTGACTATGTGAGAAAAACAAAACAAAAAGGAACTCACCCAAGAACTCTGTGAAGTGGAGGAAGAACTAGATAAGATTTATGAGGAAAATCTTTTTGGTCCTTTTACCGAGGATGAAAAATATGAAATTAGGGATTTGGAAGAAAGGAAATCAAAGATTTTGTAGGTTGAAGAAGAATATTGGAGACTAAAGAGCATAATCAACTAGATTACCGAGGGAAATAATCATACCATTTTTTTTCAAAATTATGCAAACTACAAGAGGACTGTAAATAACATTTGGGATTTAAAGGATGAGAACAGAAATTGGGTCTCTTCTAAAAGAGATTTGGAAATATTGGCTGTCTCTTTCTTCTCTAAATTGTTTAAGGATCCTGGTTCAAACAATATTACATCCCAACTCAAGGTCATCAGACAATTTCCCTCATTTTTATCGGAAGCAGTTGGTCAATCTATTGGTAGTGCTGTTACTAATTAGCAAATTGAGAAAGTTCTCAAATAGGATACAAAAGATAAAAGCCCCGGGCCAGATGGCCGACTTGCATAAATGTTTTTATAATTTTTTGATATTATGGGTGGGGACTTATTTGAAGTGGTTGAACAATCCAGGATTAAGGGCTATGTTTTAAATGCTTTGAACTATACGTACATTTCTCTCATTCCAAAATGTGACAAGACATAGTCTTTCATAAATTTTAGGCCTATATCACTTTGTAACATGGTCTACAAACTAATTTCCCAAATCATATCAAATAGGATCAAGCCTATTCATGAGAAGGTGATTTCAAAAGAAAAATTTGGGTTCTTCGCCTCTAGACAAATCCTGGATGTTGTTCGTGTCTCTCAAGAGTGCCTCCACTCTATTAAGAGTACACATTTAGATTCCCTTATTCTAAAAAATGGATTTGGTTAAGGCTTATGATAAGGTAAATTATGAATTTATTCACCTCCTACTACTTCAGATTGGACTCCTGTTATAGCCACAACAAATCCCGTCTTTCTCAGAAAAAGAAGGAAGCCCCTTTTTCTTTTTTAAATTTCAATAGTTTATTTTGAAGAATTTGTATGATCTATTTTTTGAAGTAAATTTTCAGCACATTTTGCATTATAAATTCCTTGGAGTTAGTCTAAACAAATCATGCTGCAAATTAAGTTTTTTCCAATGTTTCATACGTCCTAATTCCTATATTTACCTAAAAATCAGAACCTGGAGGTCGAGATGTCAATATTTGCATATTAATTTTGTTGAAGTTCCGATGCCAAGGCTCCCGGTCCCATAAATCTTAGAACTCAGAGGTCAAAAAGCTATTTTTTCTTTGTAACTTGATTCCCGATGTACCGATGCTGACATTTACTATCTTTCTTAGACCTTGGAATTCATAAGGTTGTTTATTTTTATAGTTGGTTCCTTGCAGGGATAGTTTTAAGGACCCATACTGATTTAAAAGTGTATAAAGCATGGCGAATCTTACCAATTCTTAAAATGTCAACTATAAAATATTTGGCGATATTTTTCTAAAATTATTTCAATTTCCAAGGATTTTATATAGTTTATATAATAATTTAGCAATTTTTAGAGTGAAAAAAGTTTACCCTATCAAAATTTGGTGAAATAGGGCTTCAGAAAATGCAAATTGGCGAATCGTTTTTTGGATAAAAACATGGAAAAATAGCCCATGGGATAAATTTTGCCCCTAAAATTATCCTTGGTTCCTTGACGTGCCCATGTCGACGTTTATGATTTTAATATAAATTTCGAACCTCGAAAGTCGGAACGAAATTGATTCAGTAGTCAAATTTCACCCTGATGAATCGACATCGATGTTTACATTGGACATCAGATCTCGATTGTCTTACTGACAATGTTATGATTTTCACCCTGATGTATTTCAGACCCGATTTTATTATTAATTTGGATTTTTTCTAATCTCACTAAGCTCCTATCGGCCCGGATGCATCATTAATGTAATTTGTAGCATATTATAAACTGACACGAGACCTGAACTCTAACTATTCTAAATCCTTGTCAGTCCCACCTCAAAACTATCATTCTAACATCGAAAACTGGTACATTCGACGCACATGCCAAAAATGGTTTGGAGAACTAGTCAATTCTTACCAAATTAATGATTAATTATTACATAACTTCCAATATATGACTAGCTCATTCATGATTAATGGTAAGTGGATTTAGTTGTAATAAAATTCACACTTAGTCAAATATTTAAAACCCACTTTTCCATTTTGGTGCAGGAAATTCAAATTATAGGGTAACCAAAAGTTTTGTTTTCAAAAGGCTTGCATTCTTCTTCTGCAATACTAGTGTGATCTTATTCTAGGTATTTTGTAGTTTTTCTTTTGCTTTTATTCTTATTTTTGGAATTAAGTCAACTTATGATTTCCTACTATTCATCTGTATAACCAACTCCGGACACCATGGCCCATAAGACTAGGTCAAAAGTTGCATTGGAAGAACTAAAGTTAAAGGACCCTAACTTTGGCATTTATTCAGATACAGATGGGAAGATTTCTGATACTCTATGCCTAGACTGGGCTAGGATCTTCAGTATTTTTGATAATGATGACTTATGGGCATTCAAATAAGAAGCCCTGATTTACCAAAATATTAGCAGGTCCCACCTTCATGCCATTACTGCATGCCCGACTGTCATGCCATTCACCAATTTGGTAAAATGGATGATTGACTATGCAAATATTCCTACAAGCACTTTCAAAGATTCTAATCAGACCCCCTATGCTACTTTTTAGCCCGACACTTTTGCCAAGAAATATGCCATGAAGATTCCTCAACAACTACTAATGTAGGATTTCATACGGACTTTTGAGTAGAAGTACGAGGTAGATGTGCTTGTCAAGAATTGGATGGTTGACCTGGAAAGCTTCATACTCAAACCTAATAGGAATTACCCTATCTATATGCTTAGAGAACCATACAAGATACCTGGTGCCATGCTATTTAGGTTCTATGGTTTGGAAAACTGTTAATATTTAAATTGGAGTGGACTCATATGGCCCATCATGTAGCTACTACAGGAAAAGTGTTCAATTGGGCACAAATTTTCTCCATTACTGCCAGGGATGCAATTTCTCAAGCGTTAAAATCCCCAGCCACAAAGAAGCCTAAGGTTTTCCTATCAGCATATCTAGTAGATATCATGTGTGCCTCTTTTGCAGTCCCCTTCATGAATTGGCATTGGATTAGACAAAACCATCCCATTAACATCAATTGTTCAGTCCTATGGGAAGATTATAAACCCTATGTTTATGATATATGTAATAATTTTCTCAGTGCCATTTATTTTATTATATTTAAAAAGGATGCCCCTAGGATTTCTAAAGATTCCATCTCTTTGGTGTTTCCAATGGGTGATTGGTATGCTGGGGAATTCTTTACTTATCTCAAAATATGGGGAAACAAGTCAGTTCTTTTGCTACCAAGATTCGTTCCTGATAGGTTGGTTCTTGTAGAGGTATCCTACCAAAAAGGTTTTGACGGATTTCATAGTCAGTGTCATTCTCAGAAGAGAAGAGCATGGCAAAAATTACCTTTATATGGTGGGAATTTAATCATTCAAAACTCTACTCATGCTTACCTTTCAACAAAAATAATGGATGACTTGAATTTAGGGTTTGCAATTAAAAGGATGCACGATAAAAAAGGATTCATAGCTTATCATTTTACTTAAAAACAGTTGACAAATTTATATGTCCATGAGAAAGAGCCAGATCAGTCTCTCTATCAAGGTGCATCCAGCTTTGGGGAAGTTCTAAGCATAGTAACAGATCCCAATCAGAGGGTTCTCATTCATGAATCTAAAAAAAAACAGAAGATAAAGGTAGTGGAAGAAAGGATCAATATGTTTCAACAACAAGAAAAGGTTGCAAAAGAAGCAATGGAGGCAACTGACAAGGCTATAGTGGTTAGCTTAGCTCAACTAAACTCTACAACAGATAAGCAGTTGGATATACAACAGGGAAATAAACCCATTCCATCTAATCAACCCCACATCCCTATTCAGAATTTGAATGATATAATCCAATAGACTGAAGCTCTTCAAGTCTATTGTTAGTGTTATTGATATGGAGAAAGAACAACCAACATAAGTTTTCCATCCAAATTGAGTGATTCATGAGATAATAATCATTCATCTCCTTTATATTTAACACCTATTATCAATGGTACTTTACCTAGTTCAAACCTTCACCCTTCTCCAAAGGAGAATTTAGCAGAAATCCTTCCCACTGATTACCCTGCTACTCATTTTAGTCATAATTCACCTCCTTCCTCACCACCTCATATTGATCATCTATATCTTACTGCACAACTTACTAGCTCATATACCCATTCAATAATAGATAATTTATTGGATACCTCAGTAGATGCTCCACCTTCTCAACAAACCCAGCCTCCTCAGCAGGATATCCAATCAGTTGAAGACAATTCCCCTAGCATACCCCCACTACATGAAGTTGGTTCTTCTTCTATCCATCCTACTGAATCCTAGGTAGGAAACTTGCCTATGAACATAACTATCTAATCCCCATTAGAAGTACACAAAACCCTTTTTCAAGTACCATCCACCTCTATGAGTCAACCAATACCTATTTCCAGTTCTATTGGGATGTTGTTTCCTACAGCTAAAGATTCCACTGACTTTGAGGAGGATGTCATGGTTGTTTTGGGTGGCTATTGTTTCAGTAAGAAACAAAAGTATTTTCTTAGGAAATGCACCAAAAGGAGCAGAGAAGGTGATATAATAGTTGGACCTATGGAGAACCAAATTATCTGGAAACAAGCTACCATTGATCCAAGAAGAGAAGCCATTGAGACATGTGTTTCCATGGGGGATTTTGTTGGAGAAAACTATGACTCTTTCTCCACTTTAGATAAAATGATTGATGAAGAAAAGGATAGATTTGTTGTGCTAAAGGAAAAAATGATTCTTTCAAAGAGAATTTTCTCAATCAAATTGAGTATCCGAAGTCTCAACATCAAGAAGAAATACAGTTTAAAAGATTGACTTCAACAAGTTTCAGAACATAAAAACATTGCAGATAGCAAGTTGATTGAACATGCCAGTGAGCTTAGAAACAGTAAACAACAATTGGAGCAAATTAAAACTCAAGATGTTTCATATTCCTTTTTCAAGCTTATAGTTCAGGAATTTGAAGATGAAGCTCTCATTGCTAATGAAACTATTAGGCAAACACAGACTTTGTTTTTCCAAGGATTGAATGAGGTACAAGATGATTTTAATTCCTTTGATCATCTATCCAATATTCTAGGAGATCATATTGATAAAATGAAGAAAGTACATTCATCTTATGAGTAGCTTTGTGAATGGCAGTCCCATCTTAATAATGCTCCCGAATCTGTTCCTTGCTTAAACCCGCTCAAGCTCATAAGAATGATAGTATCTGTTAAATCTAAAGAACTTGTATGTGATGAGGTTGCTCACATGATTGACAAAGGATAGAATATATGTACTAGACAATGGATGCTAACTGACAATTACATGGAGACTCTCGGCATGCCCATGTTTGCTCAGCTGGAAGAGTCAGTTCAAACTAAATTGAGGATTGTTGAAGTAGATGAGCAAAGCGACCAATCAGTTGATGTGATCCGAGGCACTTCTCAAGTCGATATGTTTTTTATTAGATCATTTATTTAAACTCCTGTACATTTGAAATCCACTTTATAAATATTCCTAGATAATTGGTCAAAAATTAGGAGCAAGAAAGTAAGATCCTATTTGTGTAAGGCTCAACTCCAGTTGGAGCATGCCAATTAGCCTGATGTAATAGATATGTGGGATATTTAATCTAAATGGAAGGATTATTACTAATCCTAGTCATTAAGATAGTTAGATTTCCCTAAGGTCTAGGAAATATTTTGTTGATTTTGTGGATCTATCTTTTCCATTTTGTTTTATTTATTTTCAATCAATCAAAGGGAAGAGGGGGGAACATGCTAGCTGAACCTCTGGTGGGCTCTTCTTTTACCAGACGCTGTTGAATTTCTATATATTTTGAGCAAGTTAAGTAATTATTTGAAATCCTATTAATGGAAGATGGAGACTATTTTGCATTTGGATCTCGTCATAGTTGAAGTTTGAGTTTTCTTAACCTTTATGTGTTTCCTCGAGTTTAAATTTATATCCTTTTAACATATTAGTTAATGATTTGAATGGATGTAATTGCAAAGGTTATACTTGAATCTAATGGGTTTATTCATCAGTAAATTTAAATTAATGTGAATAGAGTACATGGAATATGTTCAGTATTTTTGTTTATCACAAATGCGTTTGTGATTAATTAATAATTGGCCATGCTTACGTTACTGTAGAATCAAATAGATTTCTTCTAATTAAGTTTATTAACTTTTACTAGATCTTAGATGTATAAACTAATGTTTTCTTGATAACGTTTTTATCCTGGTTATATTAGTCAGTTTGTTTTGATTAATTAGGGATTTATTCTTAATTACTTCATTGCATTTTGTTTAATTAGAGATCGAGTAAAAGGATTTTTATTCTAACTATATTTTCCTGTGTAGATTAAATTGTACTTAGGTTTCCTCCAATTTCATAGTTAGATTAGGTTAATATTTTAGGATTAGGATTCCATTAGTTGAATTCTCCTATTGAAGGAATAAAACCCCATTTGTAGCCAACAAAGGCCTCATATCCATCGGAAATAGTCACACCAAATGACCCAGGACTAGGATGAAACTTGCATAGGGTTATTTGAGACATTCAAATTGGATTGTTTCCTTTACGTTGACAACTTGGACCATTTCAAGCATCAACAACTCCCTCTATTGGTGTTGGACTAGATTATGGCTTGTATAACACTAGCAAATTTTGTTGTATTGATGAATCATACTCCTTCAAATACTTTCAAATGCTTAAGGGGATTGAGACAAGGATTATATCTATCTCCATTATGTTTCCTATTGGTTATTGAGGGTCTCAACATGTTAATTACTTCTTCTAGGGAGGAAGGTAGTATTAATGGTATCAAAATATCAACTGCACTGCTCATGACACGTTTAATTTTTGTAGATTATGTGATTATATTTGGAAAAGGTATTGTTAGTGAATGAACAGTCTTATCATATATCATTTCATTGTTTTGCAATGCAACATGTATGGAGGTAAGTAGTACAAAATCCAGTTTTGTGAAGAATGCAGTGGATGACAATACTATGTTACAAATTGCTCCTTTTCTTCCTTTCAAAGTTGAAAATATTGACACAGGAATGAAGTACTTGGGTTATAGATTGAAAGCCAATAATTATAATATTTCTAATTGGTTATGGTTGGTTCATAAAATTGAAAAAAGGATTAGTCACTAGGGGTTCAGATAGATGTTTTTGTGTGGCAAAGTAACTCCGATAAAATGAGTCTTGATAGGGATTCCTGTGCACTAGTGTTCTTTAGCTAAAATCCCTCACACTATATTGGATTTAATCAGATAGAGGATATTCAAATTTCTATGGGTTGGATCATCAAAACAAAAAAAGTACCATCTGGTTAGATAGGAGAGAATTGCGCCACTCCCTAAAAATTTGGGTGGCTGGGGCATTAAGAATTCAAAGTGGTTCAATAGGGATTTAGTTTTAAATTTTTTCTAGAAAGGCATTAATGGAACAAGATTATGGAGTGAGGTGCTAAAATCCAAATATCTAAACAGGAAGTCACTAATCCAATGGATAAGTAATCTAGTTCAAACCGTTAATGGTGTTTCAAATTTTTGGAATGGTTTTCTTCGTGCTCTACCCTCGATCACTAGATGGCCAATCTGGAAGGTTGGTAATGGAAAAAATGTCATTTGGGGTCGACCCTTTTATTGGAGGTGAGAATAAATTTGTCCTTTCAGATTATATTTGATCTTATTTGGATGAAATTGGTTTTATCACTTTGAACCAAATTAAAATACTATATTGGCTAAGACCTGCTAATTCTTACTAGTTAATGGTAGAGGATTGGGCCTTGGTGGTGACTAGTCCAACTAGTCATAATCTTACATTGATACTCTTTCCAATGTAGGTATTAGATTGTATCATGAAGTTGATGAGATTGTATGGGAAGGGAATGGAACAACAGGGCAAGTGACTGCAAAATCATTGTATGATGTCATTGCACATACTAACTTCAATGGGGAAATTAAATAGTGGTACCAAACCATTTGGAATATTTTTATTCCTATGAGAATTAAATGCTTCTTTTGGATCATCCTGGAAAATCATGTGCTTACTTGGGATAATTTGAAGAAGAGAGGATCAGTTGGTCATGAATACCGTTTTCTTTGCAAATGTCATTGTGAATCTATTCATAATATATTTTCCAGTTGTATATTCTATATGGAAGTTTGGTATGAAATATATGGTGTCCTTTAGATAACTTATGTTTGGGGGAATTCTACTATTGAGGAAAAATTCAAAATTTAGAGAAGCATTGTCAAACAACATATATCTCTCCCGGCATTTGTTGGCTGGGGAATTTGGTACTCTAGGAATAAGTTTATATTTGCGAATAAGATTCCTATTGTGAAATCCCGTGCTCCAAAAATCCTTGGATGGTATAAGTACTTCCAGATGGATGCAAAGAAAAAGAAGTGCAGTAGTTTTTCTAAATTATCTAGTATTAACAACGTGACAATGGGTTTATTTGATGGGGATGTCAAATAGGGTAGATGCGGTTGTGGGATGGTGCTGAAGATTAGTGAGGATCACTTCTTTAATATTCACCTTAATGGAGGTCATGGTTCAAATTCTAGAGCCAATATCATTTCTCTATGGGGTTTATTATACTTTACATCTCTTCTTGGCATTGATTCCTTACACATTTTTGGTGACTCTGAATTCATTGTCAACTGGGCTAATGGAGTCTCAATTCTGCAGGTCATTTCATTGACCAAATGGATTGAGTGCACTAGACTCCTCATTGCCTCATTTCCGAATTTGGTCATTGAGCATATTTATAGAGAATAGAACTCAGATGCCGACAAACTATCTAAAACTGTTATTGAGGACACTAATGGTTCCTTTCATGTGACAAAATATGTGGAGGGGAGTGTTGTTTATGATGAAACATTTCCTTACTTGCACACATATGATGTGTGAATCAAGGTATTTTGTATGGCTATTTAGTATTAATTGTGTTGGATGTATGAGATAGTTCATAGTATGTATCGGCTAAATCAATCCAAATTTTTGATAGGAAATATCGTTTTTGGTATGAAAGTCATATTGGGTGATTTGGGTGACTAGATATATTGCCTTGACAATTTTTGTAAAAGTTGTATTTTCTTTGATTCGAAGGAATATCAAGAAAATGCTTTTTATGTTGAAAAAAAATCTTGTCAGATGAACTTGTTACTTTGTATTTATGGTGGTCATCCCATCAAGCATATCATTTCATTGCTAAGATTTCATGTTTAAAATGCTACAAATTATTGAGAGAAGATCTATGATTTACCTCTTAATATTCAAAATCATGTTATTATAGGAGGGGGTAAACTCCCAAGGAGACACTATGTTATGCATTCCATGCTAGTTGTCCCACTTGTTACTCCCACTTGTTAGTCCTTTACAATAGTTATAGCTACTATTGAAATTTTGCAGTGCAATTATATTAGTTTTTGCATGCTTTTCAAAGCAATATAACCAATTTGTTTTTTGATGAATTTGAGTTCTGGCCAATCAAGAGATTAGAGGATTTTTTTGGCCCCATATTGAGGCAATTTTGACTTAACAAGTTATCATCTAGTATCTAGACTTATCATTAGAATTTCCTATGGTGCACTTTCCATGACTACACTTAGCATGAACACTACCTCCATTGGCCGTGACTGCTTGTTTTCCATTGATTTATCCAAGAAAATAGAACTTCATGTAGAAAGGATAGGTGCAGGGAAATATGGAGGGCCAAGGGAAAATTTCATCCTCCTACTAATGCTTTCCAACAGTCAATGATATGACAATGTAAGGTTGAGATGCCACCACCACCTTCCATTTGGTAGCATGCATGCTCCACCCTAACACCTCTTTGAATATACGTTTCCATCCAAGTATTAATAATCCTTGCAGCTGTTAGATAAATATTCAATTTCCCCAGCCTTTATGCAATTTTAATAATCAGTGTCTACTATCAACTTATCCCATTCTTTATCCAGTTCTAATAATCAGACTGTCTTCACCAAATTTGAGCCCTATAACTATGCAAATTTCACAAATGAGGATGGTATAACTTCAGATGCATATAAAAGGCCTACACTAGGGTTTAAAAATCATATCCAAACAATTTATCCATCCTCTCCACACGTTGCACCCCAGGGAAATGTTGTCTGGGAATTCCATTTCTTTTGAACATTTCCTCAACATTTATGCTCCAAATTCCTTTACACTAATTTTTGCAGGGATTGCACCAAGAAATCCAACCTTAGACATTATTTCCCATGCATTGGGGGATCTACCATAGCCATTTTGTTTTATGGTCAATTTAAATCTTCTATTTTTTTTCTCAATAAAAACGTTTCCTACAAGTAATGACCCTCAACTACATTTAATTCTCCTTTTTGAGGTACTAACTAGGGAACCTGATGTACATACCCCATTTATCATGTAGTTATCCACTATTATTTGTAAGTGTGGGAGTCATGAAATTCTTAAAGATATTGACAGTTCCAATAGGAAATTCTATAGAAATAATCACTACCTTAGGATCATATGAGTCCAATTGATTGCAAAATACAGGTATGCATTGACAATACAAGGAATTCTTTGCATTGTCACTAATGTTGAGCGATATAGATTGGTTGGATGAAGAGGAAATATATATGAAAAAATTTAATAACCCAATAGTTTTAGGAAATAAGTTAATAGTCTACTCTCTTTGAGAAAGTTCAAACAAATATCAACAAAAAGAAGAACTTAAATCAAATGGAAGAATATTCTACAAAATGGCAGTTTGTGGGGATCAATTGAATTTTGTTGAAGAAGACAAAACCTCATTACAATATATTGCAATAAACAATTATTCATTACAAGTTTTAGAGGCCGATATCAGTTAGATTCTGACTTAATAAAGTTATTTCAAAAGTACATTTTCTTAGCTAAGATAGTCGAATCCCTTTCATCACATAGATCTAGGGTTGGTGACATCACATTTGTTGTTTTATTAATTAGGTTCTTTTCTAAGTTATTGCAATGATGAAATGGTCACACCTTCCACTATAGGTTTTCTTTTACCAGACCTATTGCACAATTTCAAAATGTTTGATACGATAATGACCTTCGACTATAGTGAAACCTAGCACTATATGACCAATTAATTTATTTTGTACTTAAAATATTCAATTATAATTTTAATGGTAGAATGATAATTGTTCTATCTTATGTATTTTGGGATTTATAATCATTTCTTTGAGATTAATAAACATTGCTATGATTTGGATTAAATATATGCACATGTCCTATACCAAATCTCCATAACTCGCCTTTGTTTACTCTGCATGCACAAGACCCTTCAGATACGTGTGAGGAGAATCCTTCATTTAGGTCCAATTACCATCGATTAAAATGCTTTCTTCCACTTGCATTGCATTCCATCCATCTAGCACAAAAATAATGTGGAGTCGCCTTGGAGTAGCACCCACATCTAGGGTGGTTGAGAATGGACCTATTATTGAAGCAAAAATGATCATATTGTGGAGGTTGGTTGGTGTGCTATAAGTAGGAAACACTAGTAAGATTGAAGCAAACGATTAACATACTCCTAACTCATGATATGTTGCATTCGATGCATAACTTTGATAATATTTGAACTAAGATTTGTTTGGGTCGAAAATTGAAAGAAGATGGAAAGAATGGTATGGTATCATATCGAGGGTTGGCCACTTGATACCTATTGCAACCTAGATCTGCATGTGAATGTGAGAAAAATATCAACCCACCGAGAGAAACCTTGGGGGAAAGTGAATGAGTCAGGTGCCCACTGTGAATGTTTAAGCCAACTCCTAAACAAATTCCAAGGGAGGTAGAACCTATGAAATCCAGGATGGTCGCCTTGGAAAAGGTGAATTAGGAGTTAATAAATTACATTAGGAAAGCAATCTAGCAAATATAACTTAAGAATCAATTCAAATATTTTTGCACAAATGAAATTATAGAACAATGCTTTAAAAAGTATATAACAATGGAGTCACAAAAATATTGCAAGCTACACTAAAAGATTACTTTAATAACATAAAATAAATGTTATCTAACTTAATAGAATTCAAAAGAAAAGCCAAATTGTGAACTCGCCAAGGTGAGGATTGAATTTGCTTGTTAAATGGAGGTGCATCGAATTGTGAACTTTCTTGGTGTAGGGATTGACTGTTTGTTTAAATTGAATTTGTTAGGGTAAATGGGAGTTTCCAATATACATGAGGTACGTGGAAACAATTCCAGATTGTTAAGTGTGGTTCCAAACGAGAAGGGGACTAGATGAGATTCCAGAGGGTGTATCCAACACTGACACCAATAAAGGGTGTAACATGATAGGTCCCCATGGCCACTACCTGGTATATTCCCTTCACTGTATAATTTTCCCACAAGTGGAAAATCTAGGGTGTTTATAGACACTGAAATTATGTCCTTAGGGGAGGTTAATTTTGATTAATATGGAATTAATTAGAATGTTTATGATTAATTTTACATGGAATTAAATGAGTGATTTACAATGTGCATGGGTGAATAAACATGAAAATTAGCATGCATCCAAATTTCTTCCAATTGAAATCAAATTAGAAAAAACTATTCTAAGCTAAAAAGGAAAAAGAGAAAAAATCACGATGAAAATGACATGGAGAAGAGGGTGGGGGGATTTGACACCACCTACATAAATTATTTTTCAAATGGGATATGAAACCCTTATAAATGCCTATTTTTGGTCCATATGAACGACAATTAGGCTTGCAGAATCAGGATGTGGAAGTGAAGAAAGTGGTGAGTAAACGTTTTGTTTAACTGGCACCCTTGGGGGGAATTGATGGTGGTTGGTCTTGGATTCCTCTTGGAATGTTTTCCCATTGTCTAAAACCTACAAGAAAGTGTTACAAAAAAATAAGGAAATTGATCTAAATGCAGTCTCTTTGATATTTCCCAAAGGGGGCTTCACCTGCCAATAAAAGGTTAGACAAAACAAACTAGAAAACGAAAAGATTAGAACTACAAATATAGGAGGAAGTAAGGGCCCATATAATTTATATTATCAGTTTCCAAAGAGTGTGTAGTGATATAAACAATGATACAAAGACCAAAAAAGGGGAAAAATATTTACAACTATGTTACAATAACATGCAAATATTAAATGCATTTTCCTTGAAACTAGTTGCAAAATTGTGAGGATTTTAATGCATGCACTATAGAATTTTAATCTTAGATTTGTTCTAAAATAAGATATGAACTTTATGAAATTCCTAAGATATCTATATGATCATATCAAATTTAATAAATCTGAAACCTACTTTTGCTACCTCATCGATATCGTAGATTCCAAGTTTGAGCAAGTAAAGAAAATAAGAAGTTTTTTAAACTTTGGAAGATTGATAAAGAGATTAGTGCCAATAAGATGAACAATGTAGTTGAGGAAAATTTTCTTTGAGGGCCTTGTTGGCTCATAAATGGTTCTTTAACTTTCAAAGATAGACCCAATTTCTTCGCGGTTCAGGGAACTAACAAAACCCCTTTTCACCGGCCCTTTCGGCAACAGTCTACGAGAAGACTGAGGTCTCACCCGAGGTGAAGTTATGGGGAGTTTGCGAAATCAGGTTTCCAAAACCAGGTGATGCACGATTTGACTAGAGAGCAATGCGCTACAGGACTCACACTGCAGAATGGGTGCTTAACAGTAAGACAGTGCAACTGAAGACTGCACTACCTCCTCGACAATCACACAACTCCGAAAGACTTCACTTAGTGTAAAATTAGGAATTCAACAAGCATATTAGATTGTATAATTTGCGGACTTATGTCATAGAATGGACTATGATGCAACTGTGCACTTCCGGTGCTGTGCTTTGAGGGAATTACACTTTCATAGACTTCATTGACTTTGTGTTACCCAAATAACTCATGCATTCATCATATTCTACACTACTTGCATCTTTAACATTCAACATGCATGCTCAACACTTAACACATTATTCCCATCATTTGCTCTTATGGAGAATACATACAAAAGTAGAGATTCATATACTCATAGCAAGAAATTAACCATTTACCAAAACAAACATACATTCAATCACATAACATAAGGATTTAACGTAGTTCACCCCCAGGATGGGAGCTATGTCCACAGGAACTGTTTATTATATTATTGGGAAGGGTCCAACAGTTCCAGTCTACACACTCAGTTGCAAACTCTCTTCTCTCTTCAGTAGGTCTCTGCGCACGCAACTGCAGAGCCTATTTACAATATCCTCTCAACAAATATCAACAAAACTAAACAATACCCAAAACGAAGATTAACCCTTTCCCTTACAAAAGATTCCCTTTATATAGATCGTGCCCTTAGGTCACGTCTTTACAATGCAATGGGCTAAAACCCTAAGGCTACCCAAAACTGGTGCAGTTTCCCCGCTAACCAAGTTTGTTAGGATATGATAGCGACTCATCGTTGTGGCCATCCTTATGCACTGTCTCTGGCTCCTAGCATATTTTGACTGCACATGGTCAAATCACTTTCAACTCTTATTCTGAGCACATGCCGACGGGTTGCTTTCATCCTGCTGTTCCTTATCTAATGGTTTCATGCGCCTGGTTCACTTAGTGCTGCCTTTGCTCATGCAACCGGTCGCTTTCCTTCTTCTCCACTCCTTACCTGCTTCCTGGGAATCTTGGAGCATCTTAACCAAAATAGATCGCCAATTGATCTTACCGGAACTTATACCGGTTTCCTTTCGACACTTTTCCATGCTCCATCTTCGCGCAGCTGGAACTTCGTAGTGTTGGATCTTCGTAGTGTTGGATCTTCGCAGTGCTGTGACTCTTACTTTGCCGATACTGCGCTACGCTGTAACTTCGCAGCTCCAAAAATTCCTTGTCCCGAAATGACTTGACTTGGGCCGCGCCCAACAGGATGGGAGCTACCATTTGTTGGCTCATAAATGGTTCTTTAAATTTCAAAGATAAACCCAGGTTCTGCGCGGTTTAAGGAACCAACAAAACCCCTTTTCACTGGCCCTTTCAGAAACAGTCTGCGAGCAGACTGAGGTCTCACCCGAGGAAAAGTTATGGGGAGGTTGCGGAATCAGGTTTCCACAACCGGGTGATGCACCGTTCGAGTGGCGAGAAACGCGCTACAGGACTTGCACTGTAGACTGGGTTCTTAACAATAGGACAACGCAATTGAAGACTGCACTACCTCCTCGACAATCACTCAAATCCGACAGACTTCACTTAGTGTAAAATTAGGCATTGAATAAGCGTATTAGACTGTATACTTTGTGGACTTATGTCATACAATGGAGTTCGATGCAACTGCGTACTTCCAGTGCTACGCTTAGAGGGAATTACACTTTCATAGACTTCACTGAATTAGTGTTACCCAAATAGCTCATGCATTCATCATATTCTACACTACTTACATCTTTAGCATTCAACATGCATTCTCAACACTTAACATATTATTCCCATCATTCGTTCTTATGGAGAATACATACAAAAGTAGAGATTCATATACTCATAGAAAGAACTTAACCATTTACAAAAACAAACATACATTCAATCACATAACACAAGGATTTAACGTGGTTCACCCCCAGGATGGGATAAACGTCCAGAGGAACTGTTGATTATATTATTGGGAAGGGTCCAACAGTTCCAATCTGCGCACTCAGTTGGAGACTCTCTTCTCTCTTCAGTAGGTCTTTGCGCATGCAGCTACAGAGCCTCTTTACAATATCCTCTCAACAGAGATCAACAAAACTAAACAATACCCAAAATGAAGATTAACCCTTTCCCTAACAAAAGATGCCCTTTATATAGATCGTGCCCTTAGGTCACGTCTTTACAATGCAATGGGCCAAAACACTACAGTTACCCAAAACTGGCGCGGTTGCCCCGCTAACCAAGTCTGTTAGGCTATTATAGTGACTCATCATCGTGGACATCCTTATGCACTTTCTCTGGCTTCTAGCATATTCTGACTAGGCATGGTCACGTCTCTTTCAGCCCTTCTGTCGAGCGCATGCCGACAGGTCTCTTTCATCTCGCTATTCCTTATCTAACGGTTTCATGCACCTGGTTCACTTAGTGCTTCCTTTGCTCGTGCAACCGGTCACTTTCCTTCTTCGCCACTCCTTACTCGCTTCCTGGGAATCTCAGAGCATCTTAGCCAAAATAGATCGCCGATTGATCTTACCAGAACTTATACTGGTTTCCTTCAGACACTCTGCAATGCTGCATCTTCGCGGAGCTGGCACTTTGCAGCGTTGGATCTTCGCGACGCTGCGAATCTTACTTTGCTGATACTGCGCTGCGCTATAACTTCGCAGCTCCAAAAATGCCTTGTCCAAAAATGACTTGACTTGGGCCGTGCCCAACAGGCCTTTCTTTGAAGGGTTATCAAAATTAAAAAAAATAAAATTCTTTAGTCCAACCTTATCTTGCTTGATGAAAGGAGTAAACAACATTGAAATATCACATACAAAGGGATAATAGATCTCCTTATCCTTTCCTATCTAGGGTGCAACCTACAAGGAGGGACTTAGTATAAAAAATCCTTTTAAGGAAAATGTGCTAAAACTAATAAATTTCACAATATAGATTAACTATAATATCTACACTAAGATTTAACTTAATATATTTCTTATCCAATAGGGTAGTAGTACCCTTCTATGACCAATTGAAAGAAGAAGAGGAAGTAGTAAAGAAAATGACATAGTTTAAATCCAGTTTGGAACAAAGAGAAAAAATAAGACACAAAAATGAGAAGTATATCCACACATGTCCTCCAAAGTCTTCCTTGATATTACCAAAAATATCCAAAATATTACAACAGTGCTCAGACTAACAACCAACACCAAAAATGAGAGGAGAGACCTCCTTAGATAGGTACAAAGGGAGAGAATGTACCCTCCTTGAACTCCATTCATGAACCGATGAAAGAGTGACACATGTGAAGCACTCCAAAACCCTAATGAACCATTTGGACAAGGACTAGAGCGATTTGGGGAGTTAACTAATCTTGAAAACTCTCAAATGCACCACTTCTTAGAGAACTAGAGCAAGTTGAGGATTTAACTCATCAAACTAGGCCTCCAATTCCCTAATATGCCACCTCTACTTATCAACTAGAGAAAAATTAGGAGTTTAACTCAGTTGAACTAGGCCTAATTGGGCCTCTAATGTGCCACCTCTAGGATTAGATATACCATAAGATCCACCCAAATCCACTAACATGCATGCACAAGGGGACAAATGTGCGAACATTGAAGAAGAAAGTTAGGAGATTTAGAAGACATTATTGATTTCTTAAGTTGACTCCACCACTAGGGAAGGGAACCCATCTTTGTATGAGATTGACATGAATAAATCAAGTGTGCCCTAATTTGTAGGAGAAGACTCTAATTCATGCACAAACTTAGGGATTTGACCTTGAGATCCCAAATTTGAAAAAGGGAGTCAAGCTATGACTTGGAGATGTCTCATGAGGTGGGTAAGGGTGCCAATTTTATCCCTTGGATGAAGGGAGACCCATGCTTTATCCTGAATGGGGGTGGATGTACAAGGAATATTCCCTTTCTTTATATTTGACCCCCTCAAGACCTTTTTACATAGTCTAATGTCAATTTTTCTTCTCCAAGGGGCCCCAAAAGACCATGCAAGATACTAGGACCATGGTGACTACCTAATTCTGACATCAGACCATAAGGACTTAGAAACCAGCCTAAGGAACCTATGTTATAACACACCTTAGCTTTGGAGGTGTGAGTGAAAAAACCATGTTGGACTCTGATCACTGGATCTAAGTTCAACTAGGTAAACAAACCTTCCAAAGGTGTCATAACATGAGTGAATCACTCAGGATTTCCATTTTACACATGTAATGGATGTCAAAATTTTACAAAAAACCTTCTTTTACCATGAAAAAGGAGGTGCAAAGTACAACAATTGAGCAGAAGACTACTTGATGTGAATGGGGGACTGGAAAGTCCCTTACTTGATGATGATGTATTCTTCCTGGTGAACACCCTGTGCAAACTGGGTGGTAACACTAAAGATTCATCTAGACATCCCTCATTGTCGAAATTTCAAATTTGACATTACATGGTAGCTAAAGGGCAGCGTTGTGCATACACAATTGTGTATCCATGGAAATATAACACACATGATAAAAACTCTCATTACAGGCTCATGTCATATCTCTATGATAATCAGCACTATGAGCCCATTTTGAATTTGGTGTGGAAAATGTGTCTTGATACTTGTAGCCCTACCATGAAATAATACATGTATCTCTACCTTGAACCGATATGTGTAACCCTACCTTGAACTGATACATGTATCACTACCAAGTTGAACTGATACTTGCAGCCCTACCTGTATTCCATGGGTTTCTTCCATTTCTCTTGTGTAGAAACATTAATGGTAGTTATAAAAATACGTTGAAATACAACCTCATAAGCAAGTACAGTTCTTGTTGATCTGAATTTGGACTAGCTACTAGACACTTGAGGTAGAATTTAGAGGAATTTGACTCAAACAGATTCTCTATCTAATAAAGGAAAACCAAGCTACATAGTTGAGAGAGCTCCGTTGTCTTCCAAACACATCAGACGCTTAACAAAATCTCCATAGAAGAATACTTTTGAAAACAAAGGCCTCGATGAGAATTTTTTCAATTCAAATAAAAAAGAAGGAACACGAAGGTGACACAAACTAGGGAACTGGAGCTTTCCATCAGGACATGTGCAGGCATTGACATGTGTTGGTTGTGGAGCCCGATCTTCCTGATTCAGATATGTTGTTTTTCAGCTGTGTTTGTACCTCAGTTTTATATTATGTGCAGGTGGACTGTACACTCACCCTAGCGGGGGGGTGTGGGGGTTGGGGGGAAGCATCCCCAAGCTGAAAACAGGTTTGGGGGAGAAGCCCTCGAAAGAATTTTTTTGGGTTTTTTGTTGGCCGACAATTTACGGGCCCATGGTATTGGGTAGCCCATAGTATTTTCCCATGGTAATTCCCCTTTAAAAGGAATACATTGTAATATAGTTGTGTAATGTATTGTAGCATTGTAAAGATCTTTGTGATTGTTTAAGAGAGACTAACAGAGAGACAAGAGGAAGTTGCAGTGGATGTGCTATAGGTTGTACCCCTTCATTTGTTTGATGGTATAATAATAAGGACTGACAAGTTTTGTGTGGGCGTAGCCCCTCTTGGGTGAACAATGTTATATTGGTGTCTCTCTTGTATTGTGTTTATGTGATTTATATTTGCATCTTGTATATTTTTATTGCTCTACGATCCTGTTTTTCTAACAACATGTGTACAAATAACACAAATCTCAATGGGAAGGGACTCATTGCATTGAAACTACCCTTGTTTACTTTTTACAATAGTGCAAATCAAATGTTTCAATATCATCCATTTAATAATCAAAACACAATCATCATAAACACGTATCCTACATATTCTTTGATCCACATAAAAGTTTAGTAATACCTTCTTGAGAACTATTATTTTTTCTATAATTATTATACCCAATGATAGGATTTAAATTTAATGGACTGATTATTAGAAAAATATAAATATCTACCCAAGCTTCAAGTTTTTTTTAAATCCCTTTATAAGCTCCATCAAAGTAACCTCAAGGAGTGACTTTGTCTATATGAAGAGTACCCACTTTTCAAGGCATTTTAATATATGTTGTCAACTTGAAATGTTGAAGAATGGCTCAGAGTTGTGCTACAACCTAAAAATTAGGGAGTTTTCTATTTTCAAGCAAACAATTATTGTGATTGAGCCAAATTGGAAGAGCACTCAAGTTTCTAAGCTCCCTCCTCTGAAAATATACTTAACAAAATATTCAATTTTCCCCTTCTTAGATATTTTAGAGTCCTAGACACTAACTAATGTATATATAGACCTATAGAGTGAAAGGGTACATTAAATACAAATGTGACATATTATCTTCTACACAAATCCAAAATAACAATTACTAGATCTCTAACTATGCCTTTTTCATAATAAATCCCAAGTGTTGAGGAGAAAAAACTCCTAAATAGCTAAGGAAAACTATTCTAGATCGAGATGAGAGATAGCAGTACAGATTTCATAAGATTAGTGAATTATAACCAATAAATAAACCAAGAGATGAGGGAGAATAAGTACCTATATCCAGATGGTCATCTTGTAGCTTCCTTTCTTGCACAAATCCCAATCCAATCCAATCAAGGAGACTACAACCCACACACAAGATAAGTAATACCTTCCTGAAATATTATGGCTACATAAACAAATGAATAAGAAATAATTAAAATTGATCATCAACTAACCCTAATCAACCTATTAGGAGATTGATCCTTCAAACCAACATGCATAAAAACAATTAGACATTAAGCATCATATTGGGATGGTGGGGGGGTGGAGAGAAGCAATCTCAATTTTATTAAGAATAAACAACAAGTACAATATAACTGATCTCATTGGTGGCACCTTCTAGAACCACTGTCTCGGTCACTCTAAACCTAAGCCACTAATGCTACACCTTCCCAATATTTGATCTTCTCCATGATCAATGTAGGGAAATCAACTATGGGTATAGACTCCACCACTTAAGAGAGGATAGAACTCATAAACAAGATAACATAAAAACTTAGAATACACAAGACAATTCTTCCAATGTAAGGATAATAATAACATGAGTTCCCCTATCTCTCCCATGAAGGCTTCATTTATAAATTTTTGACATGGTTGAGATAGTTAGATGGTGATTTTGAGGAATTACAAGTGAAAAATTTCTATAGGAATTGTTCAAATTCATTAAAATTGTGATTTTTTTTTTTGCAGAACTTTCAAGGAACACACACCTTTCTTCAAGGAAAGGGGCATGCATATGCACCTTGCTTAAGGGAAAGGTGAATGTATCCCTCAAAACATGATTTTTTGGAGTAGTTTGATTTGGATTGAACTACAATCGGTTGTTGATACAGGCTTATCAATCATGGAAGACAATGATGTGTCAAAACATGCCATAACATCAGCTCACGAATTTGTTTTTTAGTGCAAGCCACATATGAATAATGGTATTTTTAGGAGCCTTGATATTGCACATTTTTGTTTGTCACCATTTGAATTTGTTATGCAACAATTTCCCCAAAAAACATAAAATAAAAAAGAGGGAGTAATCCAATGCCTTAAGAATGAAGAAAATAGGTGCATAAGAAGCCTCTTTGAGGGTGAAACCTCCTTATACAATGTACCAAATACACAAGACAAGATGAGATGATCCTCAATCTAGGTCTCCTTGGTGTGTCTGTATATATATATATATATATATATATATATATATATATATATATATATATATATATATATATATATATATATATATAGGAGACAAAGGGTACAATTACAATTTTAGATGACCATATTACAATTAAGGTTCTAGCCAACCAATAATTATAATACAAATATAACAATAAAAATATAATGTTACAACATATAGGGATTAACATGATCCTCCCATTCAAACAAGTGTTTCCCTCAATAGCTAATTAATTATGGATGTTTCTACCAAATATTTCATCTTCCCATGTCACCTCTTCTATTTGCAAGTTCTTCCACTTAATGAGGTTCTCAACAATTGCACAATTTCGTAGCTTCTTGGTCCTTGCATCAAGAATTGTTCTAGGTTCTAGTACCAATTTCTCTTCATTAATATTTGGTAAAATAGTCTGGATTGGGATCTTGTCACAAATTAGGTTTTTTAGGAAAGAGACATGAAAGGAAGGATGTACATGTGAAGATGGAGGCAACTCCAATTCTTAAGCCATACTTCTAATCCTCTGCAACACCTTATAGGAACCATAGTGCTTGGGTGCTAATATATTGTCCCTCTTTTCCTACTTAAGAGACAAATGTCTATATGGTTGCAACCCAAAAAATACCCAACCCCCACTTCAAATTTCCTTTCACTGCAATACTGATTTGCTTGTTGTTTCATCATATTATGTGCTATAGCCAAGTTATTTTTCATTAGTTGGAGAACATCTTGTTGGTTCTTTATGTAACCCTCCACTGCATGAACCTTAGATTTCTCTTTCAAGGTTTATGTTATGGAAGGAGGATGATAGCCATAAAGTGCCATAAACTGTGACATTTTTGAAGAAGTATGGGAAGATGTGTTGTACCACCATTATGCTAAGGGAAACAACTTGATCCATTGTTTTTCTTTATCATATGCAATGCAACGAAGATACCCCTCTAGGAATTTATTCACAACCTCATTTTTCTCATTAGATTGAGGATAGTAAGAGGAGCTGTGAGCCAACTAAGTTCCCAAACAAGAAAATATTTCCTTCCAAAAATTACAACTGAAAATTGGATCTTTATAACTTACAATAATCTTGGGAATTCCATGTAGCTTTTGAACTGATTCCATAAATGTTACAACTAGTATACTTGCTTTAAAAGGATGATAAAGAGAGTAGGAATGGGCATACTTGGTGAATCAATCCATTTCTACCATGATGACCATGTTTCTTTCTGACTTTGGTGGACGTTTGATAAAATTAATTAAGGACTCTTCCCAATGCTTAATTGCTATGGATAATGGTTGTATAAGATATGGTGTCTTGATTGTCTCTCCTTTGTTTTGTTTGAAAACCAAACATTTTGCCACAAAATTTTGGACATCATTTTTTAGACCTCCCAAAAAATCCCTTCTTGATTTTGTGGTAAGTTTTCAAGGACCTTTAATGTCCTGTTATAGGAGAAGTTTGCAATTCCAAAGGACCTTCGTCTAGTGAACTAGACAAATATAGGTGATCTTGGTACCATAGTGAATCAATCTTCCACACAAATTTGTCTAATGAACTAGGGTCTTCTTGTAGTTGTTGAATTATATTGCATTCCTTTTGATCCCGTTGCATTACATCCTTACTTATTTTACCCAATCAGATTGCATAATGTAAATTATAACACAAAGTAATCGCTCAATGTTAGATTATTTTCTTGAAACTGTATATGCCAACACATTTTTTTCCTTTTTTGTAGGAAATTTCAAAGTCATAACCTATCAAATTTCTAACCCATTTTTGTTGCTCTTCTAAAGATATTCTTTGTTCCAAGAAGTACTTAAGACTATCACGATCTATTCTTAGCTTTAGTAGTACGAAATGGTTAACTGGAGACTCCATGAACAAAAAAAAATTAGTCATGACAGTTTTTTAAGTTAAATACTACCAAATTTAAACAATTTTAAGTGAAAGAACTAAAATTGGCTAATGTAAACTACTAATTTAGCCCAGGGATAAAAAATACGGCAAGATAACAACTGCATGAATATGAATTAGTAGTATTTTTTAATTATAAGTAACTGATTTTCAGTGGTATAGACATTTTAGCATTCTTAAACATGTTAATGATCATGATTAGGAATTTTAATGTTGAATTGAATTTTGTAGTATATATTAATCATATGCATGGACGTGTTGGTCCGACATGCTTTAGTATATTCCAAATTGACATTAGTCATTGAAACTTGGCGGCCCATGAGGTTAATCATGATGACGTTGTTTGGAGTGGGTCATTAAACAACGTATGCCTTTGGTACTTGTTATCCCCCAACAAGTCCCTCTCATTTTATAAAGGTTCCCCATTATAAGATTTGACAAAGGATGATACTAGCTCTATATTTTATTGAACTAGTTTTTTGTACTTTTATCTTTTAATTTTATACAGGACTAATTCAATGTCAAGTCTATCTCATGATTAAAGGAGAAGATGTTTTTACTTAGAGGATTCAACTTCATAGTTCAGTTTATTGATTCTCTAGAGATTTTAAATTTCCCTTTCACACTTGTTGGTTGATCATATTGAGGTTATCAATTTATTAATGTCATTTCATTGTGATTCTTAGACAATTGATTCATTGAATGATTATCGTTATCCATTAACGTTAATTTTGTAGCTATGAAAAATTCAATTAAGTTATTTTTAAATTTACCTCTTGGCTTATATAATCAATGAATATATTCTATTGAATTTCATTTAGAGTGTCATGGAAATAATACTGTCATTTTGAACATTTCATATAGGCAAGTTATTTGTTAAAAGCTTCGTAGCTCCTAAATTTTCATTTTTCTTTGATGATCTTAGTTATAAGTGTTATGCAGTTCACCTATATTGAGAGGGATAATATTTTTATATTTTAGAGATGCATGGTTTTGATATAGTATAATTAATTATTTCCACCTATATACTATCTAAGCATTGTATTTAAATTATTATCCTAACCTCTTAGTTTGATATTCTAAGATTTTGGACTGCCACTTATTTACATCTCTCTCAACATTGGTCAACTAAACCATTCCTAATGATGACTCATGATTCAACAAGTTATTCAATTAAACGATTTAGTAAATAAAAAACGACCTTAGAACTACCGAGAATGAGTTGTAATTATTCCTTTGCAATTATTTTCGAGGGTTTCTTGTACTTTGACTGATGGAATTTGATGTTTTTGGGATAGATTTTCGAATTTGGCCTTGGAGGGAAAGGGCAGAGCCATATTCATTTTATAGATAAGTCCTCTACTTGGTATTTTATTTCGAACCCAGACCATAGCTCTCTACAATGGCCCTTGTAGTTCATTTTGAATTATTTGGAGTCGAGTTCCTCGATGCGTATGAAGAATATTTGACACCATTCCAGGAAATTGTTTGGCTTCCTTTCTAATTTGATCGATATAATGTAGAAGTCACTAGAGAATTTACCTTGTCCTTCGATGGGAAAAGGGTTAACATGGGAATCTTGACCTGTATTTATCCGAGTAATTCGTTGATCAAGCCATTGAACTCTCACAACGAGGAGAGAAATGGTTTAAGGGAGGGAGGCTTCAGAGCAATTCATGGGAACAAATTTGGATGAAAAATGGACCTTTCAATCTTAATTCAAATTCCATGTCATCATGTATTATCTAATCAAAATACTTTAAAATTAAAAAAGGGAGCCCATCTTAAACAATTGTTTATTATATAATTTGGGGATAAGTGAAATTTTTTAACAATATAATGTATTTTCCCAGTGCCCAAGCTGCTTGAAATTATCTTGGATTTTGATAATAAAATTAATATGGTAACTGATTTTAGGTAGTAGGTGATCCATAGAGAATATATAATAGTAATAATAACTAATATTATAACTAATATATTATAATATTATTGGGTCAAATAACCCTTATTATTATCATAACTAAGATATAACATGTAATAGTAACTAAAATCATAACTAATATACCCATCAATCTTTTAGGTAATATTTGACTAATATATAATAGTAATAGTAATTAATATTATAACTAATATATAATAGTAATAGTAATTAATATTATAACTAATATATAATAATATTATATTATAATTAATATATTATAATAACCATCAAAATTAGGTCCAATAACTTTTAATTAATATCATAAGTAACATACCCATCAGTATTTTAGGTAATATTTGACCATAGTAATAGTAATTAATATTATAACTAATATATAATAATATTTTATAATAACCGTCAAATGTTAGGTTCAATAACTTTTAACTAATATCATAATTAATATACCCATCCATCTTTTAGATAATACTTGTCCAATATATAATAGTAATAGTAATTAATATTACAACTAATATATAATAATATTATATTATAATTAATATTTTATAATAATTGTCAAAAGTTAGGTCCAATAACTTTTAACTAATATCATAATTAACATACCATCAATATTTTAGGTAATATTTGACCATAGTAATATTAATTAATATTATAACTAATACTATAATAGTAATAGTAATTAATATTACAAATAATATATAATAATATTATATTATAATTAATATTTTATAATAATTGTTAAAAGTTAGGCCTAATAATTTTTAATTACCTAATATCGTAACTAATATACCCATCCATCTTTTAGATAATAGGTGACCATATATATTAGTAATAGTAATTAATATTACAACTAATATATAATCATTTTATATTATAATTAATATTTTATAATAACATTAAAAGTTGGTCTAATAATTTTTAACTAAAATCATAACTAATATACCCATCCATCTTCTAGATAATACATGACTAATATATAATCGTAATAGTAATAGTAATTAATATTACAACTAATATATAATAATATTATATTATAATTAATATTTTATAATAATCATCAAAATAATCAAATATAATAATAACTAATATCATAACTAATATACCCATCCATATTTTAGGTAATACATGACCCAATAACTTTTAGTTTGACATTGTGTATTTAATTATCTTTCCTTATTTTGGGTGAAAACACTACATTGAACTTCATCCTCATAAATTTATTTTAATATAAAATATGTATCTAAGATAGCTTTGATAAAAGTGAAATAACCCTGGCACCTTCGATAAAACCGAAATAGTATAAAAAATTGCCTACGTGGCTTTTTTTACCATTTTGCTGAGGAAGCCCATTTTTCATCAAAATTTCCTCTAATTGGCATAAATAATCAAAGTCAAGAGATCAACAACAAATGAGATATTCCTACTAAACTATTAAAAAAATGTTAGTGCACGGTTTTGTTCCTTATTTAGAAGTACATAATGTGCGAGGGTAGGTTCTCCTTTGTTTATTTTTTTCACATGATATTCCTCCTGGTGTTTAAGGGTCATCCTATTGATATGCCTTACTATCTGCTAAATAGTTTAAAGAAAATATCTATATAAGTCCATAAGAGAAAGGGTAGTATTGATAGAAGTTTATTTCGCTATAGTTGAATCAAAATCCTTGTTCAAACTAGATTTTCTAAGTTAGATGATAATTGGGAAGCAATTATGGTGTGAAAGATCAGTTTGGGGAAAATGAGGCATGGCCTAGGGATAAAAAAACCACTATGGAGGGACAAGGGTTTCATATCATGAAATCCCTGATCACAAAGCTTTGTCCCATAATATTTCCTAGAATTTCATTTCACTCACATCCCTAATCTCATTATCTTGAGCTTGATTCTCAATGTCCGTCATCAAAGGGTCAAAAGGGAAAATGAGTGAGTGATAGGATTGCTAAGATTTGGAAGTCTGTCAGGAACAAGGTCAAAATACATTAACCATGTGAAACTGGTCAACCAATGATTGGGCTTGCTGCATGACACATTACTCATAGTATGGTTGGCTGCTGTCCTTATAGGCCTCGAAAATAGCCACAACTAATAGGTCTCGTTGAACCAAAAGAGGAGTCACATAATAAATTTAAGGAGGATGAAAATAGTGATCAAATTGATATTCAACACACTTATAGTTCCACTCATGTAGCAAGTGACATATATTCCAAGTTTGATCATAATGTAGAGTAATCCAAGCAGGAGGAAAATCTATTATAAAAACAAGATCGCAAAACAATAGCATAAAATGAGATGTAGAAATAAAACACATAAACATAATACAAGAGAGACACCAATATATGTGGTTCACCCAATCTGTGCTACATCCATGGGGAAATTTCTAGTCCTTTTATTATACCGTCCAACAAATGAAGGGATACAACCCGCAACACATTCGTTGCAACTTCCTCTTCACTCTCTTACAGTCTCTCTCACACAATCACACGGATCTTTACAATACAATACTACTACACACAAAGCCGTATTACAATTCATTCCTTTTAAAGAGGGATTACCATGGGAAAATACAAGTGGTTCACCCATTCTGTTCTACATCCATGGATAAATTGATAGTCCTTGTATTATATTGTCCAATAAATGAAGGGATACAACCTGCAACACATCCGCTACAACTTCCTCTTCATTCTCTCATAGTCTCTCTCACACAATCACTAGATATTTACAATACAATACTACTACACATAAATCTCTATTACAATTCCTTCCGTTTAAAAAGGGGTTCTCATGGGAAAATACCATAGGCCCTACACAATACCATGGGTTGGTAAAATTACAACATTATACAAGGCATTTTTTTTTCTTTTTCGCTACAGGGGCGTTGGCCTCGAACCCCCTCCAGAGGGGATCCTAAATCAATCACCGCCCCCCTTGGATGCCCCATGGTGACTATAGTGGGGGGGGAACCCATCCCCCACACCGACCCCATCATGGTATCAAATCCAAACATGGATGAAACACGACCTCTTAATAAGGAAGATCATGCTCCACAACCAACAAAATCAATCTGATATTGATCATTGAAATTATGATTTTCCTGAAACAATAAAGCCCTCTTTACCACATGTTAATGAAACAAAAATAGAGAGAATATGTTGGATAGAAACAAAGATAAAAGATCTTGCTTTGATCAATAGTTATTTGAAGGATGAAAATGTTAATCTAAAGGTCAATATTGATAAGCTTGTTAAAGAAATGGATAGTATGAAAACCAAGAGGTATAAATACACATCTTAGAGAGACCTTGGGTAAAATATGCACTATCTAATTCAACACTTAATTGTCAACTCGGGAAGGTAGCTTATGAGATGCAAACACTATATGTTCATGATTGAATGCTTGAACTAGTCTAAGCTAATATGAAGTTGGTAATCTACCTAGAATTGAGTAAGGGTTATGAATTATCAATTGCAAGCGAATGATACTTGAAAACCTAATTACACTACTTAGAATCAATTCAAAATAAAATACTACTAACAATCCAACCTATCGACAAGAAATCAATAATGCAATCTAATGAATAGGCATGCAAGTATCTATGCTATCCTACAAAGGTGAAGCATGAAACAATTTTAACGAAATCTTAGAAATATGTGAATGACTTGATAAAGATATTTCATGAGTTTGATATAGAAACAAGTAGATGACTTAGTAAAATTAAATTAAGAAGCAAGTAGAAAACTTGATAAAGATATTTATTTCTGAACCAAATTTGACTTCCTGAACATCTTCATTATCTGTATGAATGAAAGAACTGATCCTATGCTTAATAAAGAAACTATCAAACTGAGATAACTTGGTGAATGAAATTATTAACTCTTATCTAAAACAATCTGAAAAACTTATAATAAACTATACCAAGAATGAAACTGATAGATTCAGGGACAGTAACTAATTGGCAAATTAGACATGAAAAACATTACCTTGAAAAATAGTTAAAAAGAAGATTAAAGAAGATAATATGGAAATGAAAAATAATGACAAAACTTGATTAAAACTCTATGCAACATTAAACAAGATCTTAATTACATCTAAAAATGTTAATTAAAGGCAGGAAACATTACAGTTAAAAAGCATAAGAAACTAGATTATGAATAAGCATAAAATAATGCAGAAAGTGTAAAGGTCTGCATGACCATCTGGATGACTGTCCGAATGACAGTCTGGATGGAAGAAAGTGATTTAAACTAAATAAAGAGGAATATTTGGATGATTTTAACTACCAGTTGGCTGATGCATATGATCCTACAGTGTAAAGGAAGCAATAGATCAACTAATTAGAAGTTAAGGTAACAAGAAACCATTTATACTAATCATTATCTAAAAGAGATGAATTATTCCTATTATATGTTAAGAAAAGACTGAGATGGAAGATAGAATTGACCTAGAGCGACAGAGAGAGAAGCTAATGAAACTAATTCTAACTATAACAAAACTTGAAACAACATCTAATTAAGGATTATAAAAGGAAAATTGAAAGCAGACTACAAAACACTATGCTTGGTCGACCATTCCTAATTCTGAAAAGTAAACTACGTTAGCAGCAAAATACAGTTTACAGGAAAAGCATTAGAAGAATTACTTCTAACTATGAACTGAATTTGAACTACTGAAACATTAACTAGTTAACCCTATCTAATTGTAAATGACAAAGCTGAAAGCAAACTAAGAAGATTTAAGCATGACCGGTCATTGAAAATTCTGCAAATGTGAATTATGTTAGCAACAAGACATATGTTTACAGAAAACAGAGAAATGACATCTACAGGAAAAACCAAACTAAATACATATACTAAAAATGCAAACTACTTATCTGCGGAAAAGGAATAACAAAATATACACAAATGGAACCTTTGATTGTTGAGGGGCCCTTCCCAGCAACAAAGGTTGAAACTAGATTAACTTAGTCACCACCAACAGAACAACAAAACACAGGAGCTTCCATTCAATTAAGAAAATTATACAGCGAAATGTCTGGTTCTATTACTCTATCTATCCTCCTGTTTTCTTTAGAGAAAGCATCTATTTATAAGTTTACAAATGGGAGAGAAGGTCGACGTAGTCGACCTCTCTAAAAATAGCAGTCTCAATGTCTGCACAATGGCTGTATGGTGACTTATGACAGTGCACAGGCCATTTGCCTAGTCCACAGCGCCAATTCTCCAAGGTGCGAACAACTACGTGTTGGTTTCCTTCAATAGTGGGCAGAAGCATGTGCTGGTAGGATGAGCGTGGGAGGATGAAGTTGCTGAAGCATTGACGTGGGAACAAGCATGTGTTATCGAGTTGAGCGAGGAGGGAAGCGAATCTTCTAGAATGGGAGCTCAACAACCATAAACACCACGTTGCTAACAGAGCCCATGTTTCTGTTTTTGTCTTTAATGGGTAGGAATATGCCAACCGATGATTTCGTGGGTGGAAGGAAAAGCTGAACGAAGGTCCTAATGACCTGTAGCGAAATTTCTGCTAGGTTGTTGGCCACATGGACGCCTGGGTGCTTGAATTTTATTGGCTAAGTTTTATTGGACGGGTTCTTGAAATTTCCCGGCGTGATTGTTCCTTTCTTCTATTCATAGTGCGTGAATTCCTCTTCACTGTGCATGCGTTAATCCTCATTGTGCGTGTGCTCTTCTTTTACGGCCTGCACATTAAAACACACATTAGTTATATCAAAACAAAATTTAAATGCAATGTTAAGTTATATGTTCTTACATGCTTTATGAGTGGCCACGTAAGGTTTTATTCCTTTTATGTTTAAAATGAATAAGTTCTTATGTTTAAAAGGAATAAGTTTAGACTTTGAAAGAACGTGGATGTTTCCACTTATTAAAATAAGAAACCATTTTATGAGTTAAAACTTTTTACTTTTTCTTTAAATAATCATTTCAATAGATTTACTTTTTATTTTTTATTATTTAAACAAACTCATTAATAATATTTTAACATATGTTTATTTGTTAAATTTTAAAGCAAAAAGTTTATCATTAATTCATTCTTTCCATTTCATATGCAGGTATTTATAGGATTGGAGAAAAAATAGAAGACGTGGATAAATCAAACCAAGAACCCAATATTCAAACATGCCATTAAACCTAGTGCAGAACTTAGGGACCAAACGTAAGGCTGAATGAAAGGTCAAATGAAATACCGAAATGCTTACGATTTGCACAATATTGCATTTAATATATTAAAAATAACATATTAGGCTTCATTTATGTTTAAGTGTTTTAATTGATGAAATACAATAAAAGATAGCTCTTTTTAAGGATAGTTGTATCAAATTACAGTAATAGGCCGGGAAATTAATGTAAATAAAATCATTATAAATGACAATTTCAGATCCCAACACTCCCCCAGACCAAAGATATGGCACGTCCTCATGCCATGAATGAATTGGAAGTGGTCTTTCATTTATTCAAAAACTTTGTCTGATCATCAAATAGTTTATAGGCAATTTTTTTGCAAAACTAAGCCAACTTTATTCCTGCATGAAAAACTAAAATTTAGAATTTTTTTATTAATGTTATGTTATGAGAAGACCAAAACAACTATTAATTAAGATTTCTTAATACATACAATTCCGCCAACTAGTAATAATTCATAATTATGAAGACCATATAAATTGAGACTCTTCTGAAAATGTTGGGTAAAATATGCACTATCTAATTCAACACTTAATTGTCAACCCAGGAAGGTAGCTTATGAGATGCAAACACTATATGTGCAGGATTGAAGGCTTGAACTAATCTAAGCTAATCCAAAGATGGAAATCTACCTAGAATTGAGTAAGGGTTCTGAATTATCAATTGCAAGCGAATGATACTTGAAAACCTAATCACACTACTTAGAATTAATTCGAAATAAAATACTACTAACAATCCAACCTATTGACAAGAAATCAATCATGCAATCTAATGAATATTTTGAAACCAAAGGCATGCAAGTATCTATGCTATCCTACAAAGGTGAAGCATGAAACAATTTTAAGGAAATCTAAGCAATATGGGAATGACTTGATAAAGATATTTCATGAGTTTGATATAGAAACAAGTAGAAGACTTGATAAAATTAAATTAAGAAGCAAGTAGAAAACTTGATAAAGATATTTATTTCTGAACCAAATCTGACTTCATGAACATCTTCATTATCTGTATGAATGAAAGAACTGATCTTATGCTTAATAAAAAAACTATCAAACTGAGATAAATTGGTGAATGAAATTATTAACTCTTATCTAAAACAATATGAAAAACTTATAATAAACTATACCAAGAATGAAACTGATAGATTCTGGGACAATAACTAATTGGAAAATCAAACTTGAAAAACATAACCTTGAAAGACAGTTAAAAAGAATATTAAAGAAGATAGTATGGAGATGAAAAAATAATGACAAAACTTGCTTAAAACTCTATGCAACATGAAACAAGATCTTAATTACATCTAAAACTGTTAATTAAAGGCAGGAAACATTACAGTTAAAAAGCATAAGAAACTAGATCCTAAATAAGCATAAAATAATGCAGAAAGTGTAAAGGTCCGTATGACGATCTGTATGACTATCTGAATGATAGTCTGGATGGAAGAAAGTGATTTAAACTAAAGAAAGAGGAAGATTTGGATGATTTTAACTACCAGCTGGATGATGCATATGATCCTACAGTGCAAAGGAAGCAATAGATCGACTAATTATAAGTTAAGGTAATAAGAAACCATTTATACTAATCATTATCTAAAAGAGATGAATTATTCCTATTACATGTTAAGACAAGACTGAGATGGAAGATAGAATTGACCTAGAGCTACAGAGAGAGAAGCTAATGAAACTAATTCTAACTATAACAAAACTTGAAACAACATCTAACTAAGGATTATAAAAGGAAAACTGAAAGCAAACTACAAAACATTATGCTTCATCGACCATTCCTAATTCTGAAAAGTAAACTACGTTAGCAGCAAAATACAGTTTACAGGAAAAGCATTAGCATAATTACTTCTAACTATGAACTGAATTTGAACTACTGAAACATTAACTAGTTAACCCTATCTAATTGTAAATGACAAAGCTGAAAGCAAACTAAGAAGATTTAAGCATGAGACTTCAAAAATTAAGAGCTGAATTAGCTAAGGCTAGGAGAACAACGCTTGAACAGGTGTCGATAGATGTTGCACCAAGGTTATAGTACTTTGTTAATTATCATTTTGAGACCAATTTTGTATTTTGTGTTTTCAATGGTTGATATGTGAAGGTAGTGATTCAAGTATTATCATAATTTGATGTTTCTATTTTCGCATTTCATTGTTTTCATACATAATACCTTTAGAATCAAAGATTTTGAAGGCACTCTATTATATTAATATTATCCTTGATTTTTGTAGCTACGAAAATTTTCTATAGATACCAAATATTTAACCAAATTTATGACTTCGATTATTTTGTTAGACATATGTCTCTTTCAATTAGATTGTGCATGTTTGGCGTATGTTTTTTCCAGGTGGATATCAACTTGAATTTTGAAGAATGTAGAACTCAAGCAAGTGTCTACGTGTTCTCTTCATTTAGTAAGAGCTATTATGACACATCACACTTCTACCAATATGTTTGCAATTCCTTGGTTTTATTCGATATATTTGTTGGAGAATATTTATATTAATAATGACAAGTGTAATTATCATTATTCTCACTATACAACCAAATTAAGGATGGATCTATATTTAGCAAACCATTTTATTTCACTTTAGGATTTGATCCTTATATTTTGGGCTGGTAGTTTTAGTCCTTTGGTATAAATTGAGAATTGTAGTCACTTCCGGGGCAGATAAATGGATGTAGAACATTGAAAAGACTAGGGAGGATTAAAGATAGTTTTTTTTACTCTTAGACTCTTTGGAACTCTTTTCAAAGATCCGGTGGGCCAATTATAATGTCTATGGTATTATATAAAATTGTCTTCAGTTTGTAAAATCCTCTCTTCGTGTTTAATGTTTACATTAGATATGTTCATAATATTTTTGGATTCATGTTTACATATGTCTATTAATATTTTTATTTCCAGCTAGAGAAATCAGAGTTAACAATTTCATTCTTGGATAGTAATAATTTATTGTTATTTTCACGAATTTAGTTGAATATTATAATGTGTTTCAATTATGATTTAATATTTATTATTGAATCTGTAATTCAAATTTGTTTAATCGTTTTAGTTAGTTAATCCTTTCCTTCACCTGAGATAGATTTTAGATTAATTAGTTAGTAGTAGTTTTCTAATTTCAGAAGCAACTGAAATTTTGTTCTTTGGCTTCCGAAATAGTTTTAGTTTAGTTTTTTAATATTTTATTTTCTATTAATTACCCTGCAGAATTAGTGTTTCTTAGAAATTTAGATTAAAAATAAAAATTTGAAGACTCTCTTTTATAGAGAGAAAACATTTTATAGGTGGCAAGGTCTTTATACCTGTAAGAATTAATCATTCCAAATGAATCAAGGACTATCTTAAGAACCCAGTTCAAGTTGTTTCTTCTTAGTTGATGGGTGAACACAAATGGCTGTCAACAAATGGTGCTAGAAGGAGGGCCTAGGTAAAACTGATGGATGGTGAACACAACTCTAATCCTCCAACTAGTTACATTCCTTTTTTGTCCTAGATTTAACTTCAGAAATTGAAATCCTTCATATTTTGTCCCAACTTGTAGTTGCTAGTCAGGATGAATGTATTGCAACACCTCTTTTAAATATAGTCAAAACCATATAGTGGAACATGATATTTTTTGACCACATTATACACCTAAAGAATTTGATAGGGCCATTGAGGAGTCACATCATTTATTAACCAAATCCTATTCCCAGCTTATCGATATGCCTCTTGTATATCACGGTCTTCCTGGGCGTTTATGCACTCATACTGAATAAAATCTGGTAAAGGATCAAGAACCTATTATAATGGCTCCCAACTACCACCTAGATAACATTCTTAGGGGAATAACTGAAACTAATTTTTCATGAAGGTTTCTTTCCTCTCATGGATCTATTCGGCCATTATCTCCTTCAAAGTCACTACCAAATAGCCCTCAGGGTTCCTCTATTGGGGGTTCCTTTGAAGACGACAATTCACAAGGTCACTCATCTAACAACTCATCATCGCACAACATGGATGGTACAGGTGGGCCAGATCCCAATGCAACATTCCTTGGATATGTCAAGGTGTTGTTGCAGTACCAGGTCCGCAACATCAACTACCCAAGCACCTTTATAGGTTATTTCCTAAGTCCAATCTTGATAAGAAAGACTCTACATAGGACCATGTGAACAAGTTCGTTTTGGTTGTCCAAACTATGAATGTTCAATATGAGGATGTCATTTGCTGACTGTTTCCTTGTATCTTTAAAGGAAAATACTCTATGTGGTACTTCTCACTTTCTCAGGGATCTATTACAAACTAGATTGATTTCAATTAGGATTTCCTTGACAAGTTTGGTGATGACAAAACACCAACAATGCTGTCCATGGAACTACACAGAATAAAAATGGATGGTAAGGAAAAGATTAAAGATTTCAATCAACAGTTTCTAACTTTTAGGAACAAGATACCTATAGCCTCACGACCTCTTGAAGAAATTATTATTGAAAATTATACTTCAACCTTACCATTATCTATTGGTATGTATGTAAAAAATGTTTCCAAAGCTTCTCTGTTGGAGACATTGCAGGAAGTTGAATGAGTAGAAAGAAACACAATGACTTATAAATATGATCCTAATACTCAAACTGATTATGTGCCCCATAGAAAATCTGAACCTGTATCTAATCCATCCCTTGAAAATAAATATTCTCACTCTATTGAGATTGAACAATTAGAGTAGACAATTAGGGAAATGACTAATGGAATTTTTGGTCATAAAAGAAATTTTGGGGAAGGTCCTTCAAATAGGGAGAATTATAGAAATTCATATGAACAACCCTCCCAAACCCCTGATAATAAGACACCTTCTCCTACTGAATGATTGATTGTTGATATTCTTAATAATATTTTTTTTATCCCTTTAGTAGTTTGCTAGAATATCCCTAACTTGCGGCAGTGGCATTTGGTCTAAGAAAACATGACACAAGAAAATCTAAGCCATCAAAATTACCCAGGGATCACACCTAGCCTAGGCCACACCAACCCTCAACTGGTTGGATTTTTGGGTGTATCCTCCCAACTAGCTCACTCCTAAGGGGAATTGAACTTAGGTCTCCCTGCTGAGGAGACCCACACCTTAACCAAATGAGCTAGATATATTGGACATAAGAAATTTTCATCCTTAAATACTAGTACCAATCTACATTCTGATAGGAAAAAAGAAGAAAGTACTGAATAAGAGGAAGAAGAAATCCTTGAGGAAAATATTCAAGGACTTCCTCCTACTAATGGGCATTTTTGGGATTCCTCACAGAAAAATGTTGATCATCATGATAGCATAGTTTTTTCTAGTTAGAACTCTTACAATGCTCATAGAAAAGAACCTATTGATGCTCAAGCTCCTCCAATCTCTAATAAGATCAGAAATGCCAAGTGAAAAGATATCGGTAAAAGGAACCGACGGTGTGGTACCTTGCTGAGAAATGAAAAGGATGGACGCAAGGACTTGAAGATGTGTCGAGAAATGGATACGATGGATAAATGGACCCGATAGAGTGGTACCATGTCGAAAGATGAGCATAAAGGACAGATGGACCCAATGGTTTGGCACCCAAGTACTAGAAGGGATGAATTGGTAAACTTTATGCATAAAAACCATATAAAATTGCTTTTAGAACAATTGCTCATGAAAACACATTTTAGTATTAAAAATAATAGGAATAATTATTTTTAGGCATTTGCACATGAAAATACTTTTTAGTATTTAAAATATTAGAAATAATTATATTAGGAGCAAAGTGGAATCCTAGGCTTGAGTTATTAGCTACCACCACATGCTCCCACAAAATAGAATTTAGAGTGAGCATCTTAGAGACAAACTTGAGTAAATTTAGGAAAGTAGGTGCATTCTTCTAGAAAACTTGACACATGGATTTGTGAGATAAATTACTTTTTGAATATTAAGAAATGGGGTATTTTGCATGAAGTGACATGTGTCGCAGGGGAATTTCCTATTTAAGGGAGGCTTTGGGGATGGGTAAAGGAGCCAAATTATGGATGGTTATCATAATGGTGAAAAAGTGAGTGACTTGATGTTATTGGGGTTTGGCTAGAAATTCTATTGGGGGGGAACCCAATATGAGTTTCTCGAGTTGTTGTGTGTGATCTCTATAACCCAAAGCTCGGGGGTGACCATGTGAATGAAATCATTATCCTATGGTTGGGTGACAAAGCTAACAATTGCTTCGCCTATGGTTCAAATGAGCTTTGTGTCGAGCACCCTATATGCAAATGAATTATTCAAACATACAGAGCAGACGAGATTTATTGTCAACCCGAGAAAGTCTTTTATTTCAAAGGATAGATGCACAGTCTATGCTCAAACACCAAATCATTATAATTGAATACTGTTATCCTCTAACAACTATGTCCATCCCAAAGATCTGTGTAATCCCAATTGCTGTCTAAATACTATAAATTTAATTCCTTTCTACCATGCATCAACGAGAAATAAAATAAGATTGAAAGACAATTGCAGATAAAAAGAAATCATATTCACATCCTAGAACAAGTAACTCACTTCTTCAATCTGATCACTCTGGAAAACCATAGGCAGAAACTGAATATTAATCTAGAAATTCAATTGCAAAGGATTGAGTTCAGCTGCTCTAAGAAATTGAATTACAGGAATGAAAATCAACAATCATAACAGGAAAGATAAATTGTAAAGGGCTCATGGGATCACAATTTAACTGCAAGATGAACAAGGTTGTGTACAACTGTCAGATGAAACACATAAAGAAAGTTCCTACTCAGTCGACTGTTGCTTTGCACCATTTACCAATCTAAAGGAAATATAATCTTAACTATACTGAAAATCCACGTCACACTTACTACTGCTGCGTACAAGGGAAATATCATGAATAAAACATCACACAACAACAAATTTGAAATCCTATTTTAACTCAGCAATCTCTGTGGAAGACGGGCCCATCCTTCACACAGAGACGCTGGCTGAACAACGCAAGTTCCTTTAACTCAGAAGTAACTCCTTATATTAACAGAAGAATGATTACACAGTTGCTTTTGCTGCTAATACAATGAATTAATTATCTGTTGTTCAACCCCCTGGGTCGAAGCAGCTCCCCATATTTATACATACAAATCATAGCATCCAATCCTAATAACGGGCAGCCATGAAGATCTATGATCTTCAGGCGCCCTAAATAACTAGCTGTTACAATACGTGGCAAAGTAGAGACATAAAAATACGAGATGGCCCTGGTTGCTGTTCTTCTACTATAGTTTCATCCCCCCCAGATGGCCCTGGTTGTGCCCCCGGTTGCTGTTCTTCTTCACTTTCATACCCCCCCCAACTTCAATGGAGGGGCTCCGGTCCTCCTGTTGTGGTGGAACTTGTATCTGCTATAATGGGACAACCTGCAAGGGGGTGGTTTGCTGAGCTCGAGCTATGAATTGTTCCCAGGTTATATGATGCTGGGAAAGGGTTCTTACGATTATTAATTTTATAAGGCCATGGTGGGTGAGGGAGGAAAGTGGGTACTTAGCAGACTGGACAAATGGCGCCATATGACTCAAGTCATGCAGTAGATAATATGGAATGTTTATTAAAATGCCACGGCGGAGATGAGAAAGTAAAGGGAGTTCAGAATTATACACAGTTTGATATCTACCTTCACAAGTGATGTACTTCTTGAGGAAGACAACAACCTGGTCCCATGGCCGCGACAATGAGTGCAGTGCGATCCCCCTTCGTGATGATTCTACTTGCTCCCCCTCCATTAAAAATTGCTCCCGTGCAGTCGTCGTGGGGACTCATCGGTTAAACCATGGCTTTCCCACCAGCGGGATGGCCGTAACCTCGGATATAATGGCCTCGGAGACTTCTATGCACAGCCCCCACACCGTGGAGTGAGTTTTGGTGAAGTTTAGAGCAAATTGCAAGGCTGTGTCCCGATTGAATCCATCCAATCGCTCAAACAATTCAAGCCAGTCGGCTTCTTGAAAAATGGCAAGAACCTGAAGATTTTTCCTGAGTTCCTGTGTATTCACATGTTCATGACGAACTGGAATCCCCATGGTCCTGGCTGTAGGCTGAAGTTGCTATCCCACAGATGGCAGAATCCGAGAATGGAAGTTGCAGCACAGAGGATGCACGAATCGCTGAGTGGAGACGTTGAGAGAATGGGCAAATTTGGAAAGTTGAGCACAGAAGAACGTTCGAAATTTCCATGCCGAATTGGGGAGGTGGCAGTTATTAGTGTTGATGTCGTACGAGGGAAAGGTTTAATCAGGCATAATGGTAATACGAGTAAAGGTATGACTGATATTGTTTAAATGATATCAACACTTAATCACGTGATAAATCAAAGCCATACCTCATGAGACTGTGCGTCGGAAAACCTGTGGAGAATGGTGGAGCGTGCAGTTGGTGACATTGTGGAACCAGAATCGTGCACAGTCATAAATAATGCAATAATTTTTTCCGCCAGTGAAACACAAACCGTCGCGTCCTTGGGGTCGGAAAGACAAGATCATCGGCATGACTGGGATGAATCAGAGCCATAGTTTAGCAGGTTTGGAGCAATTCTTCTGTTAACACAGGAGTTACCACTGCAAGTTGCCAGCAATGATATCACAGCCCACGAAAAAGATGTTGCAGCCGCCAGGAAAGATTCACATCCACCGGGAAAAGGATTTACAGGATCGGGAGAAATTATGGCTACCAGGGAAAAGTTTTACGGCGGCGGGAGATATGTCGCAGTCGCCAGGAAATATGTTACAGCCGCTGGGAAAGATGTTGCAGCCACTGGAAAATGGTGCACGGCAGCCAAGAAAAGATTTTACGGGATCGGGAAAAATTACGGCTGTCATGGAAAAGTTTTACGGCGGCGGGAGATATGTCCCAGTTGCCGTGAAATATGTTGCAGCCGTCGAAAGGTATGTTGCAGCTACCGAAAAATGATTCACGGCAGCCGGGAAAAAGGTTTTACGACTATCGAGATAACAAAAGTCACGGCTGCCAGGGAAAAATTTTACGGCGCCGGGAGATATGTCGCAGTCGCCGGGAAATAAGTTGCAGCTGTCGGAAGATATGTTGCAGCTACCGAAAAATGGTTCACAGCTGCCGGGAAAAAGGGTTTACGGCCGCTGGGAAAACGATTTTACAGTTGACGGGAAACGATAATGCGACCGCTGGGAAATGATGTTGCAGCCGCTGTGACATGATGTTGCAGCCGCTGGGAATGGTTCACAGCTAGCGGGAAAAAGGGTTTACGGCCGCCGGGAAAACGATTTTAGGGTTGACGGAAAATGATAATGCAGCCACTGGGAAATGATGTTGCAGTCGCTGGGAAATGATGTTGCAGCCGTTGGGACATGATGTTGCAGTCGCTGGGAATGGTTTACAGCTGCCAGGAAAAAGGGTTTACGGCCACCGGGAAAACGATTTTAGGGTTGACGGAAAACGATAATGCAGCCGCTGGGAAATGATGTTGCAGCCGCTGGTACATGATGTTGCAACTGCTGGGAATGGTTCACGGCTGCGGGGGAAAGTTGTTGCAGCTACCAGAAAAGTTGTTCACAGCTGCTGGGAAAAAGGATTTTTTTTACGTCTGCCAGAAAAGATATTGCAGCTGCCGGAAAATATGTTGCAGCTGCTGGAAAATATGTTGCAGCTGCCGGATTTTTTTTTTTTTTTTAAGGAAAAAGGGAAATACAGCACAGGACGGCACAGGGCAACTCTCGTTTGACAGGCCCAATCTGGTCGTTCTCCTGGCGCTTCCCTGGAAATTTTTGAAAAATAACAGCAAACGAAAAGATCAAATGCAGAGAGAAGAAAAAAACAATTATACGCTACAGCAGAAAGTTATTTATGTATAGTAATTTAAAATGCGATTTTGAGTTTAAGGATTGGCAAGGGCAGAGAGAAATTTCTGCTCTGATGCTAGTTGATGATCTAGATCGGCGGCAATTTGCGAAGTGAATGCATCTTTCGAAATAGGCTTACGATACAATCGCAGTCTGTGGCCATTATCCAGTAATGGTATACAGTTTTCATCGATGGTCACCAGACGGACAGTGCCGTTGTCAAATACCCTGTCGACCAAATATGGACCCAACCATCTTGTACGTAATTTACCTTTAAAATCCCTCTTGAACCTGGAGTCATATAGTAACTCCCAGTCTCCCTCATGGAAGATTTTCTTTTTAATAAATCGGTCATGCCAGTTGCATCTCTGTTGCTGAAGCAACACAGTCTGGTCTACTGCAGCTAACCGTTTCTCATCCAATTCATTTAGTTGATTCAATCTTCTCTTCTGGGCTTCTGTTACATCCAGATTCATTTGAGTGGCTGTCTTCAGGGTTTTGATCTCAAACTCAATTGGAAAGATGGCACTCTTTCCGTACACTAGATCATAGGGAGAGAACCCTGTGGTGTTGCGCCAAGTTGTGCGATATGCCCACAATGCCTCCGGAAGCCTGTCAGCCCAATGCTTTCGATGGCTCTTAACTGTTTTACTAAGGATCGCTTCAATAAATTTATTAGTACTTTCCACTTGACAATTGGCCTGAGGGTGGTAAGGTGAAGCTACCCTATGCTGCACATGATACTTATGGAGCAAGGATTCAAATTGGTGTGAGATGAATTGCGGTCCCCCATCGGTAACTACTTCCTTCGGTACCCCAAAGCGGGTAAAGATTTCACTGTACAGAAAATCAATCACCGCTTGGTCATTAGCCTTAGCCAAAGCTACAGCCTCTACCCACTTGGTCATATAATCAGTACAAACCAGAATGTAAACTTTCTGTCTAGAAGGAGGGCTGATAGGGCCAACAAAATCCAGTGCCCATCTATCAAATGGTTCAACTACTAGTTGAGGTTGTAGAGGCATCTGATCTGTTTTATTCGGCTGGCCCATCCTTTGGCAGCTGTCACAGGACTGAACATACCTTTTAGCGTCCTTGAACAGAGTCGGCCAATAGTAGCCCATCCGCAGTGCTTTATGCCCTGTTCTTTTATCTGCAAAGTGTCCCCCACAAGGTCCATCATGACAGGCCTTCAGTATGTGAAAGATCTCATCTTCCCTTACACATCTCCTAATCTCAAGATCGGGTCTTGTGTAGAAGAGATGACCGTTGAGCCAGCAATACCTGGCACTTTGCTGGATAATTTTTCTCTTTTCTCATTTAGACATGTGTGGCGGGAGATTTCCTGCAACCAAATAGTTAGCGATGTCTGCATACCAAGGGGAATGAGCTGAAAGTGCGAATAGATGTTCATCTGGAAAAGAATCCTCAACATGCGAACTGTCATCACTGTTAGTAAAACGAGATAGAAAATCAACAACAACATTTTCTTTTCCAGGTTTATCTATAATGGTAATATCAAATTCCTGCAATAACAAGAGCCACCTGGTCACTCTGGCATTGGTAATAGGTTTATTCATTAAATATTTAATGGAAGAGTGGTCAGTGTGCACAAAGGTAGGATACCTAGTAATGTAGTGCCGAAATTTATTAATAGACTAAACAACAGCGAGGAATTCTTTTTCAGTAACAGTATAATTAAGTTCAGCAGGGGCTAAGTTTTTACTAACGTAATAGATGGCATAAGGTACTTGACCATCCTGCTGTCCTAATACTGCTCCAATGGCGGCATCAGAGGCATCTGAAGAAATGTGGAAGGGTAGGGTCCAATTAGGTCCCCTTAGGATAGGAGCTGTGGACAGCTTCTCTTTAAGCTTATCAAACGTTGTCTGGCATGTTTCACTCCACAAAAACTGTGCATCCTTCATTAACAAAGAAAACAAAGGAGAAGCAAGTTTGGAGAAGCTTTCTATAAACCTCCAATAATATCCAGCATGTCCCAGAAAACTTCGCACCTCTTTTTGAGTTGAAGGAGTCGGTATATTTTTTATCACCTTAATTTTTGAAGGATCCACCTGAATGCCATCGGTAGAGATGAAATGTCCTAATACCACCCCCTCACTCATCATCATATGGCATTTTTCAGTGCTTAATGAGAGGCGAGCTCGTTCACAGCGAATTAAAACCTTCTTTAAATTTTCCAGTGCTTCCTCAAAGTCCTTGCCATAGGGAGTAAAATCATCCATAAAGAATTCCATACTATCATTAACTAGTTCAGCGAATATGCCAATTACAGCTCTTTGGAACGTTGCTGGTGCATTACATAAACCAAAGGGAAGCACCCTGTAGGCAAACATTCCCCAGGGGCAAGTGAAGGTGGTCTTATCCTGGTCCTTAGGAGCAATCTGAATTTGATTGTACCCGCTGAACCCATCTAAGAAGGAGAATAACTTCTTCCCTAATAGGGTATCAAGTACCTGGTCAATAAAGGGCAGAGGGAAATGATCCTTTTGCGTAGCTTTGTTCAGCTCCCTATAATCAACACAGAATCTCCATTTACCATTTTTCCTGGGCACAATTACAAGTGGGGAAACCCATTCACTATCTGAAATGGGATATATAAATCCTGCTTCCAAAAGTTTTTGGATTTCCTCCTTCACTATATCCCTTAGATTGGGGTTCATGCGTCGTTGGGGTTGACACACAGGCCGAGAGTAATTTTTAATATAAATATGTTGGGTGCACAGATTAGAGGGAATACCCCTCATGTCTGTATACTCCCAGGCGAATGCCCCCTTATGTTCCTTCAAGAGAGTGATTAGGCGCATCTATTCTTCTAAGTAGAGACCAGGGTTGATATTCAAAGTCCTTCCAGGCTCTACCTCAATAGGAATACTTTTCAAACTTTTCAAAACTGGGATTATGTTTGCGTCACCAACTAGTGCTTCTTCCATAAGATTTTCTTGTTCTTCCTTACCAAGGGTAATGTTCAGGATTTGATAGACCTCTTTATCCACTGAAGCAGGTTCGCTAATGAAATTACTGATAACATCATCTTCTGTTTCGTTTTTAAAAGTTAAGGCCTTCCCTATTGTTAATAGTGGCTGAACATCCTCCACCTCCTCCTGCTCTATCCAAAGGGAAGTTTCAGCCTCTAAACTTGGCCGAGCTGGAGGATACAGGGTGAGGTTTTTAATCTCTGTATTATCAGATATAGTCATGGACCCAGATCGACAGCTGATGCAAGCATCAATAGTGGCCAACCAAGGCCTCCCCAGGATCAATGGATGTCCCCCCAGCTGTGATTTTGGTTGCAATATCAAAAAGTCAGCAGGGTATTCCCATGAATCTACTGAGATGACAAGGTCGTCCAGAATCCCTTCGGGTCTAATGGTGGATCTGTCTTCCAATTCTAAAATGGTAGGGGTCGGCCTAAAATTAGTGAGTCCAAGCTTCCTTACAGTCTCAATTGTTATGACATTGATCGTTGCTCCTAAGTTGACTAGCACGTTGGGTATCTGCATTTGTCCTATATGTACAGTGACAGTAGGATTGCCAGGGTCGTCATACTTGGTCACAGGGGTTTTTCCTGTTATTAAAGCATATAAATTCCCTATTATGTGAACAGTGGGAGGATCTCTAGGTTTCCTCCCTGGTTTCTTAGTGCACAGGTCCCCAACAGTTTTAGCATAAATAGGCACGTCTTGAAGAGCTTGCAAAAGGGGGATTTTAACATAAAGATTCTTTAACTCTCCTAGGAGGTTGAACTGAGGTTGCCCCCCTATTTTTGGTAGCATTAGTTTCTCAGGGTATGGTGGTTGCCTTATCAGCTGGGTAGGCTGCGCATTATTTGATTTCTCATTTGATGTTTCAGCCGCCCCATATAAGGGATGCTTAGCACCCTCAGTGATAGGAACTGTATCGGATGGATGCTGTGAACTCTCTCCTTCTTCATGCACAGAAGGTGGAATATATTCTGTAATTACAGGTTCTATTATCTTCCCAGATCGTAGACGAATATCATTACAAGGTACAGAGGAGAGAGAGTAGGCCGACATATTGATAGTTTCCAATTGATGGACTGTTTTATTATTCGGGTTAGGATTAGGTTGGGCAGGCAGCTGAGGTCGTATTGGTATATTAGGAACAAGATTATTCTGCAGCTGCAACTGCGACTGCTGAGGTGGGTATTGAGGATATTGAGGAAATTGAGGGTATGGAGGAGAATATGGTGACTGTTGAGGTGGAGGTGGTTGAGGAAACTGGTTCCCAAGATGGAAGTTCCTCCATCCAAGAGACCATGACGTAGATTGATGTGGTGGCTGTGTCCAAGGACTCCATGAGTTATAATTTTTCATTGCAGGTTGGGAAGGATTCCACTGAGCATAATTTGAAGGGAATTGTGTATTCAAATTTTGCATGTTATTATTCCAATTGCTCATATTATTCAAAAATGGAAACGAGTCCAGAGGCATACCTTGATTTCGAGGCTGCCAAGGTTTCTTATGTGCAATGAAATAGGCTGATTCCACCTCTGGAGTTGTTTCCTGCAGAACAGCCTTCACTTGGGGAAGTGTGGGACATTCCTTCATGTCATGGTTCATCTCACACAGCTGACATACTTCTACTTTGTCAAGAGGGCATTCTTTCAACAGGTGATTCTTTCAACATCGGGGACAGAACACACCTAGTGTGAGATCCTCCACTGCCTATTTTTGTTTTTCCTTCAGGACATCAATATCCGAAGAGATGGAGCTCATCATTTCTGTTTTAAAATTTTCAAGGAGATTGCCTATTTTTGCACGTGTAGCTCCTCCATTGGATGACTTCTGAGTTCTGTCGAAGACATCACGTTCCAGCTTATCCCATTTATCCCGCTTATTGTTCCTGGAAGATCCCCTGGAGTATCTCTTACATAGTTCCACAATCTTCCCAAAAGGTTCTTTGGAGATGTCTCCCTTTCCTAGCAGGTTTAACATATCTAAACAATCATCCCTGATCCCACGAAGCAAAATTATCTTGAGCACGTCCAGCCCCATGTTCGTTTTCCCAACTCTTTGCACATTGTACAACAACCTTTCTACAAAATCCTCCAGACTTTCATCCTCCTTCTACACCATTTTGAATAATTCCTCTCTTTTGTCCTTGGTGTTGCAGTATTCCTGATATTTCTCCAGGAACACTTGTTTCATCTTATCCCAATTAGCAACGGTTCCACCCCCAAAGCTCATGAACCAATGTAATGCGTTGTCCTTCAGGGTGGCGGGAAAAAGTTTTAGCTTTTGGGCATCGGTGACATAATCATAGCTGCGACAGAGGATATTGAATTCAAAAAGGAATTCATCTAGATCTTCTGCCGCCCTTCCATAGAAGCGAGGAAACACTGATGGTGAGATGTTTTTCATAGGGGCTGTCCCTTCTGGCTGCCGAATCAGAAATTGCAGTGTAGCTGTCGTTCCCTCAGGCAGGGCGTGATTTTCATGATGATAGTTTTCCACCATTGCCTCTTCCTCATCAGTCTCGTGTCTGTTACTCATGTTCTCTTCTGTTTCCTCTTCTTCGTTCGTTCCTGCGTTCTTTTCCTTGTTTGTAACAGCTGTGCCTTCCTCAGTTGTAACAGCTGCGTATTCTTCAATTGTAATAGCTGCGTATTCCTTAGTTGTAACAGTTGCGTATTCCTCAGTTGTAACATCTGCATATTCCTCAGTTGTAACAGATGCGTATTCCTCAGTTGTAACAACTGTGTCAACTGTACCTTCCTTAGCAGGGGTATATGAGGGAGTCACGGCTGCTCGTGTATTCTCCACCGTGGATCCTGACGCTGGCGCCCCAGGATCAACAGGGCTTCTTCTGATAGGAGTTTCTTGATGACGAGCCCTGGTAGATGAATCGGTTCTGTCAACAAGATCGTCGATGAATGTCCTTCTTCCCAATGGTGGTCCTCGACCATGACCCGAACCACCTGCGCTGTTAGTATTTTGTGGGGTTTTGGGAGTTGGGAGGTGATCGTGTTTTACCCTCCTCGTATTCATGCGAAGCAAATCATTTCAGCAAAGAAGAGACTAACTAAAGACAATTATTAGATGCAACTAATTATTAGTGTTTAATTTTTATCCTTCCCTGGCAACGGCACCAAAATGTCGAGCACCCTATATGCAGATGAGTTATTCAAACATACAGAGCAGACGAGATTTATTGTCAACCCGAGAAAGTCTTTTATTTCAAAGGATAGATGCACAGTCTATGCTCAAACACCAAATCATTATAATTGAATACTGTTATCCTCTAACAACTATGTCCATCCCAAAGATCTGTGTAATCCCAGTTGCTGTCTAAATACTATAAATTCAATTCCTTTCTACCATGCATCAACAAGAAATAAAATAAGATTCAAAGACAATTGCAGATAAAAAGAAATCCTATTCACGTCCTAGAACAAGTAACTCACTTCTTCAATCTGATCACTCTAGAAAACCATAAGCATAAACTGAATATTAATCTAGAAATTCAATTGCAAAGGATTGAGTTCAGCTGCTCTAAGAAATTGAATTACAGGAATGAAAATCAACAATCATAACAGGAAAGATAAATTGTAAAGGCCTCATGGGATCACAACTTAACTGCAAGATGAACAAGGCTGTGTACAACTGTCAGATGAAACGCATAAAGAAAGTTCCTACTCAGTCGAATGTTGCTATGCACCATTTACCAATCTCAAGGAAATATAATCTTAACTATACTGAAAATCCATGTCACACTTACTACTGCTGCGTACAAGGGAAATATCATGAATAAAACATCACACAACAACAAATTTGAAATCCTATTTTAACTCAACAATCTCTGTGGAAGACGGGCCCAGCCTTCACACAGAGACGTTGGATGAACAATGCAAGTTCCTTTAACTCAGAAGTAACTCCTTATATTAACAGAAGAATTATTACACAGTTGCTTTTGCTACTAATACAATGAATTAATTATTTGTTGTTCAACCCCTTGGGTCGAAGTAGCTCCCCATATTTATACATACAAATCATAACATCCAATCCTAATAACGGGAAGCCATGAAGATCTATGATCTTCAGGCGCCCTAAATAACTAGCTGTTACAATACGTGGCAAAGTAGAGACATAAAAATACGAGAAAGCTGTTGATTGGCCCAGGGGTGGCGATCTTTCCAGATCACAACTATACTCGAGCAACGACATACTAAAGATAGCGCATTCTGTTAGAGCTGCCCTGTCATAGCTCCACCTAGGATGTTATATTGGTACCATGTGCTTTAATTGATGATTCGAGCCCCGAGGATCCTTTTTAAGCATCAGCCCCACCTTCCTGCAGTCCATTTATCTCAAACTACCTTCATAAATCATAACATGTTAGCACAATTGAGAGATACACAACTTTAATTATCACAATCATACGCATTAATAAGATAAAGCAATGATCAGTCATACCTTGGTAGTTTGGGGGAATAAAGTGAGGATAACAGGTCTGATTAGCATGATAAATGGTGTAGGACAGGGGAAGGAAAGGTGATCAAGGATGATTAGAAGGGGCCAATTCTGGGCTCAACACTTTGCTGGAATATGGTTCATTCTTCAGACTTGCAGACCTACATAGAGGCTGCATGGAACCCCTTTTGGGAAGCATCCATGAAGGAGGAGTACAAATCTCTTCTCGAGAATCAGAATCGGTATTTGGTTCCACTTCCTTCAGACGGGAATTCTGTTAGATTAAGATGGGTCTACTGGACAAAAAAGCTAGCAGATGGATAGGTGACCTAACACAAGGCAAGATTGGAAGGGATTTCACTAGATCCATGAGATTGACTGTGGTGATACATTTTCTCTAGTTGAAAAGTTGGATTCCATTGGGTTGGCCCTTGCCATTGGAGAAGGAAGGAGATGGGAAGTGCATTAGATGGACCTAAAGAATGTTTTTATTCACGAGGATATCTTAGAAGATATTATATCTAGGATCCTCATGCATTAATAAAGAACTCATCTTTAGTGTGACAAATCAAAAAGTCTCTCTATGGTATGGAAAGATGGACTCCTGCCTTCTCTCCAAAAAAATTCTTGATGCAAATATTATACAAATTTGTATATACTAAGGACCACTAACTCACTTATGATCCTAGTCTTGTATGTGGATGATCTTTTTGTCTCCAACAACTTAGCTCTAGTGATTGTTGTGGTCAATGTCGCTCTTCATGACAGGTTTTCAATGACAGATATGGGTCCACTCCATTTCTTTCTTAGTCTCTGGATCATATAGGATGCTTTAGACATCAATCTATATCAGGCTAAGTATGCTCGGGATATCTTGGTAAGATTCCACATGACAAACTACAAGTCTGCACCTACACCTTTCTTATTTGGGGTTACACTTAAGGATGTTTGGGATACACTATTAGTGGAAAACACCTTATATTGATAGCTTGTGGGGATACTTTTGTATCTCACCCACACTCGACCTGATCTATCATATGTAGCAGGGATAGTCTCTAGGTACATGCAGGAACTGCATGAGTTACAATGGAAGGATTTCAAGCACATCCTCATATATGTTTAGGGAACCATCAATTATAGGATCCACTATGCAATAGGTTGGAAGTTGGATCTCATAGGATTCAATGATTCTGACTCGATTGACAATGGCACAAATCGCAAGTCCATCTTTGAGTACATGTTGAGTTTGGGATTTGGCCCAATCTATTGGTTGAGCAAAAATAAGTTAGCTATTGCTCTATGTTTTGCATAGGCCAAGTAAATGAGAGTAGTCAACATCACCATCCAAGAAGTATGGTTACAAAAATTCCTCACCAAGCTCGGCATTAAGTTTTGTTGTCCAACTATGATCTGGTGTGACATCCAGAGTAGAGTCAAATGCTGTTGACATCAAATATAGAGACAATAGAAAAAACATATTGAGATCCATATGCATTATATTAAGGAGCTATTTCATGATAGGGTCATGTTGACGCCTGAAAAAAGCCTTGCGTCGACAATAGGGATTCTCCACAATGAAAAGTACCAACTAGACTATTCGTTGTTTGGAATGGTGAATCAATCTGATTTATGGCTCGACTACCATGGAAGGTGTTTTGAGTTTAGTTTACAGGTTGCGGCCCAATCCATCGTTTAAATTTTATTATTTAAGGATGCAAATGAAAATGCCCTACTTCTAACAATGCATGATTTTAACTAGACTAAGTTTGATTAATAGCTAGAAGCCTCACAAATGATGCGTAGGTTCTTACCTCTCGTCTTAACACTTCTACCTTATCAATCAGCTAAAATTATTCTACTAAAACACATATATTTAACTAAGTAGTCTAATCTATCCTTGCAAGGATCAAAATTTAAAATATGAGTAATGGATGAGATTGCTTATACAACTTCAACAATTAACTTATTAAAAGAAAAGCATCCACAATCACAAAAAAAATAATTATACAAATATAACTTTGGTACAACATTTCTTTCATTCATTACTCATTTTACATAGAACATTGCATTTATGATTACCATTAGTAACATCATTTACATACCATTAGATTAATCGAATAAATCATGAAATATATTACTGTATATAGATGAACAAAGGAAGAAATAATTATGCGCATTCATTCATAACATTTCATGCAAAACTCCATGTAATCCTTCACCAACAAAATAGTTCTTTTTCATTAGCAAAAAAGTAGTTCTCATAAAACATTATACTTGTTTTCTATTTCACCAGCCAAAAGCCTCTTCCTTTTCTATTTTCCCACTATTTATCTTTACAAAATTTGTCTTTATGTGACTCATCACTTCACATTCCATCTTAACTCTTTGTTTCCACAATTTTGTCTTTGTGATTACACCCAAAAATAAACAAGAAAATACAAATTACATTAATTTGATGGAATATTCTCTTGACTTTGAATGTAATTATCCCATAGATCACTCTCATAAGTTATTACATTCAATTGTTGGGGCTATAATAACTTTAAAGCTATTTCATGTGTGGATAGCTCTTTGAGTGTATCTATAAATCCCTTTAATACAACTTTATGACCTTCTCCCAGAAAGTAAGCATTTAGACTTGCTTGTAGAATATGATCCTATAGGTATTCTGCAGTGAGCACGCCCAACCTTTTAATATAACTCATATCCTCATCTAGACCATTCTTCAAGTCTACAATATGTTTTTCTTTGGGTGGCAACTCATCAATGGCCTTAGGGGGTGGAAGATGGCATTTCTGGAAAACTTGGTATATGTACTCATATTTATCTTCACATTTTTTGATTGATCTCTGCACTTCATTTTGTATCCTCTTGGATGATTTCCGACAACTATTTAGAAGGACTATATCCAATTTTAATTCAACAACTATTCTTTTGGGCAAGTGTGCATGAACTTCTTTGATATTTCCTTTCCATACGATCATCTTCTTTACTTTATTCTAGGTTTCCACTAGTTTATGTCTTGTGTAAATGAATCTTCTATAGATATCTTCTTCAATCTACTCACCACCTATTTTAACTCATAAATATTCTCCGTCAATAATTATTGGGAGTGAAACAATCGCTTCTGCAACTCACAAGCTTGCTCGTAAAATGGTGTCATGCCTGGTTTCTGTGCTTGAGCATATTTGAGTTTCTCTATCAAGGACTCTTTTTCTTTATTCAATTCATCCATATGGTTTTTCAAAGATCCCTTTTCAATTGTAAGAGATTCCAACTGTTGATCCAATTGAGTTTCTTTATCTTCTAGCTCATTGATTCAAGCTTGGAAATCTTCCTTTTCTCTTTCCATTATTACTAGTTGCACATTTAAGGAGTCTTTCTCATCTTTAAGATTATGATAATGTAGCAAAATATTTTCCTTCTATGCTTCTAGAGCATCATGGTTTCTTTTTATTTTGATTCCTTCACTTCGGTCTTGTACTAAGTTATCTTTCAATTTGATCATCTTAGCTTTGCTTCCCTCCAAATCCTTAGTTAATTTATCTATGTTGTATATGTTTGCTTGTGTTCCAACAACATTTACAAAAGAAGTGAAATTTGGATCTTTGTTAGTACCTTCTACTAAAGTACTTTCTTGAATAGTCACAATGTCTAGCTGAGTACCAACCTTCAATCTCTTCTCAGTTCTTCTCATAATAGTTTTCCTTTTTGGATTAAACACAATGGTCTCAAGTTTAGATACTAAGTGTTGTTTGGAAGTTGTGAATGGCGTGAGTCCAAGCTCAACCAATGGAATGTGACCTCCAGTGAGTGGTATTTATGGATTAGAATCATCAGGATCATCCACGTCCATATCTTGTCGATCTTGGATTTCTTCTTGGTGTTTTTGTTTTTCCACAGCTTTCTTTATCCTTTCCTCGTCTTTCGCTTTTTTATTGGCTTGATCTTGCAATCTATTCTTTTCTTGTTCGGTTACTTATTTCCTTTCTTTTTCTTGTTCTTCTTTTCTGTTCGCTTCCTCTTCTTCCTTTTCTCTTTGTTTTATTTCTTCCTCTTCTTTAGTAAGTTGCTCTTTTTGTAGCTTATTTGCTAATGCTTCTTCTTGCAATTTATTCTCATTTTCTTTTGCTAGAGTCTCCTCTCGAATCTTCTTTTACTTTTTCTATTTCTAGCACCTCTTCATTGGTTATGCTTCCTTTAAGACTTCTTTTGTTTGGCTTGAGCTTGCCTCTATTTTTCTACCAAATATTTTATTCAAGTCATCCATTATTTTCTCCCTCCTATACACTTCTTCATCTTTTAAAAAGTGATCAGAATATTCAAATTTAATCATGCATGTTGCACAATCCTTGGATACCTTTTGTAGGTTATCATTTCCGAGGAATATTTTCTCCCCAAAGTGGTAAGCCTCTAACTCCACAAAATTTTCAGACCCTTTTACTTTTGGAAATTTATATGCTCCCATGATGAAGGTGTTGTCACCAGATACGTCCCACCAATTTTCTAATAAGAACAAAGATGAAGAAGATAAAGTTGTTATTCAGGCTATTGCTCATTATCCAATGTCAAATGTTGATGAAGATATTTATGAACTTGGGGATTGTGTTCATATTAATTCTGATAATGGTCCTGACTATATTGGAAGAATAGTTGAATTCTTTGAGGGCATCGATGGAAATTGTTGGTTTACAGCTCAATGGTTTTATCGTCCCGGGGACACGGCTATAGGGCAAGGTGAATCAAGAGAACATGATAACAAGTGAGTATTCTTTTCAACAATGAAGGACGATAATTTTTTGGCATGCATAAGTTTGAAAGAGAATGTCATTCATGTCCCTGCATTTACACGTTTTGAGTCTAAAGTAAAATCCATCCCGCATTGTGATTACTACTATGACATGGGTTATGATATTTCTTTTACAACATTTTACAATCTTCTTGATGAGAAGGCAGGTGTTGAAACATCCAGTAGTGACTTTGCATCAACAGTTTCGAGTGACGATCCATCAAATTTATTACTTAATACTACATCTAATGTCAGTTCAGAGAAGGGAAGCACAATTATTTGAGCTAGAGTTAAGTTTACTTGATTTTGACTCAGGTTGTGGAGCCATGTCAACGGGCCCATGTTTGGGCACTTCCCTATCAGGAGTAAAACTTGTCACGAGATGGGAAATGGACCTAAATCAACCTGCATGTGACAACTTCAAATACAATCACCCAGAGGCAGAGGTCTTAAGATTGGAGATGTTATGGTTCTTGATATCTCAACTGCGCAAATTAATGAAGATGGAATAGGTGGTGATAAGCTCCCATTCACTGAGTAGGAAAGTCATCATTTGAACACTGAAAATAACACTCAGCTTGTTAAAGGAGTGCTTCATACCAGCATGAAGAGCAATCTCAAGTTTGGTTGCGCCATAGAGACTCAACTCACGTTTTCTTTTAACTAGTGTGTCCACATCAAATACTTCATCCATATGTATTTTAAAAATTAATGATAGGTAGCAGGGTATTTCTAAAGCAAAGGTTGAGGACATCCTGAGGTGTTCATTAACTATATATAAGTCATGGTTCCATGTATCCAACATGAAGTGATCACACACAGATTTCAAGAAGATTTCATCAATAGTAAACTGCCAGATCATTGAAGATCCAATTCTTGAGGATGTAAATCAACCGGTTCAGATATTTTAGGCATTTCAGATCTTGATCAATACCTAACAAAGGTCTCCAGTCCTTATATGTCATGGTAATATATTTTATACATATAGAATATCTCTACAACTCAAAATCCATGTTTGCAGGAGACAACTCATCAGTTTGGAAAGTTCTAGATTACAGTCAATTCCTTAATTATAGTTTATGTTTACTTTTTAGGGATCTTATTATATTTCCATAATGTAGGAACAGTTCACTTCGTATATTTATCATTGGAAATTCAAAAGAGAGAATCAAAATCTATCATTCCAGACTTGGTGGTAGAACATATGAAGGTTTTCAAGGCGTGAAAGCAGTTAAAGGGCATTCAAATCTAGATATGGATGTTATTTTTAGAATCTATTCCTAAAATCTTGTAACAGCTGTAGATGTTTCTTTTCTATAAAGTCTGTCATTGTCATTGTATTAGAGGAGAGAGTTCCAGCCGAGGGCTAAGACTGTATTGGCAGAGGTGTGTATTATATTTCCTGGGTTATTAAAGATGCTTTGTAGTGATTATGTACGATTGAACTTGATTTGTTTTAATTTGAAGTGATAAATACTGCATGTTGTTCATAATTTTGTTCTGTGTATGGTCCTATTCATCTGTACCATAATTCTTATGTTTCAGCTGTATGTTCTTCAGTGATCTGAAACAGAGCTGGTTATTTCCCTACATAAGTTCATGCTCGTAACTTTATACCTTTGTTTATTATGTTTATGCATTCTCTGTTTGGTATATCTGCTATGTTTTCCTGATCTCAGTGATATTCATTTTCAAAAGAACTCTCAAACCTAATAATCCATTCAACAATTTAAAGATTTCTCTAAGCTTGGCTCTCTTGCAGTCGGGAGTTAACTTTAGTGATAACAGAAGGGGTGTGGAGGATATGATTCCTTCTTATTGTCATTTAAAAAATGTCTGAATCCATTTACAAAAACTTGTCTCACTACTTCCTTTAGAACAACATAGTCTGTAACATACTTTGGCATCGAAGAAGGGCCTTTGGTGCCTCCATACATTAGTATATAGGTGCCTTCTGGTGTATAGTAGTAGTCGCCATATTCATTGATTACCTCCAAAGCTGCATCCGACATATAGTTTGGCTCTTTGTCGAAAATTAATCAATACATAGGTATTATGAACTCTTCACAGATTATCTTGTATAAACTTACATGTCTATGTTCCCACATGATCTGATATGCTACATAGACGGGGGTCTTGTCTGGAACCCAATAGAACCCTACCTTATGGAATGGATTTCTGATAAGGATACAATCAATCAGGTAAGAGGACATGTAGAATTAAATGTCTCATCCATGTTCTCCAAAATGATGTCTTCCCAATTGAATATAGTACCATATGTGGTGACATGATACATTAACGGAACCTAGCTGAGCTTATACATGTTTGCAATTGCTTTCCCATAGATTCTGCATAAAAGCATTGCAACAATTCTGAATGGAGTTTTCAGATTTTGTGTATCATGCTCCCCACTAGCTCTCTGCCTCAATTGTCTACCTAGGAGAAGCATTTTCTTTGCATACTCCGAGTGGTCTATCTTCACATTATTAATCCAATAATCTATTAGGAGGACTTTGGGAGATAGAAATTTATAAGCTTTGCTTATGTGATCAGGTTGAAATGAGGCTAACCCATTTCCATTGCCCCCCCAAATAATCCTAAATTTAGCATCTACATGAGGCAAGATCCAATCGATTACTTTTGAACACGTGAATAGTTCTAGTCTAGTAGCTTCCTTGCGGAGTCCATATTTATTTATATTTTGATATATAACCATTTCCTCGATCGAGGCATTTGGCATGTTTTGATCTCTGATGAGATGAGAAATTTCTCCCCACTTGTATTTAGGAACTATTCTAGTGACGGCTCTTGTATCCTCGAACCAGATCTCCATAGTGGGCTCCAGGACTATCTCAATGTCTGAATTGGATTCTACTACTTTGAATTTGCACTTAGAAGATCATCTATACATATTTGGATCCTGAAACATAAGGGTGGTATCAAGACTTGACATTGTTTATGTTTGCAGTATAATCAAAATAATAACAATGAGGTCTCTAATAAAACATTGAATGCGCAATTTATTTCACTCAGAATTACCAAATATGGTTATATGCATTCCTACTTTTTCAAGCTATCAATATGGTTACAAAACTACTTCCAATGCAAAATACTCTTGAAGTGCATGAAGATTTCAAATAATTCGCTATTGTGAAAACAATTTTGAAACTAGTGGCTTGTATTTGTAAAAGACAAGATAACCAAGTTGAGGATTGGGGAGAGAAATGTTGAAGCAAATTTTTTCTCTGGTGATGGCTCAAGATTTTGGCACCAAATTTATACAATTTTATAAGCGTGGCTCATCAGTTTAAGGATTCCAAAGAGAGTAAATGGCAATAACAACAAGAAAGTTTCAACTCAACCATTGAATATACATTTGTTCTCCTTCAAAATTCTTGGTGTTAACTTCTAAGTTCAACGGTTTATGCCACCAATCATGCATGAAATTTATTTAAATGCACACTAATTCTGAAGCCAAAAGCATGAGAATAAATTCTATAAGCGAATTTAGCATTCATTGACCATGCTAACCGGAAAAACCCCCAAAACAGTCAAAACCTTTCGGAAATCGTGAGTGTTATAGCTAATAAGAGCGTGAAAGATTTCTGTCTAGGGCTTCAGGAGGGAACATCCTAGCTTAAAATTTGTTGAAGATGAGCACTCAAATTGGATGCACATAAGTCAATTCACGTGAAGTATAAAGGCACAAGGATTACCCAAAGAGGATTCCAACTTGTAAGAGCTCAATACTTTGCTCAATCAGGTTTTCATCCACAATTACTCAACTAGTAAAAAAGACAAGTATGGGGCTACTACCTGCCTTCGAAATGAAAATAGTGGGGTTAAAATTATATAACTAGGGAAAAGGTAAAACAGTTCTAACCTAATCCTTAACCCCCAATCAAAAGAAAACACGTTTATCAAGTAAGGCAATGGTACCTACCTGGCTAGGTTGAGCACGTTCCTGAGCTAGAGTGTGATATTCAATAAGTCGTGCTCCACGTGGCTTGATCGAGCAAACATGTCTTAGAAATTCTAATGTCGAAATGGAACTGATCTGGCTTTTAAACAAATTTCATACCCTAAAATGTAATAAATGTCTATAGGTGGGTAGTGTGTTCAAGTGAGAATGGGTTATGGATCAAAATTACTATCTTGATTATTAATATGTCGACGCTAAATGGGATCACCCCGATCTGTTTTCTTTTCTAAAATTTTATTTTGTATCGAAACAATCGATGGTTAAATTGATATTAAACCCGATGACAAACTACAATCCCTTCTGATTGAAAGAACAATGGAAAAGCTTCCAATTGGCCACCCCTTTCAGGGTAAACCAAGTATTACCTCGACACGTTTCGGGGAAAAACTGATTTTGCGCGCAATTACTTCGCAGGGAAAGAATGAGCGCCGATACCCAACAATAAAAATTCAAACGTTAATTGTTGCAATGCATGCCGCCAAAAAAAAGTCTAATAAATCTTTCTAATGAGAGAAAATAATCCATACTAGACTCTTTTGAAGGGACACTGTATTTATAATTGATCAGCTCCGCGCTAGAAATGTTTTTTTTTTCCGATCATTTCGGCTCTATATCGGTTCTAGTGGAAACCGTTTCGGCACAGGATTGCATTTTCCTCCTACCATTTCAGCATAGAAAGGAATTTTAACTTGATAGTTTCGAAGCAGAAATGAGTTTTGCTCCAATTGCTTTGGTGAAATTTTGGCTTTTACTTTGACTGTTTCGGCGATAAAATGGATTTTACTCCCAAACATAAAAAATTCCAATAAATTTTCTGAGTGTAAAACTTCTTATGGGAGTCCTTTATAAGAACTTTTGAAACCTAAGGGGTCAAAATAAAACAAAATCTAAGGATGAAGTCAAAATCTAAGGAGGGGCCCTAAAATCTAATAAATTTTGTGGAATGGGTTGCAACTGTAAGAGGTCATTGATTTGCAATATTTCCCTTTTACTGAGAAGACTTCTAACATCTTCACCAAGACTTCCATTGAGAAAAAATTTCATAGTTTGTGTGATGGTATTGGAGTAAAGGACACAATTTCCTAGCAATTGTCTTTCTCTTCTTTTGATACATTGAACTTTGGGGGGGGGGGGTTTCTCTTGTGTTTTTTCCTCTTTCCTCACTTTATTTTAGTATTCATTAGTTGCATTGTTCATGGGTACCTAACATTGCCTCTATTGCCGAGACGCATTGATTATGTATGCTCCCTAGTAGTGTTCAGGGGGTGTTGGATATATATCTAGAAGTTAGATATTAGATAGCGGATTATCATGCATGTATGCACCACTTGAAACTCAATTAACTGCCAATATGTATCAATCTATTTGGAACACCTCTAGTATGCATCAATCTATTAGGAAAAATACTTATTAGCATCCACATCCTACTATGGCGAGTTAGTTACAACATATATCATTGTATTGTAATATTTTTTCGTTGACACATAACAAAAATTTCTTTCACGCCTTTTTGTGTTTGATCTTCATCTGTTGTGTATGCTTTGTTCACTCTTCATCTATTGTGCAGTGTATGTTTTGTATGATTTATTGTCATCCAAATCTCCTATGCAGGTATACCACCGATTCTACATCTTGAAGAGCATGTTTTGATAAGTTATTCTTATGGATGATTTCCAAATCTTTATGAACTTCGATCTGTATAGTCTTTCCATCAAGATATATATTAATATAGATTTTTGGGTGTGAATAAATTAAGTTATGTACTTCGAAGAATTATAAGAAAGCCACTATCAATATCAATGAGAAAATCTAGCACCAACATGAACCATATGTGGAATATGGAGGTGTCATTGTTGCCACCTATTTGTATGTATTCCTCTAACTCATGGGATACAGGTTTTACAAGGGGGGAGACTTAACTCAACATCAATATCCTATGTTGCTTTTCCATGAAGCTCTTTTTTTATAATTTTTCTTCTAGGGATGTTGTGTTTTCCTTCCTTATATACCTTTTTCATATTCGTCTTCATTAATGGATATTTATATGGAGGAACCCGTGTGAAGCTTTTGCACTCTATGTACATTTCAAATTGCAGATCTGAGTCAACCTTCAAGAGGAAAAGAATTCCATTGGATAAAAGGGAAAAGATGTCGTATAAATATCCACCACCCAATTTTTAATTCTAATGTTAGCTAGAGGAAAGTGAGACTAGCACACTTAATAAGACTGGATGGTTGAGATTACGGTTCTCTCTTGTCATTTTTAGTGGTCTTATCCTTGATATTTTGTAAAATTGGTTTCTAGCCTTTGCTCAAGATTAATCCATCATCCATTTTGAATTGATTTCAAGAATACAGCCTTATTCAAATATCCGAGCTGGTGATTTATCTAAGAAAATCTTGGAATGACCCCGGTTGATTTGCATCTCTTCAAGAATGCTAACTGTATTGTTCCTTGAGCGATACCAATGTGTTTTCTTTCCAAATTTCTGATCTTGACCAGTGTGTCCCTTCCATGGAGGGATCTAATGATTTTATTTAGGTTTTCATAGGTAAAAGTCATTGATAGATCAGATTTATATAGAGGAACCTATGCAAGGTTTTTGGACTCTACGTACATTTCAGACTGCAAAGCTAAGTTCATCTTTAGGAGGAAAAGAATGCCATTGGAGAAAAGGGAAAATATATTGTATAAATATCCACCACCAAATTTTTTATAGCCACCTTAATTCCAATGTCGGCTAGGGAAAGTCAGACTAGCACACTTAATTCTTCTTCATGTTATTGTTCTTGTTTGTGGAATAATCTTGAGAGATTGAATGCATTGCCAATGGAAACTTCTTTTGTGTGATGTTATATGGGAAATGTGGACTTGAGAAGTTTGTCATGCAACACCGGTCCCTTCCATTTCTGGTCAACCAACAACAATTTATTTTTCCATCGTTTCTCTTGTGTGCTACATCACTGATTAATTGTTGACTGTGTCCTTCCACCCTTCATTTCTAGCATCAACTTTAAGGAAATGAAAATTGGAATGGGATCAATACCAAAGCCCTGATTTTTTTAAGAAGTTTCTACATTTGAAGTGATGGAAAGTGTTTTCTTCTTCAATGCAGCCGTGGCCTCTTGCTATAAGGATGATTGTGATCTTTTTTCTCAATTCCATCGCAACCCCTTTAAATTTCTCTTCACACGTAAAGTCATAGTTGTAATGGATGTTTGATGGTACATAAGAGTCAACATAATTCTTATTTCACTAAGAAGTAGGTAATATAAATGATGCAGGGGTAGAAGAAATTCCTACACTAACAATAAGGAGCTCAAGGAGGAAATATTAATGATATAATGGGGGATAAGGAAAATTTTAGAGGTGAAATTTAACTCATAACTATTTTTCAACTTTTTTTTCCAAAAAAAATTGACCAATTTCCCCTTTTTTTAAAAATGAGCCAATAAATTGGTTGCATTCAACAAATAACATTATGGCAGAGGAGATTCGTAATCTCCTTAGCGGGGTGAATCTATGTTAATGCAGGACCGAGTATTGCCTTCACAAAGCCTCAAATTTATTTCCTAATTTTATTCTCCATTCTTTCCATTATTAAAATTTGCTGAAGTATGTGCCCATCCTATCCAATTTTGATAGGGAAACCTTAAATTTACCTGTTCAAGTGTGTTTGGCAGCAAGGAGAGATGTGTTTGGCATGGAGGAGCAATGCAAATCTTGACCTTTCTACAAGTACAATGATGATGAGGTATCATGATGTTTGCCTTTTCTTGTTCTCATCCAACCTCGTTGTTTTAGGACAAGCTGGATTTGGTGGGAGGTTTAGTAGTAATTATATGGTTTCAGATCACGTAATTAAGTGGAGTAGAATAAAGATATACTCATGCAAGTATCAACGTGATTTGAGAAGTTGGGAGCTTAGAGGAGGTCAAGAGAAAGCTAAGAGATGCTAGAGCAATGAGTGTTATTAGTTTCTATGAACTCAACCAATCATAATTTTTTTTAAATTATTTTAAAATCATAATTAAAGCCACATTTTTTTTCGCAAATAGTGAATTGAAGCACGAAGAGAATTGTAGAAAGAATGCATACCTTTAATTTATTATTGAATCGCTTAAGTAGATTTAGGTAGATAGAAGAGGGGTGCATGTTATGTTTCAGCTGGTTAAAACTTTGAGTAAGGTTAGCCATTACTCTAGGTTAAGTTTAAAAAAATATTATTAGATAAACTTAACTTGGTTAAAAAATCAAAGATATGTTTACAGTTCATGGTTTTAGGATCCATGGTTTTTGGTAGCTAATGTTATTGACCCAAGGTATTGCATATAGTGAAGTCTACATAAAGACTTAAGCAACTCTATTGTAAAATGCTTCAAAAACCATATCGATTCTTATTCCTGCCCATATATTATCATCCCATTTCTTCTTTCCCCTATCATTTTCTACCTGAGCTCTCTCATTCTCTCCTATATCTTCTCTTTCCATTTCTTTATTTAGTGAATCACTTTTTAACTCCAAATTATAATGAAGCAAAAGAGCATGGATTCCGATTGCAGCTAGGTATGAATATCAGAGTTGAAGATCTAAAGTCTACTCCTTCAAGACTTTAGATCTAAAGACCTGAGCTTATTTGGATTGCTGATTCTTTCCATCCAACGGGCCATGCCATTAGATGAAGGGAATCAAGAACCAGCATGAAGCAAAGTTTGCTCCATGCGGTTAGATGAAGAGAATCAGCAATCAAAATAAGGATCGCAGATCTAAAGCCTACTTCCCGGAGACTTTACCCGAGAGCAGAAGATCTAAAGTCTACTCCTACGATTAAATCTGTTTCCATTAACCTCACTGCTGTCGCGTGCCTAGGGTTCCTCGGTTGTTCTTTCTGCCTCCTGATTCAGTTTTAATTTACTGCAGGTGTTTTGATTGCCATGTGGGTGGTTTTGATGGTATTTCAATGGTCATCTGCATATGGTGATTCTAATGGCGAGAAATCAGCAGGAGAAGCAAACGCTGCAATCCATCCAATAGTTTCAAGGGGTTTAGTGCCCTGTTATACTACAACGAAGAAGCGACCGACATTAATGCCTCGTTGTGGATTTCAGCGCCTTGTGGATTTCAGCGCGATCAGTTCAGAAAGCGGCTACGCCATGGACTTCAAGAGAAAGAGGACTGCGACCGAGGAGTTGGAGAATAAGAGAGTTTGCTCAAGGGAACTCAGCGATGTAGAAGAAGAGGGCACTACCAAGAAGAAGCCCAGACTGTCGGAGGAGCAGTATGCTCTTTTGGAAGAAAGCTTCAGCAAGAACAGAATGCCTAGACATGCAAGTCCATGACAGTCTGGGCTTCTTCTTTAGGAAGCTTTCGTCCAAAATAGCAGACTGCTGTCTGGACAGTATGAGCTTCTTCTTGGTACACTGCCCTTTTCCTCTACAGTATGAGCAAACTCTCTCATTCTCCAACTTCTCGGTCGCAGTCCTTCTCTTGAAGTCCATGGCGTAGCCGCTTTCTGAACTGATAGCGCTTGTATCCACAGTGCTGTTCGACCAACGAGACATTAATGGCGGCCGCTTCTTCACTGTGATGACAGTCTGTTCTGATTGAAGCTTTGTTTGACAGTCTGTTCTTGCTCAAGCTTTCTAATTTGACAGTGAGTTTTTTCTTGCTGAAGCTTTCTATATTTTCTTTAATACAATGATCTGCACTACTAATTAGTTAAATTGATTCAGTTTTAATTTGCTGGTGTTTTGATTGCCATGTGGGTGGTTTTGATGGTATTTCCAGATCATAATTATGACAATGGTCATCTGCAGATGGTGATTCTAATGGCGAGAAATCAGCCTGAGAAGCAATGGCTGGAATCCATGCACTACAGGTTTCAAGGGGTTTCGATGCCATTAAATTTCTTGCGCCCTGTTATACTACAACGAAGAAGCGACCGACATTAATGTCTCCTCGTGGAACAACACCGTGGATTTCAACGCGATCAGTTCAGAAAGCGGCTACGCCATGGACTTCAAGAGAAAGAGGACTGCGAACCGAGGAGTTGGAGAATGAGAGAATTTGCTGAATGATACTCAGCGATGTAGAAGAAGAGGGCACTACCAAGAAGAAGCCCAAAATGTCCGAGGAGCAGTATGCTCTTTTGGAAGAACGCTTCAGCAAGAACAAAATGGCCACACATGTAAGTATATGCATCTTATTTATATACTAGTTACTGTTCTCTCCTTTGTGATTCATGTATTTGCTTTCTCTTCGTCGAACAACACTGTCGGTACGAGCGCAGGAAGAAACCCAGACTGTCCGAGGAGCAGTATGCTCTTTTGGAAGAAAGCTTCAGCCAGAACAGATTGCCCACACATGTAAGTCTAGCCATCTTATTTATATACTAGTTACTGTTCTCTCATTTGTGATTCGTCTATTTGTTCTCTCTCAATATGCAAACGGATAATCTCAAACGAGAGAATATAATTAAGATGGATAGGCTTACATCTGTGGGCAATTTACTGCATTTCTACATATATTGCTAACATTTTATACATTTTATATGTGAAAGATCGACAAGTTTGTTCCGATCTACCGCCCAATCTCTGGTTTCCTACATATTCCCTTTGTATTTTATACATTCTTCAATCATTTGCATTCTATGGAAACCATAACGAAAGAAGGGGGCATGGGAAAGGATTGGGGTACAGAGCTCTCGTTAGGTTTGAGTATTGGTACTGGGACAACCAGCAATGAGGTCCATTCTCAGAGATATTTGAACTTGCTGGATATATTTTTGGGTTTCCGCCTTACTCAGGCTGCAGAGATTGTGCCGTAGCCTGAGTACCAATACTCAAACCTCAGAGATTGTGCCGTAGCCTGAGTACCAATACTCAAACCTCAGAGATTTTTGGGTTTCCGCCTTACTCAGGCTGCAGAGATTGTGCCGTAGCCTGAGGTCCATTCTCAGAGATGGACCTCATTGCTGGTTGTCCCAGTACCAATACTCAAACCTAACGAGAGCTCTGTACCCCAATCCTTTCCCATGCCCCCTTCTTTCGTTATGGTTTCCATAGAGTGCAAATGATTGAAGAATGTATAAAATACAAAGGGAATATGTAGGAGACGAGAGATTGGGCGGTGGATCGGAATAAACTTGTCTGATCGGAACAACACATATAAAATGTTAGCAATGCAATATATGTAGAAATGCAGTAAAATTGCCCACAGATGTAAACCTATACATCTTAATTATATTCTCTCGTTTGAGATTATCCGTTTGCTCTCTTCTAACTAGATGAATCATAATGAGAGAGAACAAATAGATGAATCACAAACGAGAAAACAGTAACTAGTATATAAATAAGAGCATACTGCTACTCGGACAGTCTGGGTTTCTTCTTTGTACTGCCCTCTTCTTCTACATCGTTGATTACCATTGAGAAAAGTCTCTCGTTCTTCAACTCCTCCATTTGAAGTCATTTTAATGGCGTGGCCGCGTGAGAGTCACTTTTTCTGTAAGTTTTTGATGATGGTTGGTTTAAAACCGGGTCAGAAATTTAAGTATAAAATTTTCAGGAATTATGGTTTTCATCTAATTGCTACTATATTTAGTGGTATTAAAATAAAAAGTCTTAAAATTCTATCAAATAATAATTTTATATATTTTTCCAATATAAATTTTGTAAATAAATCAAATTTTATATATAATTTCACATGTTTCATATTTTAGTTTTTTTTGTTGGCTTTTTTTTCATAATGAGAACACTTTAAATAAACTAAATAAGAGCTACTTTAGATGCAGAAAGTAATAATGATCTCTTTATTTATGACGTTCTATACATAATCTATGTTTAGTCTATTTTCAAGTAAAGATATATATATATATTATATAGATTTCATTTTTTAATAAGAAATTTTTTATTTATAATTTGTTAAACTATGTGAAAAATAAGTATGAATGATTAGAAAAATGAAAAGTTGAAACTTCAAATAAGGTGTTTTAGGTATTAGGTAGGTGCCTTATGTATTAAGTGCACTCAATTGATTAAATTTCAAAAGTGTATGGCATTGCTCAATTAAAATATAATTTTTTAAAAATATTTTTTAGTAAGAATTTTTAACTTATAAATGTAAATACTACTTATAAATCAAAATTTTATTAGCAATTTAAACAAGATATTGCATTTATTATCAAGTTAAACATACCAAATTTCAATTAATTAAAAACAAAATCTTTTTGAAGTGTTGACCATTTTTAATACTAAATAGGAAAGAAACTTGATCATGCTTAATATATTTCTTTATATTATTGACAAGTATTTTTTCTTACAAATTGTATTTATAGAAACCAATATTTACAATACATACTTTATTTTAAAAAATAATTATCTAAAATGAATGTCTCCTAAAATGATGGGCAATCGTACCTCCAACACTATATCTGAACATCGTTTTATTGGTGTTCAATTGTATATTAAACTCTAGTTTCATGCTTGACCTATGTCCCTTATGTCCCATAATTATTTTCATAGTGCAATGGAAGAGAATTTGAGTAGACTACATATGTTCCCAACTTCCTTGTGTGCTCCATTTGCTCAAGTTTCTTCATTAGGTGCTTCTTGTTTTTCTTCTTCCAAATTATTCATTCTTGGAGTGTTGTTTCTTTTTCCAATTTCCTTATTTTCTTGCATGAATTTTATGTTAAAATATATGTTTTTATTTCATCCAATTGATGATGCTCTTCCTTATTTTCCCTTTACCAATTTCACCTCCATTTATCAAGTTTATGAATTAGTAAATCATTATGCTCTAGGAGCTCCTCAATGTGTTTTGCAAAGTGTCTAATACCCCTCCACATATTTTAAACCACCTAAAACACACAACAATTTGGGTCTTTATGTTCTTCCATAGTTACTTCTCTCTTAATCGACCATATATCAACATTCACACATAAGAGTAGGAAATTATATATAGGGTATCCTTACACATATAAGATACACACTAACTAAACATCAAGTTGTAATATTGGAGCATGAATCGTGCTCTCCAACATGAATTAAACCATCATGTGGGTGTATTTTTTATTATCTCATCTTGAATAATCATGACACAAAGTAATGCTATGCATGTGATTAAAGTATTGTATCTTAATTTCATAGTTGAAGTGATTATGCAAATGATCTCAATCTTAAATTTCCAATTGGCATGTATTGGTTGTCATGAAATATTAATTTTCTATACTATATTATGTGAGTTCTATAATTTAGGATGGCCTCCCCCAAATTTTCCATAATTTCCCTTTTTACAATTGTCATAATGGTTGAAAATGGTAATTTTCTTTTGGAGAACCTAGGAAAAAAAGATTCATTCAAATATTTTTGTGAGAAACTAGGATTTTAATTTTCCTAAGCCAAATTATTATTGTTTGGATTGGAGTGAAAGAGCATATGAATTATGGCAATCATTGAATCTCCAATCATTGTAATTCTCTTCATTCTCATATCTTTGTTATGTCTTAGACCTTGATATGAAGTGTAGACGCAAAATCGAGACCATGTTCTTGTGCATGGGCCAACAAAGGGCACAAATTGTAGTCCAGTGTGCTAGTATTTTCAATCCCCAGAAGGAGAAGGTCTCACCCGAAGCATACCCAAGACATGTATGTGATGTAGAGTGTTGACTATAGGGATATAGTTGTGAGAGTTATTAACATTGATATCACAATAACATTCACCATTCATCAATCTATTAATCATGATGCACAGCTAGAGAGAAAATACACATTCGATACATTAGACAAAACTAGACTATAGGGTTTGGTCATGAAGTTGAGGGACCCTTTAGGTGCAATTCTGCACCTAAATACGCATGTTTTTCACCGCTCTCTATAGCATGACATACATGACCATTATTGACAAAATTTTAGGTATAGATAGAATTTTTTATGGAGATTCCAAATATGTAATTTAAAAAAAAATATTGAAATTTTCTATTTATTTCCTAGTTTTCTTATTTCATCACTCTGTTGGTCAAAAGACATACTATTAGTGTTTATTACGTAACTTTTTCATTTCACAACCATTTAAAAAAAAAATTGTATGCTGCACTAGAAGATAACGACCTCTACATGTTATAAAAAATCCAAGTCGAAATAATTGCTTTAAGACCTTCAAAGGCTGCACCCACATTTGATGTATCGTTCTCGAGGTTTGATCACTTACATAATTAAAAAAAATAAACATTTAATTTTGGAAAAATAGCATTGCACTAGTGCTACGGGTTCTATACATGTCTACCAATTTTTGTAGCCTGAAATCATCATTAGGCATTGAAAGGTTGCACCCACAAAAACATATACCTTATCATTTGCCAAAAAAATAAAAAGTGACTGTTAGAAAACATGAAATTTGACATAGTTATGTAAATTTTCAATACTTAAAACATATATATTCAGAAACGTGACTCAATTTACTACGTTTCATATTTTTACTCGATGCAAGGTATCTTGCGGAAGAATGTCAAAAAAACCAAGTAAGTTGAGGGATCCCTAATTTTTCATTTTTTTATTGCATCTAATGCGCCAAAAGTGACCCTCATTAGCTTGCACATGTCCTATATCATACATAGAAATTTGAGGAGGGGGGAATACATCATTTTTGTTATAAATAGATTCCATTACATTTAGATCATGGCTCAAAAACCTTACAATAATTGCAGAATTACCATTCGCGACACCATACAAAAGAGAGAATCAAAGCCCAATTACCCAAAAATCAGATACATTATCTTATGTTGTAAATTTGTCTTTGTTTTGTGCTATGCTGTTATGCTTATTTTCTACCTTTCAATCTTCTCCTCATGTCTTTTTTTCATTTGCATCCTACTTCCTTATATACTTCTGTGGGTAGGTCCAAAAATTTTGTTGTCATCAAAGGATTTTTGCAACTCCCACTCCTTTACCTTGCACTTCCTTCTATGTTTATGTCCACGTCTATCACTTATGGCCCTTTTCAAAAATGAAAGAGCCAAAAAAGCCCAACCACAAGTATTGACTCGCCCTGGAGTCAACTTGACTACGTTCCTAATCGTTGTGCATCATCTACTATTATCTCTTCAAACATAGCCAAATATTGTACTAAACATTATTATCATGCCACGCTTGGTACTGAACAACATTCGTATTTACCTTCTTTGTGCAAAACACCAAAGAAAATTATCATACACTAGAATTATGTGCCATGCATGCAAAAAGGGATATCTCTCTCCTAGTTCTGGCATTATAGAGGGAGAAGTGGGCTATTGCATCTTCATCATCAAAATATTCATCTTGGATGGCATTTATATAAGCATCATCATGCTCAAAAAACAAATGGTTAGTCTTTCAACCAGAGGCTAGACTCCTTGAAAACGTGTTCCGGTCAACCATGGAAACAAGGAGACTAAGAAACGAGGACGGATCATTTGCACTAAAACTGACAAGGCTAACTAGGGAAACCTAGTCTTCCACATTTTCATCTCTAAGAACGCCCTCCTTGGTGTCATCATTGTCAAAAAACCAGTAATCACTTTTTCCGTAAGGGCCCGGATTCCAATACTAGCTTGTAGTAGCAGCAACGGGCCTGAGCGAGTGAGATGCGGCATGAACTCTACAGAATATGGGAGATAGAATGGACAAGATCGAGTTTCTTGTATGCTTGTGTGGTAATTCTAAGAGATATTGCACATCTTTATTCATCAGAATGTTCTTCTACCATGATACTATAATGGGAGCGATCGAAAAGGTGTCATTCATAAAAATGATAGGGAATTTCCTCATGGGATAACATGGTTCATATGGAAAGAGATGGAGAAGCAAAGCAGTTGTTGGGGCTATCTGCATGGTGACAACAAGGTGGGAGAAGAGGATGGAACTTATCAAAGATGGTGGGGTATTAGGGAGATGTGCTCCTATATAAAGACATGGAATGATTGCATGGTGGTGTTTCATGGAGTGTTTATTTGATTGAGAAATGATGCATCATATATCTAGTGATAGTGGGGGAATCATGATGATCGCAGCTACACAAGTAATTACATATATACTATTTTTCTAGCTTTAACTATTTGGGATATAGAACATTAGAAGAAAGTGTGTGAGGGTTTGCCAATGATAATTGATTGAGCATTCCAATCACGTGGATAGGACTAGGAGGTGGCCAATAGTGCTACAAAGATGTGGGAGGAAGGATTGAAATCATGATATGTTGAATGGCACGAAACAACTAAAATTTTACACAAGAAGGTTTCGATTTAGTGGTTTTGTGTGTTAGTAACTCTTAATTGCTAGCAAGAAAATAGTACTGCAGCAACATGGAACTAGGTATAGATGAGCTAGGACTAGTGGATCCCTCTTGAAGACAATGGTTTGAAATAAGTAAGAACGAACTGCATTGTGACTAAGAACGAACTGAATTGTGATGAATGAATTACACAAAAAAAATGGAAAAATCACTAGACTTAAAAAGAACCTAGTTCTATCAATTGTTTAAGGGGTATTGGGATAGCATACACGTTGTTTCACAATATTAAGTAGTGAATTCTCAACCAGTTACTCTCTAGATTTATCAAAATTTCATATCGCCTACTTATTTAATCTCTGGATTTACCAGTAATTTTATAGTGCCCAACCAGTTACTCTCTGGTTCTACCAAGGAATTTATAGTGCACAACCAGTTACTCTCTGGTTTTATCAAGAATTTCATAGTGCACAACTAGTTACTCTCTGGCTTACCAAGCATTTGTGGCTCTTTCAAGGTCCTTACTTCCTGCAATGGCCAAGGTTTCCAACAAAGAAACAACAATGTATTAGCTTGGTTGTCATAAGACGTATACCTGAAATATTCATTATTCCAAACAAGACGGAAATGAAAACGAATACTTATCTGTATTGTGCGTTTCCCCTCTGGTCCACAGGATCCTGCTTCGCTTTGTAAGCCTTGGGATTGCGTATGGACTTGGATGTAGTTAATGCTTCACCAGTATACCTTCACGCCGACTAGATTTACTAAGCATTTGGTGGTTCCCAACCAGTCCCATACCTGGTTGGCCCTCTCCATTTTCGAGCCAACACATTCGTCTGGGTCATCGACCAATGGAAGGAAACTGTGCCACCTAACCATTATAGGTCAAGGCTCTACTTATGGAGCCATAGGCATCTCAGGTTTTTCAATCAATCTTCGACGCCTGCCCTCCCACTGCTGTCCCAATAGAGATTTTATGCCTTTACCAATGTAAACACACCTTCTTGCACCATAACCATTCACACACACCAACTCTTCATTCATACAAGGATGCCACTCGTTCTCTTGTGCAAATTGGTGGTTCCTTTTAGGAACTTTATAGGTGACTTTCTGGACTTCAAGTTAGCATGACCCCACTCGCACAAGGATGATAACTCTTTTTTTTACACAGTTCTTCAGGCCTGTCCATCCCTTCTGGTAATATTTCATGTGAGCATAAAAAGGTTACCAATTCCTATACAGTCCTTTTGCATACCCTTCACTTTGCCTCTTAATGTGTAGTATCAATCTGCATCTATGTAGGCTGACAACACAAGAAGGATAAGCAAGCTCATCAATATTGTTGTTCAATTTTTGTAACCATCATCCATATCATTCACTATCAAGTATTGAAACACCAGGAATGCATCCATTCCCTTAGGGTGTAGTCAATATTGAAAACCCTATCATGACTCAGCACCAGAAAAGGTGTGCACCCCCTTTTCGATTTGCGCCATGTAGGCCCTAATCATACTCAAGCAGTCTGCAAGGATATAAATAAGATAGAGCATGCTCTGCATATTAACCCTAATAATTTAGACATGCATGTTCTAGTCTAGGGTCACAGAATACTCATTCATTTTGCAGATGTATCTCACATGCCTTCTTGGCATAGCTTTACCATATCACTCTCATGGTTTACTGACATGCAGTTTGGCTGAGACATTATCAATGGTGTTTCACTCGAAACCCATTTCCAAAGAATGGAATCCTTCCCATCTAGTTTGGCTTCTGCAGGCCATCACACATGGTCTTCCTACAATGTGTCATCTTGGCATACTTTATCAAATAGCCAAACAGTCAGCAACATTTAGCAATAAGATTCAAATATGATTGTTCCATAACCAATCAATGGCATTAATAATTAAATTCAACATGAATCTACAATTCTGTCTTCTACAGAAATTGATTTGCTTAGCAATGAGGCTATCCTCATATTGTTTGGCTCTCGTAAGTGGTATGTCCATTATGGTTTCACCCTTGCTACCATACATGAACATCCACCTACAACATGTACTCCTGACACAATTCTATATAATCCAAACAGTCATTAACAATTATAAGCGAATTCTCAAATCTGAAATTTGTAAATCCGTTTTCCTACAGAAATTAGATTTGCAACCATGAGACTATTCTCATAAACTTAAACCAGACAATTTTCAGATTTGTTTCATGCATAAATTACAACCATGAGAACCTTCTCATAACCTTTGGCTTCTGCACATGGTAGATCCTGGTCTTTACTATGGACTTATCCTCATTGCCATACGCAACACCTTTCTACCTGAAAACTGAAATTTCAATCAGCCAAACACGTTGTGAGTATGTATGCATATACTCTCTTCATTGCTACAACAGTCACTGAAGTGATCTTAGAATTATAACGCTCAATAATTCAAACACTTTCAGCTGTTAACATTTTAAATGCAATGAAATATATACATCTCTATATATGCATTAAAAATTGCAAGACACAGTCACACTATCCATGCAATTTAGATAAACAATAAATACTCATTACTTCACATTTCATGCAATTCTGTCCTTCCAACGGAGCATTCTTGGTAGCCCATCAACATGTCTACCTTCTATATTCAATCATTCTCCTGCATTCATAGCGGCTCATTAAATAGATCACCATTTCATCTATTATCTAGTGGTAATGAAACATACACCACAATCATGCATTCACACAATGCATATCAACATGTGCACCTATACATATGCATGCACTTTTACATCACTCACATAATCTTTTAGTGTACAGTCACTCAATGTATAACCACAAGATTGTACTTAATATTTTAATGCACATCTCCTCAATGCAACCCTACATTAATTTATGAGTACTTATGCATTCAAACATATTATGTCCTAACCATGCCTCTCTCATATGGCATACATTATAACAGGACCATAAGTCATCACTTGCTTGGGTTGTTAAACTTCACAACCAACATCCACAAATGGCATGATACAATTTCGTATGAATGCATTGAGGTTTCTAAGCAATTATAGAGTGTAAGGATCATTGCCTTCATTTACCCACACCTCACCATACTTGGTAGGTTGACATTCACATTCGGGCACGCAATACTGCATGGCTATCATTAACATCACTTGATTTTACCTGATCAGTTGGCCTCTAACCAAGGCTACACAGTCCTTTTTCCAACCTCATGATCATAGATTTGTTGCACCATCCTTTCCTCATAAGGTTTTTGGTCATATGAAACAACATCATCCACATCCTTAGCCATGCTTCGGTTGTCTTTGGTCCTACAACCAATAAGAACACAACTAAGTATTAGCAACTACAATCATTATCTTAAGTGGCTTATTGCATATGTAAAACCTCACTATTTTACCAATATGCAATATCATATACATGCAAAAACATTTTCATATGCATTGTGCAATGTTTATTAATATGCCATCCAGTGCATATTCATCTTATCTATCTAATCTCTTTCATTTCCAGTCATGCTTTTATGGTCTAATTCATACAACCATTATCAACCATAAGAAATACCATTAATGGGCTATTGCATGTGTAACTTCACTACTTTTACCCATAGGCAACATCATATTCATGCATAAGCAATTTCACATGCACTATGCAATGACTCTTTAATCATGCCCATTAATTCATATGCATTACTCTCTTGCATTTCCGACATCCCTATGCCATAACTTTCAATTTATGAAATATAAATACAATAGCAAGAGAGGAGTTAAGGAATTCCCCCCAATTCTTCATTCTGACATGGAGTTCCTCATCCACATCATAGCTAATCATTTCATTGGCTTCCCTACCAAGCATACAAGCAATACTTAGCTATGATATTGTCATGAATCAACAATTCAACATATACAACCGGAATCATATATGTGCAATCATTTATTCTTGCAATTTCCCAAATATGCAATTCTTATGCTACAAACAGAATTAGTTTTAAGGTGAGAAATTTCTCTTTTATCAACATTGCCTTGCTGCTCCCATTGCTCTTTCGCAATGCATATCACAGCCAATTAATTTTAATAAGGCTTCCACAACCTTCCATGCAATTCCTGCTTCTCATCCCAGGAATGCATTTCACACTTTCAACGACTGTCTCCGGGGGACGACGGGGGTCAAGGGGACTTGTCTCCTTGTGGCTTCCCTGTGCCACTGCAAGGCGGGTTGAGGGCAGCGCCCTCGTTTTTTTTTGTAAATCTTTCCATTTCGCGCAATCTAGCGCACAAGTTCCATGGCATTTTTCAACTTTCAGCGCCTGAAAAATCTTCCAGGAAAGCCACTGAAATTTCTTATTTCGGAGCAACTCAGCGAGTTCTTCCGACCTGTTTCATGCCAACTCACCAAGTTCTTCTGATTGAAAACTCAGATTTTCCTTCCAATCCGCTGCGGACCAACTTATCGAGTTCCTTCCAACATTGCATAGCAACTTGCACATCTCTTCCAAAGTTGCGGATGAACTTGCCCAGTTCTCCCGCTATTTCGGAACAACTCGCCAAGATCTTCCGAAATTTCTTCTTTGATGCCGAAAAACACTTAGAAAATTTTTGAAAAAATTCAGACCAACTCGCCGAGTCCTTCTGCCGTTGCGGACCAAATTGCTGAGTTCTTCCACATTTTCGGGCCAACTTGTTGAGTTCTTCTGCAGTTTCGGGCCAACTCACCGAGTTTGGCCGCTGAAAATACTTAGAAAAAAAAATTTGAAATTTTTTTCTTCCTTTCCCCGGGCACTTCCGCAACTTCATCGGCGCAACTCGCCGAGTTCTTCCGCCGTTGCGAATGAACTCACTGAGTTTCTCTACCGTTGCGGATGAATTGGCCGAGTTCCTCCACCGTTGCAGAGGAACTCGCTGAGATTCGTCGGAATAGTTTTTGGCAGAAACTCATAGACACTTAGAAAAATTTTGAAAATTTGAAAATTTTGAAATTTTTCTTAACTATCAGTGCTGAGCAGGAAGCATACTTGCCTCTGCAACTATGATAGGTAGCCCATAAAGGTCCAATGCTGCAACCAACAGCTCTGATACCATTTGTCACATACCCACCCATCCATCCAAGGCAAGGGAGAGAACATGATGCCATTCTAAGGGGCTCTTTATAAAACTCAGCCAATTCATTAGATGCATACAGTTAAAAAAAAATGTGTGCAGATGTAAATTAAACAAACATGCACAACGGAAATGAACTCATCCACACACATGTTACATGACTGTTATTCAATTTAACACAACCAACAAATTAATACATTTGCAGAAGTAATTACATAAGAAAATACTCATCTTGATGTAATGTTGTCCCAACAACTAGCTATGTCGTTGCAATGTTCCTCCCAACCGTAGGTCTCTGCCCGGCCTGTAATATTTCAGCACTCAGAGACCACCCCCGAGCTGGGAATTATATCTACAAGCAACTTGGGACTCTCAAGCCCTGCACAGCCAAAGCAATGGATACCCAACTCAACCCCAACATTCTCTTGCACATCAAACTCAGATATGGCTCTAGAACACACTTTCAACAGTGGGACTTAGGAAATAGATGGACAGGTGTTTTTCCGAAACGTAGGCACACCAAAATGGATTGTGGGAAGAGGAATCCAACCCCAGGGAAGAAAACTGATTTCTCCAACAGATGTATGAGCATATAGTGGGCCAAACGGCCTTAATAAAACCCCAAATCATTTCCTCTTCTTCCCCACTGTTAGCCACAACAAAAATGCCCTTCCCAGCTAGAAAAATGAATGTAAACACAGTAAAACAAGTGAGGAAAATTCCCAGGTAGCTCCAAACTTGTGAGAGGGCAAAGTGGGTTGATGGGTAATGTCTTGGGGGGCAATTCATGGCTCTTTTCTTGCCTAAGAAGCCAAACACGAATTTCCATGCAGGGTGGATTGCCCATACCCGAATTTGGACAGCCGTACCTCCCATTCCCCAACGTATTAACTACCTCAACCAACTCTTGGGAGAAATCAATGATTGGGTACAAAATTCAACATGGGTAGTTGAGGGTTCATGGGTTCTCTCATTGACACTTTGCTTGACTCAATTGGCTCAAATGGTTGAATATTTCCCTCAAAATTCCTTGCAATATCATGCCCCCATCTCTTGTTGCATTGCATAGCTAGTTGTGGGCATTTATATTAAGATGCATATTTACAATTCCCATGGTTCACTAGCACATGGGTAGCATAATTTCAAATACCTTCCTCTTCAAGATCGAGCATTCACTAGCAGGGCCTTGGCCTTGAGCTCCATGCTAGGAATCATACATAATATGCATACAATATTTACATTACAACCCAAATATTACAAGGGTCAAAATGGGGTACGTGACAGGTTCGTAGCATAAGATTCTCGAAAATGTCTTCCACTTTTCCCTCTACTCCTAGAGTAATTCCTACATAGTTCACAAATATGTGCAAAAGACTTATGAGTGTTGATGTATATGTAACTTCGGAATGTATTTCATCTATGTATTTTATTGTACTCCTATGGAGATGCATTATTCCTCTATACGAAAGTGTCGTCATTTGTATTGACAAGTGTTGCAAGTGTCGTAACTTGCCGATGGGTTATTATACCACCATGTGTGGGGTCGGCCCTGATTAAGTTAACCTGGTGTTATTAGGCTAAGTTAGACAAGTCGGCCCCATAGGTTTATTAGGCTGCTCATAACAAGTATAAATAGAGAGCAGGATCTCTCTATTTGATTATCTCATTATTCACTTGTACATCACTCGGAAAGTGGCGGACTAGTTGAGGAGGAGGAGAAGATGCTAGTAGAAGACTAGCTCTTGTACTTTGGTTGGACTTTGGTTGTATCATTGCTATTGCTATCTCTAAGGAAGTTGTGGGGTTTTTCACCTTTATGGTTTTCCCCAGTGAAACTCTGTGTGTCTATTGTCTCATGTGATTGCTTGGTGTGATTGATATGCATTATTATACTTGATATGTTGTACATGTTATTCTCTCAGTAAAGATCCTAGAGTATATTGAGTCAATGCTAAAAAAATTAACATGGTATCAGAGCTTCCCTTAGAAGAAGACATTGTGCAGTGGCAGAAACTAGGGTTTCTTGTTTATTGGGTTTCTCTCCACAAATTTTGGAAAAACAATATGGTAGATTGACTCTACTCATCAAGGAGAATCTATCTATCTAATCAGAATTCAATTATGAGCACTTTCAGTTTTGGCCCTAAAAATTAGGGTTTCCTCAAAAATAGGTATTTATGAAATTTGAAGACATAGCTGAAAGCTCCTTGGAAAAATCAAATTTTAGAGCTTTGGATCGAGATTTTTGGTTGGGTGAAGCTCTGGGAAACTCAAACCCTAATTCAGGGTCCTCCCTAGTGAATCCGAGAGATTGAAAAACATTTCTGAATGGTGAATATTTGCAGTTTTCAAATTCTGACTATACTAGGCTGATCAACTCATCAAGGCACATCTTTCTATCCTTCCATAATTTTGAAATTCACATTTTGAATTTTTAGGGTTTATCTAACAAACCCTAACCAAGACCAGATCCAGTTTTCAGCAAATCAAGTGGTAAGACCTATATATTTTCTATTTCCACTTGAAGTACTCTTTAAATATGTCTCACCATACCAAGCTTGAAGATAAGCTTGAAGGGGATGATAACTTCTGAGCATGGAAGTATAGGATTGGGTTAATATTGGAAGAAAATGAATTGGATACTTACATAAGGGAAGAGGTCCCTATCCCAGAGGAAGAAGAGGCTAAAGCCCTCCACAAGAAGAACTTGGTCAAGGAAAAGAGAATCATTACTAATTCTATCAAGGACTATCTCATCCCACATGTGTCATCTCTAAAGACACCCAAAGAGATGTTTGATTCCCCGAACAAGCTATTTGAAGGGAAGAACATAAATCAGAAGATGACCCTATGGAACCAATTGAAAGGGGTAAAGCTTCAGAATGGAGAAACCATTCAATCTTATTTTTCTAGGGTCTCTCAGATCAAGGAACAACTTGAAGCAGTGGATGAAATGGCCGAGAATGGTGAAATTGTCATGACCACTTTGAATGGCCTACCTAGGTCATGGAATTCCTTTATTCAAGGAATTTGTGCAAGAAGGAAGTTGATCTCCTTCAGCAGACTGCGGGAGGAATGCTCTCAAGAAGAAGCAAGGCTTGTAGCATGAGAAGAGAAGATGGGAAATGAAGATCAAGCTCTCAAAGCACACACCAAGAAAGGAAATCCCAAGAGGGAGCATTCTCATGCCAATAAATCTTCACACTACCATCAACATAAAAATAAGAAAGATCTCAGGTGATTCACATGCAACGAGAAGGGACACTTTGTTGCAAATTTTCCCAAGAACAAAAGGGACAAAAACAACAACAACTTCAACAAGAAGAAGAAGAGTAACAAAAGAAGATATCATGCTCATGCTGCTGAGGATGATGAACCTCCCAAGAAGAAGGCTAGATCAAATAGTGATGACTCATCAAGCGAAGATGAATATGTTCTAATCTCCGCTCTCACAGGTACTATCTCTCATGGCTGTAATCATTAGCTTATTGGCAGTGGGGCTTCCAAACACATGACTGGGTTTAAAGAATCTTTTGTAAACCTATCTGAACATGAGTTACCCCATAAGGTGAAACTTGGGGACAACTACCAATATCCTATCAAGGGAAGTGGTGAAGCCTCCTACAATCTAGACTCTAAGAAGTCTTTGAAGATGAAAGAAGTTCTATATGTACCTGGGCTCAAGAAGAATCTACTCTCCATATCTACACTGGATGCAAAAGGTATGAGGGTTGCATTTATGGATGGCCAAGTACTTATGTGGCCAAAAGGTAAAACTATAGATGATGCAGTGGTGATTGGAGAGCAAGAGGGAGGATTATATAAATTGAAGGGACAACATGAACATGCCATGGTACATGAATCCGTGGAGCCAAGTGAACTTTGGCATAGAAGGATTCCTCATGTGCACTATAGAGCACTACCAATTGCAAGCAAAGATGTAGAAGGTCTTCCTGAAATCAAGACCAAGCATGAAGGTGTTTGCAAAGGCTGTGCAAAAGGAAAAAACATAAAGAAGACATTTCCAAGAAGTGAAAGCAAATCAAAGGGAATCTTGGAAATTATCCACTCCAATGTATGTGATCTGATGTCATCCAGCTCTCTGAGTGGGTATGTTTACTATGTCTCTTTCATTGATGACTTCTCCAGGAAGACTTGGGTTTATTTCTTGAAGAACAAAGATGAAGTGTTTGATAAGTTCAAGGAATTCGAAGCCTTGATGGAAAATCAAACTGATAAGAAAATAAAGACATCCAGATCAGACAATGGCGGAGAATTCACTTCAGGTGACTTCAAGAAGTTATGAAGTGATTCATGGATTAAGAGGGAGTTGACTGCTCCCTACAATCCACAACAGAATGGAGTTACAGATTGGAAGAATAGAACAATCATGGAAGCAGCACGGGCAATGCTGCATGACCAAGATCTTCCTATGCATCTATGGGCAGAAGCAGCTAGGACAACTGTCTATGTGCAGAACAGAACACCTCACAAGATATTGGACAACAAGACACCATAATAAGTCCTCACTGGTAAGAAACCTGAGGTCATCCATCTCAGGATATTTGATTGTCCAGTATACACACATGTTCCAAAGGAAAAGAGGACAAAGTTAGATCCTTCAGGAAAGAAAAGTATCTTCATGGGGTACAATGAAATCTTGAAGGATTACAAAATATACTTTCCAGGGTTCAAGAAGATTGATGTCAGCAGGGATGTAACATTTGATGAAAATTCATCCTTCATCAAATCAAGAAAGGTACATGTTGAAGATCATGAAGAACCAAAGGAAAACATATTTCAAGACACTACCATGATTGAATCAATTCTAGAAGCAGATCGTGAAGTTGAAGACCCACAAATACCTGTAGATCCACCTCGTGAGAATAACTCTCACAAGAGGAAACCTGCATGGGCTTAGGGGCTAGAAAGCTCATTCAAGATGCAGAAATATATGGCATTCCAGAGAAAGAACACAGAGCAAAGAAGAGAACTAGATCACATACCATCTATGTTGCTTTACTCTGTGATATTATGAACAAAGAACCTTCTAGTTATGAAGAATCAACGGAAAAATAAAGAATGGAAGGATGCCATGGTCGAAGAATCCCGGTCGATCATGAAGAATGATATTTGGGATGTAGTCCCAAGACCTAAAGGGAAGTCAGTGGGGACTTCCAAGTGGATCTACAAAATCAAGCATACTGTAGATGGCAGCATAGAGAAATACAAAGCGAGATTTGTAGCTCGTGGCTTCTCCCAGAAAGAAGGGATTGATTATGAAGAGGCTTTTACTCCTGTGGTCAGATCCACTTCCATTAGAATAGTACTTGCTATGGCTGTAGTGATGAAATGGAAGATACACCAGATGGATGTCAAGACAGCTTTCTTGAATGGGGTAGTCGAAGAGGAAGTGTATGTGGAGCAGCCACTTGGTTTTGAGACACATGACAGAGAGTCATATGTGTGCAAGTTGAAGAAAGCCTTGTATGGATTGAAGCAAGCTCCTAGAACTTGGTATGGTAGGATGGACAGCTTTCTATCCAGTTTAGGCTTTACCAAAAGTAAAGCAGATTCCAACCTTTACTACAAGGTTGAGGAAGGCAATCCAGTGATACTACTGCTATATGTGGGTGACCTGTTTGTTACATGAGAAGATAGTTTGATTACTAATACCAAGAGGAATCTTGCTGCCGAGTTCGAGATGAAGGACTTGGGGATGATGCACTATTTTCTAGGCATGGAGTTGTGGCAGAGTGCATATGGGATCTTCCTTGGACAAGAGAAGTATGCAGTAGAGATCCTGAAGAGGTTTGGGATGATGGACTGCAAGGCCATGGATACACCTATGGCATCGAACTTGAAGCTTTTGTGTGATGCTTCATCTGATCCGGTTGATGTCACTATGTATCGTCAGATGATTGGGTCCTTGATGTACTTGACGAACATGAGACTAGATATTTTCTTTGTGGTGAACACATTGATCCAGTTCCTGACAGATCCGAGGAGTGTTCACCTAGTTGATGTAAAGCATATTCTGAGATACCTGAAGGGTACAGTTGATTATGGGCTCAAGTTTGATGTGAATCAAAAGTTTAACCTATAGGGTTATGTTGATTCAGACTGGGCAAGCAGTGCTGTAGATAGGAAGAGCACTTCTGGGTGTTGCTTCAATATGGGATTAGGTGTGATCTCTTGGTTTAGCAGGAAGCAATCCTGCATAGCACTGAGTGCAGCCGAAGTAGAGTATGTTGCAGTTTGTTCGGCTAGTTGTGAGGTAGTATGGCTCAAGAAGCTACTGTCTGATTTATTTGATCTCCCGCTGGAGGCTACTGGTATCTTTTGTGACAACTAGAGTTATGTGAAACTGTCTGAGAACCCGGTGTTCCACAATAGGTCAAAGCATATTGAGATCAAATATCACTATATCAGGGATATGGTGCAGAGAGGAGCAGTGAAGCTCCTGTATGTTGCGACAGATGAGCAGATCGCATAAGTGTTGACGAAACCACTAGCTACAGTGAAGTTTGAATACTTCAGAGAGAGGCTTGGTATTCTTCAGATTGATGACACTTCGAGAAAGAAGTGATGGACACATTTGCAGGAGCCATTCCAAGCATGGTGAGAGGATGATCCTTCCCATGGCTGTGGATGTAAGCGCTGGATGATGAGCATCAGGACGATGCTCCGGTTACTGCTATGTATATGCATCATGTTGGATGTTGGATATGATCAATTGGATCATGTATATGTATATGCATCATGTTGGATGTTGGATATGATCATTTGGATCATGTGTATATATATGCATCATGTTGGATGCTTGATATGATCAAGTAGATCATGTATGATGATATGTATCAGGTAGATGCATGGTATGCATCAGGTGGATGCATTGATGATCAAGATGATCATGCTATGATGACATGCATTAGGTAGATGCTTTGACATGATCAAGTGGATCATGTGTGATGAGTCTGAAGACACAGATCCACGGAGCCTTTCCGATATGGTGGTAGATGTGTTGTCCCATGTGCATTGATGTAAGTGCAGAGCCTTTCCGACATGGTGGTAGATGTGTTCTTCTATGTGCGTGGATGTAAGTGCAGAGCCTTTCCGACATGGTGGTAGATGTGTTCTCCCATGTGCATTGATGTGAGTGTTGAGCCTTTCCCAGATGGTCAAAAGAAAGTCCTTCCATGCTGGTGAGTGTAAGTGTTGTGTTGTGTGCATCTGGACTGTGATTCGTGGACAATGATCAGTATGATTATGAGTATCAGGATGATACTTCGTGGTCGTGGACAGGTTGTGTAGTTACATGTAAAAGATCCTGGGATATCCGATAGGTTGAGCAGTATGCTCATAATCAGTCCTGGGATGCTCTTTCGAGGTTTTGTTGATGCATGTAATCAGTCATGGAGATTCAACAGTATGACCAGTGATTATGAAGACCTGCAGGTGGTGGGCCTACATCTAGTATGAAAAAGGACTGGCTCTGTAGAACTTCCTATGACGATTAGATTGGATATTCATTGAGATAGCAGCAGTAGTGACGATGACGATGATTTGAGGATGATGATTTGCTGATGATGATCCAGAGAAGAAGACTTGTGCTAGCAGATATGTGTCGAGAAATACCTTCCAAGTTAAGAGGGAGTGTTGATGTATATGTAACTTTGGAATGTATTTCATCTATGTATTTTATTGTACTCCTATAGAGATGTAGTATTCCTCTATACGGAAGTGTCGTCATTTGTATTGACAAGTGTTGCAAGTGTCGTAACTTGTCGATGGGTTATTAGGACACCATGTGTGGGGTCGGCCATAATTAAGTTAGCATGGGGTTACTAGGATGAGTTAGACAAGTTGGCCCCATAGGTTTATTAGGCTACTCAGAACAAGTATAAATAGAGAGCGGGATCTCTCTATTTGATTATCTCATTATTCACTTGTACATCACTCGGAAAGTGGTGCACTAGTTGAGGAGGAGGAGAAGCTGCTAGTAGAAGACTATCTCTTGTATTTTGGTTGGACTTTGGTTGTATCATTGTTCTTTCTATCTCTGAGGAATTTGTGGGGTTTTTCACCTTTATGGTTTTCCCTTGTGAAACTCTGTGTGTCTATTGTCTCATGTGATTGCTTGGTGTGCTTGATATGCATTGTTATACTTGATATGTTGTACATGTTATTCTCTCAGTAAAGATCCTAGAGTATATTGAATTAATGCTCAAAAATTAATAATGAGAGATGTCTCCTGCTTCAATGAGATTAAGGTTTTCTAAGAATTTTTCTGAGATTCCCTTGAGGAAGAGTGTCCTTACTGCATCTTCCCGAAGATCACTATATTTGGATTTATACAACACATAGTTAAATCTTTCGAGATACTCTTCTAAGCTCTCATCTTCAAGTTGTTGAATTTTAAAAATATCATTGCGAGAGTCCTTAGGTTTACAGTAATCCTGATATTTCCATAGAAATGCATTCTTCATGTCTTCTCCAATTCTAATACTAGATTCTCCCAGTCCCATAAACCATCAAATAGCAGAGTCTTTTAATGTGGCAGGAAAGAGTTTTAATTTTTTGCCATCTTGTAGGTAGTTGTAACTCCTACACAAAATGTCAAATTCGAATAAGAATGTATCTGGATTCTCTCTACTCTTCCCATAAAAGGTTGGTAGTGAGAAAGGAGGGATGTTTTTCGTAGTTACACCTTGTGTAGTGTCTAGGATAGGGAATCCAAAAGTACCTTCAGTCCTAACCTCTCCCTCTTCTTCATCTTGTCGAACATGATCTTCATTTTCATCCTCCGTGAAGATTTGATGCCAAAGAGAGAATACTTAGGTGGATCCTTTCTTGGAGAATATGGGATATCCAAACATTCTGTTTCAGGAAGAGTATTTTTCTTTTTAGGAGGAGAACTACTAGCTACGTGGGAGTCCAACTTTGAAGGTCCTACCATTTTTGTTTCAATCTGGGAGATAACTATGTTCACAGAATTCTCAAAAAGAGCATCTACTTGTGCAGGATCAACAAAATCTACTAAGTTTGGACCACCTACTATTGAAAAAGTAGTGTCTTTGTATTTTTGGATTAATGGAGGGTTGGGAGGTTCTAAAGTTTTATCCTTTTGAGTTTCCCCTTGTCTAAGTTCAGTCTCAATATGAGCTTGAGATTCTTTTAGTGGAATTTCTTTATGAACAGATTGTTTTGATGTCCCTATGATTTCCCCTAAATGGTTTCCAGAAAGGATTTCCTTAGCTTTCCAAGTAGGAATATCCCCTTTAGGTGTCTTCTGATACCTTTCTGCTGAGTCAGTAGTTGGGGTGGCATGCCCCCTGTATAGGTTAGAAGGAATTTTAGTAGGGATTTTAGTTTTAATAAATCTACCTTGCGAGTCTCTAGACCTATTCATGAAAATAAAACTATAATTGAAATAAATTCTAACTATATGACTATTATTGCTGGATTTTGGGGATGCCTGTTATAAGAGATGCGCAAGTTCTTACCTCTTGTCTTATCGCTCACCCACCACCAGCCTATTTCTAAATTTCAAAGAGGAGAATTCAAATCTATAACTAAGTTTCAAAAGAGAGTGCTACCTATCTACAACTGAGTTCTACCTATCTACAACTGAGTTCTACCTATCTACAACTCCCCGGCAATGGTGCCAAAATGTTGAGGTGTGTTTACTGTCTTGAAGAATCACAAAAATATTTAATTATTGACCAGGGTTGGTAATCTTAGAGTTGTGGCACTGTATATGTTGAGGTAGAATGGGACCTAAAGTTTCAGCTTGCCAGACCTTGAAAATGTTTAATAAAGAAAAGATCGAAAGATCTTTCAAAATGAAAAATCGAGTCAAACTTTAAAAATACAACTACTGAACTAATTAAACTTACCTAAGACAACATATCAGAATAGTATCAAGCTATACTACTCTACTCTATGGATAAGAACTGAAAGATATAAAAACAACCATATTTTTCTAGGAAGCAAAACTAAATCAAACCAAAACTACTTGATGGAATTGGAAGCTACTGATTAAGAACTCTAAACTAAGAACTAGAAACATTTGCAAATGAGTTCAGAAAAATATCTATGAGACAATTCAATTGACGACTAACTATGAAACAAAGAACTTAAAGCAAAACTACAAACGACTAAGTGACTTCAACAACTATTTGTATATTCAATTAATATTTCAAGACTACACTAAACTATCTAATTCCATTCTCCTTGGGAATTCTGAGGAAGTGTATCAAATGTAATAGGAATGGGAGCGAATGTATCAAAGTGACTTTCAAACGTGACAAGGAAACAAAATGGAATCAAATCTAGTTTAACTTCTACAAACAAATGTAAACTAAATATTGTCCAACTACTATTAACTTTAAACATTATGATCTATCTTCTATCCATAAGCAATTGACTTGGAACTGATGAAATCTAGAAGCAAGTAGAAAACTTAATAAAGATATTTACTTGAACTGAATTTGATTTGGAAGCAAGTAGAAAACTTGATAAAGATATTTTATATAGAAGCAAGTACAAAACTCGAGAAATATATTTATTTATGAACCAAAACCTATTTCTTGAACATCTTCATTATCTGTGTGAATGAGAAACTGATCCTATGCTTAACGAAGAAACTATCAAAACTGAGATAACTTGGAGACTGAAATTATTAACTCTATTCCAAAATAAATCTTAACAACATATAATAAACTATTCTAGGAATGAAACTGATAGATTCTGGAACAGTAACCTATTGGCAAATTAAACATGAAAGACATAACTTGAAAGACAGTTAAAGCAAAGTTAAGGAAGATGGAATGGAAACTAAATTAGAACTCTATGCAGTGTAAAAAAAGATCTTAATTACATCTAAGACTACTAATTAAAAGTAAGAAATATTACAATTAAAAATCCTAAGAAACTGGATTCTAAATAAGCATAAAAACAATGCAGAAAGTATTGAGGTCCGAATGACTATTCGGATGACTATCCGAATGACAGTCCGGATGGAGGAAAACGATTTAAACTCAGGAAAGAAGCAGTTTGGATGATCTTAATTACCGGCTGGCTGATGCATATGATCCTATAGTGCAAGGGAAGGAATGAATAAAGTGTTTAGAAGCTAAGATAGCAAGAAGTAACCTATTCTAATTGTTGTTTAAAGAAATAAACTATTTCTATGGCCTAATCAAACAAAACTGAGATATGAATAAAACTAACCTACAGCTACAGGAAAGAAACTAACATAACTAATTCTAATTACAAATGAACTTGGAATGTTAAGCTAACTAAACTATAATTGTTTGTAAATAACATGACTAAAAGCAAACTAAACAATTTAGGCAAACTAAGCAAACTGAGTTTAAGCAAACTAAGCATGAATGGTCACTAATTACATTATGGAAATATCATTAGCATGAACATCAAATTAGACATACATGTCATAAAACAGAGGTATCATTTACATAAGCAACAAAACAACATATATATTACAAAACAAAGATATCATATACAGAACAAATACATAAATTAAACAAATAACACAACTTATCTGCAGAATAAAAAGACAAATTATGTACACAGGCAGAAGACCACTGGTTCTTGAGGGGCCCTTCTCAGCAATCAGAGGCTATGCCTTAATCAATCAATCACCACACACACTACTGATATTTCATAAACTAGAACGGAGGTATATTAAATTAAAATAGAGTTACAACGTTTCTGCCTCTATTTGCAGCTGGAAAGACTAAACCGTTCAAAGGACTAACTCATCTCAGTCAAGAAGATGTTTATATATACAGATTTACAATTGGGAGAGCGAGTCGACCCTTTAGTGGTCGGATGCTCTAATAATAGGCAGTCTTAATGCTATAAAACGACTCTGCTTAACAACTCATGACAACACGTGGCCAAGGAACGACCCCATAATAGTTTACGACAGTGCACAGAGCATCTACCAGGTTCCACGGAGTTGGTTTCCTTCACGTGGTCATTGAGACATTGATCCTCCTTTGACGTGGGTAGAGAAATGTGCTATCGAGCTGAGCATGCTATAAAGACGTAACTTCTGGAGTGTTGACGTGAGCTGCAGGTGTGTTGTCAAGCGAGGCGAGTAGGAGGGCGAATCTTCTAGAACAAGGTCTCACCAACCACGACAACCACATTGCTAACAGAACCCACCTTTCGATTTCTGCCTTTAATGACTAGAGATATTCCAACCGACGATATTGCGGGCTAAATGAAGGTCTAAATGGCGGGTTGGATGCGGTTGGATGTTTGCAACGTGAACACGCGTCTGAATGGAGGTTCGTTTGAGAGCCATAACCTGTAGAATGAAATATATTTTCCAAGCAAGCCAAGAATTATCAAATAAACATCAATAAATCACAATATGACGATTTTTACCCAAAATTCATTTGATGCGTGAATATATGCATACCTGATCTGTTTGACGGTTTGAATGGCAGAAAGAATAATGTATTATATCAAAAATAGTGAAAACGACGCCTATCAAAGTGTGTTTGATGATCAAAAGTGGTGACAAAATGGACACCAACAGTTTTGGATATGAAATTTTATAAGCTTTTCTTATGTGAGCAGGTTGAAATGAGGAAAACCCATTTCCATTGGCCCCCACAATAATCCTGAATTTAGCATCTATATGAGGCAAGATTCAGCCTATTACTTTTGAACAGGGGAATAGTTCTGGTCTAGTAGCTTCCTTGTGGAGTCCAAATTTCTTTATATTTTGACATATAACCATTTCCTCGATCAAGTCATTTGGCATGTTTTGACCTCTGATGAGATGATAAATTTCTGCCCACTTGTATTCAAGGACTATTCTAGTGACGAATCTTATATCATCGAACTAGATCTCCAAAGTGGGATCTAAGACTATCTCAATGTCTGAATTGGATTCTACTACTTTTCCTTTGTGCTTTGAAGATCATCTATACATATTGGGGTCTTTAAGCACAAGGGTGGTATCAAGACTTGACATTGTTTATGTTTGCAGTATAATCAAAATAATGACAATGATGTCTCTAATAAAACATTAAATAACCCAGTTTATTTCTACACAAAATTACCAAATAAGGTTCTATGCATTCCTACTTATTCAAGCTATCAATATGGTTACAAAACTAATTGCAATGCAAAATACTCTTGAAGTGCATGCAGATTTCAAATAATTCTCTATTGTGAAAACAATTGTGAAAATAATGGCTTGTATTTGTAAAAAACAAGATAACCAAGTTGAGGTTTGGGGAGAGAAATGTTGAAGCAAATGTTTTCTCTGGCGATGGCTCAAGGTTTTGGCACCAAATTTATACAATTTTCTAAGCATGGCTTATCATTTTAAGGATTCCAAATAGAGTAAATGGCAATAACAATAAGAAAGTTTCAACTCAACCATTGAATATACATTTGTTTTCCTTCAAATTTCTTGATTTTAACTTCTAATTTCAACGGTTTATGCCACCAATCATGCATACAATTTATTTAAATGCACCCTAGTTTTGAAGCCAAAAGCATGAGAAGACATTCTATATGCGAATGAAAAAAAAAAATTATAAATAAGCGAATTTAGCATCCATTGACCATGCTAACTGGAAAACCCAAAAAATGGTCAAAACCTTTCAAAAATCATGTGTTATAGGAAAAATTTCAACTATTGCTTCAACCAATTGCTTAGGGTTCTAGAAATTCTTCTACTAATAAGACCGTGAAATATTTATGTCTAGGGCTTCAGGAGGTAACATCCTAACTCGAGATTTATTGAAGACGAAGACTCAACTTGGATGCATGTAGGTCAATTCGCATGAAGTATAAAGGCACAAGGAATTCCTAATGAGGATTCCGACTTGTAAGAGCTCGATACTTTGCACAATCAGGGGTTCATCCACAATTACTCAAGTAGTAAAAAAAAAATATGGGGATACCACCTCCCTTCAAATGAAAACAGAGGACTTAAAATTATAAAACTAGGGAAAAGGTAACACGAGTCTAACCTAATCCCTAACCCCCAATCAAAAGCAATCAAGTTTATCAAGTAAGGAGATGGTACCTACCTGGCTAGGATGAGCATGTTCCTAAGTTGGAGTGTGATCTCGCAGAAGTCATGCTCCGCGTGGCTTGATCGAGAAAACGTGCCTCAGAAATTCTAATGTCGAAACTGAACAGATCTAGATTTTAAACAAATTTCATACCCTAAAATGTAATAAATGGCTATAGGTGGTTAGCGTGTTCAAGTGAGAATGGCTTATGGATCAAAATGACTATCTTGATTATTAATACGTCGATGTTAAATGGGATCACCCCAATCTGTTTCGGACTAAAATTTTATTTTGTATCGAAACATTCGATGGTTAAATTTTATTTTGTATTGAAACATTCGATGGTTAACCTCGATGAAAAACCATAATCCCTTCCGATTGAAAGAACAATGGAAAAGCTTCCAATTGTCCACCCCTTTTAGGGTAAACCAAGTATTACCTCAACATATTTCGGGGAAAAACTGATTCTACGCGCGATTACTTCGCAGTGAAAGCAAGAGCGCCGATACCCAACAATAAAATTTCGAACGTTAATTGTTGCAATGCATGCCGCCCAAAAAAAGTCTAATAAATCTTTCTAATGAGAGAAAATAATCCATACTAGACTTTTTTGAAGGGACACTGTATTTATAATTGATCAGCTCTGCGCTAGAATTTTTTTTTTTTTTCCAATCATTTCGGCTCTATATCGGTTCTGGTAGAAACCGTTTCGGCACAGGATTGCATTTTCCTTCTACCATTTCAAAATAGAAAGGAATTTTAACTTGATAGTTTCGAAGCAGAAATGAGTTTTGCTCCAATTGCTTTGGTGAAATTTGGCTTTTACTTTGACTGTTTCCGCGATAAAATGGATTTTACTCCGAAACATAAAAAAATCCAAATAAATTTTCTGAGTGTAAAACTTCTTATGGGAGTCCTTTCTAAGAACTTTTGAAACCTAAGGGGTCAAAATAAAACAAAATCTAAGGATGAAGTCAAAATCTAAGGAAGGGCCCTAAAATCTAATAAATTTTGTGGAATGGGTTGCAACTGCAAGAGGTCATTGATTTGCAATATTTCCCTTTCGCTGAGAAGACTTCTAACATCTTCACCAAGACTTCCATTGAGAAAAAATTTCATAGTTTGTGTGATGGTATTGGAGTAAAGGACACAATTTCCTAGCAATTGTCTTTCTCTTCTTTTGATACATTGTACTGAGGGGGGGGTTTCCCTTGTGTTTTTTCCTCTTTCCTCACTTTATTTTAGCATTCATTAGTTCCATTGTTCATGGGTACCTAACATTGCCTCTATTTCCGAGACCCATTGATTATGTATGCTCCCTAGTAGTGTTCAGGGGGGTGTTGGATATATATCTAGAAGTTAGATATTAGATAGCGCATTATCTTGCATGTATGCACCACTTGAAACTCAATTAACTGCCAATATGTATCAATCTATTTGGAACACCTCTATTATGCATCAATCTATTAGGAAAAATCCTTATTAGCATCCACATCCTACTATGGCGAGTTAGTTACAACATATATCATTGTATTGTAATATTTTTTTGTTGACACATAACAAAAATTTCTTTCACACCTTTTTGTGTTTGATCTTCATTTGTTGTGTATGCTTTGTTCACTCTTCATCTATTGTGCAGTGTATGTTTTGTATGATTTATTGTCATCCAAATCTCCTATGCAGGTATACCACCGATTCTACATCTTGAAGAGCATGTTTTGATAAGTTATTCTTATGGATCATTTCCAAATCTTTATGAACTTTGATCTATATAGTCTTTCCATAAAGATATATATTAATATAGATTTTTGGGTGTGAGTAAATTAAGTTATGTATTTCGAAGAATTATAGGAAAGCCACTATCAATATCAATGAGAAAATCTAGCACCAACATGAACCACATGTGGAATATGGAGGTGTCATTGTTGCCACCTATTTGTATGTGTTCCTCTAACTCATGGGATATAGGTTCTACAAGGGGGGAGACTTAACTCAACATCAATATCCTATGTTGCTTTTCCATGAAGCTCTTTTTCTTATCATTTTTCTTCTAGGGATGTTGTGTTTTCCTTCCTTATATACCTTTTTCATATTCGTCTTCATTAATGGATATTTATATGGAGGAACCTGTGTGAAGCTTTTGCACTCTATGTACATTTCAGATTGCAGATCTGAGTCAACATTCAGGAGGAAAAGAATTCCATTGGATAAAAGGGAAGAGATGTCGTATAAATATCCACCACCCAATTTTTAATTCTAATGTTAGCTAGAGGAAAGTGAGACTAGTACACTTAATAAGACTGGATGGTTGAGATTACGGTTCTCTCTTGCCATTTTTAGTGGTCTTATCGTTGATATTTTGTAAAATTGGTTTCCAGCCTTTGCTCAAGATTAATCCATCATCCATTTTGAATTGATTTCAAGAATACAACCTTATTCAAATATCCGAGCTGGTGATTTATCTAAGAAAATCTTGGAATGACCCCGGTTGATTTGCATCTCTTCAAGAATGCTAACTGTATTGTTCCTTGAGCGATACCAATGTGTTTTCTTTCCAAATTTCTGATCTTGACCAGTGTGTCCTTCGATGGAGAGATCTAATGATTTTATTTAGGTTTTCATAGGTAAAAGTCATTGATAGATCAGATTTATATAGAGGAACCTATGCAAGGTTTTTGGACTCTACGTACATTTCAGACTACAAAGCTAAGTTCATCTTTAGGAGGAAAAGAATGCCATTGGAGAAAAGGGAAAATATATTGTATAAATATCCACCACCAATTTTTTTATAGCCACCTTAATTCCAATATCGGCTACGGAAAGTCAGACTAGCACACTTAATTCTTCTTCATGTTATTGTTCTTGTTTGTGGAATAATCTTGAGAGATTGAGTGCATTGCCAATGGAAACTTCTTTTGTGTGATGTTATATGGGAAATGTGGACTTGAGAAGTTTGTCATGCAACACCGGTCCCTTCCATGTCTGGTCAACCAACAACAATTTATATTTCCATCGTTTCTCTTGTGTGCTACATCACTGATTAATTGTGGACTGTGTCCTTCCACCCTTCATTTCTAGCATCAACTTTAAGGAAATGAAAATTGGAATGGGATCAATACCAAAGTCCTGATTTTTTAAAGAAGTTTCTACATTCGATGTGATGCAAAGTGTTTTCTTCTTCAATGCAGCCGTGGCCTCTTGCTATAAGGATGATTGTGATCTTTTTTCTCAATTCCATCGCAACCCCTTTAAATTTCTCTTCACACATAAAGTCATAGTTGTAATGGATGTTTGATGGGACATAAGAGTCAACATAATTCTTATTCCACTAAGAAGTAGGTAATATAAATGATGCATGGGTAGAAGAAATTCCTACACTAACAATAAGGAGCTCAAGGAGGAAATATCAATGGTATAATGGGGGATAAGGAAAATTTTAGAGGTGAAATTTAACTCATGGCTATTTTTCAACTTTTTTTTCCAAAACAAATTGGCCAATTTCCCCTTTTTTCCAAAAAAGATTGGCCAATTTCCCCTTTTTTCAAAAATGAGCCAATGAATTGGTTGCATTCAACAAATAACGTTATGGCTGAGGAGATTCGTAATCTCCTTAGCATGGTGAATCTATGTTAATGCAGGACCGAGTATTGCCTTCACAAAGCCTCAACTTTATTTCCTAATTTTATGCTCCATTCTTTCCATTATTAAAATTCACAAAGCCTCAACTTTATTTCCTAATTTTATGCTCCATTCTTTCCATTATTAAAATTGGCTGAAGTATGTGCCCATCCTATCCAATTTTGATAGGGAAACCTTAAATTTACCTGTTTCAAGTGTGTTTGGCAGCAAGGAGAGATGTGTTTGGCATGGAGGAGCAATGCAAATCTTGACCTTTCTACAAGTACAATGATGATGAGGTATCATGATACTTGTCTTTTCTTGTTCTCATCCAACCTCGTTGTTTTAGGACAAGCTGGATTTGGTGGGAGGTTTAGTAGGAATTATATGGTTTCAGATCACGTAATTAAGTGGAGTAGAATAAAGATATACTCATGCAAGTAGCAATGTGATTTGAGAAGTTGGGAGCTTAGAGGAGGTAAGAGAAAGCTAAGAGATGCTAGATCAACGAGTGTTATTAGTTTCTATGAACTCAACTAATCATAATTTTTTTAAAATTATTTTAAAATTATAATTAAAGCCACATTTTTTTTCGCAAATAGTGAATTGAAGCACAAAGAGAATTGTAGAAAGAATGCATACCCCTAATTTATTATTGAATGGCTTAAGTAGATTTAGGTAGATAGAAGAGGGGCGCATGTTATGTTTCAGCTGGTTAAAACTTTAAGTAAGGTTGGCCATTACTCTAGGTTAAGTTTAAAAAAAGATTGTTAGATAAACTTGACTTGGTTAAAAAATCAAATATATGTTTACAGTTCATGGTTTTAGGATCCATGGTCTTTGGTAGCTAATGGTATTGGCCCAAGGTATTGCATGTAGTGAAGTCTACATAAAGACTTAAGCAACTCCATTGTAAAATGCCTCAAAAACCATGTCAATTCTTATTCCTGCCCATATATTATCATCCCATTTCTTCTTTCCCCTATCATTTTCTACCTGAGCTCTCTCATTCTCTCCTATATCTTCTCTTTCCATTTCTTTATTTAGTGAATCACTTTTTAACTCTAAATCTTAATGAAGCAAAAGAGCATGGATTCGGATTGCAGCTAGGTATGAATATCAGAGCTCAAGATCTAAAGTCTACTCCTACGAGACTTTAGATCTAAAGACCTGAGCTTATCTGGATTACTGATTCCTTCCATCCAACGGACCATGCCATTGGATGAAGGAAATCAGCAACAAGCATGGAGAAAAGTTTGCTCCATGCCATTAGATGAAGAGAATCAGCAATCAAAATAAGGATCGCAGATCTAAAGCCTACTCCCCGGAGACTTTGTATCAGAGCACAAGATCTAAAGTCTACTCCTACGATTAAATCTGTTTCCATTAACCTCAGTGCTGCCGCGTGCCTAGGGTTCCTTGGTTGTTCTTTCCGCCTCCTGATTCAGTTTTAATTTACTACAGGTGTTTTGATTGCCATGTGGGTGGTTTTGATGGTATTTCAATGGTAATCTGCAGATGGTGATTCTAATGGCGAGAAATCAGCAGGAGAAGCAAAGGCTGCAATCCATCCAATAGTTTCAAGGGGATTAGTGCCCTGTTATACTACAACGAAGAAGCGGCCGACATTAATGTGTCGTTGTGGATTTCAGCGCCTTGTGGATTTCAGCGCGATCAGTTCAGAAAGTGGCTACGCCATGGACTTCAAGAGAAAGAGGACTGCGACCGAGAAGTTGGAGAATAAGAGAGTTTGCTCAAGGGAACTCAGCGATGTAGAAGAAGAGGGCACTACCAAGAAGAAGCCCAGACTGTCGGAGGAGCAGTATGCTCTTTTGGAAGAAAGCTTCAGCAAGAACAGAATGCCCAGACATGCAAGTCCATGACAGTTTGGGCTTCTTCTTTAGGAAGCTCTCGTCCAAAATAGCAGACTGCTGTCTGGACAGTATGAGCTTCTTCTTGGTACACTGCCCTTTTCCTCTACAGTATGAGCAAACTCTCTCATTCTCTAACTTTTCGGTCGCAGTCCTTCTCTTGAAGTCCATGGCGTAGCCGCTTTCTGAACTGATAGCGCTCGTATCCACATTGTTGTTCGACCGACGAGACATTAATGGCGGCCGCTTCTTCACTGTGATGACAGTCTGTTCTGGTTGAAGCTTTGTTTGACAGTCTGTTCTTGCTCAAGCTTTCTAATTTGACAGTGAGTTTTTTCTTGCTGAAGCTTTCTATATTTTCTTTAATACAATGATTTGCACTACTAATTAGTTAAATTGATTCAGTTTTAATTTGCTGGTGTTTTGATTGCCATGTGGGTGGTTTTGATGGTATTTCCAGATCATAATTATGACAATGGTCATCTGCAGATGGTGATTCTAATGGCGAGAAATCAGCCTGAGAAGCAAAGGCTGCAATCCATGCACTACAGGTTTCAAGGGGATTCGATGCCAATAAATTTCTTGCGCCCTGTTATACTACAATGAAGAAGCGGCCGACATTAATGTCTCCTCGTGGAACAGCACCGTGCATTTCAGCGCGATCAGTTCGGAAAGCGGCTACGCCATGGACTTCAAGAGAAAGAGGACTGCGACCGAGGAGTTGGAGAATGAGAGAATTTGCTGAATGATACTCAGAGATGTAGAAGAAGAGGGCACTACCAAGAAGAAGCCCAAACTGTCCAAGGAGCAGTATGCTCTTTTGGAAGAACGCTTCAGCAAGAACAAAATGGCCACACATGTAAGTATATGCATCTTATTTATATACTAGTGACTGTTCTCTCCTTTGTGATTCATGTATTTGCTTTCTCTTCGTCGAACAACACTGTCGGTACGAGCGCAGGAAGAAACCCAGACTGTCCGAGGAGCAGTATGTTCTTTTGGAAGAAAGCTTCAGCCAGAACAGATTGCCCACACATGTAAGTCTAGCCATCTTATTTATATACTAGTTACTGTTCTCTCGTTTGTGATTCGTCTATTTGTTCTCTCTCAATATGCAAACGGATAATCTCAAACGAGAGAATATAATTAAGATGGATAGGCTTACATCTGTGGGCAATTTACTGCATTTCTACAAATATTGCTAACATTTTATATGTGAAAGATCGACAAGTTTGTTCCGATCCACCGCCCAATCTCTGGTTTCCTACATATTCCCTTTGTATTTTATACATTCTTCAATCATTTGCACTCTATGGAAACCATAACGAAAGAAGGGGGCATGGGAAAGGATTGGGGTACAAAGCTCTCGTTAGGTTTGAGTATTGGTACTGGGACAACCAGCAATGAGGTCCATTCTCAGAGATATTTGAACTTGCTGGATATATTTTTGGGTTTCCGCCTTACGCAGGCTGCGGCACAATTTGAACTTGCTGGATATATTTGGGTTTCCACCCTACTCAGGCTGCGGAGATTGTGCCGCAGCCTGAGTAAGGCGGAAACCCAAAGATATATCCAGCAAGGTCAAATTTCTCTGAGAATGGACCTCATTGCTGGTTGTCCCAGTACCAATACTCAAACCTAATGAGAGCTCTGTACCCCAATCCTTTCCCATGCCCCCTTCTTTCGTTATGGTTTCCATAGAGTGCAAATGATTGAAGAATGTATAAAATACAAAGGGAATATGTAGGAGACGAGAGATTGGGCGGTGGATCGGAACAAACTTGTCTGATCGGAACAACACATATAAAATGTTAGCAATGCAATATATGTAGAAATGCAATATATGTTTCATATTTTGGTTTTTATGTTCTTCCATGGTTACTCCTCTCTTAATCGACCATATATCAACATTCACACATAAGAGTAGGAAATAATATATATGATATCCTTACACATATAAGATACACACTAACTAAACATCAAGTTGTAATATTGGAGCATGAATCGTGCTCTCCAACATGAATTAAACCATCTTGTGGGTGAATGTTTTATTATCTCATCTTGAATAATCATGACACAAAGTAATACTATGTATGTGATTAAAGTATTGTATCTTAATTTCATAGTTGAAGTGATTATGCAGATGATCTCAATCTTAAATTTCCAATTGGCATGTATTGGTTGTCATGAAATATTAATTTTCTATACTATATTATGTGAGGTCTATAATTTAGGATGGCCTCCCCCAAATTTTCCATAATTTCACTTTAAATAATTGTCATAATGTTTGAAAATGGTATTTTTATTTTGGAGAACCTAGGAAAAAGAGATTGATTCAAATATTTTTGTGAGAAACTAGGATTTTGAATTTTCCTAAGCCAAATTATTATTGTTTGGATTGGAGTGAAAGAGCATATGAATTATGGCAATCGTTGAATCTCCAATCATTGCAATTCTCTTCATTCTCATATCTTTGTTAAGTCTTAGACCTTGATATGAAGTGTAGACGCAAAATTGAGACCATGTTCTTGTGCATGGGCCAACAAAGGGCACAAATTGTAGTCCAGTGTGCTAGTATTTTCAATCCCCGGAAGGAGAAGGTCTCACCGGAAGCATACCCAAGACATGTATGTGATGCAGTGTTGACTATAGGGATATAGTTGTGAGATTTATTAACATTGATATCGCAATAACATTCACCATTCATCAATCTATTAATCATGATGCACAGCTAGAGAGAAAATACACATTTGATACATTAGACAAAACTAGACTATAGGGTTTGTGCACAAAGTTGAGGGACCCTTTAGGTGCAATTCTGCACCTAAATATGCATGTTTTTCACCCCTCTCTATAGCATGACATACATGACCATTATTGACGAAATTTTAGGCATAGATAGAATTTTTTATGGAGATTCCAAATATGTAATTTAAAAAAAAAATATTGAGATTTTCTATTTATTTCCTAATTTTCTTATTTCATCACTCTGTTGGTAAAAAAAAACTATTACTATTTATTCCGTAACTTTTTCATTTCATAACCATTTAAAAAAAAATTGTATGCTACACTAGAAGACAGCGACCTCTACATGAAATAAAAAATCCAAGTCGAAATAACCGCTTTAAGACCTCCAAAGGCTGCACCCACATTTGACGTATCGTTCTCGAGGATTGATCACTTACATAATTAAAAATAAATAAAAAATTAAACATTTAATTTTGGAAAAATAACGACTAGTGCTACGGGTTCTATACATGTCTACCAATTTTTGTAGCCTAAAATCGTCATTTAGGCATTGAAAGGCTGCACCCACAAAAACATATACCTTATCATTTGTCAAAAAATAAAAAGTGACTGTTAGAAAACATGAAATTTGACATAGTTATGTAAATTTTCAATACTTAAAACATATATATTCGGAAACGTGACTCAATTTAATACGTTTCATATTTTTACTCGATGCAAGGTATCTTGTGTAAGAATGTAAAAAAAACCAAGTAAGTTGAGGGATCCCTGATTTTTCATTTTTTTATTGCATCTAATGCGCCAAAAGTGACCCTCATTAGCTTGCACATGCCCTATATCATACATATAAATTTGAGGGGGGGGAATACATCATTTTTATTATAAATAGATTCCATTACATTTAGATCATGGCTCAAAAACCTTACAATAATTGCAGAATTACCATTCGCGACACCATACAAAAGAGAGAATCAAAGCCCAATTACCCAAAAATTAGATACATTATCTTATGTTGTAAATTTGTCTTTGTTTTGTGCTATGCTGTTATGCCTATTTTCTAACTTTCAATCTTCTCCTCATGTCTTTTTTTCATTTGCATCCTACTTCCTTATATACTTCTGCGGGCAGGTCCAAAACTTTTGTTGTCAACAAAGGATTTTTGCAACTCCCACTCCTTTACCCTGCACTTCCTTCTATGGTTATGTCCACGTCTATCACTTATGGCCCTTTTCAAAAATGAAAGAGCTAAAAAATCCCAACCACCAGTATTGACTCGCCCTGGAGTCAACTTGACTACGTTCCTAATCCTTGTGCATCATCTACTATTATCTCTTCAAACATAGCCAAATCTTGTACAAAACATTATTATCATGCCACACTTGGTACTGAACAATGTTAGTATTTACCTTCTTTGTGCAAAACACCAAAGAAAATTATCATACACTAGAATTATGTGCCATGCATGCAACAAGGGATATCTCTCTCCTAGTTCTGGCATTATAGAGGGAGAAGTGGGCTATTGCATCTTCATCATCAAAATATTCATCTTGGATGGCATTTATATAAGCATCATCATGCTAAAAACACAAATGGTTAGTCTTTCAACCAGAGGCTAGACTCCTTGAAAAGGTGTTCTAGTCAACCATGGAAACAAGGAGACTAAGAAACGAGGACGGATCATCTGCACTAGTGCCGACAAGGCTAACTAGGGAAACCTAGTCTTCCACATTTTCATCTCTAAGAATGCCCTCCTTGGTGTCATCATTGTCAAAAAGCCAGTAATCACTTTTTCCATAAGGGCCCGGATTCCAACACTAGCTTGTAGTAGCAGCAACGGGCCTGAGCGAGTGAGATGCGGTATGAACTCTAGGGAATATGGGAGATAGAATGGCCAAGATCGAGTTTCTTGTATGCTTGTGTGGTAATTCTAAGAGATATTGCACATCTTTATTCATTAGAATGTTCTTCTACCATGATACTATAATGGGAGCGATGGAAAGGTGTCATTCATAAAATGATAGGGAATTTCCTCATGGGATAACATGGTTCATATGGAAAGAGATGGAGAAGCAAAGCAGTTGGTGGGGCTATCTGCATGGCGACAACAAGGTGGGAGATAAGGATGGAACTTATCAAAGAAAGATGATGGGGTATTAGGGAGATGTGCTCCTGTATAAAGACATGGAATGATTGCATGGTGGTGTTTCATGGAGTGTTTATTGGATTGAGAAATGATGCATCATATATCTAGTGATAGTGGGGGAATCATGATGATCGCAGCTACACAAGTGATTACATATATACTATTTTTCTAGCTTTAACTATGTGGGATATAGAACACTAGAAGAAAGTGTGTGAGGGTTTGCTAATGATAATTGACTGAGTATTCCAATCACATGGATAGGACTATGAGGTGGCCAATAGTGCTACAAAGATGTGGGGGGAAGGATTGAAATCATGATATGTTGAATGGCATGAAACAACTAAAATTTCATACAAGAAGGTTTCGATTTAGTGGATTTGTGTGTTAATAACTCTGAAATACTAGCAAGAAAATTGTACTGCAGCAACATGGAACTAGGTATAGATGAGCTAGGACTGGTGGATCCCTATTGAACAGAATGGTTTGAAATAACTAAGAACGATCTGAATTGTGACTAAGAATGAACTGAATTGTGATGAATGACATACACAAAAAAAATGGAAAAATCACTAGACTTAAAAAGAACCTAACTCCTAACCAAGGATAATTTTAGGGGCAAAATTTATCCCATGGGCTATTTTTCCATGTTTTTCCCACAAAAAGATTCGCCAATTTGCATTTTTTGAAGCCCTATTTCTCCCAATTTTCATGGGGTAAAATATTTTTACTCTAAAAATTGCCAAATTATTATATAAACAATAGAAAATCCTTATAAATTGAAATAATTTTAGAAAAATATCGCCAAATATTTTATAGATGACTTTTTAGGAATTGGTAAGATTCACCAAGGTTTATACACTTTTAAATAAGTATGGGTACTTAAAATTATCCCTGCGAGTCCTAACTAACTCACTCCTCATAGTAGGAGTGATCTCTTGCAGAATGACTGATCAAAAACATAAGGCTTCAAGTGTGCACCATTCATGCAACCTAGATGGAAAATACCATTAAGCTATGCCAGTTTAACAACTCTGTAGTATTTGATTTATGCGACAATGATACATCCCATCCAATGCATTTGGATTTTGTTTGCTTGCTTCATAAACTTTCTATCATATAATAAGACTTGGTAACCTTTGTTGAATTTTTTTTTCTTGATATGCCTATCAGTCCAAGCCTTCTTCTTCTATCTATAAACCATTGCGTGATAGTCATCCAACAAGCAGGATTCTTCAATTTCCATCAGTTCTGCAAGATGTTTTACAACTGATTCTTCTTCTTTCATGTGTGTTGCGTGTGTGAGATAGAGACTTGAAACCACAATTTTTTCTAGAACAACTACTTGTCTCCCATTTACCAACAAGAATGAAGTTTGTTTATGCAATTTCCTTGTAGTGGTCATGTAGGCCCATAATATAGCTAGTATATGATCATCCCAATCATCTTGCTTTGCACAACATACTTTTGTGAGCCCAATCTCTAGAATTTTACTGAAAACTCCTATGGTGTTGTTTCTTGTGGGTGATTGACTTCTTTTATGCTGCTATATCAAGAAATACCTTGTCAATGATTCAATTGTGTTGCTCAAGAAGTTCTTACTCTGGTTGCTTGTGAGGCTTCTGAGATAACCAAACTGAGCGATGATGTTCTCATAGATAAATTGGGTTGCTATGTCTACAGAGAAGCGATGGACATGTGCTACTTTCTCCCATATAGTTAGGTAGCTTGTTGCAGTAATGGAATAACATGCTTTAGAGTGTTTTTCTAGCAGGTTAATATGTGCCATAAAATCAACCACCCATTTTTCAAATCGCTGCAATGCTTAGACTGATTGAAGTGGAAGTTCATCTCGACAAGATGGCTTACCAACTCATTGGAAAACATCATATTTCTTGGTGTATTCCTTAGCATCTTTGAACACCATTGACAACCATGAACCTGCTTGGAGTATTTTCCTTCCTATATATTTTATGATAACATGTCCACCCCCAACATTGACATGACATTACCACAAAAAGCTTCGATGCTCATTATCTAGTGCATAGCGTCATAAAATCTCCTCAGCTAAAAACTTATTGAGTTGTTCCGCAATCAGAGCTGGTATTGCACAACTTGAATAGCTAAGTGACATTTATGTGTTGCAGAATAAACATCTAGTTCCTTTCTGGTTTTGATGAATACTTAGGTTACCTCTTCTAAATGATTTGGAATTACTTCTACTCTAAAGAGTGTTGAATCTAATAATTGATGATCAAAAGGTCCATCCACTTCTTTGGATTCTATCCTCGATAGGTGATCAGGTCCATGGTTATATCTCCTAGGATTGACTGTTACCTATGTTGTCTCCCTCTTTCCACCTTCAATTGTTTCCCATTTCTATGTCTATGAAGAATAGGATTAAAAACTGAAAAGTAGAAGAAGTCAAGCACCAATGGTAAATGGTCACAATTGAATGTTACATATTTTTAGGAAAGTTCTCGACAATCCAATATGGGGCAGAAGTAAAAAAAGGAATAACAAGTGAATTATCCTCGTTGATGGCTTAGATTGAACCATGCAACTTTGTAGAACAAATCTGTACTATTGGAAGCTTTGAAATATGCATCAAAGATAAAAGGCATAGTTTGCATCCCATGGCCCAGATGCAATAGTGCATCTTTTCTAGGTTAAATATGGACCATTGGAGGCATTAGAACATGCATCAGGGATAAAGTGGGGAGTCTTCCATCGATGGATTAGATTGGATCATGCAACTCGTTAGGTAAGATCCCAACTATTGATGGCATAAGAACATGCAGGGGAGAAAAAAGGGTATTCCCTGCCAATAGCTCAAATTCAAGTGAGAATGTTTCTAGGATAAATCTAGACCATTGGCGGAATAGAAAATTGAATTGGAGATTAAAGAGGTCTATCCCTTGTCAACAGATCATATCAAATATTGTATATTTTCAAAAGAGATCTTAACTATCAACCACTTTAAGACATGATGTAGGGATAGAAAGGAGGATTTATCGTTAATGAATCAGATTTGATAATTCCTTCTTCCAAAGTAAATATGAACTGTTGATTTCATTAAAATATGAGTCCTAGGTAAAAATAGGTTTCCTCTAACAATGATCAAATCAGGTTACTTCCTAAATGCGATACGAATCATTCGTTGTCAAAAGGTTTGCATTGATATTAAAAGAAAATCCCTACCATCGATGAACGCAATTGATCTAACCAATTCTTACAAAGAATCTGGGCCATCAATGGCCCAAGAGAATATGGTATGATGAAATTTTTTTGGTTCATGATCAATTAGCAAGATGGATCTTGATTGAGGAGGGATCCATAGTTCAAATTGGTTGTATTGTCTTGGCAGTAAGAACGATGATCAATCATGTGAATTCATAGCCACTCCAGCATATCATATGTCTCAATCTTGAACAATCTTTAAAATATACACCAGTTCATACTGTAACCATATAGACCAATTCATATACACCAGTTAGGACATACTATAACCATAAAAATGAATCATTAATTGTTTCAAAAGTATACTATAAAATGTACAAAAGAAAAGTATACCAATATATAAATATATCATATACCCAAATAATTACCTTACTAAAGGTATGCAATCATGAGTTGTTACCCCACTATAGTGGCCTTTCTTTGTTAAGATGTTATTTATGTTTGAAGAGAATCTTGTGGGAAACCTAATTTTCCAAATTACCTCTTTCACATCATTTCTTTGTTGCTCTGTCAGTAACTAGGGAATGCTATTTCAACTGACTTCATAATTGTTTGAATGAATTGCACTTTGCAAGGCATGATTGGATTCCTGAATGTCAGTACAAATTTTGGAAATATTTTCTTTGTCATGGCTTCCATCTAAGATTCGCCATAATGTTTCTGTTACATTCTTTCTGATATGCATTGTTTCAAACAAATGAGCTATTTGCAGGTCCTCATAGTAGGGTAACCTACTAAATTGTATAGGATAACTTTTCATTCCTCGTGGAAGCCCATTAATTCCTTGCCTGCGATCTCCATGAAGGATAAAATAAATTACAAGAAAAATTTTCAATTATAGTAAACATAATACAATAAAAATAAATATTACAGACAATCAAACATATATGATACATATACAATTGTCATACATCGATGGTTTCTAGTATATTCCACCTTCCATAGGTGGGGAGTCATTCTTCATGGTTTTAATCCAGTCTCTTCTTTCCCATTGAATTTTTTTTTCAGTGGTCCGATACCTATGGTTCTTAGAGAAGAAGTGTCTATACTCATCAAACACCTCCTTTCCTAAACTTCTTGAATGACAAGATTTAATCTTAGGACCACAAACTAGACATGAAAAATTACCCTTTGTTTGAAGACCTGCAATAGATAGATTTTACACACACACACACATATATATATCAAGGGAACATATAAATTAAAACATGCACGATATCTTGATAAAATTATATGCTATTAAAGTCTAGTGGAGTGTCACATACAACAAAAATGTGTTAGCCCTGGGGCATCGTGAGTTGTCCATAAAATTATTCCACAGAATTGAAATTCCATTGTCCCTATTGGACTAGGCATGCCATACATAGTGATCCCAACCCATAATTATAGAAACTCATTGATAATAGACACAATATATGCATTCATATATTTAACTTGGTACTTAATTTTTTTTTTTCAAAATGCAGGTAGTTACTACCATTTGTACATAATATTAAATAAATAAGAATAAGAAATTATGTAACAAATAAGAGAAATGAAATGTTAGGTTAAAAAAACAGTTGTAAACAAATACATGGAACAATCATTGCCAACAATATGTGCTTCCTCTTTATTGACATCCAAGGAGGAATGTTATTGTTGATAACATAAATTGGCCACATTGAGTAAATAGAGATGAACTCGCCAAATGGATTAACACTATCAGCTACCAATGAAATCATAACGTTATGAGGTTCTTCTTTGAAAACAAGCCATTTTCCGTTGATATTCCTAAATGCAGAAGCATCTGTAGGAATTCAAGAAACATCATCTCCAGTTTCGTTACGTGCATGGTAATCCATAAGAGGTGCTATGCTTTCACACCTGAACAATCGCTCCAAATTTGGAATTACGGGAATGTGATGAAGTACCTTGCAAGGCACCTTTTTTGTTAGTTGATCGGTTCGATACCTACTGATATGACATTGTGGGAATTCTATTTCCGAATAATATTGTCCATAATATATAATATGTGTAAAATTAGTCACAGCAGATCTAATGAACAAGTAAATCAATCACAACAGATGAATATAGAAAATATGGTGTAAAACTGTGCAAAACATGCAGCAGTGCTCAATATCCCAATAAGGGTGAATGATTACAATAGAATACAGTAACAATGACTGAGCAATTCTAATTGCATAAGAAGGTCATTCGAATCACTGAATGGAGTAGCTTGACTCCAACTAGGAGTCCTCATCATCAATCAATGGTGCTCATCAATGCACAAGAACCAGTCATCCAGGTGTCAATCTGAGTCTAACTGAGTGTAACAAGTGTAATTGAAGTGTGTAGCACTGATTAAGGGAAGGAGGCTCAGTGGGGGGCGCATGGGAGGCTAACTGAAGTCAGAACAAGTCATCTAGTCAATCTGGAGGTCCAACGGAAGTGAAATAGTCAGTCGGGAGTGAAACTAGCCTCAAATCAGGGAGAATCGGAGCTAACTGAGTGTAACTGAAGTGGAACTGCAGTGGTAGGTGAAGAAGTGCGCCCTTCTCTGGAAGTAGGTGAGAAGTGGGCGCCTTCCAGACTAGGAGGGCTAAAACTCTGAAGTAAGTGGCTCCCGGGTGCTAGAATAAGGTGGCTAAGGTGCTGGAAGCATCAACCTGGTGATTGGGATGCATGCAAAGTGCATGCAAACCCTAGAATTTGCATGCAAACCCTAATTGCATGCAAGATCCTGAAAAAGATGATGTGGATATCCGAACACCCCCCCTCAAGCTAGACTATGATGTGCAAAAAATAATGTGGGGCCTTGGTAACTAAGACCAAAGGTCACCCCAATACAATAATCCAAAAAATGCTGAAAATAAACTAAGTGAGGAAAGAGGGAAAACCCTGTGGGAAGAAAGCCCCCCCTCAAGCTAAAGCATAATAATGAATCAATTTGTCTCCACCATGATGGAACTCACCCCCAACAATGAATGGAGGTAAGAGAACTTCTTCTCAGTGAAGCTCTTGGTGAAGATGTCTGCAATTTTCTCATCAATAGGGCAATATTGCAGAATGATGGTGCGATCATGCACCAACTGTCGAACGTAATGCATATGAATATCAATGTGTTTGGTCCTCTGCCGCTAAACTGGATCTGTGGAGATCTTGATAGCATTTTGATTGTCACAAAATAGGACAGTCTAAGTAGTGCCACCAAAACCAAACTTGGAAAGAATACCCTGCAACCAAACTTCCTGAATGCAGGCATTGACTGCCCCTCGATACTCTGCCTCTGCTGAAGAAAGTGCAATGGCTGCTTTCTTTTTGCTGGACTAGAAAATAGCACCATGACCAATCATGAAAACATAACCGGAAGTGGACTTCCGATCAATGCTATCACCTGCCCAATATGAATCAGTAAAACCGATGAAATCAAGCTCAGAATCTGCAGCATAATGTATGCCAAACTGTCTCGTACCTTGCACATATTGCAAGATCCACTTGGCTGCTCGCCAATGAATATCATGTGGCTGCTGCATATACCTTGACACGGCACTCACGGCATATGAAATATCAGGCCTTCAGTGTGTCAAATAAAGTAGTGAACCAATCAACTGTCGATACATACTGCAATCCGCAAGCGATGTAGAATCTCCCTCCTCAAGACTGATTCCTGAGAGGAATGGGAATGGGGCTGCCTTACATTCAACCATATTAAACTTCAATAACAGGACGGAAGCATATTTTTGCTGAGATATAGTGATCCCATCAAAATTTTGAGCTATCTCCAAGCCCTAAAAGTGACTCAGCAAGCCCAAATCGCTCATGTCAAAAGCTAGATTTAAGGCAGTTTTCAACTTGTTTATTGAAGTAAGAGTGCTACCAGTAATGAGAAGATCATCAACATAAAGTACAATAACCAACAAATTACCTTTAACTCGTTGAAGATACACATTCGGATCAGATTTGCATCTTTGGAAATTCTAAGAAAGAAGGAAGGAGTCCATCTTTGTGTACCAAGCTCTTGGGGCCTGTTTTAACCCGTACAAAGATTTCTTCAATTTGCAAACTAATGATGGATCTGATGTATAATCCTTTGGCTGTTGCATATATACCTCTTCAGCAAGGTCTCCATGTAGAAATGCACTCTTCACATCCATGTGGCGCACTTCCCAGTGCTTGGATGCGGAAATAGCCAAAACAAGGCAGATGGAATCCATCTTTGCAACCGGTGCAAAGGTCTCAGTGTAGTCCACTCCTTGGACTTGGGAGAAACCTTTTGCCACCAGCCTTGCTTTTTATTTTCTAATAGAGCCATCAGCAGCAACTTTCATGCGTTAGACCCATTTACACTTCACTAATTTTCTTCCAGGTGGAAGAGAAAATAGCTCCCATATGTTGTTCTTTTGAAGAGAACTGTACTCTTCATCCATGGCACTTTGCCATCTTGGATCTCGGTGGGCAGAATAGTATGATGTCGGATATGAACCAGCCATCAAATAAAAAATATCAGGAAGTAATGGATCAGCAATAGAAAGAGCCATACCTGCTCTTTGAAAGTCTGCTCTTGTTCGTCTCGGATCAGCAGGATTTCCAAGGTTTGAACCAGTAGATTGAAGAGTGTTTTGGGCCCACTTTGGTAACTGAGGAGGATCATAATGGTCGGATTCTGAACTTGATATGTCATGATAATCATATGCTTCTACAATATCAGAAATATCAGAACTCATACCTTCATTATCGCTGCACGGATCTTCTTCTGGTGAAGGCGGTGAATCGGCAGTCTCTTCCTCGACTAGTTGCAATTCTTGAAGCGGTTCTTCAAACTGCACACTGCACTCTATGAATATCTTTTTAGATCTGATATCCATGAGTTTATATGCTTTTGATTCTTCCCCATATCCTATCAGTATGCACTCAATACTTTGTGGATCCAAAGCTCGTCTCTTCTTGGAAGGAATTCTAGCCCATGCAGTAGAGCCAAAAACTCTCAAATTTGACACATCCGGTTTGTGACCAAAGAATGCTTCGAACGGAGTCATACCTTTCACGGATGAATGTGGAACATGGTTCTGTATGTATGCAGAAACATTGATTGCTTCATCCCAAAGATTTGCAGCCAAACCTTTTGATTCAATCATGCATGTAGCCATCTCTTTCAGTGACCGATTTTTCCTTTCCGCTACACCATTCTGCTGGGGTGTGTAGGGAACTGTATGTTGGATCTGAATTCCGCTTTGGGCACAAAGTTGCAGCAACTCGGACTTAATATATTCTCCACCATTATCAAATATAAGAGCTTTGATCTTGCTCTCAGTGGCGGTCTCAATAGAAGCCTTAAAATCCTTGAATTTTCCAAGCACTTCTGACTTGTTTTTGAGAAAGAATACCCATGTAAAGCGGGAAAAATCATCAATAAATGTCAAAACATACCTTGAACCATTTAATGAGATATGGGGCAGCGGACCATTGATATCAGAATGGATCAACTCCAAAACTGTAGAAGCTCTGCTAGCTTTGCCGCAGTCGAATCTGTGCTCGGGGTGCTTCCCAATGATGCAACCAGTGCATATTCCCTTCGAGGAATGGAGTTGTGGAAGACCATCTACCATGGATTTGTTTGATAGAAGCAGCAAATACTTATAATTAAGATGTCCAAATATTTCATGCCAAATCTTACTAACCTCATTACCATGTGTGCAAAGAGCAGTGCGCTTTGCAAGCGGAATAAAGTGTGAAAACTCATAGCATTTTGCAGTTTGGTTTGCCTTTCCGACTGCAACAAGTCTTCCACTTTTGATATCAGAAATTTCAACTGTATTAGGGCTGAATGTAACTTGCTTCGGTTCACCAGTGTGTGTCATTTGATACACAGAAAGAATATTTGAAGCCAAGGAAGGCACATAGAGAACATTCTGAAAGCTTCCATGATCTTCATGAATCGTACCTTTACCATTTGAAGAAATTTTTGAGTCATCTCCCAAATGGATGGGGATGGAGCTGTTTGGATTGAATGAAGAAAAAGAATCAATATTTGCAGCCATATGATTCGATGCACCCGAATCTATCAAGAGAGTAGTGGGCTTCGAAACCGTTGCCATGAGTGATTGTCCTCTTTCATGATCATCATTCCTATCCTTCTTCCTTGCACCGTCAGGAAGGGTTATGTTGTTCTTTTCCAAAAGGAGGTCCATTTGATCTATAGTCTTATTCATACATGAACTTTTAGGATGAAATCCATGGTTACAATAAGTACATTTAGATTTTTGGTTACCTTCTTTTCCCTTTTGCTTGAACTTCGAACTGGATGGTGCATCCGTTTGTTTGCCTTTCTCTCTTTGCTTGTGAGGCTCGAATTTGGGCTTCTCCTTCTTTTGCTTTCCTTTACCATTCAAGATCTTGGGTCCTTGAACATATAGGGATGAATCTTTGGAGCTTATGGACCCCATTTGAATCAACTTGTCATGCTCTTTTGTGACGGACTCAATGAAGGCATTCAAGGTAGGCATCTTCCAATTCGGGGTAGTTAGCCGATCGGAATTGAAAGTAGAGACAAATACCGAATAATCTTTACCAAGCTTGCTGAGAATGGAGAGGATCAATTGTTTATCCTCTTTGATAACCCCACTGTTCTTCAACTGTAAGTTCAAGTTCTTGAATTTTGTGAAGAATTCATTAATGGTCTCGAAATTATCAGGACTAAGGGCAATCAATTCATTCTCTAATTGAAAGGCCCTAAGCTCGTCCTGCTTTCCAAATAGTGTTTCAAGTTTCTCCCATATAGCTTTTGGAGTCTTCAATCCGCTGAGATGGAAGTTAAGATCTTTGGATATGGAGAGACAAAGAAGACCATAAGCTTCATCAAGCTTGTTGTAGTGTTTGGTTCTATTTGACAGATTGTTTGGCTCCAATTCAAGACCAAGAGTGACTCGGTAGTATCCTTTTGAACGTAATATGATCTCCATATCATCTTTCCAATAAAAATAATTGAATGGGGTGAGGATAGGTTTTGAAGAAGAGTATTCCATTGCTAGGAGCAAGTGCACACTGATGTAGAGGAGCTTGCATGCATAGTGTAGCGAATGCAAATGATGGAGACAATAAACCTGCAAATCACAATAAACCAAGAACAATGAGGTCGAACAATCCACCCTTTTAGAGTTGCATCACACCTGGGATTGGATATCAAACAATGTTGAATGGGTCCAATGTATCATATCCAGGAATTATGTGGAAACTCAAGCTTCTGGAGTGGTATTGGATGTATTTTCAAGCTTTGCATCCACAGGAGCGAATGCCCTTGAGATATTTCATGCCAAAACTTTTCAATTTTTGAGCAATTCACTCAAATCTTCTTGTAGAACCACCTGTAGAAAAGAGATCTTGTCCCTGCAATGGCTCTGATACCATGTAAAATTAGTCACAGCAGATCTAATGAACAAGTAAATCAATCACAACAGATGAATATAGAAAATATGGTGTAAAACTGTGCAAAACATGCAGTAGTGCTCAATATCCCAATAAGGGTGAATGATTACAATAGAATACAGTAACAATGACTGAGCAATTCGAATTGCCTAAGAAGGTCATTCGAATCACTGAATGGAGTAGCTTGACTCCAACTAGGATTCCTCATCATCAATCGGTGGTGCTCATCAATGCACAAGAACTAGTCATCCAGGTGTCAATCTGAGTCTAACTGAGTGTAACAAGTGTAACTGAAGTGTGTAACACTAATTAAGGGAAGGAGGCTCAGTGGGGGGCACATGGGAGGCTAACTGAAGTCAGAACAAGTCATCTAGTCAATCTAGAGGTCCAACGGAAGTGAAACAGTCAGTCGGGAGTGAAACTAGCCTTAAATCAGGGAGAATCGGAGATAACTAAGTGTAACTTAAGTGGAACTGCAGTGGTAGGTGAAGAAGTGTGCCCTTCTCTGGCAGTAGGTGAGAAGTGGGTGCCTTCCAGACTAGGAGGGATAAAACTCTGAAGTAAGTGGCTCCCAGGTGCTAGAATAAGGTGGCTAAGGTGCTGGAGGCATCAACCTGGTGACTGGGATGCATGCAAAGTGCATGCAAACCCTAATTGCATGCAAGATCCTAAAAAAGATGATGTGGATATCCAAACAATATGATCATTAGGAAATGCATGAATAGATTGATACTCCATTCCAATATCTTTCATAACGAGATATAAATATATATATGTGAGAGGAAATACATTTGACTCTGGTAACAAAAATTCACCTAACAATCTACAACATAAAAATTAATAATTAGTTAATGTAAAGAACATCAATTGTACTAAATATTGCAAAACATAAAAAAAGGTATAAACTTATCACAATGTGATGAAACATACCTTAGGATCCTTGTAATACAATTGTTTAACAAACCATTTAAACCTTTAATTTCATCAACAATAATGTAGCGGAGAGAATATTTTCTCTTCAGCCTTCATAAAGTGGTTTTTTTTCTTTGTTGAGTAGAGGTATATCATGAATATCATTAAATTTGTCATCACCAGTTTGAGAAAATGTGTCTTGGATCAATCTACTTGTCCTATCATCTTCAAGTATGTTATTATTATCATCTTATTCCATAGGATCATTAACTTCATGATCTTCAATATTCACTCCATATTGTTCATCTTGCGCAACATTATATCTACTCATACTTGGCGCATTTTCCAACATCAAACACCTAGGGGGAATTGTCTTTATAATTCAAAACTATTAAGAAAAATAGTGTGTCAAATATTATCAATATAAAGACATATAATGAATAAATAAGACTTACCAAGGGATGTTAATCATTCCCCCCTTCGATGTGTCCATTTTTTCTACAATGTATCTTAGCTCTTTTTATTGAAATTCTTTTGAGATTGAAGCCACGCATTCAGTACAAGGGAAATAACATTTGTCGTCACCCCTTTCCTTGAAATCTTCCCACAACCTATCAAGAATCATTTCCTTTTCTTCAACACTAATGTTATCTGACATTATTCCCTACCAAAATGGATTGATGACTATATTATAGAATGAACTAGTGGAGTACGAACTGAAAGATAAAATAAATCTTCTTTATGCTTGAAAAAATATCCTTATAACCTTTTCGAACTGTCGGAATTATAGAAAAATTGTTGAAATGGCTATTAAATATTTTATATTTATAAATATCAAAACCTTCAGTATTTCGATGGATGTTAACTTAGTCAACATTGACTTTTTCAACATCCAGTAGTCAAAAGTGACCATTGAAAAACTTAAAGAGTTATCCATTTACTGTTGGTGTTTCGATGGGGTGCCATTGAACTACCAACAATGACTGATGAAACGTTGGAGGTGCGGATGTTCATGATCAAATGCCAGTACATTGACCTAAATCCATGGGATGACTAATGCCTAAGAAATGTCTTCTAGTACACTGATGAATGCAGGATAAAATAAATAAAAAAAAAAAAAAAATTGATTTCTCATAAGAATTTTTTATGGTCTTTCCACCCTGTCGTATTTTTTTGTCAAATTTTGAGCCAAAATTTTGTAGTGTTCCCATCAAATTCAACTCATTTTTCTCTGGGAATGAGGTTTAGAGTTTTAGTAGTACCTTGGGGATTGCAGTCAGCAACGACAATTTCCCTTGCTATTGGGTTGTGGGAATGCATCAATGTCTTATACTCGATAGATTCTTCAGGTGTTCAATTTCAAGAGTAACTATTCATAGCTGTTAGAATGTACTATGTACCTTGGGGCCTATTCTCATTATTGGTGGGTTCCCTTGCATTTGTTAATGGTATACATTAATGACCGATAATGAAACGGTATCCCCCATGTTTGACTTCAGGGCATTTATTCGCATGGTTAGGATTTGTACCATTTCAAGTAGTTTGGAATGAAGACCTTGGGCCAAAAGTAGCATTCTCATATTTTTTTTATTTCCCAGGCTGTGGAAGACTAAGCCATACTTCCTTTGGCTCATGATGAGACATAGAACCACTTTGTTCAGTCTGTCTATGATGTCCAGTTTCGACATAGATCCACTTTTGTATCCCTATGGCTATGATCATTTGTTGGACATGGATCACTTTTGTCATCTTGTGGCCATGATCCACTTCTTTCTCATGGATCCACTTCTGTATTGTTGTGGCAATGATATATGAATCAGATACACATATGTATTGGATCACCATTGTATCTTCCTGGAGGTCATGTTCTGTCATTTGAAAATGGACATTTATCCCAGGATAAAATTGTTTGACACCTTTCTCTATTTCAGGTGCTTCCTTGAGCCTACGATTCTTGACTTATCTAGTTTCCTCGAATCCATAGCCCAATTGCTCATTGTTTATAATGTATTTTGGTCTTCAAGTTCCCTTCTGGCATCATACATTAGGGGGCATATGTTATAACCAAAATTGGCACTTCTTCATCTGTGACGACACTTGCATGTTGATGCTCTCATGACGAGACTTCATGAAGGTACTATTGTTCACAGGAAAGGACACTATGGATGGAAGAGCCATATTTGGGTGCTCAATAGTGTGTCCTTAACTTATTTAGTGATTATCCAGCAATTAGGGATCTTGTGACCATATTTAGAGACTAAAAGACCCCTTGAAATGGCATTTTTAGCCAATTGTTCCCTGCACGCACATGTTGCACCTGGATCACATACATTTGGTGTGCACCTTGGCCTTGTTTCACCTGCGTGTGCCTTTAAAAATACCAAAAATATATAAAAAATCTTGAATTTGGGGCGGTTTTAGTGGTTTTGGAAGCTTCCTCCTCAATTACAACTGCTCCTCCTCGAATATAACCATCTCCTTCCACTATAAAATAAAGGCATATTGGCCATTTGAGGGACTCTTGGCCCAAACATTGTTATGCTAGAGAATTATCACCCTATTTAGCTTGCCATTTATGCCTTAGTTGTTATCAAACCCTAATGCATCTGAGTTGTGGTTGGGATTCGTTGAGAAGAGAAGCAGGAGATCCTAAATCAAAGGTTTCATGAGGTTCTTGAATAAAAGGAAGGTAAATTTGTACTTGCTTCAATTATTAATGAAAGAATAGACATCTTTCCCTTTCCTAATATCTATGTTTATGCTTCTATTAGATTTGGTTAGTTGTTGATGTTCATTAGATTACATTTTTATGCTCTATAGAATTTCAATCATTTATTTGTAACCAAATGTTTTTGAGGAAGGTTTTTGAGTTGGTTTTGCAAGTTCTTTGACTTAAGACCAGGAGCAAAGCTTAAATATTCAAGGAAATCTAGGATTATCCTACATAAATAAGGTACATACCCCCTAACTTTCGAACTCTTTGTTTTTTTGCATTTTGTAGAACCCTATTTGTCTCTCATTGAACCACTAGTATGTTGGTGACCTCAACACCAGTCATAGGATAGTTTTCCTCACAACAATTTTCCTAAGCCAATTTATTATTGTTTGGATTGGAGTGAAAGAGAATATGAATTATGACAATCATTGAATCTCCAATCATTGTAATTCTATTCATTCTCATCTCTTTGTTAAGTATTAGACCTTGATATGGAGTATTGGTGCAAAATTGAGAGTCTGTTCTTGTGCATGGGCCAACTAAGGGCACATATGTAGTTTAGTGTGCTAGTATTTTCAATCCACGGAAGGAGAAGGTCTCATCCGAAGCATACCCAAGACCTATATGTGATGAGGAGTGTTTACTATAGGGATACAGTTGTGAGAGTTATTAATATTCATATCACAATAAAATTCATTATTCATCAATCTATTAATAATGATGCATAGCTAAAGATAAAATACACATTCGATACATTAGACTAAACTATACTATATCACGCATAGAAATTTGAGGTGGGGGGGGGGGGAATACATAATTTTATTATAAATAGATTCCATTACATTTAGATCATGGCTCCATAGCCTTACAATAACTTCGTAATCATCCATCATGACACCATACAAAACAGAGAATCAAAGCCCAATTACCCAAAACTTAGATACATTATCTTATGTTGTGGATATGTCTTTGTTTTGTGCTCTTCTGCTATGATTCTTTTTTGTCTTTCAATCTTTTCTTCATTCCTTTTTCTATTTTCATCCTACCTCCTTATATATGGGGTCGGTTCCAAAACTGTTGCGGTTGTTAGAGGCTTTTTGCAACTCCCACTCCTTTACCATGCACTTCCTTCTATTGTACTTTCCATGTCTCTAACTTATGGTACTTAAAAAAGAAGAAGGATCCAACAAACCCTGAACTCAAGTATTGACTCTCCATGGAGTCAACTCAGCTGTGTCCGTAGTCCTTTTGAACCATCTTCTATTAGCTCTTCAAACAAAGGAGCCAACTTTTGTACTAAACATCATTAGCATGGCACATGTGGTACTGGACAACGTTAGTATTTATCTTCTTTGTGCAAAAAATGGAAGAAAATTATCATACAATGGAATTGTGTGCCATGCCTGCAAGAAGGGATATCTCTCTCCTAGTTCTTGTATCATAGAGGGAGAATTATCATACACTAGAATTATGTGCCATGCATGCAACAACACCAAAGAAAATTATCATACACTAGAATTATGTGCCATGCATGCAACAACGGATATCTCTCTCCTAGTTTTGGCATAATAGAGGGAGAAGTGGGTTATTGCATCTTCATCTTCAACATATTCATCTTGGATGGAATTTGTATAAGCATCATCATGCTCAAAAAATAAATGGCTAGTCTTTCAACCAGAGGCTAGACTCCTTGAAAAGGTGTTCCAGTCAAGCATGGAAACAAGGAGACTAAGAAATGAGGACGGATCATCTCCACTAGTACCAACAAGGCTAACTAGGGAAACCTGGTCTTCCACATTTTCATCTCTAAGAAAGCCCTCCTTGGTGTCATCATTGTCAAAAAACTAGTAATCACTTTTTCCATAAGGGCCCAGATTCCAATACTAGCTTGTAGTAGCAGCAACGGGCTTGAGCGAGTTAGATGCGGCATGACCTCTAGGGAATATGGGAGATAGAATGGCCAAGATCGAGTTTCTTGTATGCTTGTGTGGTAATTCTAAGAGATATTACACATCTTTATTCATCAGAATGTTCTTCTACCATGATACTATAATGGGAGCGATCGAAAAGGTGTCATTCATAAAAATGATAGGGAATTTCCTCATGGGATAACATGGTTCATATGGAAAGAGATGGAGAAGCAAAGTAGTTGGTGGGGCTATCTGCATGGCGACAACAAGGTGGGAGATAAGGATGGAACTTATTAAAGAAAGATGATGGGGTATTAGGGAGATGTGCTCCTGTATAAATACATGGAATGATTGCATGGTGGTGTTTCATGGAGTGTTTATTGGATTGAGAAATGATGCATCATATATCTAGTGATATTGGGGGAATCATGATGATCGTAACTACACAAGTAATTACATATATACTATTTTTCTAGCTTTAACTATTTGGGATATAGAACATTAGAAGAAAGTGTGTGAGGGTTTGCCAATGATAATTGACCAAGCATTCCAATCAAATGGATAGGACTATGAGGTGGCCAATAGTGCTACAAAGATGTGGGGGGAAGGATTGAAATCATGATATGTTGAATGGCACGAAACAAATAGAATTTCACACAAGAAGGTTTCGATTTAGTGGATTTGTGTGTTAATAGCTCTTAAATGCTAGCAAGAAAATTGTACTGCAGCAACATGGAACTAGGTATAGATGAGCTAGGACTGGTGGATCCGTCTTGAACACAATGGTTTGAAATAACTAAGAAAGAACTGAATTGTGACTAAGAACAAATTGAATTGTGATGAATGACTTACAAAAAAAAATGGAAAAATCACTAGAATTAAAAAGAACCTAACTCCTAACCAAGGATAATTTTAGGGGCGAAATTTATCCCATGGGCTATTTTTTCATGTTTTTTCCACAAAAAGATTTTCCAATTTGCATTTTTTGAAGCCTTATTTCTCCCAATTTTCACTCTAAAAATCGCCAAATTATTATATAAACTATAGAAAATCCTTAGAAATTGAAAAAATTTAGAAAAATATCGCCAAATATTTTATAGATGACATTTTAGGAATTGGTAAGATTCGCCAAGGTTTATACACTTTTAAATAAGTATGGGTACTTAAAATTATCCCTGCGAGTCCTAACTAACTCACTCCTCGTAGTAGGAGTGATCTCTTGCAGAATGACTGAGCAAAAACATAAGGCTTCAGGTGTGCACCATTCATGCAACCTATATGGAAAATACCATTAAGCTATGTGAGTTTAACAACTCTGTAGTATTTGATTTATCCTACAATGATACATCCCATCCAATGCATTTGGATTTTGTTTGCTTGCTTCATAAACTTGCTATCATATAATAAGACTTGGTAACCTTTGTTGAATTTTCTTTTCTTGATATGCCTATCAATCCAAGCCTTCTTCCTCTCTTTATCCACCTTTGCGTGATAGTCATCCAACAAGTAGGATTCTTCGATTTCCATTAGTTCTACAAGATGTTTGACAGCTGATTCTTCTTCTTTCATGTGTGTTGCGTGTGTGAGATAGAGACTTGAAACCACATTTTTTTCTAGAAAAACTACTTCTCTCCCATATACCAACAAGAATGAAGTTTGTCTATGCAATTTCCTTGTAGTGGTCATGTAGGCCCATAATATAGCTAGTATATGATCATCCCAATCATCTTGATTTGCACAACATAGTTTTGTGAGCCCAATCTCTAGAATTTTACTGAAAGCTTCTATGGTGTTGTGTCTTGTGGGTGAGTGACTTCTTTTATGCTGCTATATCAAGAAATCCCTTGTCAATGATTCAATTGTGTTGTTTAAGAAGTTCTTAATCTGGTTGCTTGTGAGGCTTCTGAGATAACCAAACTAAGCGATGATGTTCTCATAGATGAATTGGGTTGTTATTTCTACGGAGCCACAATGCACATGTGCTACTTTATCCCATCTAGTTAGGTAGCTTGTTGCAGTAATGGAATATCATGCTTTAGAATGTTTTTCTAGTGGGTTAATATGTGCCATAAAATCAACCACCCATTTTTCAAATGGCTGTAATGCTTAGACTAATTGAAGTGGAAGTTCATATCGACAAGATGGCTTACCAACTCATTGGAAAACATCATATTTCTTGGTGTATTCCTTAGCATCTTTGAACACCATTGACAACCACGAACTTGCTTGGAGTATTTTCCTTCCTATATATTTTATGATAACATGTCCACCCCCAACATTGGCATGACATTACCACAAAATGCTTCGATGCTCATTATCTAGTGCATAGCATCATAACATCTCCTCAGCTAAAAACTTATGGAGTTGTTCCACAATCAAAGCTGGTATTGCACAACTTGAATAACTAAGTGACATTTATGTGTTGCAGAATAATCATCTAGTTCCTTTCTGGTTTTGAGGAACACTTAGGTTATCTCTTCTAAATTATTTGGAATTACTTCTACTCTAAAGAGTTTTGCATCTAATAATTGCTGATTAAAAGGTCCATCCGCTGCTTTGGATTCTATCCTCGATACGTGATCAGGTCCATGGTTATGTCTCCTAGGATTGACTATTACCTATGTTATCTCCCTCTTTCCACACTCAATTGTTTCCCATTTCTATGTCTATGAAGAATAGGATTAAAAACTGAAAAGGAGAAGAAGTCAAGCACCAATGGTAAATGGTCACATTTGAGTGTTGCATATTTTTAGGAAAGTTCTCGACCATCCAATATGGGGAAGAAGTAACAAAAGGAATAACAAGTGAATTATCCTCGCCAATGGCTTAGACTGAACCATGCAGCTTTGTAGAACAAATCTGTAATGTTGGAAGCTTTGAAATATGCATCGAAGATAAAAGGTAGAGTTTGCAGCCCATGGCCTAGATGCAATAATGCATCTTTCTAGGTTAAATATGGACCATTGGAGGCATTAGAACATGCACCAGGGATAAAGTGGGGATTCTTCCGTCGATGGATTAGATTGGATCATGCAATTCATTAGGTAAGATCCCAACTATTGGTGGCATAAGAACATGCAGGGGAGAAAAAAGGGTATTCCCTGCCAATAGCTCAAATTCAAGTGAGAATGTTTCTAGGATAAATCTAGACCATTGGCGGAATAGAAAATTGAATTGGAGATTAAAGAGGTCTATCCCTTGTCAACAGATCATATCAAATATTGTATATTTTCAAAAGATATCTTGACTATCAACCACTTTAAGACATGATGTAGGGATAGAAAGGAGGATTTATCGTTAACGAATCAGATTTGATAATTCCATCTTCCAAAGTAAATATGAACTGTTGATTTCATTAAAATGTGAGTCATAGGTAAAAATAGGTTTCCTCCAACAATGATCAAATCAAGTTACTTCCTAAATGTGATATGAATAATTCATTGTCAAAAGGTTTCCATTGATCTTAAAAGAGAATTTGTACCATCGACGAACGCAATTGATCTAACCAATTCTTACAAAGAATCTGGGCCATCAATGGACCAATGGTCTGATGAAATTTTTTTGGTTCATGATCAGTTAGCAAGATGGATCATGATTGAGGAGGGATCCACAGTTCAAATTGGTTGTATTGTTTTGGCAGTAAGAAAGATGATCAACCATGTGAATTCATAGCCACTCCAGAATATCATATGTCTCAATCTTGAACAATCTTTAAAATATACACCAGTTTACACTGTAACCATATACACCAGTTAGGACATACTATAACCATAAAAATGAATCATTACTTGTTTCAAAAGTATACTATAAAATGTACAAAAGAAAAGTATGCCAATATATAAATATATCATATATCCAAATAATTACCTTACTGAAGGTATGCAATCATGAGTTGTTACTCCACTATAGTGGCCTTTCTTTGTCAAGATGTTATTTATTGTTGAAGAAAATCTCGTGGGAAACCTAATTTTCCAAATTACCTCTTTCACATCATTTCTTTGTTGCTTTGTCAATAACTAGGGAATGCTATTTCAACCGAATTCATAATTGTTTGAATGAATTGCACTTTGCAAGGCATGATTGGATTCCTGAATGTCACTACAAATTTTGGAAATATTTGCTCTATCATGGCTGCCATCTAAGATTCGCCATAATGTTTCTATTACATTCTTCCTGATATGCATTGTATCAAACAAATGAATTATTTGCAGGTCCTCATAGTAGGGTAACCTACTAAATTGTATAGGATAATTTTTCATTCCTTGTGGAAGCCCATTAATTCCTTGCCTACGATCTCCATGAAGGATAAAATAAATTACAACAAAAATTTTCAATTATAGTAAACATAATACAATAAAAATAAATATTATAGACAATCAAACATATATGATACATAGACAATTTTCATAAATCGATGGTTTCTATTATATTCCACCTTCCATAGGTGGGGAGTCATTCTTCATGGTTTTAATCCAGTCTCTTCTTTCTCATTGAATTTTTTTTTCCAGTGGTCTGATACCTATGGTTCTTAGAGAAGAAGTGTCTATACTCATCAAACACCTCCTTTCCTAAACTTCTTGAATGACAAGATTTCATCTTAGGACCACAAACTGGACATGAAAAATTACCCTTTGTTTGAAGACCTGCAATAGATAGATTTTACACACAGACACACACACACACATATATCAAGGGAACATATAAATTAAAACATGCACAATATCTTGATAAAATTATATGCTATTAAAGTCTAGTGGAATGTCACATACCACAAAAATGTATTAGCCCTGGGGCATCGTGAGTCGTCCATAAAAGTATTCCATGGAATTGAAATTCCGTTGTCCCTATTGGACTAGGCATGCCATACATAGTGATCCCAACCCATATTTATAGAAACTCATTGATAATAGACTCAATATATGCATTCATATCTTTAACATGGTACTTAATTTTTTTTTTGAAAATACAGGTAATTACTACCATTTGTACATAATATCAAATAAATAAGAATAAGAAATTATGTAACAAATAAGAGAAATGAAATGTTAGGTTAAAAAAAAAATTGTAAACAAATACATGGAACAATCATTACCAACATTATGTGCTTCCTCTTTATTGACATCCAAGTAGGAATATTATTGTTGATAACATAAATTGGCCACATTGAGCAAATAGAGATGAACTCGCCAAATGGATTAACACTATCAACTACCAATGAAATCATAACGTTATGAGGTTCTTCATTGAAAACAAGCCATTTTCCCTTGATATTCCTAAATGCAGAAGCATCTGTAGGAATTCAAAAAACATCACCTCCACTTTCGTTATGTGCATGGTAATCCATAAGAGGTGCTATGCTTTCACACCTGAACAATCGCTCCAAATTTGGAATTACAGGAATGTGATGAAGTACCTTGCAAGGCACCTTTTTTGTTAGTTGATCGGTTCGATACCTACTGATATGACATTGTGGGCATTCTGTTTCCGAATCATATTGTCCATAATATATAATATGATCATTAGGAAATGCATGAATAGCTTGATACTCCATTCCAATATCTTTCATAACGAGATATAAATATATATATGTGAGAGGAAATACATTTGACTCTGGTAACAAAAATTCACCTAAAAATCTACAACATAAAGATTAATAATTAGTTAATGTAAATAACATCAACTGTACTAAATATTGCAAAACATAAAAAAAGGTATAAACTTATCACAATGTGATGAAACATACGTTAGGATCCTTGTAATACAATTGTTTGACAAACCATTTAAACCTTTAATTTCATCAACAATAATGTAGTGGAGTGAATATTTCCTCTTCAACCTTCATAAAGTGGTTGTTTTTCCTTGTTGAATAGAGGTATATCATGAATATCAATAAATTTGTCATCACCAATTTGAGAAAATGTGTCTTGGATCAATCTACTTGTCCTATCATCTTCGAGTATGTTATTATTATCATCTTATTCCATAGGATCATTTACTTCATGATCTTCAGTATTCACTCCATATTGTTCATCTTGTGCAACATTATATGTACTCATACTTGGCGCATTTTCCAACATCGAACACCTAGGGGGAATTGTCTTTATAATTCAAAACAATTAAGAAAAATAGTGTGTCAAATATTATCAATATAAAGACATATAATGAATAAATAAAACTTACCAAGGGATGTTAATCATTCCCCCCTTTGATGTGTCCATTTTTTCTACAATGTATCTTAGCTCTTTTTATTGAAATTCTTTTGAGATTGAAGCCCTGCATTCAGTACAAGGGAAATAACATTTGTCGTCACCCCTTTCCCTGAAATCTTCCCACAACCTATCAAGAATCATTTCATTTTCTTCAACACCAATGTTATCCGACATTATTCCCTACCAAAATGGATTGATGACTATCTTATAGAATGAACTAGTGGAGTACGAACTGAAAGATAAAATAAATCTTCTTTATGCTTGAAAAAATATACTTATAACCTTTCCGAACTGTCGAAATTATAGAAAAATTGTTGAAATGGCTATTAAATTTTTTATATTTATAAATATCAAAACCTTCAGTATTCCGATGGATGTTAACTTAGTCAGCATTGACTTTTTCAACATCCAGTAGTCAAAAGTGACCATTGAAAAACTTAAACGGTTATCCATTTATTGTTGGTGTTTCGATGGGGTGCCATTGGACTACCAACAATGACTGATGAAATGTTGGAGGTGCGAAGGTTCATGATCAAATGCCGGTACATTGACCTAAATCCATGGGATGACTAATGGCTAAGAAATGTCTTCCAGTACATTGACGAATGCAGGATAAAATAAAAATAAAAACAAAAAAAAAAGATTTTTCATAAGAATTTTTTATGGTCTTTCCACCTTGTCGTATCTTTTTGTCAAATTTCGAGCCAAAATGTTTTAGTGTTCCCATCGACTTCAACTCATTTTTCTTTTGGAATGAGGTTTAGAGTTTCAGTAGTACCTTGGGGATTGCAGTCACCAACGACAATTTCCCTCGCTATTGGGTCATGGGAATGCATCAATGTCTTATACTTGATAGATTCTTCAGGTGTTCAATTTCAAGAGTAACTATTCACAGCTGTTAGAATGTACTAGGTACCTTGGGGCCTATTCTCATTATTGGTGGGTTCCTTTGCATTTTTTAATGATATACATTAATGACCGATAATGAAATGGTATCCCCCATGTTCGACTTCAGTGCATTTATTTGCATGTTTAGGATTTGTATCATTTCATGTGGTTTGGAATGAAGACCTTGGGCCAAAAGTAGCATTCTCATATTTATTTTATTTCCTAGGTTGTGGAAGACGAAGACATACTTCCTTTGGCTCATGATGAGACATAGAACCACTTTGTTCAGTGTGTCTATGATGTCTAGTTTCGACATAGATACACTTTTGTATTCCTATGGCTATGATCATTTATTGGACATGGATCACCGTTGTCATCTTGTGGCCATGATCCACTTCTTTCTCATGGATCCACTTATGTATTGTTGTGGCAATGATATATGAATCAGCTACACATATATTGGATCACCATTGTATCTTCCTGGAGGTCAGGTTCTGTCATTTGAAAATGGACATTTATTCCAGGGATAAGATTGTTTGACACCTTTCTCTATTTCAGGTGCTTCCTTGAGCCTACGATTCTTGAGTTATCTGGTTTCCTCGAATCCATAGCCAAATTGCTCATTGTTTATAATGTATTTTGGCCTTCAAGTTCCCTTCTGGCATCATACATTAGGGGGCATATGTTATAACCAAAATTGGCACTTCTTCATCCGTGATGACACCTGCATGTTGATGCTCTCATGACGAGACTTCATGAAGGTACTATTGTTCACAGGAAAGGACACTATGGATGGAAGATCCATATTCAAGTGCTTAATCGTGTGGCCTTAACTTATTTAGTGATTATCCAAGAATTAGGGATCTTGTGACCATATTTAGAGACTAAAAGACCCCTTGAAATGGAATTTTTACTCTATTGTTCCCTGCACGCACATGTTGCACTTGGATCAGATATATTTGGTGTGCACCTTGCCCTTGTTTCACCTGCATGTGCCTTTAAAATACAAAAAATATATAAAAATTCTTGAATTTGGGGCGGTTTTAGTGGTTTTGGAAGCTTCCTCCTCAATTACAACTACTCCTCCTCGAATCTAACCATCTCCTTCCACTATAAAATAAAGGCATATTGGACATTTGAGGGACTCTTGGCCCAAACATTGTTATGCTAGAGAATTATCACCCTATTTAGCTTGCCATTTATGCCTTAGTTGTTATCAAACCCTAATGCATCTGAGTTGTGGTTTGGATTCTTGGAGAAGAGAAGTAGGAGATCCTAAATCAAAGGTTTCATGAGGTTCTTGAACAAAAGGAAGGTAAATTTGTACTTGCTTCAATTATTAATGAAAGAATAGACATCTTTCCCTTTCCTAATAGCTATGTTTATGCTTCTATCAGATTTGATTAGTTGTTGATGTTCATTAGATTACATTTTTATGCTCTATAGAATTTCAATCATTTATTTATAACCAAATGTGTTCGAGGAAGGTTTTTGAGTTGGTTTTGCAAGTTCTTTGACTTAATACCAGGAGCAAAGCTTAAATATTCAAGGAAAGCTAGGATTATCCTACATAAATAAGGTACATACCCCCTAACTTTCGAACTCTTTGTTATTTTTTCTTTTTGTAGAACCTTATCTGTCTCTCATTGAACCACTAGTATGTTGGTGACCTCGACACCAGTCATAGGATAGTTTTCCTCAGAACAGTTTTCCTGTGCCAATTTATTATTGTTTGGATTGGAGTGAAAGAGAATATGAATTATGACAATCATTGTAATTCTATTCATTCTCATCTCTTTGTTAAGTATTAGACCTTGATATGGAGAATTGGTGCAAAATTGAGACTGTGTTCTTCTGCATGGGCCAACTAAGGGCACATATGTAGTTTAGTGTGCTAGTATTTTCAATCCATGGAAGGAGGTCTCATCCGAAGCATACCCAAGACCTATATGTGATGAGGAGTGTTGACTATAGGGATACAGTTGTGAGAGTTATTAATATTCACATCACAATAAAATTCATCATTCATCAATCTATTAATAATGATGCATAACTAAAGATAAAATACACAACTAGACTATATCATAATAGAAATTTGAGGTGGAGGGGGGAATACATCATTTTTATTATAAATAGATTCCATTACATTTAGATCATGGCTCCATAGCCTTACAATAACTGCGGAATCATCCATCACAACACCATAAAAAATAGAGAATCAAAGCCCAATTACCCAAAACTTAGATACATTATCTTATGTTGTGGATATGTCTTTGTTTTGTGCTCTTCTACTATGATTCTTTTTTGTCTTTCAATCTTCTCTTCATGCCTTTTTCTGTTTTCATCCTACCTCCTTATATATGGGGCTGGTTCCAAAACTGTTGCGGTCGTTAGAGGCTTTTTGCAACTCCCACTCCTTTACCATGCGCTTCCTTCTATTTTCCTTTGCATGTCTGTAACTTATGGTACTTAAAAAAGAAGAAGGATCCAACAAACCATGAACTCAAGTATTGACTCTCCATGGAGTCAACTCGGCTGTGTCCATAGTCCTTTTGAACCATCTTCTATTAGCTCTTCAAACAAAGGAGCCAACTCTAGTACTAAACATCATTACCATTGCACATCTGGTACTGGACAACGTTAGTATTTATCTTCTTTGTGCAAAAAACCGAAGAAAATTATCATACAATGGATTTATGTGCCATGCCTACAAGAAGGGATATCTCTCTCCTAGTTCTTGTATCATAGAGGGAGAAACAGACTATTGCATCTTCATCTTCAAAATATTCATCTTGGATGGCATTTTTATAGGCATCATCATGCTTGGAAAATCAATTGTTACTCTTTCAACAAGAGGCTAGAGTTCTTGAGAAGGTCTTCTAGTCAGCCATGGAAACAAGGAGACTAAGAAACGAGGACAAAGCATCTGCACTAGCACCCACAGAGCTGACTGGTGAAATTTGGTCTTCCGCATTTTCATCTCCAAGAACACCCTCCTTGGTGTCATCATTGTTGAAAAACAAGAAATCATTTTTTCCATAAGGGCCCATATTCCAATACTGGCTCACAGTAGCAGCAAGGGGCCTAAGAGAGTGACATGTTGCATGAAATCTAGTGAACATGGGAGATAGAATGGGAAAATTTGAGTTTCATGTGTGCTTGCATGGTAATTGTGAGAGATCTTGCACAACTCTTGCACATCTTTATTCATCAAAATGTTCTTATACTATGAGACTAGAATGGGAGTGATCGAAAAGGTTCCATTCATAAAAATGATAGGGAATTTCGTAATGGAATAACATGATTCATTTAGAAAGAGATGGAGAAGCAAAGGGGTTGGTGGGGATATCTACATGGTGACAACAAGGTGTGAGATGAGGATGGAACTTATTAGAGAAATATGATGGGCTATTAGGGAGATGTACTCTTATACAAAGACATGGACTAATTGCATGGTGGAGTTTCATGGAGTGTTTATTGGACGGAGAAATGATGCATCAAATATATAGTGATAGTGGGGGAATCATGATGATGGCTGTTATACAAGTTGTTACATATATACTATTGTGTGGGATTAACTATTTAGGATACATAACATCAGAAGAAAGTGTCTGAAGGTTTGCCAATGATAATTGACTCAACATTGCAATCACATGGATAGGACTATGAGGTGGCCAATAGTGCTACAAAGTTGGGGGTGGCAGAGACTTGAAATCATAATATGTTGAATGGCATGAAACAACGAAAATTTCACACAAGAACGCTTTGATTTAGTGAATTTGTGTGTTAATAGGACTTAAATGCGAACAAGACAATTGTACTGCAACAACATGGCACTGTTTATAGATGATCTAGGACTGGTGGTCCCCCCTCAAACACAATGGTTTGAATTAGCTGAGAGCAAACTGAATTGTGATGAATTACTAAAACAAGAAAAATGAAAAAATCACCGTTCTGAAAAAGAATCTAACTCTTAACTAACTCACTCGCTTTAGCAGAAGTGATCTCATGTAGAATTATTGAGCAAAAACATAAGGCCTCAAATGTGCACCATTCACCCAACCTAGATGGAAAATATCATCGAGGTGTGTGAGTATAACAACTATGTAGTCTTTGATTCATGCGACAATGAAAGGTCCCATCCAATGCATTTGGAATTTTTCTTGATGCTTCATATGCTTGCTATCATATAGTAAGACTTGGTAACCTTTGTTGAATTTCATTATAGTCATCATGTAGGCCCATAATATAGCTTGTCTACAATTGTCCCAATCATCTCGATTTGCACAACATACTTTTGTGAGCCCAATCTCTAGAATTTGATTGAAATCTTCTATGGTGGTGTTTGCTTGTGGGTGATAGGGACTTCTTTTATGGTGTTGTTTGATTGCGGGTGATAGGAAATTCTTATATATATCTATATCTATATATATATATATATATACAAGTCATCGATCCCATTGATGACAAAAAAAGGCCCAACCAAAGGACCCACCCTAATCCACTGAAGCAACATAAATGGAAGAACCTTCCCTAAGCAATCAATGCTTATCACTCACTTAGTGTTGCAAAATCATTCAAAGTAAAAGAAAGACAAAGATACATTTCCATTTGGACATTGATGGCATGTGGTAATTATTGGAAGCACTTTTGGAGCATTTGTGATTTTGTATGCTAGTTATATATTGAGATTGTTTGTTGTAGGTGCATTAATGTTAAAATGATAAAATTTATAATTGGGTAGTGAAAGAGTATTTTAGGGTTCATTTATTGCATATTGCATACTCAATGCCAACTTCATGTGCTCTTGAAAATATTATCTATCACTTGCTATCATTTTTTAGTAAGCAATTGCTTGCTTGATTACACCTATTAGTTTAACGACTTATGTTTTATTTCTCATATCATTTTTAATACTAACTACATAGGGATAAAAGGGAAAAAATATCTTAAGATCAAAAGTACTTGGTCTCACTTATTGTAAGTGGGAAGGTAGGACATTAATGTAGGGACCTAATCCACCCCATCTCTACATTTCCAACTTTGCATAGTTCTTTTCCTATATAATCCTCATTTTTTATAGGTTTGATTGAAATTTGTCTATTTCTTTCTATATGCCTATTTTATTTTCATTGATTTCTTGGTAGTTTAGGTGTATCCACATAGCTCACATTTCAAATTTGGATTTAAAACAAAATAGTAAATGTATTAGATAACATTTAGGCAGCAAGTGAATGTCAAATTGACCTACACTTTTAGGCCACACATACATGGATACTTACCCCAACATCATTGTGATAATATACTTGGATGTCCTAATAGGGAATTGGAGAAAGTTAACTTCAAAACAAATTCAAGGTCTAAGCAAAGATATGTAATCTCCATTGATTTAATCACCCAAAATTGGCTACCATATTAAGATAGTGTAGGGTACAATATCATGCCCAATGTTTACTTTATAATTAGTTCTAAAAATAAAAAAAGAGAAAATATCCTTGGCATGGATCAAGAGGAAAAGCATCGATTCACGTGTGTTAGGTAATTCTAAATATGCATATTGGGGTTTGCATACATGTACTTGTTTACATTTGTATATTAGAAACAGAGTTGCATATATCTCTCACACACACTTCACTTACACTTTTACCCTTTTATGCTTCGAGTCACAAATACTATCGATCATGACTTATTGTAATGTAATAGAATAGATAATATGGTATTATTCATCTTTTATCCAAACATAACCTCATCGATTATATATTTATGAAAAAATAATCTTAAAGAATAAAAAATAAAAATAAAAAAATTAATTTTAAATTGATTATTACTATTCCACTAGAAACTACG